>JAQAHW010000015.1:11200000-11935000 GCA_027580185.1 Tuta absoluta
TATTTCAATTAAGCTGAGCGCCCTCTTCATGACACTCGAGAATCACTAAAAAATTTCCAATTGATAGAGTACGAAAAAACAAATTAGTACTCTTCTATTGTAGATGGCGTTATGGTGCGGTTGAAGTGGAGGTTGAAAATGTTTCTTCAGCAAGTAGAAAAATGAATTTATACAATACCTATACGGGGTGTATGGGAAGGTGTACCGAAAACTTTTTTCATCCTGTTTATTGCATGTTAAACTGCTATTGCACTAGTCTTAAAGCAGTGTGATGCCGGCTTTGAATAGCATCACCCCATTTCTTTCCCGTGGGTGTCTTAAAAGGCGACGAAGGGACTCGAGGGTGTGTATTGCAATTTTAGGCAATGGGTTGACAACCTGTCTATGGCGATACACAGTTTTCCGAAATGACCCTCAAATGTTTGTCAGACGTGGCTTAAAAGTTAAAATGTCCGTTTTTGCAGCAGTTTACCCTCTGTCTTCCCCGCAAGGGATAAAGGCGTGATATATGTATGTATGTATGTTTATATTAGAATTATTTTCTCAAATGGATTGCATGATATAATTGATTGCATCAATGAAAGAAGATGAAATCATTGTCACGTTCTGTTTTGAATTGTTTTTACCTGACTATGCATTATTAAAATGCAATTGATAGGTAAGTACGATTCTCGGTAGGGCACTGACAAAGTTAATATTTATCGCTGTGTCAATTTGTTTCCAGTCTGGTTAGGACATTGCAGGCTGGACCACCTGAATGTCCGAAAATAATTATTTTCCGTGCTTCGGAGGGCAAGTAAAGCCGTAGGTCCCGGTTGCTGTCTATGATTAATTAGACGGCAGTTAAGTAAGACGCAACCATGTCAGAGGCCTACTTCTAGTAACAGGCGGTTGAAAAACTCTGACACCAGGGATCATCATCGGACCGAATCGGTCCCACACGAAAAAGAGGAAGGAAGAATAATTCTGTTCACTTGTCGTCCGTCGCTGCGTATTTGTAACGCAACCGTAAGACCGTAACGCATGCGTCTGTCAGACGAAAGGCAATTGCGAATTCCGATCGTATTTCCATTTTTTTTATCAATGATGGGTTTGCTCTTGACTCTAGTCTAGGTCATAGGACAGAGACAGAGTCTAAGATGGAGCGAGCTCACCCAGAAGAAGCCTGTTCACTCTTACTTTGAAGAGACTAGGGTTGTATGCCATAAAAATACGGCTACGGTGCGTTTACAAATAGGTAGGTACGTCTGTCAAACCACTTGACAGAGAATACGATCGGAATTCGCAAATTCCTTTTGTCTGACAGACGCATGCGTTTCGGTGCGCGTTAAAAATACGCAGCGACGATCGACCAGTGGAAGAACGGCAGAAGACATCATAGATTTATACGCAATTTGTCATACATATCTATAGGTACCAGCTGTCTCATAATATTGCTTTTAGGATTCTTTACCTATGTTGCGTGCGATGCTCATCAGTACATCAGTGTATCTGATATCAGTTTCAGTTTTTTTCATAAATTAAAATGTACATATCAAATGTTAGGTAAATTATACATTATTGATAACATTATATTTTAATAGGTAGGTACGTAACGTTTATTTTTCATCAATAAATTGTTATTAATTATGATTTTGAGGTTATCATAATGTATGACTACATCATTTGTTTTTGTCTTGGTTAACAATTTGTCGGACACCTACATAACGCTAGTTTGACGAGCATTTTTTTTATCAGTGTAATAAAAATTTGGAGAAATCAGGTAGGTATAAGATCAGAAAATACACATTGAAGCGATTGTACTTAAACTGTTCTTCTTACTTTACGATGTTTGTGGTTCAAAAATTGTAGAAAGGCAAAAAACTGAAACGATTTCTCAGGTATTTTTTATATAACTCCGAGACAAAACAATTTCCACGCAAATCCGAGGTTTGCGGTCGTGACAACGTAACCAAACAATTTGTCCATGCTTGTAATAATAACTATGAAATTGTAATAAAAATAACATAAAAAACCGTTAAGGGGTTTACTTAAGCGAGGTGCTGCCACCATAACTTAAAAAATCATAACTCGATAAAAACCTAAATTGTCGAAAATAGATTGAAATGCTGGGGCCGTATTCCGCTATTTGAAAAGCATAACTGATACATGTTTTAATAGAGTGTCAGTTGGATGATTTTGGTCGTTTCGTATTCCACTAATTCTAATGGCATTATAAATAAGTAAATAAATAATAAATAAGTAAATATTCTTGGACAATCGACACAACGCCATCTAGCCCAAACTAAGCAAAGCTTGTACTATGGGCACTAGATAGCTGTTATTAATACGTATATATTTTTTTCTTAATAAATACATATTATACATAGAAAACACCCAGACTAAACACAAAGATTTGAAAATAACTCAACAAATATTTGTGTCTTGTGGGGATCGAACCCATGACCCTCGGCGTAGCAGGCAGGAGTACTATCCGCTACTGACTAATGACTAATAAATTAGAGAATCAGGGTTCAGGTATGTACCCAAGTATATTTACCGAATTTCATATTTATTAAGAAATAGCTCAATGTGAAGATACAGATAGTTCTCAATTTTTAACTACAGCGACATCACTATTATTTTACTAATAAAACATAGGTCATGTGAACAAGCATTAGCATTCACACTTTAAGCTAACAGAAGCGGATTTTCGATCAAATACGTTTTTTTTAAATTTAAAGTGATATGGGCGCTAGTTAAGCTCAGGAGTACCTTTAAGATTATAAAGCGATTTTGCGGGTATTTTTGTAGAAATTACTTTCTAAACGGCGGAAATGTTTTAGAATATGACACTCGCGTGACAAAGTTGTTTTTCCGATAGAATGTTACGATTTTAAGATTGTAGATTTGTGAGAAGTGAATTCCGTGAGTAAGAAAGAATTGTGCAATAGAAATTCGCAATGTTATTAATTGTGCAATAGAATTATGCATTTCTATTATTGCGTGTTGAAAATAAAAACAAAAGATGAGTTTCTAAAGAATTATTAACAATTGTCACTTATGTAGAGTCAATAACTGAATTTTTTATATACCTAAGGCTTAACTAACATAACAGTCTAGAAAACACGAGCATTTTTTTTTCAAAACCTAACTTTAATACAATACACAAATAACCTATACCAACACCTATATCACCAATAAAAGTATTTTTTTATAGCAAAAAAATTAATTATTTTTTAATTTAAATGTCATAAAAACTTTATTTTTAATATTACCTAAGTAATATCGAGTAAACATTAAATATTTTTACTGAAATAAACAATAAATAAAAAAATAAAGAAATGACACTTTTCAGAATCTGTGACCCCAAAAATTTAATTTCCTTCAGTTAAAAAAAAACTTAAAAAAACAACTGTGTGTGTGTCGTAAACAACTTTGTAGCTGTTTACGACCCCCACGAGTGGAATTGGGGTGATGCTATTCTAAGCCGGCACCGCACACGGTACAATCCTAGGTAGAAACTTCTGCAGCAACAAAAAATATTCATTGTTGATGCAAAATCTCCAACAAATAAAATTTCTTATCAACATTTTCAGACTCACCTATTACAAACCGGAAAACCCTTATCTTAACTCTTACAGACTACTATCACAAATTATCTCACTTTCTAATAAATAATTGCTACAATCACAGAACTATCGAGTCATGTTCACTGATATAACAGTATTTGATCGCGATGACGGTTCGGTCACTATTGAAGTTGTGAAGTCACATTGGCATGACTGTCTGTTGCGGCGGTCAGCGTAAGACTGAATGAAATTAGTAAGCAATGAGTGATTTGCTACTATTTGTTATGTTGCTTCAGATTACAGTATAGATTACTTATTGGTCGAAACTCGAAACTTACCTGCGTTTGAGCAGAACTATTTATTTATTAATTTTATTTTTATTTTATTATTATAAAGTATTTTGACAAAGAAATGGTGAATAAAAACAACGCCATTTCCATGTTTCCGCCAGTAGAACATCTCTAAATAGGCCTATGCCATTTAAAATAAACAAAAACTTAAAAGTGTAACTAAATAATATTATTTGCAACACAATATGTGTTACTTTAGTTCAGATTCAGACACAGTACCTATTTCAGATGTGGATTTTCGTCGGAAAATCTTTGGGGTCATACATATCCAAAAACTCCGCGGGAAATTTATATAGGTACGTAAGATTGTTTTCATGATTTTATGTTTTCACTTGATAACTTCTGTTTTGTGTTATACATACATATATACATATCACTCCTATAATCCCTTTCAAGGTAGGCAGAGCGTAAACGGCTGGCAAAAAAACGGACATTTACACCACGTCTGACAAATATTTGAGGGTCATTTGGAAAATTGTGTATCGCCATGCCATAGTAACAGGTTGTCAGCCCATCGCCTGAAATTGCAATACACACCCTCGAGTCCCTTAGTCGCCTCTTACAACTCCCACGGGAAAGAAATGGGGTGATGCTATTCTAAGCCGGCATCACTTAGCTGTTTTGTGTTTTGTTGTACTGTATAATAAAAGCATGCTAATAACTTCTGTGATAATCGGATAAAATACACATATATATCACACACCTATAATCCCTTGTGGGGTAGGCAGAGCGTAAACAGCCGCAAAAAACGGCCATTTACACCACGTCTGACAAATGTTTGAGGGTTCTTCGGAATATTGTGTATCGCTATAGTGACAGGTTGTCAGCCCATCGCCTAAAATTGCAATACACACCCTCGAGTCCCTTAGTCGCCTCTTACGACTCCCACGGGAAAGATATGGGGTGATGCTATTCTAAGCCGGCATCACACGGTTTAAATACATAAACAAATTAAATAGTCACTAGGTAGTAGATAAGGTTTATCAGAACGAGGAACAGCTCATCAACATAATTATTTTTAACTGTATGAAAAACCAGGTGATCTCTTAAACGGGTACGTAAGTAATAGATAGTTAACTTAATTTTTCGGTAAAAATTACAAATTGATTAAACATTTTCAACATCACCTTGCCTTAATTCAGAGTGTCGAGATCGTGAAAATTTGGTAAAAGTTGCATTTAAATCTTTTTGAAAAATGAAAATTTAGACAAATAGGTAATAAATAATTCTCAATTCGAGAAATAAATTCTCTGCACTTACCTTAAATTAGCTCTGTTAGTTTCTGTCAAATAGGTTTAAAAAAGAATGGGAGATACAGTACCTAAGTCCTGTCATGTTTAAAAATGTCAATGCGTTCTTCGCCATTTCTTTTAAATTTTGTCGCCATTGTTTTCTTCGCCATTTTGACAGATAACGCGTAATTTGCGTCAAATTATAAGACATGACTAAGATATTTCCTATCCTTTTCTAAACTTACTAAAGGAAAGTGAAAGCGATAAATTAAAGAGATTTATAATATTTCCCGAATCGAGACCAAATATTATGTCATTTTGCATGAAATTAACTTACCTTTTCGAAACTCCTAAAGACACTTTATATTTTATTTTACCTAATATTCCTATATTGTAAAGCAGTGGTCTGCAGCTAGTATACTACATCCACCATATTTATTTTATTTAATATATACTTTATTGCACATGGTACAAAAGGCGGGTCTAATGCCACGCGGCAATCTCTACCGGCCAACCAGAGGGTAAACAGAGAGAAAAAGACACGGGTATAAGACCATAGGTAGGTATAAAAAAACATAAACTGTGTGAAGTATTACATAAGGAAAACCATAGTTTCGATAAATAGACCGATGATATAACTACAAAACAATTCGAAGTCAAGGCAAACGTAGCCAAGGTCAACGTTGTATTGTTTGTGCAATACCTTTATATTTCCAATACAGGTAGTAAGATGAAAATGACAGCACGCATATTTTTATGTTTTATTTGCATAATTTAACTTGTATGACTATGACAGACGCATTGGTGAGATCCGTATCTAATATGTGACAGTGTGGCACAAAATGGCATGAATATTCCTAAAGTTCGTCAAAGTTTTGTTATTGCTCTTTGTAGAAAAAATGTCCACTTATTTAAATATGGCCTAAATTGGGAAAATAAGTTCTCTTAACGTACGACGGCCGCCGATGTAGCGCAGTGGTAGTGCGACTGCCTGCGACGCAAAGGTTCCGGGTTCGATTCTCGGTGGAACACTCCCGAAGTTGATATTTATCACTTTATAAATTAGTCTGGTTAGGATATTGCTGGGTGATCCACCTGATTGTCCGAAAAGAAAGATGGCTTCGTGCTTAGGAGGGCAAGTTAAGCCGTCGATCCCAGTTGCTGTCTATGATTACTTAGACGAAGGTCGTAACATAACCATGTCACAGGCCTACTACTAATGATAGGCGGTTGAAAAACTCTGACAACAGAGTCCATCAGGTCGTTGGACGACTTGGTGTCCCACACGAAAAAGAAGAGAAGAGCTTTCCTTAAATTAGCGCTGTCACTTTCTGACAAATAGGTTTTGAAAGTTATAGGAGATATTAATGTCCTGTCATGTTTGAATATTAATGGGTTCTTCGCCATTTCTAATCAATTTGTCGCCATTGTTTTCATCGCCGCCTTATTTTGATAGATAACGGATATTTTGCGTCAAATTATAAGACATGACATGCCTTAGATATCTTTTATCCTTTTTAAACCTATTAGACGGCAAGTGACAGCGCTTCATTTAAGGCAAGTTTAGAAAATTCATATCCCGAATTGAGGCCAATGTGTCATTATTGTTTTAAACTTGACTCTGCTTCAAAAATGCGGAAAAGATGGACAAAAACAAAACTGTAATTTTGCATTACTTTAATTATTCCATTGTAGTAACCGCAGTAATTTAGGATGCAGACTGTAGGGCCTAGCGTAACTTTTAACAAAATTAAATTTTCTGTGAAATCCTTTTTAACATTTCCGTAGTAGGTATGTGGTGACGAAAAAGGGTAAAAATTACTTACTGATATTTTAATGCCGTGCCGTGTGATGCCGGCTTAGAATAGCATCACGCCATTTCTTTCCCGCGGGTGTCCTAAGAAGCGACTTGAGGGTTTGTATTTGAATTTTAAGCGCCAGGATGACAACTTGTCACTTTAGTAATACACGATTTTTATGAAACGACCCTTAAGTATTTGTCAGACGTGGCGACAGCAACCGTATTTTTACCCCGCAAGGAATAAAGGCCTCATAATTATGTGTATATAAGATATTTTTAGCTGGCAAAACCAGAAAAGTCTACTTTTGTTTGAGTGTGATTTTTATGGTTCCGTACCCAAAAGGTAATAACGGAAACCCTATTACTGAGACTCGACTGTCCGTTTGTCTCCGTCCGTCCTACAGTTACGAGGCTGTATCTCCTGAACCGTTTTACCTAGACAGTTGAAATTTTCACAGATGATGTATTTCTGTTGCCGCTTTAACAACACATACTAAAAATTTTAACAAAGTAAATATTTAAAACTTGTTTTTTTTTGTATGGATGCAGTATCTCATGAACCGCGAAAGTTAGACAGTAATATTTTTACAGATGTTGTATTTCTATTGCTGCTATAACAACAAATACAAAGAAATTTAATAAAATAAATATTTATGGGGGCTGCCATACGAAACACGTGTTTTTTTTTGCTCTTTTTTAAAGATAATGGTACGGAACCCTTCGTGCGCGAGTTCGACTCGCACTTGGCCGGTTTTTTTTCCTTGGCCGAATTACAAAACACCGAACATCAGTTTTCCTGCACGTACGCTCACTTGACCGACTTCCATTCCCTGTGGTCGCGTGCCACTTATGTGTATTCTAGTGCTGTATGCGTATGTGCATTTAAGGTCACGTCATGTGCAACGAAATCCAAATAGGCAAGTGGGTACCTATTTATCAGTAGCACCTAAATTTAAGGGATTATACATCTAAACGGCCGTAGAAACGTCTGACAAACATTTGAGAATCATTCAGAAAATTGCGTATCATTAAAGTGACAGGTTATCAGCCTATCACCTAATATTGCAATACACGTGTAACCCTCGAGTCCCTTGGCTACTTCTGTATTATAATTTGATGAGGAGAAATTTTGTAGTTTTATTGAAAAATATAAACCCATGTAGTATGTGAAAACTTTTGTAGAAAAAACACCTGCTTTGTTTACAAAAAATTAAGTGCCTTTCCTGATGAACTATATAGTGTCTTATAATATACCTCTACTAAAATCTACCGCTCGAGCCCTGCGCATTATTTGACAACCTGAAATACCAATTTGCCGTGTGATGCCGGCTTAGAATAGCATCACCTCATTTCTTACCCATGGGTGTCGTCCGACCCGACTAAGGGACTCGAGGAATGAGTATTGCAATTTTAGGCGATGGACTGACTACCTGTCACTATAGTGATACACAGTTATCTGATTGACCCTCAATCTTTTGTCAGACGTGGTGTTAATATCCGTTTTAAGGCCGTTAACGCTCTGCCTACCCCGTAAGGGATATAGGCGTGATCTATGTATGTATGTATGAAATACCAAAACAATCTGGGGTGGTATGGGATCTACCTCCTAGCGGTCCACCCCGGGCAACGGCAAAACAGGCTTGCCTGTGGATAAGTCTGGCTGAACGATCCCACGTGCGCGGTGGAAGGCTCCGTAAGGGGCCGCCTGGCTCGCGACCACCATCTCACCGAAGTCTGGCGCCAAGTAGCTTGCTGCGTTCCGTCAGTGTGTGGGAGTGCCAGTGCCTTAACAGGCTTCTTCTGGGTGAGCTCGCTCCATCTTAGACTCTGTCTCTGTCCTATGACCTAGACTAGAGTCAAGAGCAAACCCATCATGAATAAAAAATAATAAAAAAAAACTAAAAACTGTGCTATTACAGGCTTCCTGCGTTTATTCAAAATTAGAATTCGCTACACAACGGGTCACGTTTTCTTACATTGATTCGGCCTTGCCTCGCCTCGGGTTCAGTACATCAAACTCATCCAACTAACCGTCGTCGCATCGCAGACACAGGCAATTTGTATGGCAAATTGGTTATTTGTGATTTACTGCAATTTGGAGGGGGCTGGAGACTGGAGGAATTATCCTGCAAATAGCCGATGTGGCTCAGTAGTGCGACTCCCTCCAACGCAAAAGTTCCGGGTTTGATTCTCGGTGGGGCATGTTTATCACTTTGTGAATTTGTTTCAGTCCGATTAGGACATTGCAGGCTGAACCACCTGATTGATGAAAGATGGTTCTTTGCTTCGGAAGGCGCGCTAAGTTTATGATGCCTATGTTTTGTGACAGAAAACACAGAACAAAGATTCATAATACGTAGAGTCTGTGCAGAAAGTGCATAGGCTTTGCAATAATTTAAAAACAACTTTTCATGAAGTCCTTCTATTTAAGTTATTTAATTTATCTTATCCCTTTGTAATAAAATGATTAAGTTTTATATAGAAATGATCCAAAATCTAAGATTCCAAACAAAAAGAAGAATTATTAATTCAACACTCAAGGCTGATAGGTATATGATAATAAAATACTTTTTCACAGTACGATTGGTTTTGCTTTGATATGTTATTGTTTATTTTATAGCTTGTGGGGCAACTTCGGCCTTGAAACAAGGTTCAACTTGCCATAATGTAAGCCTCATATGTACCTACCTACAGTTAAGTTATGTAACAAGGTCATATCTGAACTGAGTCACTTTTGTAAAGTCACAGAATAATAACTAGTAACTGTTAAGTATTTACTCTGATGTATGTTCAGTCAGTGACTTGTGATGCCGGCTTAGAATAGCATCACCCCATTTCTTTCTCGTGGAAGTCGTAACAGGCGACGAAGGGACTCGAGGGTGTGTATAGCAGTTTTAGACGATGGGCTGACAACCTGTCACTATGGCGATACACAGTTTTCCGAATGACCCTCAGACGTTTGTCAGACGTGGCGTAAATGACCGTTTATTGCGGCCGTTTACGCTTTGCCTACCCCGCAAGGGATAAAGGCGTGATATATGTATGTATGTATGTTCAGTCAGATCCGTTCTTCCCAGAACAACTCCTAAGTCCTGAGATTGAGCTGGTTGTTTGAACAACCACACAAACATCTCCGGGTGAGCTCCTGCTCCCCACCATACAGCCAGGTGTAGATTTCAAAGTCCCGGCTTAAATCGAAGAGACCAGTCTTAATAAACACTGATGTACCTATTTAGGTTGCGTATCTGTAGTATCACTATCACTACATAGTATAAAATAAAGTCGCTTCCCGTTTGGTGTCTCCTTATATCTTTAGAATTACCCAACGGATTTTGATGCGGTTTTTTTTATTAGATAGAGTAACTTGAGAGGAAGGTTTATAAGTATAATTTATTCCGGGAAATTGTCACATTCCCATGGGAAAACGGGAAGCCCAACTGGTAGTGAACTTTTGACCCACTTTTGACACCTTTAAGGATTAAAATTTCAAAAATGCTGAAACACGTATTTTATTATTTTAAGTTATGAGTCTAATTAGACTCATAACTTAAAATAAGAAATTTTGAAACAGATCACATTTAAGATAAAAAACTTTCATACAAACTTTTAACCCCATTTTTACCCATTTAAAGGTTGAAATTTCAAAAATGCTGAAACACATGTTTAATTATTTTAAGTTATTAGTTTGATCACAAATTTTGAAACAGATCACATTTAAGATAAAAAACTTTCATACAAACTTTTAACCCCATTTTTACCCATTTAAAGGTTGAAATTTCAAAAATGCTGAAACACATGTTTAATTATTTTAAGTTATTAGTTTGATCACAAATTTTGAAACAGATCACATTCATTTAAAAAAACGAACTTTCATACAAACTTTAAACCCCCGTTTGACCCTATTAAGGGTTAAAATTTCAAATATGCTGAAACACGTGTTTAATTATTTTAAGTCATAAGTCTAATCACTAATTTTGAAACGGATCACACTTAAGACAACGAACTTTCATACAAACTTTTAACCCCCTTTTCATCCCTTGAGGGATTAAAAAAACCCGGAATTTAAAGTAAAGTCGCTTCCCACGTCTGACCCTGTCTGTTTGTTTGTTTGTATGCTTAAATCTTCAAAACCACTGAACGGATCTGGATGAAGTTTTATTAAAAGATAGAATGATTCAAGAGGAAGGTTTTTATGTATGTATGTATGACATAAAGTCGGGAGAAGGTCTGTTTCCCGTGGGAAATTAGTTAGCAGCGGGTGAAACCGCTGTGCGGGCCGCTAGTTGTATATATGCGCATGCATTACATACATACAAACACATATCACGCCTTTATTCCGGGGTAGGCAAAGCGTTAACGGTCGCTCTCAGAACGTCTGACAAATATTTAAGGGCCGTTTAAAAAAATCGTGTTTCACTATAGTAACCAGTTAAAAATTGACAAAAATTGTAACCCATGAAATGACAACCTCGAGTCGCCTATTCGCCTCTTACGATACCTGCTGGAAAGAAATGGGGTGATGCTATTCAGACCCGCATCACACGATATAGGCAGTTCTCCCACTTGTCGTCTGTCTGCCAAGTCGTTTGACAGACGCATACGTAATCGCACCGTAGCCGTATTTATATATATATCCTTCATGGCATAAAAACAAATGGAAAAATGTACTAACTAGTGTATACAATACATGTGTATTTGTATTGGAACAAGATCAGAATTCGCAATTTCCTTTTATCAGAAAGTTACGGTGCGTTTAAATTACGCAGCGACGGATGTCAAGTGGAAGAACCGCCATAAATGCTGATAGTTTATAACTGATTGACAGACACACGGCGTAAAAGCACCTTTATGTTTCTCAAGGGAAAGTACATCCTGCCATCTACTCAGAACATTATACAGGGTGTAAGGGCGTGCCCTCCGAATACTTATAGGGTGCATTCAGACCATGAAACTGAACAACTTCCGATGATAAAATATTTCAGGAAACGTAAAAAAAATGGACTTTCCATAGTAATTGCAGTCAGATGATCGTGATTTTGTTTTGCAGGTAATTTTTTTGTCGTTTTCTGACATATGTTCTTTAGTTGGAAAAGGGGAAAGTAGTTCAGTTTCATGGTCTGCATGCACCCTATCTCTATTAGGAGGGCTGTCTTTTACACCCTGTGTAAGCTTCGCTTGGCTATCTATGAGGTATTTAGATAGTTTTCCATAGTACCTAGCTAGCCGGTTTTATATCACTTACTTACCTACATTAGCGTCATCTAGATCAATAAATAAATAAAATAAATATTCTGGACAATTCACACAGCGCCATCTAGCCCCAAACTAAGCAAGGCTTGTACTATGGGAAGTAAATAACTGATATTAATACTTATAAATACTTTTTTTTTTGTAAATAGATACGTGATATACATAGAAACACCCAGACTAAACACAAAAATCTGAAAATGACTTAACAAATATTTGTGGCTTGTGTGGATCGAACCCACGACCCTCGGCGTAGCAGGCAGGGCTACTATCCGCTACGCCATCGGCCCAGTCAATCACTATCACTACATAGTATAAAATAAAGTCGCTTCCCGTTTGGTGTCTCCTTATATCTTTAGAAGTACCCAACGGATTTTGATGCGGTTTTTTTTATTAGATAGAGTAACTTAAGAGGAAGGTTTATAAGTATAATTTATTCCGGGAAATTGTCACATTCCCATGGGAAAACGGGTGGCCCAACTGGTAGTAAACTTTTGACCCCCTTTTGACACCTTTAAGGATTAAAATTTCAAAATTGCTGAAACACGTATTTAATTATTTTAAGTTATGAGTCTAATAAGAAATTTTGAAACAGATCACATATAAGATAAAAAACTTTCATACAAACTTTTAACCCCCTTTTCACCCATTTAAAGGTTAAAATTTCAATAATGCTGAAACACGTGTTTAATTATTTTTAGTTATTAGTCTAATCACAAATTTTGAAACAGATCACATTCATTTAAAAAAACGAACTTTCATACAAACTTTTAACCCCCGTTTGACCCTATTAAGGGTGAAAATTTCAAATATGCTGAAACACGTGTTTAATTATTTTAAGTCATAAGTTAAATTACTAATTTTGAAACGGATCACACTTAAGACAACGAACTTTCATACAAACTTTTAACCCCCTTTTCATCTCTTGGGGGATAAAAAAAAACTAAATGTAAAGTAAAGTCGCTTCCCACGTCTGTCCCTGTCTGTTTGTTTGTTTGTATGTATCCTCAAAACCACTTAACGGATCTGGATGAAGTTTTCTTTAAAGATAGAGTGACTCAAGAGGAAGGTTTTTATGTATGATTCCCGTGGAAAATCAGTTAGCAGCGGGTGAAACCGCTGGGCGGGCCGCTAGTTTATGATATAATTTCTCACGCTCGCTTTCTATACCTAACTATAAAAGCGGCCCGGCGTTTCCGCCCGCGGTTTTACTCGCGCATATTTTTTCGTACGGTAGACCGAGGCAACGAACAACCCAACAAACGTATATAAAAACTTTCAAATACGTACCTACTTTGTCCTGTCATGTCTATGGTGACACACAATTTTCTGAATGACCCATATACTTATGTAAGTCAGACGTGGCCTTACGTGAACGTGGTTTTTACGGCCGTTTATGCTCTGCATACCCCGCAAGGGATATCAGCGTGATATACGGGGTGTAAGGGAGGGTGTACCGAAAACTTTGCAGGCATGATGAAACTGAACAACTTTCTATGGAGGCTATGCTGGTCAACAAAAAAACGGCCTCTCATACAAAATTCTCGATCAGCAGACTGACTTTCAATGGAAACTCGAAAAAAATATATGGTTTCCCAACATAGGCTCAGTAGTAAAAGTTGTTCAGTTTCATGCTCTGATCATGCCTGCAACGTTTTCGGTAAACTGTCCCTTACACCCTGTATGTATGTACCTAAACTAGAAAACTAAGATATTTTAATTGTATTATCTACTTAGTTACAACGATTGATAACTCGTATTCGTATTAATTTCGCATGACCTAGATAACAGACCGATGTTCTGATTTGTCTACCGATGTTCGGAAATAAACTAACCAGAAACAGACTTGTTTATTGAATAAAAACAAGCCGAGAATGTTGTATAAAACATGCCAAGAATTTTATTCGCGAAAGTTTTTAAGTGGGTAAATAACCAGTTGATTGGTTGTGCGTAGTTTGCTTGTATGGTAGCGAAATAGGGTCAATATAGGTACATGTATGGGGAAATTATACTAGTGACCGATAGCGAATACTCAAGACGGGCTTGTGATAAGAAACAACTTTCCCCAAGGAACATACCTTGGTTAAACTACAAGAATAATATTTGTACCTCCCATACAAAATTGTAAATCCGCTGGTTTGAGTTTCTAAAACACTCAAAATTCTTTTGATATATTCAACCTATGTTCCTTATGAAAAGTTCCCGTCTTGATATTTCGCAATCGGCTACTAGTTTTTATTACCCTATATACCAGTGCCGATGTCAAACCAAAATATGCCAAGATGTACTAGATTGAATAATTATAATTTTGCAGCAAAACGTTTTTGTGATCAGGTGCCAGAACGTCCATTCCAATTTAAATATTAACATTAACAAAATTAGCATTGATAATGAAACCCCACCGAGACGTTACTAACCACATAATATTATGAAAAAATAAAATTGCAAAAATAGCAGAGGACCTAGCAGAGGACATAGGTCTAGAAAAGCAAGATAAAAATAGTCAACCAAATTAAATAGCGAAATAAAAAAAAACAGACATCCCAGGTGGGGATCGAACCCACGACCTTTGGATTAGAAGTCCAACGCGCTATCCTCTGCGCCACTGGGACAGATGGTTGGCAGCTCGAAATTACGCTTCACTCTATTGATAAACTCGGGGCACTCCCACGTTTGCGTGAGTCTAGTACAACAAAGGCTTGGTTGTGTGCGTGTGTGTGAAGTAGGTGACAGACATTGTTGGTCAAATAAGACTGAATTATTGTGTATTGTTGGTTGTATAATGGCTGTAAGTATAACTTCTGCTGACGGTTCCTATATTAAGAAAAAACGGACTCGTTTCTTGGGGTACCGATAGCAACAAAGTAAGTAACTAGGTACCTACCTACCTACCTACCTACCTTCTTATTGATGACGTTGCCTTACGTATTCTCAACGCTTACATAATTAATGATATTCCAATTTAATGGGATTATTGTAATTAATCAGAAATAAGAATAAGTTAACTGCTTTCCTGCCTTTGACATAAAAAGGTCTAGTAAAGTGATTTTAGTTTATTTTAATTAATCTACACGCATGCTGATAATAATTTTAATGGTGCTTTACCTGTGCAAAGTCACTAAGTCATTAATTATAACAATTATTGAAATACTAGATAGGTAGGTGCCTAGTTGCCTACCTACTGTTTACCGAAGGCATTTAATAAAAGGATTTTTACAGCAACAACTAATTAGCTCATCTACTAACCTTATAAAATTACTTAGTACTAACCTAGGTAGGTAGAATAAGCCACCTAAGTAGGAACGTAGGTGTAGGTGACCTACATCAATAGCAAATTTAGAAAAAAACGGCAAAATTCGTATAGGTACGTAATTTTACCGTACGAATTTTATTAATTCCTCTGACTCATTTATTTTACACAATCCACGTGCAAAGTTTTAATTTAAAAATAAGATTAATATCTTACGTTCATCGGACGTGCTGACGCTACCTCAATACGAATATTTACTGAGAAAAGTCAACACATATCTGAGGTCAAGGGCCTTTCGTAGATAAAATAAATAAATGTAGCAATTAGGTATATAGGGTGAAATTTTACTAGTGACCGGTAAAATTACCCTCCCATACAAAATTGCCGATCAGCTGATTTGGGTTACTGGGGGAAGCTCAAAATATTTTTGACTTATTTTGACCTAGGTTCCTTGGGGAAAGTTGTTTCTATCACCAGCCTGTACCCCAGAAGTGTTATTATTAATTCTTATGCCCGTAGGTACTATGTTTTCAGTATCAGTCACTAGTAAAATTTCACCATAATTATAGAGGTTGTTAGGAAAAGTACTGCGTTCCTTTCAAGGAATGAACCAGCCCATGAATGAAACTGAAAAACCTTCTCCAAGAAACAGGTCGAAATATGAAAAAAAATCCCATAGGTAGGTACAACCAGTCTTGGTCGGATGAGCTACATTTTATATGAGAGGTCTTAATTTTTTTTCATATATCGACATATTATGTTTCTTATGGAAAGATTTTCAGTTTCATGGGCTGCTGGTTCATTCCTTGAAAGGAACGCAGTACTTTTCCTAACACCCTCTATAGGTAGGTACCTACATTGAACTTTCTAATGAAAATAGAAGGGCGAAACTTGATATTTGTCTAATTACCTACAATTTTGTGAGATTGTTTTCAATTTGGTCATGATAGGAAAGAGTAAGACTTTAAAGAAGGTCCACAGACTTCGTATTTTACAGCTTGGCAATTCAATCAGCCCCTCATGTAATGCAAAAATTACATTAATAACAATAACTGATGGTAGGAAACCTAAGGTACGAAAAGTAACCTTACATTACATACCTAAATACCTACCTACATATGATTTAGAATTTACATATCACGCCCATAATCTCTTGCGGGGTAGACAGAGCGCAAACAGCCGCAAAAAACGGACATCTAGGTAGGTAGGCCACGTCTGACAAATATTTGAGGGTCATTCGGAAAATTGTGTATCGCCATAGTGACAAGTTGTCAGCCCATCGCCTAAAATTGCAATACACACTAACAATCCCTTAGTCGCCTCTTACGACTCCCACGGGAAAGACATGGGGTGATGCTTTTCTAAGCCGGCATCACACAGTTCGATTTTAATTTAGAATTGAAATATAATAAATAGTCTGAAGTCGAAAACACGAAATACCTGTCTCTACTTTTAGTATAATATTAGTTACATTATAAGATACCAAAAATTTACATTGTAATTGTACCTACACTTATTTTGATATCTACCTAATAAAACACTCGATATCACTTTCTCACACACGCACAAAACAACACAGTAACTGATAGCTAATAGTTTGAAACTAGATCAGTACAACAAAGCACAGACAGTTGAAATGTTGACCTGGATTAGAGTGTGAATTGCGTGTAAATAAAGAAAACGTATCGATGAAATGTAATTTGTTCGTGGTTTGTGTGTATGTAAAGATTAGAAAACATTAGTCTTAATTCCATGTCACAAGCTAAACCTTCCTCAAATTATCTGTTAAATAGTTTTAGACAAAGACAGAACATGTTTGACTCTTGAATTGTCGATGCTTTTGACGCGTTGTCAAAATTTAACGACGATTAAAAATATGGCGGTTAAACCTTAGTGCATTGAAATCTGCGAAATGGCGTGATCCAAGAGACAGGTTTTAGGTACCTTTTACCGCGAAAAGCTTTGTTCCTTCAGGAAAACGGGTAGCAGCGAGTGGAACCGTTGGGCGGGTCGCTAGTAGATTATACAACATAGTCAATAATAGCTCAAAATCTGAGTACATTTATTTCGTGGCCACCCGCCTGGGTGTCTGAGTTCTTTTACCAAAAAATAAATACGATTATTTTTGAAAACTTGCATTCTAAGAGCTGCGGTAGCCCAAATGGAAAAGGCGTCGTCACTAGTAATGAATGACGAAAGTCGCAGGTTCAAATCCTGCCCGCGCTTGAATATTTTGCAAGTTTTCAAAAATTGTATACCTAACACGGGAAGTGTTTTAAAATTTGGTATTCTATGATTTATTTTTCCACAACGCCTCATTTCTTAAATGAATATAGGTACCTGCTACTTGCCCACTATATAAATTCTTGAATTCTTGTATGTAAATAGTTTTCCCTAGTCCCCAAGCCTTTTCCTTCAATTTTTATGTTCATTTCGTTTGCATGGGAAACACAATTACGAATACCTACCTACATTTGTGGGGTATCCATGAAAGTTCATTTTGTTAGGACGTTTATGTAAATATGTACGTTTATGTATATATTTTTTAATCTTTTTACATACTTGTGGGAATATAGTAAGAATTATTTCACACGTTGTAATGGTTTTACACGCTGTAATGTGATAGCGAAATTCGAAACGCAGTTACCTACAAAATAAGTAGGTTCACTTCGAATGCTAATAAAAAACAAAGCCTTCTACAGGCAAAATGCAAAACTCACCATTGTCCAAAAAACATTCCAAGTTTAAAATCACTTTCTCATTCACTGCAATTTTATTTTTAAATTGTTATTTCTGATTGGTCGTTTGTTGTCAACAACTCACGTTACCATAGCAACTGCAAGATGGCGGCGTCGCGTCGCGCATGCGTTCTGCGGCTCGCCCGCGCTTCAACTGCCGGTTTTGGCGCCAAGGCGGTCTGTTGTGGATGAAATAAAACGAGTGCACATCTCCGCCGCAGCGCTGCGTTCCTTTCCTTCCGAGCTTGGTCCGGAGCCCCGGAAAAGTATTTTAGCTTGTTCTCTCGAGAAAGTACCTAATCGGTATTTGAACACGGATGATCGGTTGCGGACAAACAGTACCTAAACATCCGCTCTCTTGAGCTAGTTAACGCACTGGTAAATTAAGGCCTATTTGGATACATGTTCTCAACTTCGTATTTTATTTATGTTACTGGTAGGTAAGTAACAAATACAACTACCTTCACATTTGTGTAGTAATACCATCTTGGCTTGCTTATTTCGTTCCCAAACTACCTAGGTACTATTAGAGAAAATGTATCTAAAGGCATAGTCTTTCCAATTATTGGAACTTATTAAAATTCAATGCACTTATTACAAATTTAATCATAGAATGATAGTCCTAATGAAAAAAGATTCTACAATCTTTATGAGGAAGTTAATGAGCCATATTTTGTCCCATATAATTAAGCGCCTTTTCTCTAATAATCTCCGTATTGCTAGAAAATAACTTCCAATTATAATAAATCTATTTGCTGCCTCATGCTGTATAATGTGGCCAATGGATGCCAGCATCTCCTTTCTATACAGGGTCTTAAATAATAAAATAAGTTAAAGCCTTTCAGGAAATTTAGTCTACCTGTAAGCATATGCCGTGTAAGGTGTAAAAAATTTGAAAGATACTTCATTGTTTAACACAATTAGTGTCTTCTTCTCACTTGTGTTGTATTTTATTGTATGGAGATGGTTAAGCGTAACTTATGTACCTACCTGCATTTTGTAAGAAACTTTACGTAAGTTCAATACATGACCTCAAGATTACAAGCTGTAAGGTCAGATTACTATACACATTTATTTAAATTGGAACAGGGAGATTGGATTAGATATTGTTGAATTGGATTGAAGTTGTAATTCAATTTCAAAGACCCTTTATATCTAGGTATACCTATAATATCTTTGCCGCAGTATGGACGTCAGAATGGGACCCGGTTCTCTCAGTCTCAGGTGCTATCAAAACATTATCCATCTTGTATTGTTTATTATCGGACCACGGATGCGTTTGTAGGGTGACCATGTAAAAACACTTTAATGTGACATCATTATCAATAAGAGGTAAACTTCTACTTCGGTGTCTTGTATCAAGTGATTGTATCAAATAGAAGAAACCGCCTGTATGTTACTTAAGTTAAGAATTGGAAAGTAATCATTTTTTAGAAGGAGTGATAATGAGGCGAGTAGGCCGAGTGAAGTGACGACTGTGAGGAAAAGGGTAGCTTCCGGCCTGGTCGGGTGTTGTGACCTGGGGAACGACTGTTCCATCTGGACACGTTTGGGAGTGGTATATATTGCGATCGGCAGAATAACTTCGATACCGCGTTTCAGGACTTGTATGTAGAGCGCATGATTTTTTGAAGCGTGTTGGTCAGTTGGTCCACTTTGAATCACTTGTATATAATTTTCGTAAAAAAAACATATGAAGCTCTGTTGTGGGTATTATATTTTAGGCAAAAACATCATAGCAAAAATAATTATCATTATAATAAGAACATGAAATTATGGTTGTGCATTTTAATTCGGTTCTATGCAATGCGACTTAGTAGAAAGTCATTGCAGAGTAGGTGCTTGATTTGCTCTACCAATTTCAAGGTCAAAAGGCAAGTAGGTAATATAACATGAGTAAGTCGTTATAAAAGAGAAAGGCTAAATTCAGTAACATAATCTACATAGTTCTGTAATTTAATATAATTTTATATTGCATTGTTTCTACATACTACTTAAAAAATATATTTGATTAAATATGATAAAGAATGGTTTTTGCAAACTTGCAAAATTTTTTCGAGTGCGGGCAGGATTTGAACCTGCGACTTTCGCATTACTAGTGGCGACGCCTCTTCCATCTGGGCTACCGCAGCTCATTTCCTGCTCGCCAATTTTGCAAGTGTATTTTAATGCCAGTAACGCTTGGCATGGCTCCATCTACCGGTTTAGTTTTGCAACTAGTAACCTAGAGGCGTCGCCACTAGTAATGCGAAAGTCGCAGGTTCAAATCCTGCCCGCACTCGAAAATTTTGCAAGTTTGCAAAAATTGTATACCTAACACGGGAAGTGTTTTAAAAATTTGGTACTCAATTTATCGCTGGTTTTCATCGCTTAGACTACATTCAATCTGTAAAGATAGAATTAGTCGCCGGTTACTAGTTGCAAAACTAAACCGGTAGATGGAGCCATGCCAAGCGTTACTGGCATTAAAATACACTTGCAAAATTGGCGAGCAGGAAATGAGCTGCGGTAGCCCAGATGGAAGAGGCGTCGCCACTAGTAATGCGAAAGTCGCAGGTTCAAATCCTGCCCGCACTCGAAAATTTTGCAAGTTTGCAAAAATTGTATACCTAACACGGGAAGTGTTTTAAAAATTTGGTACTCAATAAAGAATGGTCCTCTTGTGATTTAAGTTAGCTAATATAAGCGTAAAAAAATGCTTACACAAAGTTTTTACCATTTTTTTTACAATTGCAACGCTTTTATCCAAATTTTTTTCTGGGTAAAATCTCATTTGTTATTGCAGTCTGTAAGTTGGCCTAAATAATCATCAAAACATGGTCACAACACAAACACCCACTAACCTTGTGACCAAAATCAAAGCCGGTTCTTGAGGACTCTTCAGAATGAAAGAAATACATACCCAAGGACATTTAATAGGATTGTATCGATAGTGGAGTGGTACCTATCTAATGAAATGGTAAGTATCCAGGACACTTTACACAGCGCCATCTAGCCATAAACTGGGAACTGTACTTTGGGAACTAAATTGGTGATATTAACACTTTTTTTTTGTAAATAAATACACAGAAAACACCCAGACTAAACACAAATATCTGAAAATTTACTAAACAAATTATTGTGTCTTGTGGGGATCGAACCCAGGATTGGCGTAGCAGGCAGGAGTACCTACTATCTGCTACGTCTAGGTAAAAAATATGTTTTTAGGTAAATTGGTTCTTAACACAATAAAGAGAACCTGAGAAAATTTAATACCGACTTATCTAAATCATTGAGTAGGTAAACCGATTATATAAACGTCTGATATCATAAAATACCTAAGTTGTATCAGGTATCGAGGTATTCTATGAAAATGATAGCAAAAAAAAGCTTCAAGCAATTCTATACGCTAGTTAAGCATACATGTTAAAAAATGTTCAAACAGCCAAGACAGCTGGCATTATTTGAGGGCTTACAAAAAATATAAAGTAGCTTATTTTTAGTACGATAGCGTTATGAGTATCTGTATATAACATTTTGTGTCACTTTTGAAGCTCGCCTTTTTTTTTATTTAATGTATAGTACTTACGTACTAAATCTCAACAGCTACAACACAGTTGGACTCTCCCAATCGGGAGTAATTTGCTATACTCACCACGCTTGGCAGGCGGATTAGCGAGCCTACCTACTAAGTTTATTAAATAAACTTTTCAAGTTTTAATAATTAAATAAAAATAAACAATACCTTTTGCCTATGTGACATTTAACACAGTGTCACAGTTTGAATCTTTTTTATCTTCTGCAAACGAAAGTATGTTAGCATATACCTAAAATGACACAAAATCATAAATTGGGTTCGGCCAATGGTCTAGAAACTATAAGCGAAAAATAAAAGACTCTAATATTTTTGAAACATGAGTAGCTAGCCATACTAGTACATTAATACAACAAGAAATCTTTATTTCCAGAGTCAATCGGTTCTTTATCCAATATTTTTAACACCCACTTAATTTTCCTAACCGAAAGAGTAACAAAGCAAGCATTCACGAAATCCGGTCGATGTAATCTTAAAACTCATTTAAACACCCCACACAATATAACGAGCTCATAATTTTATTATGTCACACTTTTTATAACCATAAAACCCGAGCATAAAACAATTCGAAGCCGTAACTTACAAAGAACCAAGTTATTTTTCGTGACGGTGAATAGAAAATCTTTAAAGAATTTGGGAAGTAGCGCTGTAATAGCGAAAGGAAAATAAAAAATTGACGGCGCCTACGCATAAAGTACCGTCGTTCCAATAAGTCGTATTTGACTGCTGTCAGATTTGCGATAATGTTATGGCAGAGGGTCCATTTTCTTTTGTTGACATCTCTTTTAGTATGGAGATGACAGCTGTCAAATACGACTTGTTCTATGGTGTGCGATGGTAAAATTATTAATTTTGTCTAATTTGATGAGAGACGCGCCTTGGGTGATGTCGGCTTAGAATAGCATCACCCCATTTCTTTCCCGTGGGAGTCGTAAGAGGCGACTAAGGAACTCAAGGGTGTATATTGCAAAACTAGGCGATAGGCTGACATCATGTTACTATGGTGATACACAATTTTCCAAATGAGCCTCAAATATTTGTCAGGTGTGGCGTAAATGTCTGTTTACGCTCTGCCTACCCCGCAAGGGATTATACGCGTGATATGTGCATGTATGTACACGTTCAACATAGTCCGGCCATTTCCCATTATACCCAAAACCCACACTCTCTCCACAACCCGAATACAACAAACAATTCGACCAGTTTACTATGCGTGTACGTTTCGAGTGTTCATTCATGTTGTGACAGATGACAGCCTGACAGTAGTGACAGAGTTTATTCATAAAGGCAGTCACTGTGCGTGAAGTGTTGTTCCACTTTTAGGACATTTACATAGTTATCTGTAAGTACCTACGACCTACGTATTTTGGGTAGTAGGTATACATACATACATTATATATCCCTTGTGGGGTAGGCAGAGCGTTAGCAGCCGTATAATACGGTCGCTGTCGAAACGTCTGACAAATATCTGAGGGACTTTTGAGAAAAATCGTGTATCACTGTATTGACAGTTAGTCAGCCTACATACACATATCACGCCTTAATCCCTTGCAGGGTAGGCAGAGCGTAAACGGCCGCAAAAACTAACATTTACGCCACGTCTGGCAAATATTTGAGGGTCATTCGGAAAATTGTGTATCCCCATAGTGACAGGTTGTCAGCCCATCGCCTAAAATACAATACACACCCTCGAGTCTCTTAGTCGCCTCTTACGACTCCCACGGGAAGAAATGGAGTGATGCTATTCTAAGCCGGCATCACACGGCATATTTGTCAGCCTGTCGCCTAAAATTGTAATACCCTTGAGTCCCTTAGTCGCCTCTTATGACACCCACGGGCAAGAAACGGGGTAATGCTATTCTAAGCCGGCATCACATGGTAGTTGATAGATACCTATGTCCTAGAAGGTATATACGAGGTGTAAGGGACGGTGTGCCTAAAACTTTGCAGGCATGATCACTCCATAACACTCACAGCTTTTTCATGAAGGCTATAATTAGTAAACGTGATTTTTTCTAACTCCTATTTCATAAAACCTGATCAGCTGACTAACTTTCTACCGACACTAGAAAAAAATGGTTTCCCCAGATAGCCTCCTCAGTAAACGTCTGAAGTCGTCAAAGCGCCATAATGCACAGTCTAAAACATTATCTTACATACTAAGTACTTCAACGTCTTCATTAAAACCACAAAAAAACAAGACCAAATTATGTTTCCCAAGCGAAATCGTAGAGTCACGAATTTCGGGGCGAAAGGGATAGTCTTATGGACATATTGGTAGGTATGAAAAGGAGAGAAGATAGGTATTACGTTCGTGTATGAATGTTCCCACGATGTACTTAGTTATGATGATCGCCGCGTTAAGGCCGTGGTTGGCTTTTATGAAGAAATGCAGTCTTGGTATTAAACGTCTCACATTCATCACAAAAAAGAAAACTTAGCTCTATAAACTTAAATAGTTACATACATACATACACAGACACACACGCCTATAATCCCTTGCGGGGTAGGCAGAGCGCAAACAGCCGCAAAAAACGGTCATTTACGTTACGCCACGTCTGACAAATATTTGAGGGTAACGCAGAAAATTGGGTATCGCCATAGTGACAGGTTGTCAGCCCATCGCCTAAAATTGCAATACACACGCTGGAGTCCCTTACCTAGTCGGCTCTTACGACTCCCAAGGGAAAGAAATGGGGTGATGCTATTCAAAGCCGGCATCACACGGTAAATAGTTCAGGGGCCGTATTCCGCGTCTCGGTTTTGTTTCAGTTGGATGGCTTTGGCAGTTTCGTATTCCGCTAACAGTTTTAAGTATAGAAAATCACAGTGGGAATAGAATGACAGTTGAGTGTCGATGGCGTAACAATGGCAAAAAATTAGGGTATCGGGGTCCTGAGCATCGATATGTAGCCGTCTCGTTAGGCTCCCCAAGGCAAAAATAATTATAATTATCTTAAGAGTTTCTCAAGGGTTGACTGGAAGAGATCCCTTAATGGGATAAGTCCACCTTTGTGTCATTTCTTGTTTTTGATTTAATATATATTTTCTGTATTAGTTTTAAGAATGCACAATAAAGAGATTATACATACATACATACATACATACATACATTATACATACACTGATACACACACCTATACAATTTTAGACGATGGGCTGACAACCTGTCACTATAGTGATACACAGTTATCTGATTAACCCTCAAACTTTTGTCAGACGCGGTGTTAATATCCTAGTTACGGCCGTTAACGCTCTGCCTACCCCGTAAGGGATATAAGCGTGATTTATGTATGTATGTTTGTATGTACACACACCTATAATCCTTGCGGGGTAGGCAGAGCGTAAACGGCCGCAGAAACGGCCATTTACGCCTCGTCTGACAGATATTAATTTGAGGGTTATTCGGAAAATTGTGTATCGCCATGGTGACAGGTTGTCAGCCGATCGCCTAACATTGCAATACACACCCTCGAGTCCCTTAGTTCTCTTACAGCACCCACAGAAAATAAATGGGGTGATGCAATTCGAAGCCATCACGCATCACTCAAAAACAAAAATGCACTCATATTAAAATTAATCTTCCTCTATTAATTTCCCTGCGCCTGCGCTTCTAATACAAAGACTAATGATTCCCCCCGACTTTATTTTGTCGGTACGTTAACAACATACAAACAGACATGCGTACTATACGTTATAGTTATTTATCATGGCTAGGTTGTTCTCACACACGCCGCACCATATTGCGGTATTTGACAGCCACCCATCAAAAGACAGGGCAGGGTAGTGAAACGTTGTGTCGTGTGTGCTTTTGCAAACGGTTTTATAAAACTCCTTTTGTCAAATAAACTATACAAACGTAAAAATACGGTCGCTATCGGCACGTCTGACAAATATTTGAAACCGTTTCAGAAAAAGCGTGTCTCTAAAGTGACTAGTTGCCAGCATGTTGCCTAAAATTGTAATTACACGTAAAACTCTCAAGTCCCTTACGACACTCGCGGGAAAGAACTGGGGTGATGCTTAAATAGGGCGAAAATTTTCTAGTGACCGATAACGAAACCTCAAGACGGGCTGGTGCGAAGGAACAATATTGCTCAAGGGACTTAGATCCAAATATGGCAAAAATACTTTTAGTTCCCATAGAAACTCAAATCAACTGATCGTCAATTTTGTATTGGAGGTGTATTTTAATTTTTTTGTATTTTGAGCTATGCTCCTTAGGGAAAGATTTTCCTTATCACCAGCCCGTCTTGAATTTCCGCTTTCGGTTACTAGTAAAATTTCACCCTATAGTTATACAAGACCAGAAAAATACCGCCAAATCGTGCGGCGCATGTGAAAACCACCGCATAGTAATTTATTATGGTAATATCTAGTGCTGACAGCAAGTAAGTGATGGTTGAGAATTTGTTGTTCAATTAATTTTGTGTTGTCTACGTTTATCGTTACATCTTTTTGAGATACCTGAAATGTGCTAAAGTATCTATAATTTATATATATCCTTTATTGCATAAAAACAAACGAAAAATATACAAACAGTGTGAGCAAAGGCGAGCTTATCTCTAAGAAGAGATCTCTTCCAGCCAACCCGTCGGTAGTGCGAGAATCAATATTTTTGTAGGGACAAAACAATGCAACAATTAAAATGAATTTTAACTATACTACAGTACTTTACATAAATATATACATTTACTGATTATTTAAATATTTTTATGGATTAATGTATGATAAATGACATTAATAATATGTTGTTTATAGCCGTCTAGCCGTGTGATGCCGGCTTAGAATAGCATCACCCCATTCCTTTCCCGTGGGTGTCGTAAAAGGCGACGAAGGGGCTCGAGGGTTGGCTTTGTATTGCAATTTTAGGCGATGGGCTGACAACCTATCACCATGGCGATACACTATTTTCCGAATGACCCTCAAATATTTGTTAGACGTGGCGTAAATGTCCGTTTTTTTGCGGCTGGTGCTCTGCCTACCCCACATGGGATAATAGGCGTGATATGTGTGTGTGTGTGTGTGTGTGTGTTTGCCGTGAGATATCGGATTATAACCCGATTTCTTTCCCGTTATCGTGAGAGGCGACTAAGAGACTCGAGGGCTACATGTGTATTGCAATTTTAAGCGATAGACTGTTAACCTGCCTATTATATATGGTGAAACACCATTTTCTGACGTCTGATTGTCAGACGTGGTGTGAATGTTCGTTTTTTAATGCCGTTTTCACTCTGCCTACCCCGCAAGGGATATTGGAGTGATACATGTTCGTGTTAGTATTTAATTATGCATGTATGTCATAATTATATGTGTATAGGTATTGTCATTACTCATAGTCCTATTAAATTCAGTGCAAATATTTTTAGTGTAAGCTCTACTAGTGAAACTGAACAACTTTACCCAATACAATAAATTTTGACAAAAAACACTTGTACTCGTTTCACTTGTTTTGTCAAAATTTATTAAACATGGAGTTTCACCAAGCGCCAACAAGTGTTTTTTGTCAAAATTTATTAAACATGGAGTTTCACCAGGCGCCAACAATCGCAAGTATTAACTATTTTACCCAATACACATCGGTCGAAAAATAAAATGGAACTCCCATACAAATGTGTGTCACTGTAAGGGAGGACTTTTCATTCGTATTTTGACCTATGTTTATTGGGAAAAGTTGTTCAGTTCTACGAGAAGAACTCAATCCAATAATATTTTCACTGAATTTAATAGGACCGTAGCTAAATATGAGTCTAGGCTATCTACAAAAAGTTACCACTCGACTCGAATAAGAATAGGAGCGTATACAGGGTGTAAGGGACAGCCAAATACTGATAGGGTTCATGCAATGCGTGCAGGGACATAATGTAAGTAAACCACAAAAAATATACGACAAGCTCCCTAAATATACGACAGACTGCATTTACTATGGGAAGACCAAATTTTTTTGACGATACCTGAAACATTTTTTATGGAAAGTTGTTCAGTTTCATGGTCTGAATGCACCCTATAAGTTTTCGGAGGGCTGTACCTTACACCCTGTATCATAATTTATAAGCTAATTTAATGGTAAGATTAAACGACAATTGCCGTGTGATGCCGGCTTAGAATAGCATCACCCCATTTCTTACCCATGGGTGTCGTAAGAGGCGACTAAGGGACTCGAGGGTGTGTATTGCAATTTTAGGCGACGGGCTGACAACCTGCACTATAGTGATACACAGTTATCTGATTGACCCTCAAACTTATGTCAGACGTGGTGTTAATATCCGTTGAACGGCATTTAACGCTCTGCCTACCCCGTAAGGGATATAGGCGTGATTTATGTATGTATGTATGTATGTTAAACGGCAATGTTGTTGTTAAAGTTCACAAAAGCTCACTTTGTAGGCAGCAATCAAATTGAAGAGCAAAGTTCAAAACGCGGGAGAAATTAGATTCTGATACACACTGGTAAATAAAATAGAAAACACCCTTTAAAAATACTAAAGAAATAATTCACACAGAGACCCGGAATAACACATAGGCCACTTTTTACCGCGGGAAAACAAACATTACCACGGAAAAATTTGTGGCAGCGGGTGAAACCGCTGGGCAGAAATCTAGTTTCCGTATAATTTCTAATTTCAATGAAATCAGAGTTTCCAGAAGACTATCAAATTTCTGCGTTGGTTTGGCCGTCCCGTGTGTATCTTGAGAGTTCAATTCGATTAGGACCCGCGGTTTCCCAACCGACCTACATCTCCGAATCGGCCATTTAGCTTATTTAAGCGTTTACTCGCCTTATGGCTGAGTGAATTGATTCACTCTTTGATAGTAGTTTTCTCATACTATGGGGCCTACAACAGGGGTAAATATTTTACGTGCTGAAATTACTCACGAAACTTCCTTCCTTCCTTACTAATATGTATGTATGTTTGTTACCTCTTCACGCTTAAACGGCTTGACCGATTTGGATGAAATTGGGAACACAGGTAGAGTAAAACCTGAAATAACACATAGGCTACTTTTTCCGCGGGAAAACAACTATTTCCATGGGAAAATGAGGGCAGAAAT
Source organism: Tuta absoluta (assembly GCA_027580185.1). Lineage (NCBI taxonomy): Eukaryota > Metazoa > Arthropoda > Insecta > Lepidoptera > Gelechiidae > Tuta > Tuta absoluta. The sequence goes on from JAQAHW010000015.1 coordinate 11,228,797, forward strand.
CTCTAGTTTCCCCATAATTTCTAATTTCATTGAAATCAGAGTTTCCAGTGGCCTGTGCTATCATTGAACAACTACAATTCTACAGGCGAAAAAGTGGCAACATCGCGCCAAAATTAATATTTAAATAGCAACACTGATGAAAATTACAACTACAGGCGTTTTTTGAAGCTACAGGTCTACAATTTTACAAGTCACAGCTACAGGCACCTGTAAATTTCCATCGACAAACCATAATGTAGATTTTGCTTTTAAAAACACAATCGAGCTAGTTTTTACAGGTGTTCATCAAAAGACTTGTAAACTACAACTGTAAAAACTTACAACTTGTGAATAATTTTACAGGTCGTCTGACCTAGGTAATTATTTTACAAGTGCAAGATTTCTGCATAAAAATCTATTCAATATGTTCAAAAGTACTCAAAATGCGTTCCTTGCCAAATTATTTTGCTCGAGGCGTTAAACAAAGCAAAACTTTATCGTCAATTGTGGATTATTATTATTAATTCACAACAGTACTATTTTAACATACTCTATCAATAATATGATTTTAATTAGAAATATTGTTGATTTCATTTTTATAATTTCCTTTTTATTAAAATAATATTTTTCAGTGTAATGTCTTATATATTTAGCAAAGTGTTAACATACTTTCACATTATTTAATCTGTGCTTTAACATTGACGTTGAATTTGAGTGAATGAAATGAATGAATCGATAGTGTTGTACATCGACTTGTAAAATTTACCTGTAGTCGAGATTTTGGAGCGGTACTGACAGTGGTAGCTTTACAAGTGTCTTCATAAAACGCCTGTAACCTGTAAATTGTAACTACAAGTGCGTTACAGGCAGTTTTCCGCCTGTAAATGTGGACCTGTACCTGTACAATGATAATACATGGCTCAGAAGACTACAAAACTCTGCGTTGGTTCTGCTCGTCCCGTGTGTATCTTGAGAGTTCAATTCGATTAGGACCCGCGGTTTCCCAACCGACCTACATCTCCGAATCAGGCATTTAGCTTATTTAAGCGTTTACTCGCCTTATGGCTGTGTGAATTGATTCACTCATTGATAGTTGTTTTCTTATACAATGGGGCCTACAACAGGGGCAAATATTTTATGTGCTGAAATTACTCTGGAAACTGAACCATAAGAATAGATAATAATACTGGCGTATAGAAACGAAACTCCTTTGTCCCAAAAGCCGCGCTTTAAATACCTACTTCTCCCCGCAGCCCGTAACGCCCCGCACTCTCCCGCGCTTTAAGTCGGGGCTGTCACGTGCCAATAATTTTATTCCAGACTAGCGGCCAGTCAAGCGGTTGCGACCGCTGCTAACAGTTTTCCCGTGGGAACAAAATATTTACCCGTTTTAAAGTATTACCTTACCATTTTATTGTTAACAGGTAGGTACAGAATTTTAAAATAGGTGCAAAAATGGCGCCGTGTGGTGCCAGATTAGAATAGCATTCTTTTTGTAAAATGCGTTCTCCCTATGAATACAACACCTTGCACTCTGCTCGCTAATCCATCCGCCAAGCGTGGTAAGTGGTGGCGACCCGCACGACGAACGTTTCCGCGGCGAAGCGCACTCCCGACTGAATTGTTCTCTAAGAGACAGCCAGACGGATTGACCTTGAGCGCGTCTGGAGCGGGAGTGTCATCTCTATGTGATTTCTACTCTATGACTGAACTACTTTCAACATACATACATAGGTCAATATACCTATTAGACCTCCCATTCAAACTGACTCGGTCGGGTGGTACATTTAGAATGGGAGGTCCATTTTATTAATATTTCGAATTTATTTTATTAATTTTCCTTAGATGAAAGATTGGTCCTCGCTGTCGCTCGCGAATCAATCATTTGTCTAAGATTTCGACCTATGTTCCCAGGAAAAAGTTGTCAGTTTTAATGGTAATTTCTTCCCGTTAAATATTTAACTCTCTTGTGGGCTACACTCTGTATGAGGTCTTGGAAAACGGGTCAGAAAAAGGAATTGCTACCACCCTGACTTTTTGACAGAGAGAATGTTCGGAAACTCAGAATGCACCTGCAAGTTCAGTTACTCAACACAGTTCCCTTACATACCGTATCGGTTAAGTATGTATCGTTGATTTCATCATTCAATCAAATCATTGGTAGGTAAAATGGGTATTGTCTTAAGAACACTCCACTCAATATAGGGTGACATTTTACTACTGACCGATAGCGAAAACTCAAGATGGGCTGGTGATAAGGAACAACTTTCCTCAAGGAACGTACTCGTAGGTCGAAATACGAAAAATAATTGCCCATTAGCTGATTAAAGTTACTAAGGAAACTCAAAATATTTTTTTTTATATTCATTGCGGCAAGTAGTTCCTTATCACCAGGCCATCTTGAGATTTCGCTATCGGTCACTAGTAATAGCCTTCTCACTGCTGGGCAACCATCTCTCTCTCTCTCTCTTCCTCCACCTAGTTCTATCTTTTTCACTCATATGTATCAAAAGTTTCACATTTCATCCAAAATTTCGGAACATCAAAGCTACCGAATAACATCCACACATTACACATACATGGAGAATCGATTTAATACGCTCTATATTAATTATGAGAAAAAACATTATTTTACTGGCGTTGATGACCTGCAGGCCAAACACGGAAAGTAGAGATCATAGATTAAGTAAGGGTCTATGATGTACAGATGATAGGTACTGATGATTATAGGTAGATGTCAAAAATTGAACTTTGACAACGTTATAATCAAATCATACTTTCCGTTTGCTGAAAAGAGTCTTATCGAAGCTCGATTCTAACTTTGTGCACTTTAAAACTATTCAATTATAATAACTAATCGATCGTACCATTACATATTTTACAGTTCTAGACTCAATATGGTATGGTACTCGTTTATGTACAAATAGTCAAGGTCAAACAGTACATTTTGAAATGTATTTAAATAAATCTATAGAAAGAAGCACTTACACAAGTTCTATCATCGAGTTATTAAATGAAAATTAGAAATTTAAAAATAAAATACGGTTCCAGGTTCAAGCCCAGCGTGCGCTAACATTATTCAATTTCTTGTTTTCATTCACTGACACAAGATTTTTGCCTACAACCGGCTCTACATTTATTGCTTATTCTTTGCCACATCGTGTGTGTGCCTCAATTTTAATGGCTCCTCCTATGATCTTTTGTATCATTACTGAAATTGCCTCAGATTGTGGTAATTCCTTTTGTAATCTCGACGAGGTATGTGAGGAATGACGTAATGATTTATTTGCAGACAGTAATTGGTACAAGTGATTGAAGGGCGATGTGATTCCTTTGGTTTGAAAATTATTGTTCTGGACTCTGGACCATCTGGACTTTTTACGAAGATCTTTGAATTTGGATTGATCTTTGAAAATGCAGATTTTACCGTCGTTAGACGCGTATTTTAAAAATATAAGTGATTGCGTGAATATCATGGTATTTTCATTAAGGTGCGAATACTTCTTTGATATTCAGTACCTATATAGGAAAGAAGGTAGAGCAAGACACTTTATAATATATTATGATAATAATACACATGCAATTGGGAGTATTTTTTTTAACTTTTCCCTTGTTTCTGGATAGAGATGGTTTGGTACTTTAACGTAAGAAACGGAACGTCACAAATATTGTTAGATATTTTCACTTGGATGTATAAGAGCTTAAGACGAAACTAAGGTACATAACTAATCATTGTAACATCAGTCCCAACACAAAAATATTTACTTTTAATGGGTTTCCCTGCATATTTACGAAAACCACAATGAAAAAAACGTACAATTTGTACGGTACAAACAACAAAACGCGAAAAACCAGGATAGATTCGGAAAGAACAATAACTTTTTTCAAACGTAGTCAGTTCAACACCATATACAGTGGAATACTGTTTTTTTTTATTCTTAAACAGAAAACTTCCTATTAACTTAATCGTAACTACACAAAATTTTCTCCTACTTTTGAACACATAACATTGTTCTGCAGAAAATATTACCAAGTTATTTCTTAGACACGTCTATGACAACCGGACGTGCAAAATGGTGGTTTTTGTCCCATCTGACGTGGTTTATCATTCCATCACCATTCCATACACGTCGGTTCCCACGGTGGCATACTGTGCAGATTATCTTGAGCAAGCACACTCTTTATAGGACCAAGTTTGTCAGTCACATAAATGCCGTGTGCATTTTTGATTATCTAGCTAGATAGGCAATTGTGGAAGTATTCTTCTTCAATTTATAGCCATTTAAATATTGAGTGCCAAATCGCTAGCTAGATTCCACTCCTAAACAAGGGATCGGCAATTCAAATTTTTCTTAATTACTGACAATGTCATCTCATCCATTTTGCCGGCTGTAGAATATCTACTCCCATGCTTTGTAAGGCGGTTCTGCATCTGTGAATGTTTTTGATGCATACGTCTTTCAGACGAAAGGACATTTCAAATTCCCATACTTAAAACAGATGCGGAATTGCGGTTCTGTTTCCGCACAGATTTTATTCTTTGCGACAAACAATTCATACTTACTCGTGCTCGCGGACAAAGGTGTGAATATGCCAGTTATCTTTCTTAGATAATGTTCTTTTATGTTTATTCTACAATTTCCATGGTTTATTACTATTTGAATATTATGCGACCTTTCATTATAATTTTCCCAAAAAAACAAGTTGTCGTTATTTTGTGGCGGCGCGCATGCGTTCCACATTATATACTAGTACTGAAACGCGGTAGCGAACTTATTCCGCCGATCGCTATACAGGCTATGTTCCAAGTGTGGAAAGTTTTTAAATTTCACGGGCTGGTTCTACCTTAAAAAGAAGGCAGTTCTTTTCCTTACACCCTGTATATAAAACGTCCAAACATGTCCGGTTGGAACAGTCGTTCCCCTGGTCACAACTCCCGACCAGGCGGGTAGCTACCCTTTTCCTCGCAGTCGTCACTCGGCCTACTGGCCTCATCATCACTCCTGCCTGTTTCATCACTACATAGTATAAAGTAAAGTCGCTTCCCGCGGCTGTCCCTATATCTGTTTGTATGTAGGCTAAAATAATAGTTTCACTAATTACAGGTATTAGTTGCAAAAACTAACCCGGTAGATAGAGCCGTGCCACGCGTTACTGGCATTAAAATACACTTGCAAAATTGGCGGGCAAGGGACGAGCTGCGGTAGCCCAGATGCAAGAGGCGTCGCCTCGAGTAATGCGAAAGTCGCAAGTTCAAATCCTGCCAGCGCTTTAAAATATTGCAAGTTTTCGAAAATTACACTAATAAATTCTATTCTATTACCACCTAACGAGTCTTGACAGTTTTTTTTAAGATAGTGTTTTTCAAGAGGAAGATTTGTATATATGATTTAATAATATGTCGGGAGAAGGTCCTGTTTCCCGTGGGAAATCGGTTAGCAGCGGGTGAAACCGCTGGGCGGGCCGCTAGTTACTGGATAAAACCGGGGAGTTCCCACGGTGACGTGCGGCGTGCTTTGCTACGATTGCCATCAGCCTACGTGCACAAGACGGGTAATGATAATGAGGATTTATACCGGGTGAAATGTTACTGGTGACCGATAGCGAAAACTCAAGACGGGCTGGTGATAAGGAACAACTTTTCCCAAGAAACAAAAAAGTACCTAATAACGGCCACTTTTGGGATCGACAGAACTCTACATAAGTATGTGGTTATAAAAATACATACATACATACATACACATATCACGCCTATAATCCCTTGCGGGGTAGGCAGAGCGTAAACAGCCGCAAAAAACGGCGATTTACACCACGTCTGACAAATGTTTGAGGGTTATTCGGAATTTATTGTGTATCGCTATTAAAAATCGCTGTTAAATAAATTTTGGGCGAAATTACCTAGACTAAAAAATAATATTTGCCTACCCTGGCCGACCCTGTAAGACAATGATCGACAGGGGTCTCTACGCAGGTATCAAACTTAAATATGAGTACAATTACTATTCTTTATTCTGTGTTAAGAGTTCTACTGAAAAAATATCTTCGCAAACTCAAAAGGTCATCTTTCTCTTTTCGAAATTATGAGTGCCATCTATACATTACGTAATGAACTATAATAGCTATCAGTTAGAGCCATCTGTACAAGCGCTGCAGAACTACCAAGCTATCACGGAGGAGATAGGTGAAAAAGGCCGAAACTTTAAAAGTACAAGAATTAGTTTGTAGATGTCGTTGTTGTATACTTTTTTTTTTGAAACATAATAATAATAATACTCTTTGCTTTTATTTTTGAAAAAAAAACAGTCAAAAATAAAAGCAAAGAGTATTATCTGTGTTTGACCTTGACCATGCTTTTGACGCTTTTGACTGTCCTTGCTTTTGAACTACCTTAGCTTGTAAACAGGTTAAATGAAAACATGGGGTTACTTTGGGGTTAAATTTAATTTGTTTATTGAGTAAATCTGTACTTAGTTTACTTACTTAATGAACAAATTAATAGAAGCAAAAAGTTTAGATCCCATTTGCTAATTTAAAAAAAATATTACATTTCAAATGTTGAGTTAGGTTGGTACATTTGCAATAGGTATTAAAAAAAAAGGTTTAAAAAGTGTTCATGTAGGTACTTATATATTATTTTTCTTCAGTAAGATTATTTTTCTTTTATTTAATGGATTTTAAATCTGATTCATTTTCGCCAATGATATTTTAAGGCACTTACTTGAGTGTAAATATACGTGATTAAAGATATTAAATATTTTTGGTCTGATTGTTTTCCTACATATTACGCCCATTATCCCTTGTGGGGTAGGCAGAGCGTAAACGGCCGCAAAAACGGAGATTTTCGTCACGTCTGACATAATATATTTGAGGGTCATTCGGAAAGTTGTGTATTGCCATTGTGACAGGTTGACAGCCCATCGCCTAAAATTGCAATACACACCCTCAAGTCCCTCAGTCGCCTTCTACGACTCCCACGGGAAAGAAATAGGTTGATGCTATTCTAAGCCGGCATCACACGGCGTTTAATTAATCTATCCTTAACTATGTCAATCAGCTATTTTTAAGATCACCGTTACTTTAAATTGTTTATTGTATTTATTCTAAGCAACATATACATATATTACCAAATAAAACATTTAATCCTCTTTAACTAAATACTTATTTGCTAAACGTTTGACTCTACCTACCGTTGCGGATTATTAACATATCAATAAAATATCAGACCCTCTATTATGGAAGTAAAAAAAAAACTAGATAATCTTTGTTTATTAGACGGTTACAAAATTGTTACAATAGGGTGAATAGGCAAATTTTTGGTATTAGATAAAGATAATGAAATTTTGTTTGGTCAGCTTCCACATCCCTATTTAGATACAGGATGCTGTAAAAAAACCGTATCTGTACTAATATTATACATCTGAGAGTTTGTGTGTGTATGTTTGTTACCTCTTCACGCTCAAAGGGCTTGACCGATTTGGATACAATTTGGAACACAGGTAGAGTATAACCTGGAATAACACGTAGGCTTTTACCGCGGAAAAACAACTATTACCACGGGAAAATGAGTGGCAGCGGATGAAACCGCTGGGCAGAAATCTAGTTTAATATCATTTCTTGATTGAATAAACTTATTTTCTTTCTTCTTTCTTCTTTCTGATTAACTTACTTGCAACGAGAAGACTTTGCCTAGCAGTGGGACGAGGTAGGCTAAGTAAGATAAGAGGACTTACTAGCGATACTACAAAAACATTTGTCTTGATTCCACGTTACCTACTGACTAAAACCACACTAAAACGGCTGATTAAAAATAACACTGCCACTTTCCGTTAAATAACTTTAAAGAAGGAGAGAAGATGTCATAGACTATTTTAGTCATGTCAAGTTTTATTATTCTACTAGCAGCCCGCCCAGCGGTTTCACCCGCCGCTAACAATTTCCCCCCGGGAATAAGACTGTTTAATATAGCCTATGTTCATCAAGGATAATGTAGGATTCTAAAAATCTTGACTTCAATTTGAAACAAATATCGTTTTCAGATTGTGGTGGCGTAAAGTTACATGCCGTGTGAATAACCTGGCCAGCCCCATGGCAGTGCCTATATTCTTATTTTTTTTATCCCTCCCGAGCCGGTTTTCTATTAGGTCATAACAAAATTGTAATAAAAAAAAGAAAATTGTGTGATACAAATTTCTTTTTTTAGAATGACGGTTAATGACGTCAATAAGTGATAATACTATCCTACATTGAATAAAGAATTTCAATTTCAATTAACGGTAAAAGAATTTATAAATCGGTCCAGGAGTTTCGGAGCCTATTCAATTCAAACAAACAATAAATAAAATCCTGTTTCTAATATTAGTGTAGATTATATAATTATTAATTTAGCGTGATGCCGGCTTAGAATAGCATCACCCGATTTCTTTCCCGTGGGAGTCGTAGGAGGCGACTAAGAGACTTGAGGGTGTGTATTGAAATTTTAGGCGATGGGCTGACAACCTGTCACTATGGCGATACTCAATTTTCCGAATGACCCTCAAACATATGTCAGACGTGGCGTAAATGTCCGTTTTTGCGGCCGTTTACGCTCTGCCTACCCCGCAAGGAATAATAGGCGTGATATGTGTATTTATGTATTATTTTAGTGTAGATTTTTTTAATGCATTATTTAATGTTTTTTGTCGTCTTTTTAAACCAAGTAAGGGACAGCCCTTCGAATACTGATATTCTGCATGAAACATAAAACTGGACAACTTTCCCCAAGAAACATATGTCAGGAAACGCCAAAAAATTACCTTCCATACAAAATCACAATCAGCTGACTGCATTCACTATGGGAAGTCAGTTATTTTACGTTTCCTGAAATATGTTCCTAGGGGAAAGTTGTTCAGTTTCATGGTCTGCATGTACCCTATCAGTGTTCAGAGGGCTATCCCTACACCCTTTAATACAGTAATGATTAAATGTAATCATTACACTGGTACGAATAATGTGGCGTAGTTTGTACATTTTCAAATGAAAAAGTAGTTATTGTGGCATAACTGTAATAGTTAGACATATGGTACCGCGGACATTATTATATATATTGATGTCCTCTATAAAACTGTAGTACATCACTTTGCTCTATTGTCAATAATTTCCACAGCGTACGCGATATAAGATATTTATTTGGTACATTTTTCACACGTTGGGTTACATTATCGAAATTTTCACGCGGATCCCTATTTTTTTCTCGTATAAAATATAGCCTATGTTCATCAGGAATAATGTAGGATTCTAATGGTGAAAGAATTTTTAAAATCGGGCCTGTAGTTTTGGAGCCTATTCGATGCAAACAAACAAACAAACAATCAAATCTTTCCTCTTTATAATATTAGTGTAGATGATTTCCTTCCGCGCCATTTCGCAGATTTCCTTGTATGTTTAGCCGACATTTTATATATTGTCGCTTAATTTTGACAAATACCGCGCAAAATGCGTGAAATTATAGACAATTTAAGAGGCGATCATCGTATATATCCTTGTCTATGCCTATATACCTGAAAGCGACAGTGCTATTTTTAGTTTCCAGCTAATATGTCTAGCGGCTGAAATGTTATTAACAAAAAATACGCATTTAATTGTATTCACTGAGTTTTTAAATAAAAAATAAACATCCTGTCTAATTCCAAGCTAAACTCCCGCAGTGGAAGCGATTTACACAGGTAAATTTCGAACAAAATACCAGGAGTTCAACTGGAGGCAGACAATGGCCGCGTTACGCAGCGCTAAATAGCATACGCTGCACAATATAGCAGCGCATACTATGAATTAAACGTGAACCTAAATCTATTTAACTTAATTAACTAAGTTGAGTGAAATTGGCAAATGATGTGTTCTGACCTTTACATAACTCAAGTCGGTAGTAAATACCGTCTGCCGATCTGGCGTTACGTCACACGTATTAGCACTAGATTATAAGTAAGTACCTCCAAATTATATCACCCCACGAATTCCGCAATTCGTACTAATGAGTCACAATGATATGGTACAACAAATATGACTAAAGGGAACACACCATTAACACGAATAAACAGTTTTATACTAAACAACCAGGTTTAATACTTACAGTCAACGTGCCGGTCCAAATGCATAAAATACCCAACGGAGAAAGGAAGTTCAGGGAATGGATCAAATGGGAATTCCGTGGGTACTTACAGGGCTGGGTGGAAAAGATATCGACACCCAGCATTCCACTACAGCCTTGGCGCGTTATTCACGTCAAACCACTCACAGCTTCTGTTCGTATTCCACTTTGATATTAGTCATTACGCGTGACCCAACCCGAATTTGGGCCGTACAAACGCGGGCCAAAATGGCCACCTGATGCCTATTCAACGCGACGCTCACGTGGAAGACGTCGAGACATCCAACAATCACTAAGCCTGGCATTCCAGTACAACCCAGGAGAAACACAATAATACGATGCATCAACACGCGCGATCTCAAATTGAATCGTCCATTACACGCGGCATCACAAAACGCGTGGCGGGAAATCCGCACGATACGCGATACCCTCCTGTCCGAACGGTTTTGAGTGACTGGTTAGTGCGGCGCCGAAACCACCGGTTGGCGCCGTCAGGCGGTCTGCGCGCACGTCGCCAGTCTCGCCCTGCGAGTGAGAAAGGGACAACACACGCCCAGAGCGACGCGTGCGATCGAGCACCGCGCCGCATTCATAGACCGTCACTAATACCTAACTTACCCCAGCATAGCAACGCTAAATTAAACATTCACCCGCCCTAGGCCGAATCCCTTAGGCCTATTCACTACTGGGGAGACGAGATAGCGTTGCTATTGCTCGCTTAAGAACTGAATCCCCTACCTGAACTGTCGCGACTCGAGGAGTGCCATCACTACCTGGGAACAAGTTGAGAATGCGCCCTCTGCGCCATCGCAGTGGCGGCAGGTTGGCATCCTTAACCAGAACGAGATCTCCGATGCGAGGGGGTTCAGTTCTGTCCGTCCACTTAAGGCGTTGCTGCAGAATGTGCAAATACTCAAGCGACCATCGCTTCCAAAAATTCTGAGACATTTGCTGCAGCAACTCATAACGCGTCAAACGATTGCTACTGACCTCTGTGTAGGGGTACTCTGGCAAGGCGTTAAGTGGTCGGCCAATTAAGAAATGCCCTGGTGTCAGGGCCTCCAGATCATTCGGATCTGAGCTAAGCGGACACAAAGGACGTGAATTGAGAACGGCCTCAATTTTACAAAACACGGTCGCTAGCTCCTCAAAGGTTAATATCGTTAAACCTATAACGCGCATCAAATGCGTCTTAGCGGACTTTACAACCGCTTCAAATATACCACCCCAGTGGGGGCATCCTGGTGGATCGAACACCCAGTTAATGCCCTGACGGGAGAGGCTCGTGCCGATAGCTTCCTCGTTTTCCGATAAAAACGTTATAATTTCTTTCATACATCGATCAGCGCCCTTAAAGTTGGTACCACAGTCCGACCTGATCAGCGCTGGTCGCCCTCTTCGCGACACAAATCTATCTAAAGCTGCTAAGAAAGCCTCCGTAGTGAGGTCGGCCACGAGTTCCAAGTGGACGGCCTTGGTTGCTAGGCACACAAACACGCACAAATACGCCTTGATTGACTTCGCGTTGCGAAGGCGTGATGCCTTTACCATAAAAGGCCCCGCAAAGTCCGTTCCCACACCCGCAAACGTCCAGGCTTCCGTCACCCGGTCCGGTGGGAGGTCTCCCATCTGAGGTTGCATTGTGGCTGCCTTCAACCGATAGCAAGGCAAGCACCGAAACACAATGCTCCGTACCGTACGTCGTCCAGACAAGATCCAAAACTCGCGCTGCAGAATAGCCAAAAGTGCATTGCAGCCCGCATGCGAGTTTTTCTGGTGACGATCCCTAACTATAAGTTCTACCAAAGGTCCCTTCTTTGGGAGTAACAGCGGATGCCGTGCTGAAAAGGGCAGGTTAGCGTTCCGAAGTCTACCTCCAACCCGGAGCATTCCATGCTCGTCCACGAACGGGTTGAGGCGCACAAGACCTCCCTTCAGCTTTCCACGGCCATCCCTGAGCAGCCTGGCCTCTTCCTCAAAATGTTCCGCCTGGACGACCCTAACCAATAAACTTAGAGCCGCATTCCGCTCCGCAGGCGAGAGGACAGGTGCCAAGTTCCGTTCTGCTTGAGGTTTTCTACAGTTGTTCACGAACCGTTTGAGCCAACCTGTCACCCCTAGAAGTTTGTCGAGGGAGCTGTATCGTTCCAGCAAGAAAGCCGCACTAGGCTTAGGTACGATCTGCCCTACGTTCACTCGCAAACCTCGATCAGGTGGCCCAAGCGGCGACCCGCACTCATTGTATGGCCATCTCTCAGGTGACTCAGTCAGCCACTGAGGTCCCCACCACAGTGAGTGACCTACCAAATCAGGGGCCCTACATCCCCGTGAGGCGCAGTCCGCTGGGTTCTGTTCTCCCGGTACGTGTCTCCATACCAACGGAGTTTCCGATCCTTTAATCTGTGACACCCGATTTGCCACGAAAACCTCAAGAGTATGTACCGACGTCTGTAACCAGCACAGAACTATCCTACTGTCGGTCCATGCGTACACCGTTTCATCCAAATTGATGGTACCGCGTAGATTACTAGCGACATGATGTAGCAAGCGCGTGAGAAGCGCTGCTCCCGCCAATTCCAACTTTGGAATGGTCCATCTTGTCCTAACCGGAGCCACCTTACTCTTGGCCATAACTAGACGCACGTCTACAGTTCCCGTTGAACTGACTGTCCGCAAATAGACAGCTGCCGCGTACCCTCGCTCCGAGGCATCACAAAACCCATGTAGGGTAGCCTTACATCCCACCGATGGGAGCAACTTGCGAGGTATGGCGATGCGTACGATCCCTGGTAAGGTGGTCACAAACTTGGTCCAATCATTCAACAGCTCTCCGGAGAGCTGGTCGTCCCAACCCAAGTTTGCTATCCACAACCTTTGCAAGAAGCACTTCGCCATGAACGTCACCGGTGCGATCCACCCGTTAGGATCGAAAGTTCTGGCGATCGTCGATAATACCGAACGCTTCGTCCAAGTCTTCTGCAAAAGGTCTGGCTCGATCTGATACGTAAAGACATCATGCGTTGGCCTATATTGCACCCCTAGGATGCTCAACGTATTTGGATTGTCCGGGTTCTCGAAAAGGTGCGGGTCCTGCTGGAACTCACCTGGCAACCCGGCCAGGAGCTCTGGACAGCTGGACAGCCATTTCCGCAACTCATAACCTCCTGATTCCATGATCGCGATCAGCTCGTCTCGTAGTAGCAGTGCTTGTTGCACGCTATCTGCACCCGTGCAGATGTCATCCACGTAGACGTCGCGATCCAGTACTGCTGCGGCTCGAGGGAATCTTACCCTTTCCTGTGCGGCCAACTCTCGCAGCGTGCGTACTGCCAAAAACGGACTTGGCTTCAGACCATACGTTACCGTGTTAAGCTCATAAGTGACCATCGGCTCGTCAGGGCTCTCACGCCACAAAATCAGCTGGTACCGACGGTCATCCGGGTGTATAATTGTTTGGCGAAACATCATTTTGACGTCTGCGACGAACGCTACTTGGTGCAACCGAAAATCTGTGAGGATGTCCACAATGTCCCGGTTCAACTTGGGACCCGCGTGCAGACACTGGTTCACAGACACACCATTCGATGTAGGAGCAGAACCGTCAAACACTACCCGTATCTTCGCCTCCGGTGACTTCAAAACAGCCAGGTGTGGTATATAGTAATGCTCGACACACCTCCGATCTATGCTGGACACCGATATGTGGCCTAACTCTAGGTACTCCCTCATGAATTCGATATACTTCTGCCGAAGTGCTGCATCTCGCTTCATCTTTCTCTCCATAGCCAGTAGTCTCCGTTCCGCGATCTGTCGCGAACTACCTAAGGAGGGGCGGTTTGGGAGAAATGGCAGCCTGGTAACAAACCTACCTGACGAACTTCGTGCAGTGTTGTACTGATAGAACAGCTCGCACTCGTCATCCTCTGGCTTCCGTCTATCCGCTGTGGGTGGCTCCTCAGACTCCCAAAACCTCTGCAGCACCTCCGACAACACACTACCATAGAGAACCGTATCGCCCTCTGGTAGGTCCTGAGGTCTCCAAACTGGGCCAAAAATAACATACCCCCCTGTGGTATCAACGGCCACTAAACCAGTTTGCTGAAGTACCCGTTTTCTGCCACACCAGAATCTCCCGAGGACGTCTGACCCGAGGAGAACGTCCACCGTACCAGGAGTATCAAATTCAGGATCAGCTAACTCTAAGCCTGTGGTTAACCCTCGTACCGTTGACGGTAACCGAACCTGAGGAAGTTTCCCTACCACATCATCCAGCACCACTGCTGAGGCATGATAGCTGACCCCTGTACCTGTATTACCTAATGTGAACTCGAAGCTCACCTGACCCCGAACGTCAGGCACATCTACACCTCCAATACCTACAGCCCCATCCGTTGTGGGCCTTATATTTAAGCTTAGCCTACTCACCAGCTTACTAGACACAATACAACCCTGAGCCCCTGTATCTAACAAGGCTCTTACCTGTATGCTGCGGCCACCGTATCCCCATACCCAAATCATTGCCGTAGGCAACAATACCGTAATTGGCCGGGGGGCCGAAGCTGGCGTGTAGGCGGCGATTACCTAGCAGGAATCTAAGCGCGGAGTGTCCGCGTCCTGCGGGGGGGTCCCCTCTCTCCGTACACCTTCGAGTGGGTCCCACTCCTGCTGATAGGGACCTCTGGTCCTGTACGCCATGGCTGGCAGCCTATAGTAACCCTGCGGCAGGCGCGCGTACCGTGGATGCGCCTGTAGCCGCGGGTGCTCAGCCAAGGGGAGAGGCATGCGTGGGTCATGGGAACTCACCATGTTGTTCAGACCCGCCGAGTACTGCATGTACTGGCCCTGGTGTTGGCACCCGCCCGTAGCATCACGTACTTGTGATGGGTGCCCCTGACCTTGGACCTGTGACCACCTACCCTGTCCCGGCACCTGCTGCCGAGGTGGTGACTGTCTCGCGCGTGGTGAAGGGGGCATCACCTGCTGATGTCCCTGGCCTCGTCCCTGAAACCCTGGTGGAAGAGGACTCCTCCTTGGAGGGGGTGGGGAGCGTTGCTCCCGTCTAGGTAGGGCAGACTCCGTCCGCTGACCCGCGTCAGCTCTGCCTCCGTAATCTCCGCTGCGGTTCATGCATAGGAGCTGATGGTGGGCACCCTGGCAGTACCTGCAGTTGGTGCTTGATGGGCACTCTCGCACCTGATGCGGCCCCATACACCTAAAGCACCAACGCCGTTGCTGCACCACACCACGACGTTTCTGCACCCGCTGTGCAGCGAACTCCTCACACGCAGTCACCTGATGCCCCGCCTCTCTGCAGTAGGCACACCTCGATTCCAAATTAGCGACATTGTATCGCCTGGGTGGCCTACTCTTACCGTCTCGCGCCTGTGCACCCGGCCGTTCCGGGCGGCGAGCGGCCGCAGACTCCGCGTGAGGCGACTCTCCAAATTGGGCATCTACCCGCCTGCACTCGGCCTCGAGGAAGGACTTGAGCTCCTCGAAGGTCGGGAGGTAATCAGATGTCTTACCTCCGTGTGACTGTTCAAAACGAGCGGCCATGTCGCTCGGCAGGCGGCGCAACAACGTGTGGACCAAGATATAATCATAGCCTGACACCGGCATCCCCTGTCTCTCAAGAGCGTTCACTGCAACGCAGACAGGGTTGAGGACCTTGGCCCTGAGGTCCGTCCCTCGTGTGATGGTCGGCACGGTGAGCCACTGTTCCAGGAGTTGGTCAATCATGAGACGTTTGTTGCTGTATCTCTCGATCAGCAACCCGCGAGCCGTCTCGTAACTTGCATCATCGACTGGTAGATGCTTTACCAGCTCATGGGGCTCACCTTGCAGCTTGGCCATCAATTGTGCCATTTTATATGCCGGCTGCAAGTCAGTGCGGTTATGAATCACACTGTCAAACAGATCCTGGAATCGGGTCCAATCCGTGTAGTCCCCGTGGAAGACCGGAATCGCCACAGCCGGCAGGGGCACTTGCACCCCCGGTCCCCGCGGACCATGGGGTGGGTCCGGCTCCCCAGCTCTACGCCTGGTGATCACAGCAGCCGCCTGCTGGATCTCCTGCCCTATCTCCAGGCACTGGGTCACATTCGCCCGGACCGTAAGTTTGACCTCCTCATCAGGCGTCCCATCAAATAACTCCTCGCATCCAGTGAGGCAATCCAACACCTCCGCGACCCGTTCGTCAATCCGTTGCGCACAAGCGATGAGTGCGTCCTCTCGGTCCCCGCGACCGACCATCGCCTGCTTAGTCGCGAACCACATTAGGTGCGCTCTAATTTTCGCCTGAAGCTGTCTAATTGTGGGAGCCATGGTACCAACTCAAAGTAACACCGAACCTTACAATAAAAAAAAATAGACAATCGGCCCTGATCCTACCGTTAGGATATCCGCACAGGGTAAACACAACGATAATAACAAGCAATTCACTAATTGATTGGCCCTGATCCTACCGATAGGATATTCTACACAGGGCACACACTACAATCACAATAAATATATATATTTTTTTATGTAGGTAGATTAAAAATCTTATACTAAAATAATCTTAAATCTAGTGGTTTTCTGAACCACGCTCTGCTACCAAAAATTGTCTAATTCCAAGCTAAACTCCCGCAGTGGAAGCGATTTACACAGGTAAATTTCGAACAAAATACCAGGAGTTCAACTGGAGGCAGACAATGGCCGCGTTACGCAGCGCTAAATAGCATACGCTGCACAATATAGCAGCGCATACTATGAATTAAACGTGAACCTAAATCTATTTAACTTAATTAACTAAGTTGAGTGAAATTGGCAAATGATGTGTTCTGACCTTTACATAACTCAAGTCGGTAGTAAATACCGTCTGCCGATCTGGCGTTACGTCACACGTATTAGCACTAGATTATAAGTAAGTACCTCCAAATTATATCACCCCACGAATTCCGCAATTCGTACTAATGAGTCACAATGATATGGTACAACAAATATGACTAAAGGGAACACACCATTAACACGAATAAACAGTTTTATACTAAACAACCAGGTTTAATACTTACAGTCAACGTGCCGGTCCAAATGCATAAATACCCAACGGAGAAAGGAAGTTCAGGGAATGGATCAAATGGGAATTCCGTGGGTACTTACAGGGCTGGGTGGAAAAGATATCGACACCCAGCATTCCACTACAGCCTTGGCGCGTTATTCACGTCAAACCACTCACAGCTTCTGTTCGTATTCCACTTTGATATTAGTCATTACGCGTGACCCAACCCGAATTTGGGCCGTACAAACGCGGGCCAAAATGGCCACCTGATGCCTATTCAACGCGACGCTCACGTGGAAGACGTCGAGACATCCAACAATCACTAAGCCTGGCATTCCAGTACAACCCAGGAGAAACACAATAATACGATGCATCAACACGCGCGATCTCAAATTGAATCGTCCATTACACGCGGCATCACAAAACGCGTGGCGGGAAATCCGCACGATACGCGATACCCTCCTGTCCGAACGGTTTTGAGTGACTGGTTAGTGCGGCGCCGAAACCACCGGTTGGCGCCGTCAGGCGGTCTGCGCGCACGTCGCCAGTCTCGCCCTGCGAGTGAGAAAGGGACAACACACGCCCAGAGCGACGCGTGCGATCGAGCACCGCGCCGCATTCATAGACCGTCACTAATACCTAACTTACCCCAGCATAGCAACGCTAAATTAAACACATCCTGTTAAACAATCCATGCTTGCAGGAGCTACTTACCTACTACGTGACTAAGCATAGAGGGTCCTAAAATCAAAATAGGGCTAAATAAAACTTAGTAATAAAAATTGCGATTATCTGTCCGGAACAAAGTGACGTCACTCCCGTTTAGCATGATATGAGCATGCATGATGTGTATTTTGATGTACATAACATAATCATTTGATTGATAGTACAGCGATGCGTAAAAAATCATTCATACAACGTTATAATTCTTCCTCTCTAAAAGTTTGGAAATAAGTTTTGTACTTAGAGTATACATAGACCAGGTGCTGTATGTAGGTGAAGCGTTTACGCCGAACAACTTGGTTTGCTAGGGTAAGGGATTTTTAATAAAAAAAAAAAAAAAAAATGCATAAAAATTGCATCAGTTTGTCTTGGGCGGCCTGCTACCGTATTGATGGCTAGCACTTAAGGTGCAGATATACTTGTCTTATGATGACGTATAATATAATGCCCGTTAGAAGACTATAGCTTTCATAGAAATACTATGAACAATAATTATTTACTTGCTTACCCACATGACACCGCTGTTGCGACCGAACCGAGCGGGCGTAGGTAAATGAAGAAAAAAAAAACATTATACGTTTATTTCATTCAAGCTAATTTAAGCTGTGCCTAGTGTTAAAACAAACAAAATACTGGCCATTAAAAATAAAATGTTCACTGAACCAGATTCTAAATTCAAACCCTTTTCAAACATTTTCTATGGTCAATGATATCCAAAGTAAACTATATTGTTTACCCTACTTGAAAAAATATTGGTACTGTAATACCTACTTTATGGGAGATTTTAATACTACAATGGGTAATGCTTGTGGCTATATTTTAATCCACACCTTGTATGGAAGTGAGATGGCACTTTTTATAAGTTTTTTATTTAAAAAATCGTGCTTGGATGATTTTGTAAAGGGAAGCTAGATTGATGATGAACAATAAATTAGGTACTTAGGTACCTACATATGTTTTAGGCAAGTGAAACTATAGGCTAGGTAGGTAACATGTTTTCTTAGGTATTAAAATCCTAGAGCCTCCAGTGGACTCACCCAATTCTAACCGTTGTCCCGTAAAAATAAGACATAGGCCTTCTTATTTTCAGTTCAGAGTAAAAAGTTCCTCAGGCAGGGATCTAACGCATGATTAGAAAGTTTTTTGACTACGGTAGGTAGTCCAGTAGTTTCAGAAATTCTTACGATAAAAAAATACGAACTTAAATTTAGGTACTTAACGAATGTCGATTTTAATTTCAATAACAACCTACTTACAAAATTAGAAATTCGTTTTTTTATCATCTTTTGTTTTCTATAAAACACACAACGTGTTTACTCTGTACTCTGTACCGCTTGTTAAACATACATACGACTATCTACTAGGTAGGTACCTATAGAACTTATAGGTACTTTACGTCACTACTTGAACGCAGCGCGGCAAATGCTTACACCAGAGCTCATTGAGCAGATCAGCTGTTTTTAGCCCCTCTACAAAATGGCGGCGTACAAGGAAAGTCCTAGCCATACGCGAGACGCGACGCGGTGTACGTCTGCAGTCACATTGCACGCTCCGTTTTACACAACCGAACCGAGTCGATAGGCACAAAATACTGGGACACTGAAAAAGAAAAGAAAAGAGACTTCTAACAGTTACTCACTTACTATTTCGTAAATTATAATATATGATTGATCTTTGTCCTGATATAATTTTTCTTTTTGTAAAATTTGTGGTAATATATCATTGATCTGCTTTAAAACACATACAAACCTCAACTAGAAACTAAAAATTAGTATTTCATTTCAATATTTCAGGAAAAATATTTAATAAATATAATGAAAATTTTAAAAGTAGGTATTTTTTATAAGTACTTACCTGCAAAATTTTCTAAAATTGAATACCTAACACGGGAAGTGTTTTAAAAGGTATTTAATACGTGTTTTATATCAGATTCAACCTTTAATACTAAAATAATCATGTAAAAATATGAAAGTTACTTACTTACTAAGCAGAAAACTAAGCAAAGAATAAATTTCATTTGAAATTTAATGATGCCAAAATCAGTTCATCATTTAGTTTAATTCACTATTGTTTACCAAAGAAAAATCACAATTAATAAGAAGTGGAATGGTGACATAATTCAGTAATCTAGAACCCGGTGAAGTAGCATTGCTCGGATTTTGAGAGTTCCGTACCTTTAAAGGAAATAAGCGGGACCTTTATAGGATCACTTTGTTGTCCGTCCGTCCGTCCATCCGTCTGTCACGAGTTCACGACCCTTTATCTCGGAAACGCGTAGAGATATTGAGTTGAAATTAAAACCCTTTAACTTGGGTTTACGGCCTCTCCACTTGTAATAGTAACAAAATTCAAGCTTGTTAAAAAAGATACGGATGTTAAATACGCTTGTTTTTGATTATCACAAGAGAATAAAATTCATAGGGTAGGTAGTTCCCGTGGACCTATAACTACGATGGCAAGTAAATTCGTTTTAAAGTTAAAACTTAGGGCAAACTCATTTTTTTTTGCCTTTAAAAAATATCATTTTTTGGGGCCGAAATTGAAAAAAATAACAAAAATGTGCACACCAAAGTAATCTCGATAGGCGAGCCCGAGCCGCACTTGGCCGGTATTTTCCGACTCTGAAATCCCTGTATGAAAAGCTTTTTAATCTATCTACTTACATAACTTATCTATATCGATTATAATATTAGATTAAATTGATAATTTTAGATTAGTTATGTAGGTAGGTAGCCGGTAGGCAACTTCTTACTATAACAGTAAAACTGGTACGCTTAGCTTTGGTTAGGTAAGGTAAGGTTACTTACCTATTTGATCGCGCACCTGTGCACTGTGGTGTCGGCACAAGTTCACACAAAAAACGTTGATAACAAAAACGCGGCAGGTTCGAGGCAGCCGAACGCTAGCCCGGTCGCTGAGCTGACACATTACGTCACAACATAAACATTGTTTCGCTTGGTGTAAATATAGCCTTTTAGTTAATTTAATCTAGTTTTAGCCCGATTGTAGTAATTGTGATTAATCAATAATATACCGACATCATAAAAGAATCAGCTGTTTGCTATTTTTAAGTAGTGTAGTTTGTTGTTTCTTGTAAAAAGGCACTTGATTGAAAACAAGCTACAGCTAGTTACAGTTAAAATGGAAATGGAGGTGCATAATATTGATGAAACAGATCAAACAGACACGAACGAAACAAGCGTAATCCAACAGTTCGAAGCCAAACTAACCGAGTTCGAAGAACAACAACATAAGGGTTAGTTACCTATTTTTTCTTAAATATTTTAGCTCGGCGGCTAATCTTTCCTAATCCGCCTAAACACTGATTTCATTTGATATTTCCTATTACTGTGAACACAAGAGTGAAATACTTAATTAATCGTTTTCATCAAGGTGGTACCTACCTGTGGACATAGCCAGCATTATCTTGGATAATACCAAAACAGCTGATCTAAAGAAAATGAAATTAATTTTGACCGCAAACGCCTTTAATAATACAAGAAGCGATTGCTTACCTACATTACATTTACCTTGCCCATGATTGCTGTTGTATTTTTTGCAGGCATTCCTTTACATTTTTACTAAGGTTACTTATATCGGGTGAAATTTTACTATGGATCAATACCACCCAATACCTACTGAAAACAGAGGACGGGCTGGTGATAAGAACAAATTTCCCTTAGGAGAAGGAGTTTCGATAATAAGTTAATAACCCTAAATCAGCTGATCGGCCATTTCGTACGGGAGGTCCATTTCTTTTTTTACGTATGTTCCTTATCCCCAGTCCGTCCACAGTTTTCGCTATTAGTCACTATTACTAGTAAAATTTTACCCTATACCTTAAGAATAGATACTGTGATTTCTACTCTATGCCTATACTATAGATATATGGTCAACTTAAAATAGGACCAAGGTAGATTGTAGGATGTAGGTAGGTATATCTTTTGTATTTAAGAGGAGGACAATGTCCAGCAGTGGGCTTTTGTGATTGTTGGTGTGTCTCTTTTGAGGTAGACAACTAGTTCATTGGATACCAATTTTAATTTTACCTAACACGGGAAGAAGACGGATAGTGTTGTAAAAATTTTGGTACTCAATTTATCGCCGCTACATTCAATATTATTACTCGCTGGTTATTACTTGCAAAACTAACCCGGTAGATGAAGCCGTACCACGCGTTATTGGCATTAAGATACACTTGCATAATTCGCGGGAGGTAACCTAGATGGCAGAGGCGTCATCACTAATGATGGCGAAATCCGCAGATTTAAATTCGGTGAAAGTCGCAATTTTCGATCCTGCGGTAGTAACATTTTGTTAGTTTTCTAAAATAGCAAGTCCATTTTCATAACGAAATGCCACTAAAATAAGTAGGTTCTTGTAAAATAAATAGGTTCAGTCAATGTAAACCACCACTTTTTTTCACAGGAAGCCAAAAACCGTGGACCACCGAGAGAATAAAATGGGTTATTAAAATCATAAGAAACGGCAAAGACTTGACGATGAGCAATAAACATCGTAGAACATCTATGGAGTATTACTGGATGTCCAAATACGACATCGTGACAGAAGCAAATGAGGATCATTTGATAATGAAACGAAGATCTACTAATGAACAATTGGTTTTCATAATACCAAGACACAAATACTTCAGCGTACTCAAAGAGACCCACGAGTCTTGCGGACACGGCGGCAGAGCTAAAATGACGAAAACATTGAAGCCCAAGTTTTATATACCAAAGAAAGCTATAGAAATATTTCTTGAGCTTTGCCCTAAGTGTGGGGCAAAGCAGCTGCGGAAAAAGGGATTTACACGGCCAGTAGCGTCGCAGCTATCTCAAGACTTTTATATTAGAGGACAGGTCGACCTAATAGACTTTAATAAACACCCTGATGGAGAGTTTAACTATGTTATGTGTTACCAAGACGATGCCACAAGGTTTTTGCCCCTTCGGCCTCTGAAAACCAACCACCCAAATGAGGTGGCCAGGGAACTTATGAAGTTATTCACGTCTTTCGGTGCCCCATACGTCTTGCAGTCTAGAGATGGCCGGGAATTTCCAGCAGCAGTTATTGAAGAACTAGCAACATTTTGGCCGGAGTGTAAACTAGTTCATGGTACTTCAAAATCTGAAATAACAGACATGCGTTCAGACATTGAACATAACCTGGTATCATGGATGAAGAGGAACGATTCTCTTAATTGGTCACTTGGATGCTTCCCAGTTCAGTATGAAATAAACGCAACGTTCAACCGTATGCTGGGCAGGTCTCCTTACAAAGCCTTATTCGGTAGAGACCCAAAAGCTGGTCTAACTGATTCTGGCATACCATCAACTGTCCTTATAGACGTGGACACTGAAGAGCATTTGAAAGTCCTATCGGATCAAGTTCTCAGAAAGAAGAGAGACGATAAAGATGACAGTTCGCCTGTACATGACACAGATCCCTTGGAGGTAAAGATTGAGGCGTTTTCGTATCCAGAAGATGCCGTCAGTGATTGAGTAAGGAAGATTTGAGTTTCCAGGTTTTCTTTTAGGTACCATTTCTGATGCGTTCTTGGCATCGTTCATTCCTTTCATTCCTGAATCTGTGAAAGGCCTCTAGGCCTTCAGAAAATATATGTTTCCATGCGCATTAAAATGCTAACATTTTTAGTTCTAAATAATATATTTTTGTAAACTGTGTTGTGCTTGTGATAAACTTCCTAATTTTTACGCCTCAGATTCTGTTAAGGTTAGATAGATCACTCATACTCATTACGTACAAAATATATAAAAGACGACGATATTTTTTACACTTTTAGTTCAAAATAATACTTATACTTTTATAATATTGTGTTTTGTTAAACTGAAAAGGAAAAGGCGAACAGATAAGAAGTCTAAACTTTCAATCAGTCTCTGGAACTGATGCGAATCAGACGGGAAACACCACAGGATGCTTTGCCAGATCCCCAGTCACTTAACAAAAAGATCCGAAGTATGGTGAGACGCGACCTCCGAAGCTGGAACACTCGCCTCATAAAGGAGGCGATTGAGAAAAATTGGGGGTCAAAAGTCTTTACCAAGACACTGGGAAGGAGTCATCTAGCAAAGCTAACTACCTCGAATGATGTAACTGTCACATCGGTTCCAGAGATTCTCGCTGAATTTGAGGACTTCTACGGAAATCTGTATGCCTCGCATGCGCAGAAACCTCCACCTGACGCGACCACAGGCCCCAGAGCTCCACTCTCTCGCCACTTTACAGACGATCTCCCGGACGTGGGTGAAGACGAAATCGAGGCGGCTCTTAAACAGCTTTAGAATGGGTAGGCTCCCGGTGAAGACGGAGTGTCCTGTCAACTACTTAAGGCTAGTGGAAAATCTGTCCTCGAGGAGCTGAAAAGGCTATTTAACTCTGTTGTAGCCAATGGGACAACCCCGAAGGAGCAGAGGTGTTGTGGCATTGTTTTTCAAGAAAGAAGACAAAACGGTCCTCAAAAACCATAGACCGATCACACTTCTGAGCCACGTCTATAAGCTGTTCTCGAGAGTCGCTACGAATCGTTTGGCATTCAGATTTGACGCCTTCCAGCCACCGGAACAGGCCGGGTTTCGTAATTTTCCGTCGATGGTATAGCCCTTGAAGTTGTCGAGAAGTATGTGTACCTTGGGCAAACCCTGCAGGTGGGTAGAGACAACTTTGAGGCTGAAATCACCAGAAGAATGCAGCTGGGCTGGGCAGCATTTGGGAAGTTGCGTCATATCTTGGAATCACCCTTGCCACAATGCCTCAAGACCAAGGTGTTCGATCAGTGCGTCCTGCCAGTCATGACCTATGGAGCCGAGACGTGGAATCTGACAGTAAAACTGGCCCACCACCGGTTACATGTCACTCAGAGAGCTATGGAAAGGTCTATGTTCGGTATATATAATGGATAAAATCCGGAATGAGACTATCCACAAAAAGACCAGAGTAACGGACATAGTCTGGAAGTGTAGCAAACTGAAGTGGCAGTGAGCTGGGCATTTTTCGTAATACCGATGGACGGTGGAGTAAACGGGTTCTTGAGTGGAAGCCACGCCTCGGCAAGCGTAGCGTTGGACGACCTCCGGCCAGGTGGACCGATGACTTAAAGAGGGCGGCTGGTAGCGACTGGATGTCGAAAACGGGAGATCGTGCCCTATGGCGTACCCTGGGGGAGGCCTACGTCCAGCAAAGGACTGCTATAGGCTGATGTATGTATAGGTAATTCATCTGTTTTTTTTTTTTGCGCCTTTTGTCTTTTTTCTTTGACTTGAGGGTGTATATGGTAATTTTAGGCGATGGGCTGACAGCCTGACAGCCTGTCACTATGGCGATACACAATTTTTCGAATGACTCTCAAACATTTGTCAGACGTGGCTTTAATGTCCGGTTTTTGCGACCGTTTACGCTTTGCCTACCCCGCAAGGGATTATAGGCGTGATATGTGTGTGTGTATGTGTGCCTACGTCTTCAATGGCGACGGCGCGCTGCGGTTTGATTTTGTATTTTTCTTAGACCAGCGCTGCCCTTGAAGTGGTAAGAAGGTAGGTAGGTACTTACTTAATAAATGAAGTTAATATAAACAAGAAGTTTAGATCCCAATGAACCCATGTACTAATTTAGTTTATTTATTAAATTCCAAATGTTAAGTTACACGAGTACCTACCAAGTTTTAAAACACTTCCCGTGTTATGTTAGGTAAGTATAAAATTTTTGAAAACTTGCAAAATTTTCAAGCGCGGGCAGGATTTGAACCTGCGACTTTCGCCATTACTAGTCGCGACGCCTCTTCCATCTGGGCAACCGCAGCTCGTCTCCTGCCCGCCAATTGCCCGTTAAGTAACTTGTAAAAAAGGGTAAATGTAGTTATTATTAGGCCCAGGATCGGGACAAGTGGTGGAAACTCGTGTCGGAAGCCAAGACCCACTTTGGGTAGGGACCCACAGGAGTATGTATGTATGTATAAACTAGATTGTACCACCAGCCACATTCAAAAGAATAGTTACAGAAATAAATTTAAAAACAAGAGGCACAAAGGCGGACTTATCCCATTAAGGGATCTCTTCCAGTCAACCTTTGAGAGACTCAGAGGATGTGTTATTTGCAGGTAAACTACGCGGTACTTCAGCATGTTAAAAATAAGCTTACTCTATTAATATACAGGGTGGTCCAAAAATCGTGGATCAAACAAACCAGGGTGATAGAAGAAGTGATTTTCAACAAAAAATCTCTCTACAGCATGGTCATAACTTAATTGCATAAAAAGTTATGATTTTTTTTTGTATTTTTCAAATAAACTGCCGAGTCATTTACTATTTAATTAATACAGGAAAAAGTTGATAAGAAACCACAAAACAAAAGGTGTTGTATTATGACTAGATAATGTATTATTTAAAAAAAATACAGCTCTAGGTACCAAATTTAAAAAGCAATTAATTTTTTCCGTCAATTTTGAAGCATAATAAAAAATTACTGCTCACTTTGAGGGCACCCCGTGAAAAAAAAGTGTACTACGGAAAAGTGACCCTGTATCAAAAGAAAATGCAGTATTAATTAAATAGTAAATAATTTTTTTTTTTTTGCGCCTTTTGTCTTTTTTCTTTGGATAGGCGGCCGAACACGTTGTCGTGATGTTGTCTGAGGGTAAATAATACAATTGAATTGGAATTTGGTGTGATTTATCAACATGAATAAATCAATTTTACTTTATTTGATTTCAACTTTATTTACTAATAATTTACTAATAACGTCTTCGAATTAATGTTTTTTCTGATTTTCATGTTCGCAAAACATTTGCACAAACTTTGTGTATGCAAAAATCTTGATGGGGTCTAAACTTAGTGTTTAGATTCAAAATTTCAAATTAATTATTATGTAAGATGCTGTGTGATGCCGGTGTAC
This sequence comes from Tuta absoluta, assembly GCA_027580185.1. Taxonomy (NCBI): domain Eukaryota; kingdom Metazoa; phylum Arthropoda; class Insecta; order Lepidoptera; family Gelechiidae; genus Tuta; species Tuta absoluta. Next base: position 11,255,571 of record JAQAHW010000015.1, read on the forward strand.
GGTTGTACCGTGGTCGCCAGTGGTGTGTAGTGATGGTGTTGGTGCAGGGGTAGCTCCAAAGGGTTGTAGAAAACAAACACTACATTATAATAAACACTGTTGTATATTGGTCAACGTACGGAAGCGAACAGCCACGAGCATGTGGCGCAAAACGTATATAATAAACGGAAAGTGCTGACACAATAGTTTACCTTACGCTAATACTTCACTACACACTACATCATCCCCCTAAAAATTTATAAAAAATTAAACAGCAAAAGGTTAATTTTTTACTACAAATACAAATAAAATAATAATTACTATCGATACAGTTTTGTTCTATTTTTATGAACAGTTACATGTTTACCATTGATATCAATTACAACATTAGGTGCTGAGTCTCTAATTACAGTGTACGGTCCTAAGTACAGCTGATCGAGTTTGCTGCCTGTCTCATTTTTTAATAACAATGAATCGCCGGGTTTGTACACAATAGGGTTGATTGACTTATCATAATAAATTTTTCTTGTATTTTTTGACATAAGTAAATTCTTCCTTGCATCATTTTGAGCTCTCTGCAATCTAAATTTAAACTCTAATGCATAGTTATCGTGGTTATACAGTGGTTCTACATTTGTACATAAATTATTAGGAAGCCTACAGACTTGTCCGAACACTAGTTCGAAAGGAGTGTACTTAGTGCTCGTGTGTACAGTAGTGTTGTATGAGAAACACCAATACTGTACCCATGAACTCCAATTTGACGGATGATTTTCGGTCTGTATACGTAAGTATGCTCCTAATACCTTGTGTGAATTCTCTAAAGATCCAATACTCTGATGGTGGTAAGCTGTTGACATAATTTGGTTGATATTTAAAATTTTACATAGCTCTGCCATTGTACTCGAAATAAACTCTGTCCCTCGGTCAGTTGCGATTTCCCTAGGTATACCATACCTTAAAATAAAGTTTTCAGCAAATGCTCTGGCAACTTCAACTGTAGACTTACCTTTAAGTGGGTATGCCTCCACGTATTTAGTCAACTCACACTGTAACGTCAAAATATAACAGTTCCTATCATCATCTTTATCAATTGGACCAACTATATCAAGAAAAACTTTTTCCATCGCTGTCGACGCTGTTGTTGTTACTGCAAGTGGTTCCTTGGTGATGGAAGTATATTTCTGCTTTTGACATTTGTCGCATTTTTCGACATATTCCTTAACATCCTTTTCCATTGATGGCCAATAATAATATCGTTTCAAATTGTTTACCATTCTTCGAATACCTACATGACCACTGGTAGGCAAAATATGAAAATCATTCATTACAACTGTTTTCTCATCATTACCATAAACTCTATGTACGTCTTTTATAATACATATCCTTGGACCTTTCCATTTTTTACATTTACTTACATATCTAGCTAGCCATTCACAAAACTCCTTAATAGATTTGGTTTTAATCATAACTATTTCTTGCATATCGTATTGTTTACTAAAATCAGTCAGTTCCTTCAACAAAACGTCTCGCGTATTTGCTGATAAAGAAGATCGACCAATAAGTATTGTCTTATTCTTTTCAATATAAACTATTCTTCCATTATTTGTCATTTTGATCAAATTTCTCTTTTCTTTTATTAATCTGCGCAGATTATAATCCGATAAAACTGATAATTCTATATCATCGTCTTGTTTTTTAAGTACTTCTACCACTTTAGGGTGTACAGGCCTGTCAGTGGTAAAAGGTTTTGAGTTATTTCTAGTCAAATCCTTGTCCTTATTACTAATATCATTCATTCTTTTCGCTTGTGCTCTAGTAATAACATTCATCACATTTTCATTCATCCCTTTCAACTCATCTGACGTAATAATCACTCTCGACAAAGCATCCGCAACAACATTCTCGCTTCCTCTCACATACTCTACTTCAAAGTTATATTCTTCAAGTCTTAATCGAAATTTTGTTAAACGGCTACTCGGATCTTTCATACCAAATAAATAAATCAAAGGTTTGTGATCCGTTTTGATAATAAACTTCTTTCCAAACAAGTAAGGCCTAAAATATTTTACTGACCAAACTATTGCCAAAAGTTCTTTCTCTATTGTCGCGTAATTTAGTTCTGCTTTGTTTAAATTTCTGCTTGCGTAAGCGATTGGTCTTCCATTTGAATTACACAAAACACTACCAATCGCAAATCCTGAAGAATCAGTAGTTAGTGTAAACTGATTTTTCTCTGTAAAATCGGGGTAATCTAGGACAGGTGGGTTAGCCAAAGCATTTTTCAAATATTCAAAAGATGCTTGGCATTCAGTTGTCCATTCGAATTTTACTCCTTTCCGACTCAATTTATTTAGTGGTAAAACTATACGGGCAAAATTTTGAATAAACTTTCTATAATAGTTAGCCATAGCTACAAAACGCTTTACGTCATCACTTGACGATGGGGTCGGGTATTTCTCAATAGCATGTATTTTCTCTGGGTCGGGTAAAATTCCTTCAGATAAAATAACGTGTCCTAAATATAGAATCTGCTTTTTCAAAAATTCACATTTAGCTGGGTTGAGTTTCAGATTAACTTTTCGTAATCGAGTAAATACTGTCATCAAATTAGAATTATGCTCTTGTAGGTTTCTGCCAAAAATAATCAAATCGTCTAGATATACTAAACATCTTTCATAATTCAGACCTGACATAGCAACGGTCATTAACCTACTAAATGCCGATGGACTGATTTTTAATCCCATGGGTAGTCTAGTCATCTGATATTGTCCTTTATCAGTTGTGAATGCGGTATATTCTCGACTTTCTTTAGCTAGTGAACATTGGTAATAGCTTTGTGATAAATCGCAATGACTGAAATAAATAGCTCCACTTAAAGACTCTAACACATCAGTAATGTTAGGGAGTGGGAATTTATCATCCTGAATTGTTTCGTTTAGCCGCCTGTAGTCTATGACAACGCGCCACTTCCGCTTGCCGTCACGATCTAGTTTTTTAGGGACCAACAGCAAAGGACTAGACCACTCACTACTCGTTTCCTCAATGATTTTGTCCTTTAACATCTCGTCTATTTGCCTATTTAACTCCTCTTTCTGTGCTTTAGGAATACGATACTGTTTGCTGTATACAGGGTTGACATTATCTTTTAACCGAATGGACTGTTCATAAACATTAGTCATACTCAACTTATCCCCTGGCATGTGAAAAATATCCGGGAACTTGGCACATATTTGTTCCATAGCAATTTGTTCCTCATCATTCAAATAAGTTCCTAACTTAAGTATTTTGAACAACTCCTTTACTCTTTCTACGTTACGTTCCGATTTATCAAAACTTCCATACTGATATTCAGACAACTTATCAACGGTTATACTATTTAAATCTAACTCTACTTCTTTATTAGTCGTGTTTAAAATTCTCACGGGTATTTTACAATTTTTAGGGCTCACTACGGTACTTGCAATAAAAACACCATCCTGTATCTCTTTTGGTAAAATGACACAGTCGTAATCGACTCTACTAGGTACGTACTTCAATACTTCGCAACGCGGTGTTATCACGAATGACTCATTATAAAAATGCAACGGTAGAGTTACCGGGCAATGTTTTGTTTTGAGAGTAAAGGTATCATTTTCATAGTTCGCGATACCCTTATGTTTTTTCATAAAATCTTGACCTAGTATGCCTGAAGCTCTACATATCAAGTTTTTAAAGACATGAAACTTGTGTTCAAAAATGTGTCCTTTGTATTGTAACTTGAGGAACACATGTCCTTCCGAAGTTAAACTTCCACTTACTCCGTATATCCTAATCTTACTCTCATAAATCTTAACGTTACAAAGTTTACTTAAAATTTCGAACTTAATTGCTGATAATGACGCGCCAGTATCGACTAACCACTCAATATTTAAATTTTCTACTCTTAAATTTACCCAGTTTATGCTATTACAAGCTAATATAATTTTTTCTTCATTACTATTAACGAAAAAACTTATCTAAATTCATATGCTCATCGTTTGCCTCCTGAGCATCGCGTTGATCATAGTGGTTCATTGACCCATATCTATGTCCACGCTTATAAAATGTTCGAGTGCCGCGAAACTGCTTACCTGCACTATTGGACGCTCCGGCGCCGCTGCCGCCGCGACCAGCGCCAGCGACACGGAAGCCGCTGCGCCCCGCGCCCCGCGCACTCGGTGCACCGCCATGCCTGTTGTAGCTAAAGTTGGTATTTTGGGTATTACGGTAATTGTCACGTAGAAATCCTCGACCACGAGCTCCTGAATATCCACGGCCGCGACCAGATGACCTGTAACTGTAAGAGTTTTGCTGTGTTAAACCTCTATTGCCAAAACTCATAATGGGATGAGTTTCTGCATCGCGCGACTCATCCTCAGCTACGCGAATCGCTTCTTTTAAAGAAGTTAAATTTCGCGCCGCAACGATAGTGCCGATACGCTGGCTACGCAAACCTTCGGCAAACCGCTTGATAGCGTTCCGCTCGTTCAGAGGCCGCAGGATCTTGTACGCGTCGTCCTTGCCTTCCGCCTGGGAAATAGTCAAATCTGCAAACAAACTTTCAATTTCCTGGCCAAACTCTCTCACTGACCTATCACCTTGCCTAGACATTTGCAACTTTGACTGAAGGGCAGTGTCTGACTTTCGCGTTAGCAAATGGGTGCGCATGTCCTCGATAAGACTGTCCGTCCACACTAGTGTATGTTGCAGACAAATGCATTTTTATGTTTGAAGTTATTCGTGTTTTTAAAACAAAGTTTATGAGCAACTTCTTACCATCATCATTGAGCATTGACGAGTACAATTCAATAGCATCTATCAAGTCTTCAGTGGTGCCTTCGTCACCACTGGTTTTAGGCAAAAGGCTTGTTGCCGTTTTTAAACAAAATTTGTCCGACATTTCTACAGCTTCTTCTTTATTTTTCGATAGTAAATATTCTTCCTCGTATTTTAATGACTTTGAATATTCTTTCTCAATTAAATTACACACATCTACTTCTGAACCTAAAATTTGATAGTGTTCTTCCAAATTTTTCTTATTTATTAAATATAAGCAGTGTATTTCTTTAGCTTCATTTATTTTACTTTCAAAATTTCTACCGTGTCTCCTAGACGGTCCTAACTGACATATACTATTTCTAATATAACTTAAATCCTTATGATTTTCCTTAAATGATTCTATGTATTCTTTAAAAGTACCCATAAATCCTAAAAATATACTTACTAAAATTATCCTCCTAACGCCCAGAGTTTTAAACGATCGCCACGGCTAACCGCCCAAGGTCCTACATAAAGTACCTAATGGTTCCGGCCCAGGAATTTAATCATTAAAAACTATGCCTTATGGTCTTTGCATTGCCGTCAGATTTTTTTGGTGTAACAAGGGATATATTTAGAAGAAGGTAGGATAGAAAAAGGCGCCAATATTTGCTACCTTTTTTTAGGACTCCGGGTTGCAGTATGTAAAAAAGTTATGTTATTAAAAATGATATTTTCATGATAAAATCTTCTCAAAAATTACATAATTAACCTAATTAATTCATAATGAAGACTGGGTGATTAAAATTAGGTGTGATTGTTTTATTTTCAAAATGTTGTAGTACATTTCTGTATATAAACTCTGTTTCAGAAGAAAAAATGCCACTTATGTCAATATTTTTTTTATTATTATCCCATATTGCAATAAAAACATTTGAAAAATGCAAGAAAATAATTGGTCTCAAATGTTTTGAAATAAGTGTTACTACAAAAAGAAATCAATCATAGTTCTAAAGAGAGTATTAGATACCTACTTGATAAGTTAAAGTTGAAACTGAACCTGAGTTTTAAACAGTTAGATCCTTCAAGTACTAAAATAATCAAAATAAAAAACAAAACAAATCTCTAAAACCCTGCTTGGATTTAAACTAACAATTATTTCGGAACTCTTTGTAATATACTTATAAAATATATTCAACAATTGACATAAACTGATGAATCACTATCAAAATTTAGGTAAGAAAAGTTACCAAAAGCTCAAAGTCTGATATGAAGTCAGACTTGATTAACAATTATCAGTGCCTAACTCTTATTTATAATAGACTCTTCAAACTTTTTATAACAAGCCTCAATATATTATTATAAAGTAGTAAAAAAAATGAAAATAGGTTAAAAAAAACCCAGTATGATATCAAATACACATAAAAACAATTAAGTGCAAATAAAACTCGAAAACTCAGTTTAAATATCAAAAATCCTAGGTAAATGGTAACAAGAACCTAAGAACATCTAAATGTAACCAAAATTAAGTAAAAAAATCAAATAAAAATAAAAATATACATACATACTACATATCTACCACAAGGCCTATATAAAGGACTTAGAACATGCCGTCGATTTATTTTACACAATTTCACACCCCTGCCTTAAATTATTGTGTACTTATTGAGATGTGCCGTGTGATGCCGGCTTAGAAGTGCCGTGTGATGCCGGCTTAGAATAGCATCACCCCATCTCTTTCCCGTGGGAGTCGTAAGAGGCGACTTAGGGACTCGAGGGTGTGTATTGCAATTTTAGGCGATGGGCTGACAACCTGTCACTATGGCCATACACAATTTTCCGAATAACCCTCAAATATTTGTCAGACGTGGCGTAAATGTCCTTTTTTTGCGGCCGTTTACGCTCTGCCTACCCCGCAAGGGATTATAGGCGTGATATGTGTGTGTGTGTGTGTGTATTGAGAGAAATAATTGAACTATTGTTTTTGATAAAAACAACATGTGTAATTGAGAAAATTACACAGAAAAACTTGAATTTACTTACCTTCTCTATGGCGAGACGCAATCTTTTCCAACGTTACGTCAAAAGTGACAGACATTTTATTGTTGTGTTGGCACCATTGCTTGTCCACGGCATATTTAAAGATCCTTAGTATTCGTTTAAAAATTTATTTTCTTCCGGAGCAGGAAATTTAAACTACCAGATGACGTTTAATTTGAGGTCCTTTTATTAGGACCGTGGGTCACTATTTGATGAAATTGAATATAATTCTGGGCCGGAATCAGTACTCACAAGGAGTCCTTTATAGAGGACCGTGTGCGTTACGAGGTTATACGAAATATTCATTCATACCATATACCAAAGTCCAGTTCATTGCCGTGCCGCGCGCAAGTCACGTTATGCCGACGCATCACTTTTACGTATATCACACGTTTTCCACTAGATTTTTGTATTATTTTCGCACTTATTTTTCACTTTTTATAATTTCCGAACTGTAGTTGGTCGTAATCCGTCTTTTCCTATAATTTTCTAGGGTATTCCTGGATAATGCATCATCACACGTATACAAATTGTTCCCTCAAAATCTCGCAGTGCTGCTCCTGATTGCCTTAATTTTTCTTACTGCATTACCATCTCCATTTCATCTTCATTCCTCATCTGGACGCTACCCCTAAAGACACACGTCGTCATCATGTCATATGCGCAACTTCATTCTTCCCGTTACCTCCAGAATTTCTAGGCTCGCTGCATCGACGGGACGTCGACAACACGCAGGGTTGCCATGTACGGTTGTACCGTGGTCGCCAGTGGTGTGTAGTGATGGTGTTGGTGCAGGGGTAGCTCCAAAGGGTTGTAGAAAACAAACACTACATTATAATAAACACTGTTGTATATTGGTCAACGTACGGAAGCGAACAGCCACGAGCATGTGGCGCAAAACGTATATAATAAACGGAAAGTGCTGACACAATAGTTTACCTTACGCTAATACTTCACTACACACTACACCGGCTTAGAATAGCATCGCCCCTTTTCTTTCCCGTAGGAGTCGTAAGAGGCGACTAAGGGACTTGAGGGTGTATATGGTAATTTTAGGCGATGGGCTGACAGCCTGTCACTATGGCGATACACAATTTTTCGAATGACTCTCAAACATTTGTCAGACGTGGCGTTAATGTCCGGTTTTTGCGACCGTTTACGCTTTGCCTACCCCGCAAGGGATTATAGGCGTGATATGTGTGTGTGTATGTGTGCCTACGTCTTCAATGGCGACGGCGCGCTGCGGTTTGATTTTGTATTTTTCTTAGACCAGCGCTGCCCTTGAAGTGGTAAGAAGGTAGGTAGGTACTTACTTAATAAATGAAGTTAATATAAACAAGAAGTTTAGATCCCAATGAACCCATGTACTAATTTAGTTTATTTATTAAATTCCAAATGTTAAGTTACATGAGTACCTACCAAGTTTTAAAACACTTCCCGTGTTATGTTAGGAAAGTATAAAATTTTTGAAAACTTGCAAAATTTTCAAGCGCGGGCAGGATTTGAACCTCCGACTTTCGCCATTACTAGTCGCGACGCCTCTTCCATCTGGGCAACCGCAGCTCGTCTCCTGCCCGCCAATTGCCCGTTAAGTAACTTGTAAAAAAAGGGTAAATGTAGTTATTATTAGGCCCAGGATCGGGACAAGTGGTGGAAACTCGTCTCGGAAGCCAAGACCCACTTTGGGTCCCTGACCTACAGGAGTAAGTAAGTAAGTTATTATTTATTATTGTCTTCAATCTTCAGTGTGATTTGATAGCTTTTAAATCAGATAATTTTTCGCAAATGATATTTTGAGGCGCTTTCTTGTGTTGTAGATGTACGGGGTGTAAGGGACGGTGTACCGAAAACTTCGCAGACATGATCAGAACATGGATCTGAACAACTTTCTCAATAGAGTATAAGTTGGAAAACGATAAAAATTTTCGACCTCCATAACAAAATTCTTAGCTGACTGACTTTCTATGGAAACCCGACAAAAATATTTCGTTTACCAACATAGGCTTCATAGTAAAAGTTGTTCAGTTTCATGGACTGACTGATCATGCCTGCAAAGTTTTCGGTACAGTGTCCCTTACAACCTGTAGAGGTATTTACACTTATTTATAAATTTGGATTTTATTTCTTATGTATTAAGTTCCTTCTTACCTACTTACCTACATACTTGACTATAAAAAATAAATTATTTTTTCCATAGAACCTACGATTATTTTATCTAAACCATGTCAATCAACAATTTTTACGATCACCATAATTTTCAATAACCCTTTTCTATTTATTTTAAGTAATGTATTTATTACCAATTTAAACATTTAATCCTCTTTAACTAAATATTTGCGAAACGTTGACTCTACTTATCATTGCGGATTAAGCTTGATCCTAACATATTAATAGAATACCGGACCCTCTATCATATAAATAGCAAAAAAATACTTTAATCTTTGTTTATTAGACGGTTAGAAAATTGTAACAATAGGATGGGTGAATAGGCAAGTTTTTGGTATTATATGTACCTATATAGACAATGAACGAATTACTCAATAGGCGGGCAGATATAATTTCTGCAAAGAAATAAACTTGAATCTTATTATTAGTTCGTATAATATTCAAGTAGTAGAATAGGTGATACTACGCATTATTACCAGCTCAAACTTTCAAAAAATGTGAAATTTAATTTATTCACTATTATCAATAAAAATGAACTAGTTACTTAGATAGTAAACTGTTAGTAAATGCTTGCAGTATCTACTTGCTACGTGACTAAGCATAGAGGGGCCTAAAGTCAAAATAGGGCAAAATAAAACTCAGATAATAAAAATTGCGAATATCTGCCCGGAACAAAGTCACGTCACTCCCGTTAAGTATGTCATGAGCATGCATTAATTTGATATTCATAACATAATATTAGGATAGTGATACGTTAAAAAAATCCATTCATTTATCGTCATTATTTTTCCTCTAGAAAAGTTTGGAAATAAGTTTTGTAGGTAGGTACCTAAAGATTTTACGGCGACCAACTTGATTTGCTATTATGATGAACTTTTTATAGGAACCTACCTAACTCTAATTGCAATCCACAACATTTCAAATTTCTACCATGACTGTATTATATTTTTAATAGATAGTTTATTGCACGGAGCAGAAAGAAAGAGGAGGTGTCACAAGACATAAGGCTGCGTGCCAGCCGGGACTAATACTGAGTTCCACTACTGTTCACTAGTAGCGCTGTCCGCAGTGTGTTTCTTTCCGTCACCGCGGAAACACATTTTGGAATCGCGAAAGAAAATATTTCTTTTTTTCGTGTAATTCATCAAAAATTATGAAGTGCTGCGTTCCTGGGTGCAAAAGTGACTCAAATAAACAAAATTTAAATGTATACAGGATCAGTTTTCATCTTTAAGTATATTATTTCATTATTTTAGTTACGCACGTCATTTTTAATTCTGGAACTTTCTGTTTGCTAAATTAGTATTCCCGCCATCTACTGTTGGGTAGAATAACTACTAAGAATGACGGTGGGGTTGCCGCCACTCTAAAATATAAAATATACTTATTTAGATATAATTTAAATATTTATAAGGATACAAAAAATAGAAAATTTGCTTGTACTTCAGAAAGTTGGATTTGCCGAATACATACATACATATATCACGCCTTTATCCCTTGCGGGGTAGGCAGAGCATTAACGGCCGAATATATAGGGTGAAATTTTACTAATGACCGATAGCAAAATCTCAAGTCGGGCTGGTGATAAGGAACAACTTTCCCCAAGTAACAGGTTGAAATATGAGATAAATATTATGACTTTCCAAAGTAACTCAAATCAGCTGTTCGGCAATTTAGTATGGGAGGTCCAAATTCTGATGAATTTAATCACATGCTGGCAACATTATCTATTGCCCAAATTACCTAAATGTATTGAGCGTGCTGCCCTCTAATATATAATAGCGAAACTGTCTCGAAACAAAGAGTGTTGCGTGCGTTTATTATTTTTGCTTCACGCGTTCACCTATGTGCTTACTAGTTCTGCTATTAGCCGTTAGAATGCGACTGTAATTTGTCAATGTGTGGGTGCGTTTTATACCCCCCGCTTCCCCTGTACTCGGCGACAACTATTTTCATACAAAATACTGTTATGACATCTCCTCTTTCTTTCTGCTCCGTGGTTTATTGCATCATTAAATAAAGGGCAAGTCCTTATTATTTTATTTTGTTTCATAATCAAAGATTTTAAATTTTAAAAAGTGATACTTTAGTTCCAACAACTAGGCTGCTGAAAACAAAATTCGTTTGCCTACCTTTATTTAAAAAAAAAACTGATTGACATTGACAGATGAATGAATGAAGTTTTCTCCACTGTTTTTTTTCTACTATAAGCAAAGGATTATTTCATAGTAATCCTAACTTTGGAAGTTTTTACAACTTTTCAAAATATTTCAGAAACTATTGCATTAAAAATTATGAAAATATGTGTATCTTAATAAGCATCCCAAACAATCTAAACGATATATATATCATTTGTATCTAACGTTAAATGAAATGTTGTGGATTGCAGCAGCTAGCATTGGACGGCCTGCTACCATATCGATGCCTTAGATGTATTTGAAGATAAAACATCAAAATTTTATTTAAAAAATAAATTGAATTAAAATAAAAAGATCTTTATTTACCAACAAACACAAATTGTACAATCAAAAGCTTTTAAAAAATAAAGTTGGTAAAAGGGAGACTACAACTCAGCATTTCTGCTGTTTTTCAGTGTTATCCCACTTTTTCCGGTCGTTGGACACAGTTTACAATATAATAATATGTGTACAAAATTAAAGTTAATTATTCTCTAAGGGTCTAAAAGCAGTCAAGCCATACTCGCGAGATTACAAAGAGGCAGCGAATTATACGCATGAGATGAGTAAATGAATACGTGGTATAACTCGTTGCAAAAATTCCTTGTTAATTTGCGACAAACGTCCTGTACCCGATATTATCAAACTACAGGCTACAATTTTACAGGTGAAATTTGATGTCCATTGTGTAGTCGGTTAGTCATTATGAACCAGCTACGCAATGTACTAAGAATTTCACCTGTAGACTTGTAGCCTGTAGTTTCATAACATAGGCACCAGGCCGCTTTAGCGCCACAGCCCACAGCGGTCGACCCGCTCAATAATTATTGTAATGTACCCGAAAAGCACTACCCTAGTAGTATTATTTATTCTGCACTAAAAGCTTATTTAAGCTGCATGCTGTCTGTTTTCCCTCGCCTATCTTGTGTTAAAACAAAAAAAAAACTGGCCATTAAAAATAAAATGTTCACTGAACCAGATTCTAAATTCAAACCCTTTTCAAACATTTTCTATGGTCAATGATATCCAAAGTAAAGAATAATGTTTACCCTATTTAAAAAATATTGGTACTGTAATACCCTACTTTATGGGAGATTTTAATACTACAATGAGTAATGCTTGTGGCTATATTTTAATCCACCCCTTGTATGGAAGTGAGATGGCACTTTTTGTGAGTTTTTTATTTAAAAAATCGTGCTTGGATAATTTTGTAAAGGGAAGCTAGATTGATAGTGAATAAATTATTTTTAAAAGAGCTTTGCAAATTAGCAAAAATTAAGTAGGATTAAATAGAAATACCAAAGCATGAGAACTACTGTTTGAAGTAGGTATATTTTTAGGTACCTATTATAAAAAAACTAAAGCCACCAGTAGTGGTTTCATCCAATAGGTAGGTACTAACCGTTGTCCCGTGGTAACGCTAGTTACTAGTTACTATTCTGTGCCCGTGGAAATAGACGTATTCCCAGAGTTAAAGGTAGCCTCAGGCAGGGATCTAACGAATGATAAACCGGTAGATATTTCAGTAGTTTTAGGATACAAACAAAAATACGAACGAATGTTGACGAATAACGATTTTCAATTTCAATTAATCGAAAATTAGGATAATTACAGTTTTATTTATATTTATTTCATTTTATAGAAATACCCAGACTAAACACAAATATATGAAAATGACTTTAATGAAAATATTTATGTCTTGTGGGGATCGAACCCACGACTCTCGGCATAGCAGGCAGGGGTACTATCCGCTACGCCATCGGCCCAAAACATAAAAACTCACAAGTCGTGAGCTGTCAGATTCATACAAAGTTTGTTTACATTATAGGTCATTCTTAAATGAACGGAGTTTAGTAGCTTAATTAGTTGACAATATAATCTATTTATACCACACCTACATAGAAAGTGCCCTATAGCTTAATAATGATAAAACGTAGAGAGGAACGTGAGTCAATGTTGACATTTCAAATGAGCGGGAGACAATAATCCATACAAATCACATCCTTTCCAGGGAAGAAAGCATGCAACTGTCAAAACATTCGTAAAACGCAAAGCAAACGCAATAAGTCCATTCAGCCAAGTCTTGCATTCTGCCTGCTAAAATATTAGAGAAAATATTTATGTAGTCACAAAATAGTAGGCTGAATGAACTTAATTGCGTTTGCCTTGTTCGAAATACATTTAAAAAGGAAATCAGTAACGCGCCAATTTGCATTGAAATTTTCGTGAAAATAATTTCCGGTTTATTTAATTGTTTGCTTTTGTATTCCTGTTTTTTTCATTCACGTAGGTTTAGTATAAAGCACTATGTATCACTCGGAAGAAAGTCCGATTAAAAACTCGTGTATTGAGTGAAACTACACCCTCGTTTTTAATCGGCTCCTTTCTCTCCGCGTGCAGAATGTACTATTCTATTTGTTTAAAAACACAAAAATTCTCGATGCTGTTAAGCAATTGTCCAACAGAGCGGACCCGTGTTTTAGTTTTATAAATATATGTACTTACCATCAATATTTGGTAACAAATGAACATTTTTTTCTTTCTTTCAACAAGAAGCGCTTCAGTTCTGTGTTTTACATTCAGTATTTACATAAACTCTTTATGTAGGTAGGCTAGTTAGGTATTGTAAGCTTCAGTCAGTCGGGATTTCGTGCAATATCTATTGTATTGTGTTCTTCTATCTATCGTGCCTCTTATCATCCTTTGTTTCCCTAATTTATGATTACGAAATTACTTTTATACCTATCTTGTTGCTGTATCTAAGGATCGAAAGAAACAGGATAGAAAGAAACAGTGTCAGAGTAAGTAAAAAATTATAATCAATTCAATTTACAATACGAATTTACTCTGCAGCCGCGGTCGTTTATACGCTTTACGACTATCTAATAGTATCTACTAGGTAGGTACCTATTAAAGCACTTATAGGTCAAGTAGCGACGCGGCGCGGCCAAATGCTTACATCAGCTCATTGATCGGACGTCTAGCCCCTCTACAAAATGGCGGCGCACAATGAAACTCCTAGCCATGAGCGACGCGGTGTACGCCTGCAGTCCTGCAGTCCACGTTGCACGCACCGTTTTACACAACCGGTACGGTTTGATTGGGACAAAATACTGGGCCACTGTAAAAGAAAAGAAAAGACACTTCTTACAGTTACTCACTTATTAGGTATGTATTTGAATGATCTTGACACTGATTGGATATATTTTTTGTAAAATTTGTGGTAAAATGTCATTGATAGCATTAAAAATATGAAATCCTAAACCAGAAACTAAAGATTACTATTTCATTTCAATATTTCAAGAAATATACACATATCACGCCTATAATCCCTTGCGGGGTACGCAGAGCGTAAATGGCCGCAAAAAACGGACATTCACGCCACGTCTGACAAATATTTGAGGGTTATACGGAAAATTGTGTATTGCCATAGTGACAGGTTGTCAGCCCATCGCCTACAATAGCAATACACACCCTCGAGTCCCTTAGTCGCCTCTTACGACTCCCACGGGAAAGAAATAGGGTGATGCTATTCTAAGCCGGCATCACACGGCATAGAATTCAAGAAATATATTTAATAAAAATTATTAAAATGTCAAAAGTAGCTATACCAAGTAGGTACTAATTAAGTAGACGTAGTTTATTTTTAAATACTTGTATTATATAAGATGCCAAAGTCAGTTCATTATAAGTAGAATTCACTTTACCATTTACCAAAGAAAAACTACAATTTAAAAAATGTTGAATGATAGTTTATATAAATTAATCTAAAACCTGGTTGATAGAGCATTGCTTGTATTTTTATCGTACCGTACCTCAAAAGGAATAAGACGGAACCTTTATAGGATCACTTTGTTGTCCGTCCGTCCGTCTGTCACCCTTAATCTCGAGGAACGCGTAGAGATATTGAGTTAAACTTAAAACCATATATTCAGGTTAACGCCCGCTCCGCTAGTAATTGTAAAAAGATTAAATACATACATAACGCCCATAATCCCTTGCGGGGAAGGCAGAGCGTAAACGGCCACAAAAACGGACATTTACGCCACGTCTGACAAATATTTTAGGGCCATTCGGAAAACTGTGCATCACCATAGTGACAGGTTGTCAGCCCATCGCCTAAAATTGCAATACGCACCCTCGAGTCCTTTCGTCACCTCTTATGACTCCCACGGGAAAGAAATGTTGTGATGCCATTCTAAGCCGGCATCACACGGCACCGCACAAAAGATTCAAGCTTCTTAATTAACTTTAAAAAACGCGAGTTTTTGATTATTACAAGAGAATAAAAATTCATAAGTAGATTCGTTTCAAAGTTAGGGAAAACTCAAAGAATTTCTTTTTTTATCGGCACCTTAAAAAAAACAAGGTGTATGTCAGTGTGGCGACTGATGCCAATTTAGAATCATTGATGTGGTATGGTAAAATTCAAGTGCATTTTTCATAAAATTTAACGGTTTTGAATTAAACATATATACACTTCATATAACCAATAATGACTCAGTCATGTACTTATGCCCCCACGAAAATGATTAATTAATTTGTATGCCAAGAGCTCCCAATGACCGATTAAAACAATGAGAATATATTTCTTATTGTTCTGCCTTCAACCCAAAACCTTACTGAGCCAGTGTTTCCGACCTAGCCAACTTGTACCTACCTACCACATGACTCCAGACATAGATTTTAGGTAGGTAGGTAACTTACTGTAAGTATCTGGTACGCTTAGGTACCTATTTGATCGCGCACCCGTGCACCGTGCGCGGTGGCAACACAAATTTACACAAAAAACGTTGACAACAAAAACGCGGTGGGTTCGAGGCAGCCGAACGCAATGGGAAATTTTCTAGGGATTCTCGAGTGTCATGTAGAGGGCGCCAAGCTTAATTGAAATAACGTTTCTTTACACAAAATCTGTACCACTTGATAAATTATTCTTTATTTTGTGTTTATTGAATTGTTATAGACGTATTATTGGTTATTTGTTTACTTACACGAATGACACTCAATATAATAGCAAGGCGATAAGTTTATTTTGTATTAAATCAAACAAACATAATTAATTGATAACGAACACAACGTGGAACGGAACTTGTGACAAAACTATGGCTGACGCCAGCCATATTGAAACGTCAAAATTTCAGTTTAGCACAACGCCCTCTGGTTTGACATTCAGAACTATCAAGAGAACTGTCAATAGAAAAACTCCCATCGGCTAGCCCGGTCGCTGGGTCGCTGACACAAACAAAACGTCACAAAATTGTTTCGCCTGGTAAAAATATAGCCTTTTAGTTGATTTAAAATTAGTTTTAGCCCGATTGTAGTGCTTGTGATTGATTAATAATTTATCGACATCATGAACAAATCAACTGTTAGCAGTTTTTAAATAGTGTAGTTTGTCGTTTCTCGTGAAAAAGGCAGTGTGATTGAAAACAAGCTAAAATGGAAGTGGAGGTGTCATATTATGTTGATGAAACCGATCAAACAAACACGAATGAGACAAGCTTAATCCAACAATTTGAACAATTTGAAGCCAAACTGACTGAGTTTGAAGAACAACATCAAAAAGGTTAGTTACATACTGATTTCTTAAAACTCTAAAATGTTTAGCTCAGCGGCTAACCTATCCTAATCCGCCTAAACACTGATTTGATATTCCCTATTGTTGTGAACACATACTGAATTAACCGAAGGTACAGGTATCTTTGAACATAGCCAGCAATTTCTTGGAGGTATTATACTAAAAAAGCTGATCTACATATTATAAAAAAACTTAATCAATTTCGACCGCAAACGCCTTTTAAAATACAAATAGCAATCGCTTACATTATATTTAGGTACCTTGGCCATGATTGCTGTTGCCACTTTTGTAGGCATTCCTATTACATCGAATTTCATACGCTACATTTGTCATTAATATTTTAGAGTCGACTAAAAATAACGCCTAGATATGTACCTATATCTTTTGTATCTATGGCCCATGTCCAGCAGTGGGCTGTGTGCATGTTGTTGTTGAAGTCGGTGTGATTTTTTTGGGATAGACATCAAGTCCATTTTCATAACTAAGTGTCACTAAAATAAATAGGTAGGTAGGTACCTACTACAAGGCGGTTCACCCATTTGTCGTCCGGTTCTGCGTATTTCTAACGCACCGTAACGCATACGTCTGTCAGACGGATGTAAATTTTAAATTCCGATCTTATTCCCATATAAATAGGTACGGCTGCGGTTCACTTACGGATGCGTCTGTCGAACGACTTGACATATGCATCCGTAACGCACCGTTACCGTATTTTATTTGTATTGGAATAAGACCGGTAATCGCCATTTCATTTCGTCTGAGAGATGCATACGTTACGTTGCGTTAAAAGCGACAAGTGGGTGAACCGAGGTAGGTAAATATCAATGTAAAAATCCATTTTTTACAGGAAGCCAAAAGCCATGGACCACAGAGAGAATAAAGTCAGTTATTGAAATCATAAGGAATGCCAAAGACTTGACTATGAGCAATAAACATCGTAGGACATCTATGGAGTATTACTGGATGTCCAAATACGATATCGTGACTGAAGCAAATGAGGATCATTTGATAATTAAGCGGAGATCTACTAATGAACAACTGGTTTTCATAATACCAAGACACGAATACTTCAGCGTACTCAAAGAGACACACGAGTCTTGTGGACACGGCGGCAGAGACAAAATGGTAAAAATATTGAAGCCCAAGTTTTACATACCGAAGAAAGCCATAGAAATATATCTAGAGCTTTGCCCTAAGTGTGGGGCAAAGCAGCTGCGGAAAAAAGGATTTACACGGCCAGTAGCATCGCAGCTATCTCATGACTTCAATATTAGAGGACAGGTTGACCTAATAGACTTTCATAAACACCCGGATGAAGAGTTTAACTACGTTATGTGTTACCAAGACGATGCCACAAGGTTTTTGCTCCTTCGGCCTCTGAAAACCAACCACCCTAATGAGGTGGCCAGGGAACTTATGAAGTTATTTACGTCTTTCGGTGCTCCATACGTCTTGCAGTCTAGAGATGGCCGGGAATTTCCAGCAGCAGTTATTGAAGAACTAGCAACATTCTGGCCGGAGTGTAAACTAGTTTATGGTACTCCAATATCTGATACAACAGACATGCGTCCAGACATTGAACAAAACCTGGTATCATGGATGAAAAGGAACGATTCTCTTAACTGGTCGCTTGGATGCTTCCCAGTTCAGTATGAAATGAACGCAACGTTCAACCGTATGCTGGGCAGGTCTCCTTACAAAGCCTTATTCGGTAGAGACCCAAAAGCTGGTCTGACTGATTCTGGCATACCATCAACTGTGCTCATGGACGTGGATACTGAAGAACAGTTGAAAGTCTTATCGGATCAGGTTCTCAGAAAGAAGATAGAAGATAAAGATGACAGTGCGCCTGTTTATGAAACGGATCCTTTGGAGGTAAAGATTGAGGCGTTTCCGTTTCCAGAAGATGTCGTCAGTGATTGACCATGGAAGTTATCGAGTTTTCACACGGTGTTCTTTCAATTACATTTATCTTGCTCATGATTGCTGTTGTCATTTTAGCAGGCATTCCTATTACATCGAACTTCCTACGCTACATGGATCACTTATATTTTAGGGTCAACTAAGGAGAAGGCCCACCAAGTAGGTACCATTAAGGTACAGTAAAGTTTCAAGTACCATTTCAAATGCGTTTTTGGTATTTTTCATTTCTATAATAGAGGCCTACAGAAATATAAATTCCTTTGCACAACAAAATGTTTCTAACGCTTTTATTTCTGAAGATATTCTGGTGATATTTTTTTAACTGTGTCATGTTAAACTAAGATTCTATTTATTTATGTTTGACCACTCATACTTACAAAACGTATAAAAGACGACACTACAATTATTAAATAATTATATCCGTGGTTTCACTTGAGAAGATACGAAATAGAAAGAGGCTAGGATTTTTTCATTAATAGTCCAGTAATCAAGAGGATTGCAACGATACTAACACCTAAAGCATACCTAAAGTTTAAAATATTTGATATAGTGAAATTTACTTAATTTTATAGCAAAATCACACACTGATAAAGTAGGTATAGATACCTGAATAGTGTGTTAATACGTAGAAAACGGGGTTCATATAGATAAAAATAATTATTTATTTATTTATTAGGTTCACCTTATTCATATCTCAAAGAATAAAAACAATATTATTATTTAAATCTTTTTACCTATGTGTGTTCAAAATAACTCAATATATTTTTTGCATTCAAACTTGTTACCTTAAATCTTATAGTACCTACGTACCTAACTCGATTTTCTTATGCATTTATAATGTTTTAAGCATGTTTGAATATTGTGGGCCATGAAATAAATGAATTAGTAACAGTAGTTTAATTTAATGTTGCTTAATTACTGTATTATATATACTTTCATACATATTGTATACATATATCACGCCTATATCTCTTTCGGGGTAGGCAGAGCGTAAACGGCCGTAAAAACGAACAGTTATGCCGCGTCTGACAAACATTTGAGGGTTATTTAGAAAATTGTGTAGGTATCGATATAGTGACAGGTTGACAGCCCATCGCCTAAAATTGTAATACACATGTAACCCTCGAGTCCCTTTATCGATTCTTACGACACCCACGGGAAAGAAATGGGATGATGCTGTTCTGAGCCGTCATCACACCTATCAAACCTAATTAAATATAATGGCATACTGAGGTAGTTATGGTTTTGCAATATATTAACTACATCAAAAGGAGGTTAAATTATTATTTATATATTCTAGCCATTTTTCTTTCAGCTTGCCTACTGTAAAGCTCTTATCATTCCAGTATCTTCTTTGACTGGAGTATACGAGTAAGAAATCGTGGGAAAATGAAGAAGGTCCCAAAATGTCGTAGCTACCCTAGCAAGGTCAAATAAAAACAGTAATTTCCTGGGGCAATGGTTTTAATGGGTTCCTGTTAGCAATTATGTTGTTTTAATGGCGTTGTATGTGTACTTTAAATTAATATTTAGTTCACTGGTTAAATTCAGTATGTTGGTTTATTTCACATTGTTGTTAATTAAAACCAAAATAAATAATCATAAGATATTTTCTTTACATTATAGTGCTAATCCCTTTCGTGTAAAAAGGCACTTATATTTTCATGTTAGTATACGGGGTGTAAGGGACAGCCCTCCGAATACTGATAGGGTGCATGCAGACGATACAACTAAACAACTTTTCCTTTGAAACATTTGTCAGGAGACGAAAAAAAACGACCTCCCAATCAAAATCACAATCAGCTGAATGCATTTACTATGGAAAAGTACTCTGACGTTTCCTGACATATTTTTTATTGAAAGTTGTTAAGTTCCATGGTCTGAATGCACCCTATCAGTATACAGTGACCGACAGCGAAATCTCAAGACAGGCTGGTGATAAGGAACAACTTTCCCCAAGTTACATAGGTTTAAATATGACATTATAATATTTTGATTAGTAAACGAACAAGTAATTCCCCTCATGAAATAGGTTTACGCGACTAACTTGGTCAGGTGATCAGCAATTTCGTATGCGAGGTCCAATATTTTTTGTATTCCGACCTATGTTGCTCGGGGAAAGTTGTTCAAAATCACCAGCCCGTCTTGCGATTTCGCTATCGGCCACTTGTAAAATTTCACCCTGTATAAAAAGTTGTTGTATGATTCAAACTGTTTCTATTTATTTCAATTACGTTACAATACCTTCTGTTCTACAAAATATCACTACCTGCGTCTGTGTTTCCAAACGCATACAACCCTAATCTCTTCAAAGTAAGAATGAACAGGCTTCTTCTGGGTGAGCTCGCTCCATCTTAGACTCTGTCTCTGTCCTATGACCTAGACTAGAGTCAAGAGCATAGATACTATAAACTAAAGGGAGATTTGTTACCGAGCGAAATTTGTTCGAGTCCCGATGTCGCCACAGAAATTTACACCTACATGCGCATAGAAATACGAACGCGAGTTTACACTCGTACATTCACAAAACTAGACCAATCAAAAGACGCGAGCGAGACACACGCACACGCTCAACAATTTGAATTTTACGCTAGTGATTGACAGCGTCGATAACTCATTGTCGATATCTAATAGAGCATGGCGGGACATTGTAGTATGGAGAGGAAAATTAAACTACGTAATTTTTGCGTTAGGAGATGAAACATATGTCAATCGGTAGTGCATAAAAATACAAACAGAAAATACTCTTCGATAAAATGTCGTCTGTGATATACTTTAGGAGTAAATAAAGGTTGAAAATATTATTTCCTATTTTATTTTATGTTTATAAATTCCTGAACAAGTGGAAGTTAATAAGTAAAAGTAAAAATAAAATACTCGTATTCTTGAGAATCATTTACAAGTGATTTTTGATTTACCTTCTTAGCAAATATGTACATACAAATAAGTTCCTTAAACCTTCAATAATGAAACAAACTTTACATTTTTTTTAATGAAAATTAACATAATATGTACATATTTAACAAATACTATTTGTTTTATAACTATAATTCAATAATCAAACAAAACTTTACAAATAATTGTAATCAAACTTAACATTTATGTGCATATAATTACAAATACTATTTGTTCTATAAGTAACTATTCAATAATCAAATAAAACTTAAATAACATTTGTTTTCTAAATTTAACACTATAACATACTATTAGCATTGTACCTACCTCATAAGCAGTCGTACTGTTTCCATTTACCGGACTGTTTGGAAGATTATTAGAAGATCTATTTGATTTTTCAGAGTCTGGACATGTCACGTTGACGTATACAATTCGTAGTTTCAATGTTGGAACAGCCCAATCGAACAATTTCCGAATCTTTGTGAAAGGTTTAAAACATTTTTCCTCAAAATGTGATGAGCATAATGGTACTGTTTTCGGGTGGCCACCAATTAGGTCCTCTATTTGTGGCATTAATCCACTCCTTTTTTGTTGTAGGATCTCGTGGGAACCTAAAAATTAAATGTTGCCTATAAAGGTCATGTAAATCGTATGCGTAAAATGGTTGTCTATAGTGGCAAACGATTACCAAAAATTCAAATTAAACAAATAAATATAGCCAAAATTGGCTCCGCTTGAATAAAATAAAATGACAGTAGATAATTCTACCTGCTTCGTCTTTTAAAATTTAACTTTATATTTGAAATTATATCCATGGCGATTTATCTTACATATAATCCGATAATTTATAATATCCTTTACTTTACTACAGTTTTTTTTTAACAACTTTAAATACCACGTGGCTGAGTGTAGATAGGTGAGTCATTTTCCTGTGCGCTGCGCACCGTACCTACGTAATTAAATAAAAAAACAAACCGGTTATTGACAACAGATATTTCTGTGTCTTTCGCACACGAGACAAAAGAAAATAGGAAGTAGGCCATGAATTTTACCTACTTCTGTGACAAAAAATCAAATAAGTAAATTGAATTAATTTACTATGCAACAGCTAAGAAAAAAATTGTATTACATCACCGGACGAGTCATGGTCGCATTAATATTACTTTCAATGCTATTTATTAATCGTGCCACACATGGATTTAAATAATTAAATAAATAAAAAATATACCCAATAGATTATGATATTGATTTAGCCATATAATTGTAATTATAACTTTTTTGTAAACATTGCAATGTTTCTATTTAAATTTTAATATTTATTGACTTCTATATCTTAATAAAATCACGATGAATACTTTTGCAAAATAAATCAAATCTATCGATACTTTACACAATCGGACTACAAACACTAACTCACGACTGCGAGGAGCGGCGTTACTATACAACTTGCATTATTTTGTAAACTTTGATGTGTTCACTGTCCATTGCGTTACGGAAACGAGACATTTGAACAATCTTCTGAGCAGAGTAAGCATTGTACACCGTCTGCTTATAGAACTGGGACTATCGCTATGGTTCGTGGTGAATCTTAGAAAAATATTACTACAAAATTGATTTTGTTTATTTTTGATGTAAAATCAATAATAATGACTACTTACCGATGGAATGTGAATCCATGAGACTTGAAGTTGCACTTATTGCTTCGATTTTTGCAAATTACCACTGAACAACACGGCATTTCACTAAAAATGTCGATCGCGACTGAACTGTGACTGAGCACAATAATCACCCCCGGAAGCAAAGTATGATCATTCTGCACCAACTAGTGTCGCACCGGCCACGCCCCCTTTTCACATCTCCCTTTAGTTTATAGTATCTATGGTCAAGAGCAAACCCATCAA
This sequence comes from Tuta absoluta, assembly GCA_027580185.1. NCBI lineage: Eukaryota > Metazoa > Arthropoda > Insecta > Lepidoptera > Gelechiidae > Tuta > Tuta absoluta. The sequence goes on from JAQAHW010000015.1 coordinate 11,279,012, forward strand.
TAATAATAATAAAAAATGTATAATTCATGCCTACAGTGCTAGAAAAAAAAGGCGCTAGATATGCTTCGGTCCTAAGACTGCCTCTAAAATAAATCTAAATATCAACGCATTATTGAGAAAATGTAGCAGAGTGAAAACTGCGTCGGCATCCTTTGCCATGTCACCTCTTCCTTCTACTTACTCTTCTTTCTCGAATTATGTTAAATTTCAAATCAAATAAAAGAATTGGAATGTCGTGCAGACGTATTTTTCTCTTTGACGCACTCGATACCCAGTCTTCCACGGGAAAACATTCATTCCCTCATCGTGTGACGATCTTACAGTGCCGTCCCCAGTTTTACTAAATACATTTTTATTAGGCCATAAGGCCAATCTTATTGGCCGCTCTATTTGTGGAAAAAACTCTACTGTGTTACTGTGTGAAAAGGAAGCCTCAAAGAGGGTTCGTCCTTGACGCTCATGTTTGTAAATAAGTAAATAAAGAAAGCCTTTACATCAAGTTTCTTCTTGTATTCATTTACCTGTGGCCTGCGGGCTACAGATCTTCCAAAATTTTCGCCACAAATTTTTCATGGCGATTGTACAAGCCATTGCACATTATATTCAATGTAAATCATAAACGCTGACTACGCGACCTACTTGTCGTATGATATTTGGTAATGTGCATTTTTTAGTGTAATAAAGACTTTCCGTGGTATCGGTCGGGTTTTACTTATATTGACAAATCTATTACATTCACATCTTGCATCCTGATACACCGTTATCACATGACATCTGACATAATCTACGTGCTGAGAACATACAGTCCGGCACAGCGATAAATATCATGAAGTCAGCCTTCGTAGACTGAAGGAAGCCACGCTGGAGCTGAACTCAACTGTACGCCATCTTTTTCTGAAAACAGTTTTTTTTAGTTGTTGAGCTACGAAAGATGGTGCATTGAACGCGCCCCAGGATAGAGTGCAGTCACGAAATTGGGTGGGGTTCACCAGCCGGTAAAGGAAGTCCAACTGCGTTTTCATGTTTTGAAAAAATATACGCGGTGTAAGGGACAGCCCTCCGAATGCTGATAGGTTGCATGCAGACCATAAAACTGAACAACTTTCGCCTAGGAACATATGTCAGGACACGACAAAAAAAACTCGATCTCCCAAAGAAAATCACGATCAGCTAAATAAAGTGTAGTCTATGTCCATTATTCTATCACATCTACGTACCCCACTGTCCACCCTGCTACCCATCAGACCATGACCTGATTCGACCACCCCTACTGACTGGACTATTATTTTTACATCTAACTGGCAATTTGCTCATAAATGCTATTGTGTAAACTATTTATTTGAATCCGCTTTTTAATCGACTTCATAAAGGCCGTTGTTTATTCGGTCCGTATGTGAGTATTTAACATTCTCAGTTTTGTTTTAATATACTTAGTGTTTTCTATGGGCTTCTGAACAACTGTGCAAAATTTGTAACATACGGTGTATGTTTCTCCATTCACAAATCTCATAAAAGTATTGAACAGATAACTATAATACTTCACCAAGGCTTAGAATAGCTTCACTCTAATACAACCCGTAGTCGTATGTATCGTAAAAAGCGACTGCAAGATAAATTAATTCAGGGAATGGGAAACTGCGTTCCATGTGAAAGCAATATCTCGTATTGCGCTTGCCAATTCGCTTGCCAATATTCTCTAATAAGGGGAGGCCCATGTCCAGCAGTGGACTGTTGCGCCTGTTAATGTATGTTCATGTACATAACTACTCATAATGAATGTAAAAAATTGGTTCACTAGCTTTCAAGATATGAAGTCGGTTGAATTCTTGCTAAATTACAACTTTTTTATTTGTCAAAAAACCATAAATAGACTTGATTCATATTAGGGTAGATATGCCTAATTTCGGCCCCCCCCCCCCTAATCTCGGCCCTTTGGACAATTTTGGCTTGCTTTCCTAAAATATTGCAATAACTCACAACTTATTCACTCTATCTAACACCTGATCATATCCACTTTCCTTTAAAAACAATGACAACCCTTTACGTCCTTCACGCTTCGAGCAATAGGCGTTAGTTGCAACCGAGACGCGCGAATGAAAGGTTTGTATGAGGTGGTAAAAAAAGGCAGCTCTTCACGTCCATTTCGGGAAGTGCGTTTTGGAAGGTAAGCAAACTGTTTTTAATGTTTAGTATATTAATTAGAATTCGGTCAATATTATGTTCTAATAGGAGATTAAAGTTATTTTATTGCTTAATTACGGAAATATTAGGGGGGGCGACATTCGGATTGCGATTTTCGTTAATTTCCGAATTTCGGCCGGGGGCCGACTTTTAGCTATTTCATTCAGATTTAATTTTTTCTTTAATCCTATGACCATTGTGGTAACGTTGAAATTGACAAAGACATTCATCAGAATTACTATTTTTGCATCTTATAATCATATTCCGGCCGGGGCTATATAATCTAGTTTCTAAGTAATTTGGATTCTAAAAATGCGGCCGACTTTAGATATTCCAAACAACCTAAAGTCGGCCCCCTCCAAGGAAGTATATGGCAGTGTACAGGATGTGTACAGGATGTTCACAAGTAATGAAAGAAAGATTTTCTATTTGGTTTTTACAATTCGCATATTAATACGGTTAAATGTTTAAAAAATTAAGAAGGTACCCAATTTAACTTTTCTGCAAGATGGCGTGGGAAGGACGCTTTATATAAAATAAGGTTACAGTTAAAAGTAATACAAATAAAATTTGGATCAATTAACCTAAAATTTGACTTTGGCTTTGACCGACTAGCCGACAATTACACAAGTACTTAGTCAGCTGATTTTAAGCTGGTAGCTAGATGGCCTAAACTAAAGTCGGTGCATCTCTATTATTTACATTATTTTTACACTAATCATAATTTGCCCAGTTAACACTAACTAAATCAATCTCTCATACACATACTCAATAAAACTCGGGATTCGATTACTTAATTTGGAGCATCCTTTACACGGCCGAAATTTGACAAAATTGTGGCCGAGAATAGAGCGGGAACGGCCGACATTAGAGCTTTTCGCCCTTTCCGAACTAAAACGTTTGTTTCTTTTTTATGCGTAAATTTCACAACAGTTCTTGTATAGTTTCAGGAAACAGGTTAAATAAGCTACGTAAAAACGTATCAAACATATTTTTATGTCAATATTTGAAGGAGCTAAAGAGAGTCAAAGTTGAAAATTGCAAAGGGGGGGCCGAGATTCGGCGTATCTACCCTAGATAATAGGTGGATGCTTTTTGTGAAGGGTGGTTTCTTTTGTAAGCCATTTTGTTAGTCATTTTACAGTCAAGCTCAGGTCCGGTTAGACACTCGAACCGCCAATGTAAATCATTATGCGTGCGGCATGAGAACGGTCCAAAGTCCAAACTGTCTAACCCAGCCTGATCTTGACAGCCACATCCAAAATGTCGCATAGCAAACAAAATCTACGTACAGATTTTGTTTGCTATGCGACATTTTGGAACTTAGTAGGCTTACTTCTCACCTTGACTACAATCATTGATCTACATCAATGTGTACAATGTTCAACATGCCCTCCAAAGCGCGGAACCACTTCTTTCAGTCATCAGGTGGATCAGTCTGCTATAAAGGTAGGGGGAATATATTTTCTGTCACCAACATTTATATTTGTCATCAAGTAGTATCACCAAATAATGAGATCTATCGTCACGAAATATTTTCGTTCTCAGATAAACAAATGTGTTCCCAGGTATGCATCACCAAATTAATGTTACATAATGTGTAAAATAAAAGATGGATTACCAAAGAAATTGTAGTGCATTGATTGAATTTATACTTTGTTCTCATAATAATGGTTTTGTTACTTATATAATAGGTTGATACTCAAAATGGTAGATCTGTCACCAAATAAATACATTTTCGTTCCCAGACTGCGATTCGCTTTAATTTGCTATTTTGTCACCAATACAGCGGTAAAATTTTATTTAATTAATTTAGCAAAATAATATTGTTCGCTACCAATTTAAAACATCAATTGTCAATTTGAATGAAAAAATATTCAATTAGGCGGAGCCAAATTGGCGCGCTTTAAAAATTTACCAATCAGACCTCAGCAATGGGTCATAGGATCATACGATGCGTGGCGCGGGCAGTCAATTTCATTGCTGAGGGTGCATTCACTTTTTTTATGGTATAGGCTAACGCTTGACCACAATCGCACCTGATGGAAAGTGACGATGAGGTCTAGGATGATTCGCGTTTGCCTAGAAAATGCCTTCTTATATTAAATAGGAACAAATGTTGACTATTTCACGAGAACTATGTGTTTTACTATCCTACTAGAAATTTTATCGAAATACTGCTTTTACCTGTGGGAATTAAGCTCCTTGGGGGAGGCATAATATGTTCAGTAAAGTAGTAAGTAGACTTTTTTTGTTGAAACGATGATGATGAAAACTTCTAATTTTTTTGAAACTTTTTGATATATTTATCGGGACACAAATATGATTTATTGGTGATCACTTTAAATAAATTTTCTTCAATACTTCTTAGGACAAACCTATTAAAATACATTCAAAAATATTAATTTAGTACTAGACCTTATATCTCCATGATTTTAGGTAATTTTTCGTGGAACTGATTTTATATTGTTTGATGACTAGATTTTGGTGATAAATCTATTATTTTGGGGGCAAACTCTATTATTAAGGAAACAGAAAACTACTTAAATTGGTGACAGCTTAAATCATACCCTAAAGGTAGGTACTTATCAATCATTACCTAACTAGGTATTGAAGGTGTAGCCGTACGAGTATTTGTATGGGAAACAGATCGGAATGCGCAAATTTCCTTTCGTCTGACAGACGCATGCGTCGAGGTCGTTGAAGGCTACACATCTGATCTGTGGCTACACTCGCCTTAATTAAGTGACGCTTGCTAGACGACGTACCTTCTCGTGATTTCCAGACCACTGGAAAATCTGGCGGGCAGCCAAAAGCACATCAAGCTTGTTGAGTGATGGATAAAGATTGGTGACTTAGCTTGAAATGAAGAGATCTAGCTATAGATAGGTTGTATTGACCACTATTCATATTGCCTACAAAACGTAAAGTAACAATAATACTGGACAATTCACATAGTGCCATCTAGCCCCAAAAATGTGCAAAGATTATTGTGATATGAAACGAAATGTTTTTTTAAATTATTAATGAAAGTGGAATGAAATGAAATCCGTACCAATATTATAAATCTGAGAGTTTGTGTGTGTGTGTGTATGTATGAATGTATGTTTGTTACCTCTTCACGCTCAAACGGCTTGACCGATTTGAATGAAATTTGGAACACAGGAATAACACATAGGCCACTTTTTACCGCAGGAAAACAACTATTACCACGGGAAAATGAGTCGCAGCGGATGAAACCGCTGGGCGGAAATCTAGTATGAAATGAAAGTGAGAATTGACGAATAAAATGTATTTTATGAATAAAGGAATTGAATTATTTATACAATTGGAATTTACTTGTTACTTTTTTGGAAAACCAATACATATGTGTACATAGAAAACACTAAAAATAAACACAAATATCAGAATATTGACATAATCAATATTTGTGTCTGGTGGTGATCGAACCCACGACCCTCAGCGTAGTAGGCTGGGGTACTATCCGCTACGCCATCGGGCCAGTTTGGTATACTTAAGTCGCTGTGAGATATATAGATGATAAAGGCCGTAAACTCAGTCCAAAGTTGCCTCCGCGATAACTAGGACACAACGATAAAAAACGAAAGAGGAAGATAATGTCAACAATCTAAATATTAATGTGCTAAGCAATAATCAGCAGATTACTTACACCTTCAAAAATAAGCCAGAAAAGTTATTTCAGCTTTACGGCCCATTTCAGGGAGAGTGTGAAATCTACCTGATTTTTGCGAAGTAAGTACAATTTTACTAGGTTGGTATACACAGATGGAATCCGACCCCTAAAGGATTTTTGTAGGCTACTGGAGGACTTGTGTTAGTACTATTATCATGTATTATAATTTCAATTATATCTGCAAATATTTACCCAAACAACGACTACCATAATCAAATTCTAACCGAATAACTTTATTGGGCTCAATTCGGGAAATAAACAACCTATTCAATTCAATTTTATATAAATATGGCTTCTGTCAACTGGGACAATTCTGCCAATGTCGAGGTTGGAGAATACACGGGGATTTGAAGTACAGCCAAATGACCGGTCTCTCAGATCTAAAACAATGAGGACAACACAATAGAATACTTATACTTATAAATTTATATCATCTAACTACAACATTTATGTGAACAACAGTTTACTTATCCTACCTTAAATTAGCCCTGTCACTTTGAAAAGTCATTCGATGTCATATTTGCGCTAGTTAAGATAATTTACTTCTGAACTGATGCCATTATGTACCTCTGTACTCTAGCGAACAAAATAAATCATCGTAACCGGTGGCTAACCCAGTCCAATTTAACTGGATGGACCTTTATCCCATTAAATTGGACTGGCTTAGCATATTAACAAGCATGTTGTACATATTTCACTTGTACAATAACCCTTCAACAATGGCGTCTATTGGCCACTGGCCATAATTACACCGCGAAATGCTAACCCATGCTCGCCATTGTGCGCGAGCGCATGCATCATTATCTTAACGAAATAATTAGGTTGCAACTAACAATGTGGTCGCGATGTAGTTACTCGTTTAGTGATGTACCTACCTGGTATGCTTGATACCTTCTCGTACCTGTTACTAAAACATGTAAACTGATACCTAACCGAAAGCCGTTGTAATGCCGGCTTTTTTACGCGATAGACTGCAACCTTTCACTATGGTGATGGTGATACACAATTTTTCTGAATGACTCAATTTGATTTGTTTGCGGTATTACGGCCTTATACGCTCTGCCTATCTCGCAAGAGATATAGGCGTGATATATGTATGTAGGAAATTAAAAAAATAAATATCTTCAAAAGTAATTTGCCGGCTAAAGGTCCTTAAAGAAAATTATGAATAAAACGAGGCAAATATTGCATGGATTCAGTTTCTACTGTCAATTTTTAAAAACAAAATAAGCTTGCAAACTAAACAGCTTTTCCAAGAAACATGGAATCAAAATGAAAATTTATTTGATTTACCATTTATTTATTTATTATTATTATTAAAAACATAAACATTGTAACAAAAACAGAAATAAATCCAAGTAGTTACAAAGATTCACAAATATAAAGGAACAAACATTTTCAAACACTATACTTAAATAATTCTACATAAAGTTACTGGATAGAGCTTTTCGGCATCATATCTTCAAACAAAAACTTGCATTCTTTCATTAAACGTGCTAACGAACAACTAAACATATCACAATGTGGTGCTGCTTCGAAGACGGAATTGAGAAGCGCGATAGCTAGCGATAACTAGCTAGCTAGTTAGCTACCATGAAAAAATATCATAAGTAGGTAGCCAATATCGTCACATCACTACAACACACGACTAGGGCATGTAAACCGGAATTCCGGAATATCGTAAGTCCGGAATATCGGATCGATTTTTCCGATATTTTAATTCCGGTTTTGGCGAATTCAACATCGTAAAACCGGTTTTGAGAAATTAAAAAAACAATGTTGTTTTGGTAATTAAAAAAACAAATAATTGAAAAACATTCACTTTTCTACCACCCGCACTCGGTACTTTCGTAACACCCCTCGCAGTAGCACGTTTTTTGACGGGTAAAAACATAACTACCTACACTACTGGGCCGTGTGCACCGCGTTCATTTTCGCGCAATCATTTTTGAAAAAAAATCTTAATGAATCTTTTTTTATGATCATCTACTTACTTGCACGAGTATGCTATGCTTGAATTATTTTACATACATAAAATATGATTGTTTTTGTTGATTACTCATAATATTTTCTCTTATAAAAAGTGGTATATATGTCACCGTAAGATTTCAACTACCGTTATATTACAATATTCGTCGCGACATTACAAACAGCCGATAAATTCAATTTTATTACACTTTGTATTTTTTGAGTTGTCCATTATATGAAAATGAAAATGAAATAACTTTATTCAATGTAGGATAGCATTCATCACTTATTGACGTCATGATCGGTCATTGTAAAAATAAAGAAATATGCATAACGCAATTTTCTTCTCTTTATAACAATTTTGTATTGTCCTTGTGTAGAAAACCGGCTCGGGCGGGATAAAAAAAATGAAAATAAAAATAAAGGCACTGCCTCGGGGCTGGCCAGGTTAATTACACAGCACGTACTATAATTTTTACTGTTTGCATAAACTACTACAGTGAGTTTTGTAACGCTATGGTAAATTCTTTCCGGTTTACAATTGACTCTGTTTCACTGTTTTCTTGATGGGAAAACTCAATATCCGACATTGTGATATTATTAAACGGGATTGCAAATCATATAACACAGTTTTAGAATAATTTAAAACAACGTAACACGCAAAATCAGAATGTTTAGAGAGTAACACTTCTAATCAATTTTATCACTGAAACACCACTACTTTTGTTAATCAAGGTCTTGTTTCATTTGAATAATATATTTTAAGCACTAGTTTAAACACTTTTGAAGACATTTTAACCCGAAAATCATGAAATAATTGCAATTACATTGTTTGTTTACCAGCGAGCACCAGCAAAATGACAAGCAACCATGGCGGCTCGAGGATCATGGTGCTCGATCAATCAGAACGTGAGGCGCGTTTCGGTGCACGTCGTATCACAATTACGCCGTTTTACTTATTAATATTGTAATTTCTCGCAAAATGATGTGTTAAATTGTAACACGTGTGTTGTAGATCACAATATCCCGATACATTATAATCAAGAGGGATAAATTGTAAAAAAAAAACACCAAAACCGGAATTAAAACCGGAATTCCGGTTTCGAGCGTCCAATATCGGAACTCAAAACCGGTTTTGGGGATCTTCCGATTTTACATGCCCTACACACGACGCCAAAACAAAATGGTCAAACGTTTATTTAACAATGAAATCTTTTTAAAATAATTTGTGCTTTTAACAATAGACGCGTGGTCAGATCGGAATGGTCAAAAAAATTGTCGATTTTAGAGGGTTTAGCTTTGATCATGATTAACATCTGCTTCTTTTACCCGACCACGTCAAAAAGAGGGTGTTGTTGTGTTTTGTAAGCGTTTGTTGGATTAAATGGACGTCAAGTGACATGGACAACGGTGTTGAATAAACATGATGGATCAGCCTTATATTTTTGATCGTAATAAAGGATTAAAAAAACTGCATAGATAATAAGACTGAAGCTCAATATGACTGGATGCGGCTGTCCTAAAAGTTGTCCTAACCATAAGGGTCGAATTATGTTATTGGGCGATTCGGCTGCTGCGGCGCTAAAGCGGCCTGGTGCCTATGTTATAAAGCTACAGGTCTACAGGTGAAATTCTTAGTTCATTGCGTAGCTGGTTCATATTCCTTCCTGGTATCATAATGGCTAACCGAACACGCAATGAAAATCGTATTTAACCTGTAAAATTGTAGCCTGTAGCTGTAGTTTGATAATATCGGGTACAGGACGTTTGTCACAAATACATACACATACCTACCCACACATTTCACGCCTATAATCCCTTTCGGGGTAGGCAGAGCGTAAACAAACGGCCGCAAAAACAGACATTTACGCCACGTCCGACAAATATATGATGAGATTTGCAAAGGTTCCGGGTTCGATTCTCGGTGGGAAACTCACAAAAGTTAATGTTTTTCACTTTGTGAATTTGTTCCCCGTCTGGTTAGGACATTGCAGGATGAACCACCTGATTGTCCGAAAAGAAATGGTTCCGTGCTTCGGAGGGCAGTCGGTCCCGGTTGCTGTCTATGATTTGATTACTTAGACAGCAGTCGTTACACAACCATGTCAGAGGCCTACTAATAGTAGTAGGCGGTTGAAAAACTATGACACCAGGATTCATCGTGTCGACTTGAAAAATAAGAAGACCGAACTAAACTGCAAAAAAGTGCACTTTAAAATCTTATTTGCGCTTTTGGTCAATTCCTCTTACTTATCGTACAATAAAAACACAGGCCAGCTATGCCGTGAAAAGCATCACCCCATTTCTTCCCCGCGGGTGACGTAAGAGGCAATTAAGGGACTCGAGGCTTTCATATATTTTACAATTTTAGGCGGTTGACAACCTATCATGATAGTAGAGGTACGACGTGATTTTTTTTGAAACAGCCTTTTTTTGTCAGACGTGGCGATGGCACCTGGATTTTTACTGTCGTTTACAAGGCCTGCCTACCCCGCAAGGGACAAAGGTGTGATATATATGTATGTAAACTGTGAAACCTAAGAGACCCGAGTATGTTTCAGGAACCACTTAACAAGATTTCAAACAAACAATAGATGTCATCTACATCTACACTAATATTATTAAGAGGAAAGATTTGATTGTTTGTTTAAATTGAATAGGCTCCAAAACGGCTAGATCGATTTAAAAAAATCTTTTACCATTAGAATCCTAAGTTATCCCTGATGAACATAGGCTATATTAAAATGTCGAATTCCCGCGGGAAAACGGTTAGCAGCGGGTGAAACCGCTGGGCGGGCCGGTAGTGATAATACCACTATAAAGACGATGGTATCTATTTCACTTATTCCAATATCCAACCAAGCCCACCCAAGCGAAACCCTATAAATTATCCCCTAATATTCTTAAAGACATTCCTAAGGCAGTCTTAAACCGAAATCAATGAACCATTTACTGAAAAATGCCGGTAAATGCCACAATAAATTTCATTTCACCGCAAAACCAATATAGTTCGTTACGACAAAAACGCCAGACACGCATAAAACGATAATTTTGTATGCTAATAAGGAATATCTTAAGTGGGATCAAAATACGTCGCGCGTATAGTTCGCGTACGGTACAGTGATTGACAAAAGTCTTTTTACAATCTAGTGTGATGTCGGCTTAGAATGCCGTGTGATGTCGGCCTAAAATAACATCACCTCATTTCTCTTCGGTTCGTATACTAATTTTAGGCGATTAGCTGACGACTTGTCACTATGACGATACACAAATTATCTGAATGACCCTCGAAATTTTTGTCAGACGTGGCGTAGATGTTTGTTCTTTTTCGTTCGGCTGCTTACGCTCTGCCTTCCCTGCAATGGATATACGCGTGATATATGTATGTGTCGCCGTTTATTGGGTCGTTTATCGACTCGGTGTCCTACTGGACAGAATTAGAAGAGTTGCCGTGTGATGCCCGCTTAGAATAACTACTTTTCCTTCTCGCAGTAGCCATATGATGCTCTTTGTAGAGTGATTTATCTCGCGAACAAGAAGACTACAGGTAGGTTACCAAGTTTGTCGAAGACTTATCATACATACAAAATCCACGTCCAACCAGTTGGGCCGCGGTGCCCGAGCTGAACACCTCGCTCGGCGGGAATTCCCCTTTTCCATCATGCAGCATTGAGCCTACTGGCTACAACCCATCAATCTTCACTGCAGGGTCATTCGGAAAATTGTGTTTCGCCATAGTAACAGATTGTCCGTCCATCGCCTATAATACACACCCATGAGCCGAGTCGCTTAGTTGCCTCTTACGACTCCCACGGGAAAGAAATGGGATGTTGCTACTCTTAGCCGACATCACACGGCACGGCATCCCCATTTCCCAGTGGGAATAAGATATTTTCTGTGGTAAAACGTAGCGTTCTAATGGTGGGAGGATGTTGGATTAGTTTTAGTAGTCACGAAGTTTAAATTTGCCTCCAACGACACCCATCGGAAAGAAATGCGGTGACGCTATTCTAAGCCAACAACACACGGCAAAGAAAAACAATTTTGTATGAAATGATTTTTCACCACACATGTACCTGCAGTGTAGAAACAGATGCCGGTACTGCTAATTTAAATGCAGTAAGGGGTTACGCGGCGCAGGGGCATATGGTTCGGAGCGTGCCCTAAACTGTGGCGGCCACCGTAACCGCGACGGTAAGTTTGACTTTCCGGGTTCAATTTATAGTATCCAAACGCCCAAGCACCCGATCCTGGCTGTGACCCCTTATCTGAATCGTACCTGGTCCAAAAAATAACCCTTGCAATACAGCGAGGCAACGCAGTGAGCGCCATGGGCACCTTCGGACCAGGTACGGTAGAGACAGGGCTCTATCCCTAGTTTATATTATCTTCTATTGTTAGTGTTAGTTTATTTTAATTTAAGGTAACTATAATATTTATTTGTATCTTATATTGACATAATTTATAGAATCTACTTTATATTAATTTAGATATTTCGCACGCAGCATGTACTCATTTGCAGCTAAGACAAATGTTTGATGTCATAATACTCATATTTATTGTACTTAGTTGTACTTATATCGCGAATATTTCTGCAGGTGAGACCCGGCCGTGGATATTTGGGTCAATGCATTTTATGTCTTTGAAGGTGCTTCTTTAGTTTTTTATTGCTTGGGTCATCAATAAATAAATACATTTTTATTTGGAATACCAACAGTTTTTACAATTTAGGTTTACACCGTTTTATGTTTCTAATAAACCAATGACAGGTATTCGCTACTAACAAAATGCGATATTACTATGAAAGAAGAGCATACTATTCATCATCCTGAGCAGGTACAACTATAATCACACCTAACTGGGTTGAAATCATTAAGATCTGTTTATATCATTATATTACATTGATATTATCCGCTTTTTGTATTGAAGCAAAAATAAGTGAAATACATAAGTCCTTATATTTTTTGTTGTAAACATCATAAGTCTATATTGTTCTATCTGTAAAGTCTGAACTTGGATTAGAGCCAATGAAAAGCCATCACATACAAAATAGATTCACTTTACTATCACTAACTACCCTCATTTATGTAAACCTCATACGTTGACAGTGTATAACGAATGGGCGTTCACGGCTCATTGGGCATCTACAAACACCAATACATCTGTTGGTCACGCCTGAATATACCCACATTTGTATCGAATTCAGCTGCAAAGAGCTTATTGGTACTGCAATGTAAGTATAAGAGACAGCGATGAAAAAAGATTCTAGTTTTACAATGAATCTTTTTCATTAAGTTTTGATAACTTAAGTGAGAGACATTAATCTCAATTTCATGCCACCAACTAATACGAGTATCTCTATCAAAAATAAAACTGTCACTTTCAGGGAAATAGGCTTAGATGATCGCCTCTTAAATTGTCTCTATGATTTTACGCATTCTTCGCGGTATCTGTTAAAATTTTGCAGCGATTAAATAATATGGCGGTCAAACATATAAGAAAATCTGTGAAATGGCGCAGAAATCATAGACTATTTAAGATATGCCATTGCTAAAATATTGCTAAAACGAAACGAAGACAGTGCTATTTTAAATAAGCTGTTAATTCAGTAACGTGGATTCGAGACAATCAGTACAGATATGCTAAACACTGAAAAACTTTACAGAATTTTATTTCGGGTTGCCGGCACTCCACATGATTACTTAGACGGCGGTCGTTACACAACCATGTCAGAGGCCTACTACTAGTAGTAGGCGGTTGAAAAACTCTGACACCAGGGTTCATTGGGTTGTTGGACGACTCGGTGTCCCACACGAAGAGAGAGTATAGTTAATCCTAACTTCAAATTTGGCTTCTGCGGCTGCAGCATCGCAAACTGTGTCGGTGCGAGAGCAGCCAGACACATTCAGCAGCTTTCGAAAACCATTTATCGGCCTCCAGAAGAATAGCGTCATGTCGTCCTGAGCGATGGAAACATGAAGGATACACACTGTACAGTCAAGATCAGGCTCGGTTACACAGTTTGGACTTTGGAACGTTCTTATGCCGCACGCATAAGACTTACATTGGCAGTTTACGTGTCTAACCGCACGTGAGCTTGACTGTAGGTACCAAATGAAAACAAGACAGTCATAGGCGCTACTTCATAAAAAAGTATTTTCTCTTTATGCAAACAATCTATCAGAATGTCCGTTGCTCAAGTTTTTAGTATTATCCTTAAGAGAATCGACTACTGAGCTCTCGTTCATACAAAAAGAGAAAAGGTTTTCCTACCCCTAAATGTAATCTGATCTCAATGATTTTTTAGAATGTTGTTGACTAGGTAAAAAACTAGGTTTAAAATTAGAACCTGCAAACATAATTCGCTGTAGTGAATGTTATGGGCTTATGGCAATTAATACGTAGTGGCCGGTTTTAGGCACTTTTTGTCATAAGTTTAATTACAGTAAATATTTCACTAGTTTGCAGGTTCTAATTTTACATAAGGATAATACTTCAAACTTGAGCAACGGAAATTCTAATAGATTGTTTGTATAAAGCGTTTTTTTTGTGAAGTGACGCCACTGTTGAGGCCATTTACGACTACGCTCGCCTTCGAGCTACAAAACGAATCTTGATTGTTAGAAGTAGGTAGGTATTTTTTGTCTTTAGTTAGAAATATTGAGTTTAATATTTCCAATAAGTAGCGTGGTACCTACCTAGACTCTAGGTACAATCGGTGCAGAAATTCATGTCACGACAAATGCATACTTAAATTGGTGTGGTCATTCGCCACAAACCGGAAAAGTTACATCATGTTTCAGTAAAATATAACTGTGTGCAGGAAAATAATAATTATCGCAGTAGATAACAAATGTTCTCTTACAAAAATAACACTCGGGTTTAAACTTTTGTAATGATGATGTCAGTACAACTAAGGATAAACATGTCAACATTCCGGAGCTCCAAAGTGAAAACTTAATTCTTTATTAATAATAATAAACTTAATTACAAATAGGTAACACGATACAAAATAATTATGACGCTTCTGTTTCCTAAACTAAGAATAAGTAGGAATTCCTGGGTATATCTTAGGTAAACAGATAGCCGACATAACGATTATTTTAAATGAACTACACAATAACAATATACTTATATAGACTTTACAGAATAATATTCTAAACCTATTCTAACTAGGTATGTGGAGACGGCAAGGCAGCTTCCCTCGGAAGCGGCGGAACACGACTCCCTGCGGCCAAAACTCCGGTGACGTGAAGACGCTCACTGTAGCTTTCGAGACTCGCACCACGAACGAGTTGAAACCCACAATTACAACTTAATGAGATTTTCTATCTATGTCCTCTAGGTAATATTTTCTTTATTAAATGAGACGATTTTCTTCTTTACTATCTCCTAATCTATACTGACCAGTAGCGTGAAGACGATTCTTTGATATTTGGACATATCAATGCTTTTTTTGTATCAAAGTAGGATTTACGCTATTCAATGGGATTTGAGAATGTTATATTCACGTAATATTGCATAGGGGTGGTATAGTAGCATCCATGGTAGCATTCTATAGTGTCTGTCATGAACGTTATCGATATCGAGACGTAGTTTTGTGTGACTTTAATTTCTGTCATGGACATAATAATATTGTGTGGAAATGACCATAAGTAAAAATACCCGAAATCACGAATAAGTTAACGTTTATTAAATATACCTAACAAAATTCTTTAATAAAAACAAAGCAAATAAGTAATAACACTTTATTGCACATTCAAAACACAAATAAATAACAGGAAAACATATTTTCTTTTTATATGATGCTGTAAAAGCAATTTTTCAACAAGAAGTGAGCTCGATTTCCTGAGTATTAGAAATTGGACCGAAATTCACATTCGTAATTCAATTCGATTAATTCGCTGTTTTTGTATATCGTAAACAATAGAAATGTGAATTTCCATTTTATTAAAATCTCTTGAACTTTTTCGTTATACGCAGAAATATTGAGACCCAACCACCATCCCTACCAAAATTCATCTATTAAAAAATCCTAAAAAACTCCAACAGTGAAAAAAAATGTTTTTTTTTTTGCATTACATCGCAGTCTTTGGTCAAAAGCTTACCTTGTCATTTGATTTTGACATTCAGCTGTTTTGGAGAACAGAAGAAAATAGTAATTTTGGTAATGCGCATGAGAAAAGGGCCATTATGTGTAGGATTTCAATTATGAATACTTGGGAAATTGAGCCTCCTTAATCCCTTTTAAACTGTTTGACATTAAGTATTGACAACTCTAAAGGTAGGCTTATAAAGCTTAGCCTAACTATATTGCGACCCGTGTTTCTTCTAGAGCAGACAAGTTGTTCGTTGTCATCTGAATATCGTTTTGCACTCACAGATCCGCCCTATAAAAAAGAAAACAATAAAATCATCTACGCCACCTAAAACATCTCCACAATCATATGTCGTAATAATACAATAGTAAATAGGATGTAAAATAGTAGTTTATGCAACTGTCGTATAATGGGGGTCATTAGAATGCGAGTGTCTGTTTATCACACGAGGCGCAGCCGAGTGTGATAATAGTTTGACACGAGCATTCTAATGCCTAATTATAGCAGTTGCATACACTATTTTATCTGCACTCTCCAAAAAAAACTCAGAAACACTTTTCTACACGTACGCACCGGCCATTGCAAGGCCCGATACAAGGACAAATTCAATACGAGAACGTAATATGGCTTGATATGAATTTTTAAAAATCTATACTTTAGCAGTTGTTTAGATGTGGAGTCTTAACAATAACTTAACTAAACAACTGAACAACATCTGAACAACATCTGAACAACAACTGAACAACAACTGAACAACACCTGAACAACATCGAAACAACAACTAAACAACATCTGTACAACAACTGAACAACATCTGTACAAAAACTGAACAACAACCGAACAACATCGGAATAACATCTGAACCACAACTAATCAACATCTGAACAACAACAGAACAAAAACCTATTAAAACAACTGAACAACATCCGAAAAATTACCGTACAACAACAACTGTCAGGTGCGGCGGAAGATAGCGATTTGAGTATTGGAAAAAAAAACTTCGTTTCATTTCTTAACTTTATCGTATTAAGAGTTTTGTCATTAAGTCATTACGCTTCTGTAATTTATAGTAAACCCTAGTTTTTATAGGCAGAATGCATAAAGTAGGTCATTATGCATCTGTTTTCGAATTCATAATTCGAACATTATGAGACGAGTGTATATAAATATTATTATCGGTGCTTCTGTAGCGACCTCTGGGAGCTAACTACAAGAAGTTCACGCAAGTGGTTCACAAGCAAACAAGACGCAACAGAAGTTCCAACATATCTGCAAGATGGCGCCACGTGATAGATTGGCAGAGAACAATTAGCTTGAAACGCGGTATCGAAGTGCCCACCGCGCACCGCTTACACGGGTTGTAATGGACAGCCCTCCGAATACTGATAGGGTGCATTCAGACCATGTAACTGAACAACTTTCCATGAAAAAATATTTCAGGAAACGTAATTTTTTTTTATACTCCTCATAGTAAATGCAGTCAGCTGATCGTGATTTTGTATGGGAAATCGAATACGTTTTGTCATTTCCTGACATATGTTCCTAGGTGAAAGTTGTTCAGTTTCATGGTCTGCATGCACCCTATCAGTATTCGGAGGGCTATCTCTTACATCCCGTATACAACTTCAAATTATATCCAAGTGGACCAACCCTTTAATTGTTGCCGCGTCCAACTATTTCCCCCATCCAACCACGCGTTTAAAGCCGTCCCAGACACGTCCTTTCTAATGATCATGACGATATCATAGTAGCCGCTGCTGCCATGCAGCCATTGCAAGTAGATCACACTCCACAAGCTCCTCAAGCAACCGACGACGCCTCCGTCGGCGGGGGCGCGGAGGTCCCTCATTTGTTTCCCGTTTTGAGAACTACCGGCACGTGCCGGGTAGATTCAGTCCAGTCGGTCCCCTGGCCGCAACACCCGGGCGGGCAGGGTAGCTACCCTTTTCCCGACACCTGACCAGACGCATGCGTTACACACACTTATCACGCCTATAATCCCTTGCGGGGTAGGCAGAGCGTAAACGGCCGCAGAAGAATCTAGCTATCTATCAACTATTTAATACTCACCGTTTTTCTCCTCTTTTGGGATCTGGGGGTAGAATCTTTCCTTATATGCATATGCCGTTAGTTAGTTTTACTTTACCCCTTGGGCATTTGGTAGAACCAAAAACCCAACGAGGTTTTCTGGTACTGCCACTTGCAAACAATTCCTCATAAAAATCACGTTCACAGACGACTATTTGGAGGAATGCAAATAACATAAGAACATAAATAACTGATTTTAGTGTATTCATATTGCAGTCTGATTATAGAATACTGTTGCATTTCCTCTTGTTTGGGTTTAAATATAAATTTATAAAAACAGTTAGGGCCGGTACACATCTGTTGCTATTAGGCGCGAGCGCGAATCGTTTTCTGCAGATATATGTCTATTCCACTGTTCTGACTAAAACAGATAATAAAAAAGCACTGTCACTTTCCGTTAAATAAATTTACAAAAGATAGTACTCATACATCTACATATGCTCCGTTTATTTAAGGATGACCAATAATGTAAACAAACTTTGTATGTAAATGACAGCTCACAACTGTTTAAATGCGGAAATCATATGAAAATCATAGACTATTTAAGACATGACATGACTAAAATAGTCTATGATTGCCGCGTCATTTCGCAGATTTCCTTGTATGTTTAGTCGCTATATTTTAAATGGCCACTTAATTTTGACAGATACCGCGTAAAACGCGTAAAGTCATAGACAATTTAAGAGGCAATTATCTGTTTCTATTATGCTTGTCTAAGCCTGTTTAACAGAAAGTGAACGTGCTATTTTTAGTTAGAGATTTTAGTTGGTATCATAGAATTGAGACTATTTGCTCGAAATGGCTCGTGCTGATGGGCAACAGGGCTGTCATAGGAGCTGGTTGCTCATTCCAGCCAATTTTGAATCAATTTTTAGTTTATGAACATTCCCTGGTTTCCTACTCTTTGCTTTGATAGTGGTAAATAAAAACAATATACATACAACCAACTTTATTTAAGATTACATACTATGTAGGTAGGTACTTACTATTGCCAGTCTTATTTTTGTACTATGATATTTATATTTTTGCATATTTATTTTATTTAATCATAGGTGGGACAGTTTAGGCTAACATAATAATAGATATGTTATGTAGGAACAAACTACAAAATTTTTATTACTCAAATAATTAGCAACGTAAAGCTGCTCGCGTCACATACTGCTAGATATACGCCGGCCCTAAGATTTAATTGGTGCACCCGCCTATTAATTAATTATTTTTTGTTATTTCGGTATTTATTAATGGGTTACAGGCTTGGTACCTAAAGTACCCAGCCCATGTGACAACTTTTCGATTCAGTTTTTCCAAATTGATTTATTTATCTAAAGGTGTACCTCAATATTAGGCCACCTTAATGTCTGAGAATCTTATTTATTTAATAATAATTATTCATTATTAAGTTTAAAATATTGTAAAGACCATCTTTGAACCTAACCGCAATCACATTTTTTCAGATTTCCCGTGGAAATGGTATATTTTTATGGTATAAAGCAGCTTGTGTATTATTTAGAGTGATATTCTATCCGTATACCAAAGGATCTTGCCCATTTTCGGGCCTGATTTTTCGCAGGCGTCAAGATGATACTAATATTATAATTAATCTACGTCCTCTTGCTACTTGAAAGTGTGTTTTAAACCCGGGATTTTATTGAATACATAATTAGATCTTGCTTTGATTGGTCATGAAACTCAGCATGTTTTTCCCTTAGTTTTTTCAATCGCCTGTGCGGACGTTTGGAAAAGTGTTCAACTAAGGTAATTTTTTAGAGTATAGATAAAATAGTGTATGCAACTGTTATAATTAGGCATTAGAATGCTCGTGTCAATATATTATCACACTCGGCTACGCCTCGTGTGATAAACAGACACTCGCATTCTAATGACCCCCATTATATGACAGTTGCATAAACTACTATTATCGTATTTACTATTATAAATTTTGTTCTTAAATGTAAGTAAGACGAAATCAATGGTTTTTGAAGAAGAAGGTATGACGGAGTGTTACATTATGATAGAAGAAGAGAGGGTGGAGCAAGTGAAAGAGTTTGTATATTTGGGATCGAAGTTTACATCAGATAGAAAGTGTGAAAGTGATATTGAAAGGAGGGTAAATGCCGGCAACTTGGTGAATGGAGCGTTGCATACCTTTATGAACAGTGCATAGAGGAGTGTTAGTTCCAACACTTATGTATGTATGAGAGTGAAAGTTCGATTCACATCTGAAAATGCTGCAGGTCATCCAAAACCGTTTCATGCGCAAAGCTACCGGGGCGCCCTGGTACATGCGTAACGCCAACCTCCACATCGACTTAGGCCTCCCTACCATTAAAGCGTATATGAAAGAAGCGTCTCGTCGCTTCTTCGATACTGCTCCCCATCATAAAAACCCCTTGATAGTTGCCGCGTCCAACTACTTCCCTCATCCAACCTCGCGTTTTAAACACCGTCCGAGACACATCCTTACGGAAGAAGATGATGAAATCACAGTAGCCACTGCTGCAGCCATTGCGAGTAGATCACACTCCACAAGCTCCTCAAGCAACCGACGCCCCCGCCGGCGGGGGCGCGGAGGTCCCTCATTTGCTCCCCACTTTGGGAACTACCGGCACGTGCCGGGTAGATTCAGTCCAATACGTTCTTCCCAGAACAACTCGTAAGCCGATTGAGCTGGTTGTTTGAACAACCACAAGCTTTTCCGGGTGAGCTCCTGCTCCCCACCATACAGTCAGGTGTAGATTAACAGCCCCGGGGCTAAAAATCGTAGGGCCCACAACTAAAAAAAAAAAAAAAAAAAAAAACTAGTGACCGATAGCGCAAACTCAAGATGGACAAAGGAAGAACTTTCCTCAAGGAACTTAGGTCAAAATATGAAAAATAAAATTGGACCGCCCATACAAAATAGCCGATCAGCTGATTTGGGTTACTATGGAAGCTCTTTAAGGTAAATCTAGTATTACAACTGCTAACTTGAGTTGATGGGATATACCTAAATTAATTAAATTTTCATTACCAAACACTACGATTTGTGAGTGGCTTGAACTTCCTTCCTGAAAAAATAATAGCCTTTGGTCCTTTGTTAAATTGATACTTAAATAATATATAATATATAAGGAAAATTACCAACGTAATTGCCTACGTAATACATATAATAAAACTGTAAATTTACAGCTTAATTACCTACCTCAAAAAACCCCCTACGCAATACATATAATTTTATCTACGTACCTACCTAATACATACACATGCATGTGCCGTGTGATGCCGGCTTAGAAGTGCATCACCCCATTTCTTGCCCGTGGGAGTTAGTCGTAAGAAGCGTCTAAGAGACTCGAGGGTGTGGTATTGCAATTTTAGGCGATGGGCTGACAACCTGTCACTATGGCGATACACAATTTTCTGGATGACCCTCAAATGTTTGTCAGACGTGGCGTAAATGTCCGTTCTATGTGGCCGTTTACGCTCTGCCTACCCCGCAAGGGATTATAGGCGTGATATGTGTATGTATGTATGTACCTAATACATATAAGGAAAATTACCTCATTTATAAAGGTAAATGATAATGACGTTTATTTTCAGGAATAGCTATGAATACGTACCGTTTCAATAGAGTGTCAGTTGGATGGTTTTGGCCGTTTCGTATTTCGCTTACAATTTGAAGTAAATACAATCGCAATGACAATGTTATTGTTTCGGATTATCGGTTAGTTTCTGATAATTTTATTTGCAGATATCATACAAATTGTTAGTTTTTGGATAGATATCCCTTTTCTGACTTTTATGCAGGAATGTTATGGATATGTCATCGACACGAAAGAAGAAGGAGATGGATATGTCATTTTGGTTCCAAATATGGATACGGATATGAAATTATTTCGGATTACCCGTTAGTTTCGGATAATTTTGGTTACACACATCAAACAAATTGTTCTTTTTCTGTTCATTTCGGAACAAATATTATATTATAAATAGTTTTTGTTAATCAGAGTAATATATGTATGTATTACCGAGCCGGTTTTCCATTAGGACAATACGAAATGGTTAAAAAAAATCTCTTCTAAAATCTTTTTTTACAATGACGGATCATGACCTCAATACGTGATAATACTATACAACTTTATATAAAGTTGCCGTGTGATGCCGGCCTAGAATAGCATCACCCCATTTCTTACCCATGGGTGTCGTAAGAGGGGATTACGGGACTCGAAGGTTAAATGTGTATCGGAATTTTAGGCGAAGGACTGACAACCGGTCACTATAGTGATATACAGTTATCTGATTGACCCTTAAACTTTTGTCAGAAGTGTTGTTAGTTGTTAGTATCCGTTTTACGGCCATTATCGCTCTGCCTACCCCGTAAGGGATTAAAGGCGTGATATATGAAAAAAAAATTGGCCGTCCCATACAAATTATCCCGGCCGGGTAACACATTAAGTATGGGAGGGTCAAATTATTTTTTCATATTTCGACCTATGTTCCTTGGGGAAAGTTGTTCAGTTTCACGTATTGGTTCACCCCTTAAAATATTCTCAGCTAATTTTTTTACACCTTATATAGGTAGGTATGTATGTATTAAATAAATTTGATTTCATTTCAATGCATTTTATTTCATTTATTTATTTCACACAGATGAATGCACTTCTGGAATCTGCGTGTTGAGACGTGTGAGCGCGGCGCGTAACACTGAAAACAAAAAATAGTTGCAGAAATTTTAGTGGCGGAATAAGGCTGTCCACTCACTTGTCGTCGTAACGCATGCGTCTGTCAGACGAAAGGAAATTGCGAATTCCAATCTTATTCCCATACAAATTCGGCTACGGTAGGTTTACGGTGCGTAACGGACGCGTGTGTCAAACGACTTGACAGACGCCTCTGTTACGCACCGTAAACGCACCACCGTAGCCGTATTTGTAAAAGAATTAGATTGTAATTCGCAATTTTCTTTCGTCTGACAGACGTTACGTTGCGTTGAAAAAACGCAACGACGGACGACAAGTGAGAAAATCGCCTAAGATGCATTGCAATTTTTGGGAAACCTACATTCTAGTAACTTTTTTAGAAAACTAACATTTTTATTTTACCGCGGGCAGGATTTCAGAATTTTGCCATCAATAGTGGCGACGCCTCTTACATCTGGGCTACCTTGGCTCATCCATTGCGCGCGAATTGTGCAAGTCCTGCCCGCGATAGAAACTATTGCAAGTTTTCTAAAAATGTATACCTACACGGGAAGTGTTTTAAAAATATAGCATTCAATTTAATGAACGTTTTTCTTTAGGAGATAGGTAGAGTGAATTGAGGGGAAGGTATTAATGTATACATAATAAATGCCGGGAAAGGGTATTTTTCCCACGGGAAATCGGTTAACAGCGGGTGGAACCGCTGGGCGGGCCGCTAGTGTAACATTACTACATAGTATAAAGTAAAGTTGCTTCCCGCGTCTGTCCCTATGTCTGTTAGTATGTAGGCTTAAATCTTCAAAAGCTACCCAACGGATCTGGAAGGGTTTTTTTTAAAAGATAGAGTGATCCAAGAGGAAGGTTTTATATATGAATTACGTCGGGAGAAGGTCTGTTTCCCGTGGGAAATCGGTTAACAGCGGGTGGAACCGCTGGACGGGGTGCTAGTGTAAGATAAACTAATGAAAACTTACCATCGATTCTGTTCTTTTGGGCAAACTTTACACACACGCGCCGTTTGGAAGCCGGGTTCTACCCCATGGGCATCCGTATGGATTCATAACAGTACGAGGATCTCTGGTAGCGTATTCGGAATCAGCCACCATTTCATCATAGAAGTCATTGTCGCCCCAGGGCACAGCTGATGCAATTTCTATGAATGCAATTAAAAGGAGAACGAAAGCAACTACTCTTAATGTATTCATATTGAAGCCTGATTTTAGAATACTAATTGAATTTCCTCTGTTTAGGTTTTAAATAAACTGATTGGTACAAAAACTAAGGATCGGTGCAGATGTAGCGTCATTTGGCGCAAACCTATGAGTAATTTAAAGCTTTTCCCTTAAATTATTTAATTCAAATTGTTTTTTATTTTATTTTAAATTAAAATATTTTAAATTTGCTCTTTCGCGCGAGCCGTTTTGCTCAGCATTCAAGATATTTATTTATACAGTAGGTGTTCACGGTATTAAAATAATATAGAATATGCCTACTTGGACATCAAATTACAATGGCATGCAAATTTAAAAAATATTTTACATACGGGGTGTAGAGACAGCCCTCCGAATACTGATAGGGTGCATGCAGACCATGAAACTGAACAATTATTTTCCCCTAGGAACTTATGTCAGGTAACGATAAAAAATATTCGATCTCCCATACAAAATTACGATCAGCTGACTGGATTTACTATGGGAAGTCCAAATTTTTTGGACGTTTTCTAAAACATTTTTTTTTATAGAAAGTTGTTCAGTTTCATGGTTTGAATGCACCCTATCAATATTTGGAGGGCTGTCCCTTACACCCTGTATACCTAATAAAGAACGTGTGATACGAGTAGCGAGCGGTTGGAAAAAATCTTTGCAGACTGAGGCAGGCGATGAATTCTTTACAATATCGCATTAGGCAAGTCGGAAGAGGCGTCGGTAGTACTGATACCGAAAGCCGTAGGTTCAAATCCTGCGGTACAATTTTGCAAATTCTTAAAAAAATTATACCCCAACACGTTAGTGTTTTAAATTTAGTAGGTACACAACCAATTTCCAACAACCAACCCTTTTTTAATTTGTTACTAAAAACTGCTCGCGCAAATTGGCGATACATGTGCGCTGGTCCTAAGTGTTGCGGTAGGTGGTATTTGAAATAAGGTAGGTTACAACTCTGTACCCACTAAACCCACGTTTGTACCCAGTGGCTGATAAGATTCCGATTCGGTTTTCCTAGTGATTCATTTACATAAATTTCCTTGTACCGGTTATTACACGACTGCCAAACCAAATAAGGAGTGTACGTTTGTAGAGTTCATGTATGTATATATACGGGGTGTAAGGGACAGCCCTCCGAATACTGATATGGTGCATGCAGACCATAAAACTAAACATTCCCCTAGGATCATACAGGAAACGACAAAAAAAATTCGACCTCCCATACAAAATCACGATCAGCTGACTGCATTTACTATGAGAAGTCCATAAATTTTTGACGTTTCCTTAAATATTTTTTATGGAAAGTTGTTTAGTTTCCTGGTCTGAATGCATCCTATCAGTATTCGGAAGGCTTTCTCTTGTACCCTGTATATATATATATATGTGTGATTCATTAAAGTACTACAACTCGTTAACTACTGAACAGATTCGAATGGGAATTCTATCGGAAGAATCTTTACATTATCTCAAGTGTCATAGCGTGGCTTTATCTCAGAAAGCAGTCGTGTTTTTTATTTATTTTAATTTATTATAATTGTGTTTGATAACGAATAACGAATTTATGAAATCTACATGGTGTAAAAAAATTAGCTAAGAATATTTTAAGGGGTGAACCAGTACGTGAAACTGAACAACTTTCCCCAAGGAACATAGGTCAAAATATGAAAAAAAAATTGGCCCTCCCATACAAATTATCCCGCCCGGGTAACACACTAAGTATGGGAGGGTCAAATTATTTTTTCATATTTCGACCTATGTTCCTTGGGGAAAGTTGTTCAGTTTCACGTACTGGTTCACACCTTAAAATATTCTTAGCAAATTTTTTTACACCTTATATAGTAAGTTATTTAGTTTTGTATTCTGTATTTATTGATTTTATCGAAGTTACCTTTTCTATTCTGATTACTCTCGCACTGCTCTGTTTTTCAATACTTTCTCCTCAATCCAAAGGTTGTCTGGAATAGATCGCTTGTAGCGATAAGGCCGCCTTTGCGCATGTTAGCTATGCATTTTCCTGATATTTTTGTTTGTTATTTCGTGCAATAAAGTGTTTTTACTCACTTTACTTACTTACTTATTTACTTCAACTATGTAGGTACTCGTACCTACTTACATGCGGTTTGTACAAAAAATTTACCCCATGTATTGCATTTTTTTGAGATTAGGTACAATCATACCAGGTATATTATACAAATAAGTCCGAACGTACATAAAAGCAATAAAAACTTCAATCGAACAAAAGTTCTTCACGAAAATGTTTTATAATCCAGAGAATTTACATACATACACACATACACATATCACGCCTGTAATTCCTTGCGGGGTAGGCAGAGCGTAAACGGCCGCAAAAAACGAACATTTACGCCACGTGTGACAAATATTTGAGGGTCATTGGACAAATTGTGTATCGCTTTAGTGACTGGTTGTCAGCCCATCGCCTAAAACTGCAATAGATACACACCCTCGAGTCCCTTAATGGCCTCTTACGACTCCCACAGGAAAGAAATGGGGTGATGCTATTCTAAGCCGGCATCACACGGCAAGAATTTATATATAAATATATCTTCTCTTCTTTTCGTGTGGGACACCGAGTCGTCCAACGACACGATGAACTACTACTAGAAGTAAGCCTCTGACGTGGTTGTGTAACGGCCGCCGTCTAAGTAATCATAGAAAGCAACCACGACCGACGGCTTAACAACGTGCCCTCTGAAGCACGGAACCAGGTGTCTTTTCGGACAATCAGGTGGTTCAGCCTGCAGGCTGGAAACTAATTTGTCAGACGTGGAATGAATTGAATGCCCGAATTTTTCGGCCTTTTACGCTTTCTCTACCCCGCAACAGATTATAGGCGTGATATGTGTGTGTGTGTGTGTGTGTCAATAGACATAATTCATTTTTTTGCGAAACCTGTTTGCACCGACGAATTATTTTGGGCCTTACTTACGTATCAGTCAATATAGACTACACCTTACTGGGGTCGATAAAAAAAATCGGCGGTATGACGTTTATGTATTTTTACACGACTGCCCAACCAAAAAGGAGTGTAATGTTTTTAAAGTTCATGTTTGTATGTAGGTATGTATATATGTGCGATTCTTTAAAGAACTGAAACTCGTTAACTACTGAACAGATTCGAATGGGAATTGTATCGGAAGAATCCTTACATAATCTTGAGTGTTATAGGCTAGGCTTTATCTTAGAAGAGCATGTCATATCTTAGATAGCAGTCGTATTTTCTTTTATAATTTATTATGCTTGTGCCTTTGTCAGTATAAAACACATGATAAAAACATTTGTTGCGGAAAGTCAAGTAAAATAAAAGCAAAAATCGATTCATAAAAAAATTATTTTAATTTTAAATCGATTTATTTGTAAGCAATTTTCGCGACTAGAAAATAACTTTTTATTGTTTCTAAAGTCACATACCTACCTAAGATCCTATCAAAATTGACGGGTGAGGGGCCGAATCCCCGGATCGTCAGTTGTTTTTTACGGTTGAACAATCAACAAGAAAAGTTTCATAATAGTAACGAATAGAAAAAAAATTATTCTGCGTTCAAGAGTTCAGAATAAAAATAATTTCTATGGCGGTACTTGGTAACTAGCTACGAAAAAACACTTTTTAGTCACTGTTTCGTAACCGGTTACGAATGAACACTATTTTTTTCCACGTTCGTAACTTTTCGTAACTAGCTACCAAATGACACTATTAAATCACTATTTCGTAACTACTAACCGTGGATGCTAGACTATTTGCTTGTTTGGGAAAGTTGCATGACTTGACTTGACGAGCCCTACATTTTAGATGACAGCTGTCAAACTAAAAAACCGTTTATCTCGTAAACCTTGCATGCTAGACTATTAGTTTGTTTGGGAAAGTTGCATGACTTGACGAGCCCTACATTTTAGATGACAGCTGTCAAACTAAAAAACCGTTTATCTCGTAAACCTTGCATGCTAGACTATTAGTTTGTTTGGGAAAGTTGCATGACTTGACGAGCCCTACATTTTAGATGACAGCTGTCAAACTAAAAAACCGTTTATCTCGTAAACCTTGCATGCTAGACTATTAGTTTGTTTGGGAAAGTTGCATGACTTGACGAGCCCTACATTTTAGATGACAGCTGCCAAACTAAAAAACCGTTTATCTCGTAAACCTTGCATGCTAGACTATTAGTTTGTTTGGGAAAGTTGCATGACTTGACGAGCCCTACATTTAAGATGACAGCTGTCAAACTAAAAAACCGTTTATCTCGTAAACCTTGCATGCTACACTATTAGTTTGTTTGGGAAAGTTGCATGACTTGACGAGCCCTACATTTTAGATGACAGCTGTCAAACTAAAAAACCGTTTATCTCGTAAACCTTGCATGCTAGACTATTAGTTTGTTTGGGAAAGTTGCATGGCTTGACGAGCCCTACATTTTATATGACAGCTGACAACTTCCCCAAAGAAACTAGTAGTCTAGCATGCATAGTTTCCGAGATAAACAGGAATTGAGTTTGACAGCTGTCACTAAAAATGTGGCAGATCTAGACCTACAACTTCCCCAAAAAAACAAATAGTCCAGCATGCGTAGCTTCCGAGATAAACGACTTTTTAGTTTGAGAGCTGTCATCTGTCATGTAGATTTCGTTGAGTCCTACAACTTCCGGACCATAAAGTTGAATTTTAGTTTACGAGATAAACGAGCTACACGTTTTACAGCTGTCACTTAAAATGTGAACAAAGGGACACTTAAAATCTAAGTAAGATTTCAAAAACAAATAGTTTGTTAAGGTGCATTGTTGATAGCATAATCAATGTACAGCGAACACGAGTGGTGGCTGGGAATTTTTGTCTCATTCGTCACTAGTGGCCATCAAAGTGGAGACAAATGGGAACACAAGTTCTATTGGTACATAGCTGTGCATATTTTTTTTAGATAAAATTTTTAAAAATAGTGTTTATTCGTAACCAGTTACGAAACAGTGACTAAAAAGTGTTTTTTCGTAGCTAGTTACCAAATTCTGGTTACGAAAGTGCACGAAGGGCATTTTTCC
Organism: Tuta absoluta; assembly: GCA_027580185.1. NCBI lineage: Eukaryota > Metazoa > Arthropoda > Insecta > Lepidoptera > Gelechiidae > Tuta > Tuta absoluta. The sequence goes on from JAQAHW010000015.1 coordinate 11,307,969, forward strand.
TGAGGCTTAGAATAGCGTTACCCTATTTCTATCTGTGGGTGTTGTAAAAGATGACTAAGGGATGAACCTAGGGAATGGGCAGCAGTGTTCTTTGTAAACAAACACTCTTGCACTGCGCTCGCTGATCCACCTGTCAAACTTGGTGAGTATGGAAAATACCATCCCAATAGGGGGAGGTCCATGTCCAGCAGTGGACTGTTGATGTTTATATCTCCTTAAAAGTCGTTTTTTAAAGAAAACGATCATGTATATGGTCATGATCATGACCCATGGAGCCGAGACGTGGAACCTGACAGTAAAACTGGCCCACCGGCTACATGTCACTCCGAGAGCTATGAAAAGGTCTTTGCTCGGTATCTTGACAATGGACAAAATCCGGAATGTGACTATCCGCAAAAAGACCAAAGTAACGGACATAGTCTGGAAGTGTAGCAAACTGAAGTGGCAGTGGGCAGGGCACATCTGCCGTAGAACTGACGGACGGTGGAATAAGTGGGTTCACGAGTGGAGGCACCGACTCGGCAAGCGTAGCGTTGGACGACCTTCGATGCCTTAATAAAAGGCGGCTGGTAGCGACTGGGTGGCAAAAACGAGAGATCGTGCCCTATGGCGTACCCTGGGGGAGGCAGCAGTCCAGCAGTGGACTGCAATAGGCGGATGTATGTATGTATGTATGATCATGTATCATACGAAATTCCGTAATAATAAGTATAAAATGCGTTTGAAATGTGTCTTTCAGTATTTATAATTGTTAAATTGTACTTTCGCGAAAACTTTTAAGTAATAAATGTTACATAATGCAAATTTATTATGAAGTAAGCAAATTAGGCTGACGGTCTGTTATTACACTCAGATGGTGACTGTGCAGACGCTACCATCTAGCAGCTTATTAGGTAATCGGTTTGAAACTCTGACAGCAGGGATCTTCAAATCGTTCGTCGATTTGGTGGGTGGTGTCCACACAACAGAAGAAGATAGGCTGATAAGTGAAGACAAGTGAAGACTTTACTTTACTTGAAGAAAGCTAGAGACAAGTAAATATTCTACTATGATTCACAATAACAAATATGAAATAAATATTACTATATTCTATCTAGGATAGTAAATGTCATTACTATTTTGTATTATTCTCATAGAAAACTTTAATGTATCCCCGTGCCTAATGATATTAATCAAAAGGTATTCTGTGAAAGCTATCTTTACTTAGCAGCTAAATGATAGCTGTAGATATTCGGTACTTTTTGATTGACTAATTTTAATTTTAATATAGGCACTTACATATCACTCGCATTCTCGAGACAAATCAAGCGATACTCCATATGTCAAAATCCATCAAGCTATTTGGCCCGTGAAATAGAATATAGGTCTACATACATATAAACTATACTCTCGAAGAATATTACCCTGCTATTGATGCAGTCAGATAGTAAAGAAGTAATTTATTTCTTTCAAGATTGCGCTTCTCTTCTTCATAGTACAAATAATGTAAAAAACAACTGACGATCCGGGGATTCGGCCCCTCACCAAATTGACTGGGTACCAATTCTCTTATTTTGTAGTCATTGTAATGCCATCGATCGAATATCAATTGAATATAATGGGACTGCGATTTTCTATACTACAAACTGTTAGCAGAATACGAAATGACCAAAACTGTCCCACTCTTTCTCTTTTCGTGTGGGACACCGAGTCGTCCAACAACCCGATGAATCCTGGTGTCAGAGTTTTTAAACCGCCTACTACCACTAGTAGGCCTCTGACATAGTTGTGTAACGACCGCCGTCTAAGTAATCATAGACAGCAACCGGGACCGACGGCTTAACGTGCCCTCCGAAGCACGGAACCATTTCTTTTCGGAGAATCAGTTGGTTCACCCTGCAATGTCCTAACCAGACATTTCCACACAACTGAATCGATTTTGGTGCCGTGTGATGCCGGCTTAGAAAAGCATCACCCCATTTCTTGTCCGTGGGAGTCGTAAGAAGCGTCTAAGGGACTCGAGGGTGTGTATTGCAATTTTAGGCGATGGGCTGACAACCTGTCACTATGGCGATACACAAATTTCCGGATGACCCTCAAATGTTTGTCAGACGTGGCGTAAATGTCCGTTCTATGCGGCCGTTTACGCTCTGCCTACCCCGCAAGGGATTATAGGCGTATGTTTATGTATGTATGTGTGAATCGATTTTCATTTCTGAGAGCGAAGTCACAAACTACTAAGCCACGAATCCATCTGACCACCTGCTTGAAATCTATGGTCTAATGATTTTAGCTCCTTGTAATTGTCCGTACAACTACTTTAATGACTCTAATACAAACTTTAATGACTCTATCTTATCGGGGGACATCTAACTCAATTAATAATTTCGTATAGTACCATATGGGTTACATGTTAGTCTATTAAAGGAAAGGATAACCACTGAATTATTGGAGTTCCATATATGATAATAAAATTGTACTTTATAAAATATTATAGTTCGTCTAGTTTTAGAAAACTTGCAAGTTTTATACCGCGGGCAGGATTTGAACATGTGACTATCTCCATCGACATGTAGGACAGGTTTTTTGGGGGTTTTCCTGTTCAGAAGGTCCGGTTAATTAAACGTATTTAAAAGCACGCACACACGCTTTAAAAATCTTTACTTCAATTTGAAACAAATATCATTTTCAGACGGTGGTGGCGTAAAGTTACATTACATGCAGTGTGATTAACCTGGCCAGCCCCGTGGCAGTGCCTTTATTTTTATTTTGTTTTCTATTAGGACATTACAAAATTGTTATAAAAAAAGAAAATTGTGTGATACATTGGCAACGCCTTTGCAATCTGGGCTTATTATCTGCTGAAAATTAAGTCTATGTGTAAGTAACAAAATTTTACATTCAGGTTTCATACATTTTTGGGCCTTTTTCAGAAGTGCCGGCCAAACAAAAATAATGTTAGATATAGTTAGAGTAACTAATTTTAAACAATTATTATTATGACACCAAAGCTGTGGGGTTATTCTGTATCAACTTATAGGGGTTCAAAAAGTCGATATTTTTTATTTGTATTTTTTCTGAAAATGTCTGAAATATCACAGTTTTGTTAAACCGTGTATATCTAAAGTATTAGAACTATAGCAGTTGTAAATTATTCCGCGAAAATGTAAAAAAAAATTAAAAAATCTTCAATTGTTTAAAATGTTATGAAATAATTACCTACTGTATGCTAATGAACAAAGCGTCACTATGCTACTATAACAGAGTGACGCGAGCGCGGCGCTCCTCGCGGCTAGAAATACAAAGCCTATCACAAACACCTGACCACCAAAACCAAGATTATTGTTTATCAAACTTGCGTTTTAAGCATACTCTTGTACGGAGCTGAAACCTTGACATCGTATGCAAAACAGGAACGTCGACTCAATACATTTCATATGCGCTGCGTAAGAAATATCTTGCATATAACCTGGCAGGACAGAGTCACAAACGAGCGAGTTCTAGAAATTGCGCAGCTGCCTAGTTTTACTGCCCTGCTTAAGCAGAGACGATTGCGGTGGCTAGGGCATGTGCACCGGATGGAACCTTCGCGTCTACCACGGCGTTTTCTGCTTGGCGCTGTAGCAAACGCTAAAAGAGGGGTTGAAGACCTATGCTGCGTTTCAAAGATTGCGCCAAGCGGGACATGGCTGCGTTTAACATTGACCATCAAAGCTGGGAGAAGCTTGCTGAGGATAGGGACGAATGGCGTAAGCGTGTGTTTAATGGGCGTAAAACACACGATAATGCCTGGTTTTCTGGTCTCGCTAACAAAAGGCAAAAACGTCATCTAAACATGCATGTGCCAGTCTCAAATTCCACCTTCACTTGTAGAGCGTGCGGAAATCTATGCCGCTCTCGTATCGGCTTATACAGCCATGAAAAGTCTTGCCTCAGACACTGATTAAATCGTCTGTCACAGACGTGTGAGGCTAATGATGGTCCAACGTAACGAAAGTCGCGTCGTCGCGTCGCGATAAAACGAAACTAACTTCACCCATAAGAATAGATAATAATGCTTCACCTTCAAATGTGCAAAATGCATAAAATGTTTCTATTTTTTTTCTGAGGGTACTTATGGCACACTTGAGCTGTGAGTTGTTTAGAAAGAAAGAAGAAAGAAAGAAAGAAAACACATTTATGTTTATGTTATTAGTTGTTGATAATGTATGAACGCTACGGTGCGGCGCTAAGAGCTTGGTGTCAAGTATCTAGCGAGAATCTCACGACCCATTGCGCCCGCGATTTTTATTTCTCTTAAAATGCCCGCATAGATATTTATTATTTTTTCATAAAATGATTACAGGTTACGGAATGATCTAAAATATTATGTATTATAGTAATATATGTCTAAAATGTCCAGTATCAACTATATTCATCGTTGCTTTTTTCTCAATAATTATTTCAAAAATTACATTTTGTATGAAAATACAATTTTTTCGATCCCTTGTAAATATGTTACAGAATAATCCTGCAGCTTTTGTGTCATAATAAAAAATGATTATTATAATAAGTTCTAACTATAATTAACATTACTTTTGTCTGGCCGGCACTTTTAAAAAAGGCCCAATTTGAATGATGTCCTTTGCGATTCACGTGATTATCTGGTATTGTATTTCATTGTTTTTTTATTGTTCCTTAATATTCAATGCACAGGCTTCTAGAATTATTTTCGGTATCCATGCATATTACAGATGTGATTTCAATGCATCGAAAAAAATTGTGGCAGACATACATACATATAATCATGCTTATTTCCCGGAGTGGTAGACAGACACTACATTTTTCCATAGCAAACATACCAAGTAAGAATGACTAAAATTAGACTTATTGGTTAGTATACATCAAAAGTTGTTTTAAAAGCAGACGGAACCCCTATATCCAAACTATAATAAATAACAAACCGATCCAACTAGTTTGTCCGTCCGTATTTCAATTAGATGAACCGACCACTATGAAATTCCTTTTTACCGAATTATATTCTTATGGTGTCCTTGTAACCCCTTTAGGCAAGTGTAGCCCAACGACCACGACAGTGGCGTCACTTTACAACAAAAAAAAACTCTACAAAAAAACTATCAGAATATCCGTTGCCCAAGTTTTTAATATTATCCTTAAGTAAACTTAGAACCTGCAAACTCAATGAATTAATTTCTGCAATTAAAGTTATGAAAAAAGTACCTAAAAATGGCCACTTTTGGTATTAATTGGCATAACTTTAATTGCTGCGAATATTTCATTGAGTTTGCAGGTTCTAATTTTACTTAAAATAAAACTAAAAACTTGGGCAACGGATATTCTGATAAATTGTTTGTATAAAGAGTTTTTTTTGTGAAGTGGCGCCACTGTCGAGGTCGTTCACGGGTACATTCGCCTTAAGAAAACCACGGTGGATACTCACCCCTTGTAAACGAAATTAAATTTGGCTAATGTCTGTCGGTCAAAGGGGGTAATGTGCCGGAAAGCATGGTATGATATTGAAAAATATGCTTAAATATTTACATACATACATAAATACATAAATCACGCCTTTATCCCTATGGGGTAGGCAGAGCGTTAACGGCCGTACAACGGATATTAACACCACGTCTGACAAAAGCTTGATGGTCAATCAGATAAGTGTGTATCACTATAGTGACAGGTTGTCAGCCTATCGCCCAAAATTGGAATACACATCTAACCCTCGAGTCCCTTAGTCGCCTTTTACGACTCCCATGGGTAAGAAATGGGGTGATGCTATTCAAAACCGGCATCACACGACAAATATTAATTATTAAATATTTTCTGTTTTTATTTTAGTATTAGTTACCTGATAAGTGACAAGGAAAATTGCTGTGATGCCGGCTCTGGATAGCATCAAGTAAGATGCGACTAAGGAACTTGAGGGTGACATGTGTATTGCAATTTTAGGCGATGGGCTGACAACCTGTCACTATGGTGATGCACAATGAATTAATATTCTGAATGACCCTCAAAAATGTCTGTCAGACGTGGCGTGAAGTCCGTTTTTTACGGGCGTTTACTCTCCGCCTACCCCGTAAGGGCTATATGCGTGATATGTGTAGGTATAAAAATTGCTTCACTTTTCACTTTTTGTACACTTATCTTTATGTACACTTTACAGTGAAAGGTGCACATAAAGGGAGCTAGGTATGTTGCAACGTGAATGCAAAAACATACCTATAAATATGAAAACATAACATGTTACATAAAATAACCTTACCTATATATTACTGAGTATTCAAGCCTTTCTTTCTATTTTTTTTTGTTTAATGCACCTGCCTTGACCTTTTCCACGTGCCTTAAGGTAGACTGGGAGATAAAGCCTTTGGCGTTAAGTCCGCCCGTATTAAACAAATAAAATAACCTTTTACTTATATATTTTATCATACATACATCATACATCAGCCTATAGCACTGCTGGACGTAGGCCTACCCCAGGGTCCGCCATAGGGCACCATCTCCCGTTTTCGCCATCCAGTCGCTACCAGCCGCCTTCTTTAAATCATCGCTCCACCTGGCCGGAGGTCGTCCAACGCTACGCTTGCCGAGGCGTGGCCTCCACTCGAGAACCCGTTTACATTTTATCAAATAGCTTTTATCCCTGTCTATCTATATATTTCTATGACTCGTGCGGTTCATTGATTCCTGATGAGATTGTCCAACATCGCGACGGCAATACATTTTATGAAATATGACAGTTGGGACGTAAAATCTTTGATATCAAATCCATATAATAACAAAAAATATCATCGACAATTCTCACAGCGCCATCTAGGCCCAAACTAAGCAAAGTTTGTACAGTCAAGGTCTAGGCCTAAACTAAGCAAAGTTTGTACAGTCAAGGTCTAGGCCTAAACTAAGCAAAGTTTGTACAGTCAAGGTCTAGGCCTAAACTAAGCAAAGCTTGTATAGTCAAGATGCTGGGTTAGACACTAACTGCCAATGTAAGACTTATGCGCGTGGCAATAAGAACGGTCCAAAGTCCAAACTGTCTAACCCTGTCGTGTTATCTAGGCTCCGAGAGGCACCGGCGCTCAGGGAGCCAAGGTAACCGCAGGTGAATACTTATAGCTAAGTATTTGTAGAGTGGTCTCGCGAACACGAGTGCCTGTGACCCCGGAGGGCGTGAGTGAGTAAGTGTGGGTAGAGTGTCCTGTGTGTAGGCACCCTAGCAAGCCTCGCGCCCGCACGCTAAGTGAGGGGCCGAGGGAGTAAAAGAGGGAACGTAAACGATAAGGCTTTATTAAAGAATTAACAGGTAACCACCTCCTGATACGAAAACCAAAATTATAACCTGGCCACTCACACAGAAGGTAACGGCGGCGCGTCCAGCGCGAGGAGCGTCTTCGCAGCAGCTGTATCTTCAATCCGACGAGGCGTAGGCGCTTGAGGGGAGACTTTTAAGCTTCCGTCACCTGAGGGGAGACTTTTAGGACTAAAATAGACTGTTACAGTGGTTACTCAGTGAGAGACTATACTGGGAGTCTTCGAGATCACAACTTAGAGTCCAGACCAAACTCATCCCCTAGCTGCTTGACGTGGCTTTTATACCCTCGTCTGACGCTGACTGTCACAGTCTTCATTTCGATAGTCATGTTCATTTCCAGAAGCTTCGATGACGATCGCGCTCTTCATTTCGATCGTCATCCTCTTCGGTTCTAGAATCTTCGACGATCGTCGACCTCGTCAGCCGTCATTTTGAGATCATGGAACTTGTCAGTGGCCAGTCGTCGCTGTCCATGGAGATCTATTGGCATCTCATGTTAGCTTGATGATGAGGTGGTTATGAGGATGGCTCCGAGGCACGCTGGAGGGCTCGGGACCTCAGTTCCTCCGAAGGGAGAGGGAGAGGGAGAGTGCCAGGCGTAGTAAATTTAGATACAAGTACCAGGAGGTCAGAAAATACGAAGAGGTAGATCAATGTATAATAACTTTTTAGTAGAAAGCTACGCGGCTCTATGATGTATAGATAGCCGTCAACTTTGAGAGGTTGACATAACATCAAGAAAGTAAACAAACAAATTGATAAAATAAAATGGATTTCAGGAAATATTTAGAAAAATGGTAGTAATTGTAGCAGAATGCTACATTTCCCCCGCGACCCCGAGAAAATTTTTGCTGTAACAAAAATTTTGAGGTTATGAGCAGCTACCTTACCTAGCATAAATTTACTTTCAGGCTTCACCATTCATTCATACATCCAAAGTTTGGGGTAGGGCTCACATTCAATGGCTCCTACTCCAAGGTATGCTGCTCTCTGAGTATACCTCAGTTAATGACGCAAGGCTTGTTTTAGGAGTTGTCATCCGCTCCAGCTTAAAACCCACATGGTAGTGTTAAGGCTTATTTAGCGTGTCACTAGCCGCACGTGTAGAGTGTAGTAGTGTAGGCTTATTTTACGTGTCACAATCCGCACGAAGAGGTATGAACCTTAGCTCGAGTGGGGATAGAGATGACCCAACAGGTAAGGAACATTATAATAGACCTATTTAGTAAGAGTCTTTTAGGAGAAAGGGTATAAAGAGAGCCCTTTAGAGTAGTGGAGGTTTTAGAGTCAGGTTCCTGGACTAAGAGCCCAATGAAGTAGTCCGAAGAAATTCAGCTAGGGATTTTGTAGTAGAACCGAAAGGCTTTGACTGGCTTATGAGCCTAAGTTAAAGGGTTGGCTTCGCTTTGGCCGAAATAGCGATGCCATGAGGGTGATGAGGTATAAAAGGAAATATTTACAAAGAAAAGAGTGAAATGCCTTAACTCAGTTTAGACTTTAAAGTCTTTGTTTAATTTAGCGTTGCTATGCTGGGGTAAGTTAGGTATTAATGACGGTCTATGAATGCGCCGCGATTTCGCACGCATCGCTCTGGGCATATGTTGTCCCTTTATCGCTCGCGGGGCGAGGGTGGCGGCGTGCGCGCGGGTTGCCTGGTAGGCGCCAAGCGGTGATTTCTGCACCGCGGTCAGTCACTCAAAACCGTTCGGACGAGAACGTATTGTGTTTTGTACGGATTTCCCGCCACGCGTTTTGTGATGCCGCGTGTAATGGACGATTCAATTTGAGATCGCGCGTGTTGATGCATCGTATTATTGCGGTTCTCCTGGGTTATACTAGAATACCAGGCTTAGTGATTGTTGGATGTCTCGACGTCTTCCACGTGAGCGTCGCGTTGAATAGGCATCAAGTGGCCATATCGGCTCGCGTTTGTACGACCCAAATTCGGGTTGGGTCACGCGTAATGACTGATATCAAAGTGGAATACGAACAGAAGCTGTGAGTGGTTTGAAGTGAATAACGCGCCAAGGCTGTAGTGGAATGCTGGGTGTCGATATCTTTTCCACCCAGCCCTGTAAGTACCAACGGAATCCCTATCTGATCCATTCCCTGAACTTCCTTTCTCCGTTGGGTATTTATGCATTTGCGCCGGCACGTGACTGTAAGTGATAAACCTAGTTGTTCAGTATAAAACTGTTTATTCGTGTTAATGGTGTGTTCCCTTTAGTCATATTTGTTGTACCATATCATTGTGACTCCTTAGTACGAATTGCGGAATTCGTGGGGTGATATAATTTGGAGGTACTCACTTATAATCTAGTGCTTATACGTGTGACGTAACGCCAGATCGGCAGACGGTATTTACTACAGAATTGAGTTATGTAAAGGTCAGAACACATCATTTGCCAATTTCACTCAACTTAGTTAATTAAGTTAAATAGATTTAGGTTCACGTTTAATTCATAGTATGCGCTGCTATATTGTGCAGCGTATGCTATTTAGCGCTGCGTAACGCGGCCATTGTCTGCCTTCAGTTGAACTCCTGGTATTTTACTAGAAATTTACCTGTGTAAATCGCTTCCACTGCGGGAGTTTAGCTTGGAATTAGACAATTTTTGGTAGCAGAGCGTGGTTCAGAAAACCACTAGATTTAAGATTATTTTAGTATAAGATTTTTAATCTACCTACATAAAAAAAAAAAAAATTTATTGTGATTGTAGTGTGTGCCCTGTGTAGAATATCCTATCGGTAGGATCAGGGCCAATCAATTAGTGAATTGCTTGTTATTATCGTTGTGTTTACCCTGTGCGGATATCCTAACGGTAGGATCAGGGCCGATTGTCTATTTTTTTTTATTGTAAGGTTCGGTGTTACTTTGAGTTGGTACCATGGCTCCCACAATTACACAGCTTCAGGCAAAAATTAGAACGCACCTAATGTGGTTCGCGACTAAGCAGGCGATGGTCGGTCGCGGGGACCGAGAGGACGCACTCATCGCTTGTGCGCAACGGATTGACGAACGGGTCGCGGAGGTGTTGGATTGCCTCACTGGATGCGAGGAGTTATTTGATGGGACGCCTGATGAGGAGGTCAAACTTACGGTCCGGGCGAATGTGACCCAGTGCCTGGAGATAGGGCAGGAGATCCAGCAGGCGGCTGCTGTGATCACCAGGCGTAGAGCTGGGGAGCCGGACCCACCCCATGGTCCGCGGGGACCGGGGGTGCAAGTGCCCCTGCCGGCTGTGGCGATTCCGGTCTTCCACGGGGACTACACGGATTGGACCCGATTCCAGGATCTGTTTGACAGTGTGATTCATAACCGCACTGACTTGCAGCCGGCATATAAAATGGCACAATTGATGGCCAAGCTGCAAGGTGAGCCCCATGAGCTGGTAAAGCATCTACCAGTCGATGATGCAAGTTACGAGACGGCTCGCGGTTTGCTGATCGAGAGATACAGCAACAAACGTCTCATGATTGACGAACTCCTGGAACAGTGGCTCACCGTGCCGACCATCACACGAGGGACGGACCTCAGGGCCAAGGTCCTCAACCCTGTCTGCGTTGCAGTGAACGCTCTTGAGAGACAGGGGATGCCGGTGTCAGGCTATGATTATATCCTGGTCCACACGTTGTTGCGCCGCCTGCCGAGCGACATGGCCGCTCGTTTTGAACAGTCACACGGAGGTAAGACATCTGATTACCTCCCGACCTTCGAGGAGCTCAAGTCCTTCCTCGAGGCCGAGTGCAGGCGGGTAGATGCCCAATTTGGAGAGTCGCCTCACGCGGAGTCTGCGGCCGCTCGCCGCCCGGAACGGCCGGGTGCACAGGCGCGAGACGGTAAGAGTAGGCCACCCAGGCGATACAATGTCGCTAATTTGGAATCGAGGTGTGCCTACTGCAGAGAGGCGGGGCATCAGGTGACTGCGTGTGAGGAGTTCGCTGCACAGCGGGTGCAGAAACGTCGTGGTGTGGTGCAGCAACGGCGTTGGTGCTTTAGGTGTATGGGGCCGCATCAGGTGCGAGAGTGCCCATCAAGCACCAACTGCAGGTACTGCCAGGGTGCCCACCATCAGCTCCTATGCATGAACCGCAGCGGAGATTACGGAGGCAGAGCTGACGCGGGTCAGCGGACGGAGTCTGCCCTACCTAGACGGGAGCAACGCTCCCCACCCCCTCCAAGGAGGAGTCCTCTTCCACCAGGGTTTCAGGGACGAGGCCAGGGACATCAGCAGGTGATGCCCCCATCACCACGCGCGAGACAGTCACCACCTCGGCAGCAGGTGCCGGAACAGGGTAGGTGGTCACAGGTCCAAGGTCAGGGGCACCCATCACAAGTACGTGATGCTACGGGCGGGTGCCAACACCAGGGCCAGTACATGCAGTACTCGGCGGGACTGAACAACATGGTGAGGTCTCATGACCCACGCATGCCTCTCCCCTTGGCTGAGCAACCGCGGCTACAGGCGCATCCACGGTACGCGCGCCTGCCGCAGGGTTACTATAGGCTGCCAGCCATGGCGTACAGGACCAGAGGTCCCTATCAGCAGGAGTGGGACCCACTCGAAGGTGTACGGAGAGAGGGGACCCCCCCGCAGGACGCGGACACTCCGCGCTTAGATTCCTGCTAGGTAATCGCCGCCTACACGCCAGCTTCGGCCCCCCGGCCAATTACGGTATTGTTGCCTACGGCAATGATTTGGGTATGGGGATACGGTGGCCGCAGCATACAGGTAAGAGCCTTGTTAGATACAGGGGCTCAGGGTTGTATTGTGTCTAGTAAGCTGGTGAGTAGGCTACGCTTAAATATAAGGCCCACAGCGGATGGGGCTGTAGGTATTGGAGGTGTAGATGTGCCTGACGTTCGGGGTCAGGTGAACTTCGAGTTCACATTAGGTAATACAGGTACAGGGGTCAGCTATCATGCCTCAGCAGTGGTGCTGGATGAAGTGGTAGGGAAACTTCCTCAGGTTCGGTTACCGTCAACGGTACGAGGGTTAACCACAGGCTTAGAGCTAGCTGATCCTGACTTTGATACTCCTGGTACGGTGGACGTTCTCCTCGGGTCAGACGTCCTCGGGAGATTCTGGTGTGGCAGAAAACGAGTACTTCAGCAAACTGGTTTAGTGGCCTTTGATACCACAGGGGGGTATGTTATTTTTGGCCCAGTTTGGAGATCTCAGGACCTACCAGAGGGCGATACGGTTCTCTATGGTAGTGTGTTGTCGGAGGTGCTGCAGAGGTTTTGGGAGTCTGAGGAGCCACCCACAGCGGATAGACGGAAGCCAGAGGATGACGAGTGCGAGCTGTTCTATCAGTACAACACTGCACGAAGTTCGTCAGGTAGGTTTGTTACCAGGCTGCCATTTCTCCCAAACCGCCCCTCCTTAGGTAGTTCGCGACAGATCGCGGAACGGAGACTACTGGCTATGGAGAGAAAGATGAAGCGAGATGCAGCACTTCGGCAGAAGTATATCGAATTCATGAGGGAGTACCTAGAGTTAGGCCACATGTCGGTGTCCAGCATAGATTGGAGGTGTGTCGAGCATTACTATATACCACACCTGGCTGTTTTGAAGTCACCGGAGGCGAAGATACGGGTAGTGTTTGACGGTTCTGCTCCTACATCGAATGGTGTGTCTGTGAACCAGTGTCTGCACGCGGGTCCCAAGTTGAACCGGGACATTGTGGACATCCTCACAGATTTTCGGTTGCACCAAGTAGCGTTCGTCGCAGACGTCAAAATGATGTTTCGCCAAACAATTATACACCCGGATGACCGTCGGTACCAGCTGATTTTGTGGCGTGAGAGCCCTGACGAGCCGATGGTCACTTATGAGCTTAACACGGTAACGTATGGTCTGAAGCCAAGTCGGTTTTTGGCAGTACGCACGCTGCGAGAGTTGGCCGCACAGGAAAGGGTAAGATTCCCTCGGGCCGCAGCAGTACTGGATCGCGACGTCTACGTGGATGACGTCTGCACGGGTGCAGATAGCGTGCAACAAGCACTGCTACTACGAGACGAGCTGATCGCGATCATGGAATCAGGAGGTTATGAGTTGCGGAAATGGCTGTCCAGCTGTCCAGAGCTCCTGGCCGGGTTGCCAGGTGAGTTCCAGCAGGACCCGCACCTTTTCGAGAACCCGGACAATCCAAATACGTTGAGCATCCTAGGGGTGCAATATAGGCCAACGCATGATGTCTTTACGTATCAGATCGAGCCAGACCTTTTGCAGAAGACTTGGACGAAGCGTTCGGTATTATCGACGATCGCCAGAACTTTCGATCCTAACGGGTGGATCGCACCGGTGACGTTCATGGCGAAGTGCTTCTTGCAAAGGTTGTGGATAGCAAACTTGGGTTGGGACGACCAGCTCTCCGGAGAGCTGTTGAATGATTGGACCAAGTTTGTGACCACCTTACCAGGGATCGTACGCATCGCCATACCTCGCAAGTTGCTCCCATCGGTGGGATGTAAGGCTACCCTACATGGGTTTTGTGATGCCTCGGAGCGAGGGTACGCGGCAGCTGTCTATTTGCGGACAGTCAGTTCAACGGGAACTGTAGACGTGCGTCTAGTTATGGCTAAGAGTAAGGTGGCTCCGGTTAGGACAAGATGGACCATTCCAAAGTTGGAATTGGCGGGAGCAGCGCTTCTCACGCGCTTGCTACATCATGTCGCTAGTAATCTACGCGGTACCATCACTTTGGATGAAACGGTGTACGCATGGACCGACAGTAGGATAGTTCTGTGCTGGTTACAGACGTCGGTACATACTCTTGAGGTTTTCGTGGCAAATCGGGTGTCACAGATTAAAGGATCGGAAACTCCGTTGGTATGGAGACACGTACCGGGAGAACAGAACCCAGCGGACTGCGCCTCACGGGGATGTAGGGCCCCTGATTTGGTAGGTCACTCACTGTGGTGGGGACCTCAGTGGCTGACTGAGTCACCTGAGAGATGGCCATACAATGAGTGCGGGTCGCCGCTTGGGCCACCTGATCGAGGTTTGCGAGTGAACGTAGGGCAGATCGTACCTAAGCCTAGTGCGGCTTTCTTGCTGGAACGATACAGCTCCCTCGACAAACTTCTAGGGGTGACAGGTTGGATCAAACGGTTCGTGAACAACTGTAGAAAACCTCAAGCAGAACGGAACTTGGCACCTGTCCTCTCGCCTGCGGAGCGGAATGCGGCTCTAAGTTTTTTGGTTAGGGTCGTCCAGGCGGAGCATTTTGAGGAAGAGGCCAGGCTGCTCAGGGATGGCCGTGGAAAGCTGAAGGGAGGTCTTGTGCGCCTCAACCCGTTCGTGGACGAGCATGGAATGCTCCGGGTTGGAGGTAGACTTCGGAACGCTAACCTGCCCTTTTCAGCACGGCATCCGCTGTTACTCCCAAAGAAGGGACCTTTGGTAGAACTTATAGTTTAGGGATCGTCACCAGAAAAACTCGCATGCGGGCTGCAATGCACTTTTGGCTATTCTGCAGCGCGAGTTTTGGATCTTGTCTGGACGACGTACGGTACGGAGCATTGTGTTTCGGTGCTTGCCTTGCTATCGGTTGAAGGCAGCCACAATGCAACCTCAGATGGGAGACCTCCCACCGGACCGGGTGACGGAAGCCTGGACGTTTGCGGGTGTGGGAACGGACTTTGCGGGGCCTTTTATGGTAAAGGCATCACGCCTTCGCAACGCGAAGTCAATCAAGGCGTATTTGTGCGTGTTTGTGTGCCTAGCAACCAAGGCCGTCCACTTGGAACTCGTGGCCGACCTCACTACGGAGGCTTTCTTAGCAGCTTTAGATAGATTTGTGTCGCGAAGAGGGCGACCAGCGCTGATCAGGTCGGACTGTGGTACCAACTTTAAGGGCGCTGATCGATGTATGAAAGAAATTATAACGTTTTTATCGGAAAACGAGGAAGCTATCGGCACGAGCCTCTCCCGTCAGGGCATTAACTGGGTGTTCGATCCACCAGGATGCCCCCACTGGGGTGGTATATTTGAAGCGGTTGTAAAGTCCGCTAAGACGCATTTGATGCGCGTTATAGGTTTAACGATATTAACCTTTGAGGAGCTAGCGACCGTGTTTTGTAAAATTGAGGCCGTTCTCAATTCACGTCCCTTGTGTCCGCTTAGCTCAGATCCGAATGATCTGGAGGCCCTGACACCAGGGCATTTCTTAATTGGCCGACCACTTAACGCCTTGCCAGAATACCCCTACACAGAGGTCAGTAGCAATCGTTTGACGCGTTATGAGTTGCTGCAGCAAATGTCTCAGAATTTTTGGAAGCGATGGTCGCTTGAGTATTTGCACATTCTGCAGCAACGCCTTAAGTGGACGGACAGAACTGAACCCCCTCGCATCGGAGATCTCGTTCTGGTTAAGGATGCCAACCTGCCGCCACTGCGATGGCGCAGAGGGCGCATTCTCAACTTGTTCCCAGGTAGTGATGGCACTCCTCGAGTCGCGACAGTTCAGGTAGGGGATTCAGTTCTTAAGCGAGCAATAGCAACGCTATCTCGTCTCCCCAGTAGTGAATAGGCCTAAGGGATTCGGCCTAGGGCGGGTGAATGTTTAATTATACTTCATGCTTCGTCCTCAAGATTAGCATAACACATGTAGTTGCGCATAGCGACTCGCCATCCTTGCACTATATTTTAGAAAAATAATAAAGTAGGTACCGTACTGAGGGTACCTATTATTTACATTTTTTTTTTTTTTTGAGGGTATAAGCTTTACCCGACCAGTCGGCCATCTTGAATTGTCATTCGCGTTTTAGTGCTTCGCCATATTGCACAGTGTCGTCTATTTCGTGATTTAGAAGTGAAATTTTGTGCCCAAAATGCCAAAAAGGAAGTGTTCCCGTGATGAAAGTGACGATTTCTATTATTTGGAGAAAAAAATTCGGAAATTAGAGCAAAAAGTACGTGATTCTCGTTCTACAAAACGTAAACACCGTCGAAGGTCACGTAGTGCTAGAAAACGTTCCCGTAGTCGTTCCTACATGCGGGAGCGGTCGTATACACGATCACGGAGTTTGTCGCTGTCGCCGGCGCCGGCGGCCGGTACGCGGTCGCGCACCCGGTCGCGCACCCGGTCGCGCACACTTAACCGTTCGCGCTCGCCGCATGCGGCGCGGCACCGGAGTCCGACAGATGTTCGGTCGAAATCACCGAATCCACATCAACAACCAGAAGGTTAGTTCAGTGCTTATTTTATTGCACAGGTTAGTGACTACTACAAGTTGTTTACCTAGGTATTGCGAGTAGTACTTTGGGCTATATCTTACCTATCGTAAAGTATGTGGGTTTGCGGACAGTACTTTGGTCTGTCTCTTACTTTTACACGTACAACTATTACATGCGGGTTTGCGTGCTTCTCTTTGGAGTTGTCACTACCCAATTTAAAGTTTTGCGAACAGTATAATAGGACTGTTTCTTAACTTTGTAAAAGTAAACAATCGATTTTTCGATTACAGCTGAAGCTACGCAAGAGCCTGTACCTGTACCAAGTGCTGAAAACCCAAAAGTTCTATCAGCGTCCACCGACGTCGAAATTGTTCCTGGTCCTGTCAAAGATAGTGCTCCAGTTGAAAATACAGAGATTTCAGAATTAGATAGTTCCATTTTAGAGATCCTCGGCGATGACCCCACTTTGATTAAATCTTTTGGAGCTGAAATACAGAAAGATTTGGCTGTAAGATTAGAACATTGTGTCACAAACGGCCTTTCAAAGGAGACAAGGAAGGAATTCAAAGAAAAATATCTCATTCCTAGTAACTGCAAGATGATCAATGCTCCGGTGTTAAATGCTGAAATAAAAGCTGCCGTTTCGGACCAGGTTGCAAAACGTGATAAAGCTATTGAAATAAAACAGTCACAAGTGGCATCAGCTATTGCTGCCCTCAGCCAGGCGCTTACGCGCGTTCTTTCATCTTCCGATAAAGACTCTGAACTGATCAAGATACTTATGGATACAAGCAGATTATTATGTGACTGTCAGCATTCTGACTCCATTACCAGGCGCAACTTCATACTTTCTACATTAAAGAAAGATATGAAAGACCAATTGCAAAACAGCAAAGTGGATAGTTTTTTGTTCGGCGAGAATTTCGCAGAAACAATAAAAACCGCCAAAGCAATTACTAAATCAGGTGCAGATCTCAAGGCTGCTCCGGCTTCAAAGCTGCAATCCATTGTTAAGAAGGCGACGACTTCAGGATCTGGACAATCCAAGAATTTAAACTGGAAGGGTCCATTTCCGAATCGCAGGCAGACGGAAGTTCCGAGGACGAAGGAGCCTGCAACGACCAGGAGCCGGCCCTCGAACTCATCGAGGCCGTCGCAGCATCATCGAGCGCCTCGCAACAGCCGCCGATAAACCTGGTAAATTATGCTGGCCGATTATCGCAATTTTATAAACAATGGGCTTTTATCACCAGTAATCCTGTTATACTTTCATATATTCAAGGTTATGAAATAAACTTTACCCGCCCGGTAATTCAAACCTGTGAGCCTCAAGCTCGAAAATATTCTAATGAAGATCAAATTCATTTTCGTGAAGCCATTGATAAATTATTATCATCGGGCGCAGTACAACAATGTACTCCCTGTGAAGATCAATTTATATCTAGCATATTCTTAATACCTAAACCGAATGGTAAAATGAGATTTATCCTAAATCTAAAAAAGTTGAATAAATTTATTGATACGCAGCACTTTAAATTAGAAGATCTGCGTACTGCGTTAAAATTAATAACAATAGACTGCTTTATGACAAAATTAGATCTTCAAGATGCTTATTTTATGATTAAAATTCACCCGGTATCGAGAAAATACCTACGGTTTAAATTTGAGCGAAACTTATATGAGTTTCAAGTTTTACCATTTGGTTTAAGTACCGCCCCCTACATATTTACTAAGGTTATGAAACCGGTTGTACGTCTACTCCGCTCCGCTGGTTTTTTGTCCACCGTTTATCTAGATGACTATTTATTGATAGGTCAAAATTTTGAAGATTGTTTATTTAATGTAAACACAACCAAAAAGCTACTTATTGCGCTTGGTTTCATTATTAATGAAGAGAAAAGCTGTTTGGTACCTAGTACAAGCTGTGCGTTTCTAGGAAACATAATCGATTCGAAAAATTTACAGGTAATACTACCAGATGAGAAAAGGACTCGATTAAAACAGGAAATTCGAAAGTTTTTGAATATCGATCGATGCAAAATTCGAGAAATGGCCCGTTTCGTTGGTTTACTAGTTTCAGCTTGCCCAGCTATAGATTACGGTTGGCTTTATACTAAACATTTTGAAAGGATTAAATATCTAAATTTAAAAAAATACGATAACTATGAATCGTACATGAATGTTCCTGAATCAGTAAAACCTGATTTACTTTGGTGGGATAATGTTATTGACAATTCAGTAAGTAAGATTAAACAGGATAGTTATGACCTTGTTATATGTTCGGATGCCTCAACCACGGGGTGGGGAGGTGCGTGCGGGGAACAAACAGCTAGCGGGATGTGGACCGACCTTGAACGCAAACAGCACATAAACTTTTTAGAGATTTTAGCTGCTTTCTTCGCTCTGAAGGTATTTGCCAAACACTTAAATGATTGTCAGATATTGCTGCGTGTGGATAATACCACTGCATTATCCTATATTAATAGGATGGGCGGAATTCAGTTTCCACATTTGACTGACGTAACTAAACAATTATGGCAGTGGTGTGAATGTCGTAACCTGTACGTGTTCGCGTCATACATCCGATCGGAGGACAACAAGACGGCGGATGCGGAGTCGCGCCGTGTGCACCCCGACATCGAGTGGGAGCTGTCGCCCCACGCATACCGTCGGATAGTGGCAAAGTTCGGGAAACCTGAGATTGATTTATTTGCTAGTAGAATAAATGCCAAATGTTTGAAATACGTTTCATGGCATAGAGACCCAGATGCGATTGCTATTAACGCGTTTACAATCTCATGGTCTAAATTACACTTCTATGCTTTCCCGCCTTTTTCAGTTATTTTAAAAACTTTACGCAAAGTTGTTTCTGATAAAGCTGAAGGTATCTTGGTTGTACCATTATGGCCTACACAGCCATGGTATCCGCTGTTTCAGCGCCTCTTGTTGTCCGCCCCAATAATTTTTAACCCAGATGAAAACTTGATTTTGTCTCATTATTACAGCAGTCGCCACATACACACCCAGCTTACCCTGGCGGCAGGGCTCTGCTGCGGGAGGCTTGGTTAAAGAGAAGTATTCCTCCGTCTGCGATAGAGGTTATGTCAGCATCCCTCTCCAACAATTCTATTAAGCAGTATGATGTTCACCTCAAAAAATGGTATATTTTTTGTAGCGAGAATGAGTGGAACTGTTATTCAGCCTCGGTTCCAAATGTTATTTACTTTTTAACTAACTTGTACGAAAGCGGGGCTCAATATAGTTCTCTTAATACATGTAGATCAGCTGTAAGTTTGATACTGGGTAATCATATTGCAGAAGATGACCGCATTAAAAGGTTTTTCAAGGGGATATATCGTTTAAGACCTCCACTACCTAAATACAATGTGACGTGGGACCCTTCGATTGTATTGAATTATCTAAGCAGTTTATATCCAAATGAGCAACTTTCAATCGAACGAATTTCTTACAAACTAGTAACGCTTCTTGCTTTGATAACAGCACATAGGGTGCAAACCTTGACAAGGATAAATACAAGTAATATTGAAGTGTTTTCTAATAAAGTAACTATTAAAATTCCTGATTTGATCAAAACTTCTAGATTAGGTTCTATGCAGCCAATCTTATCTATTCCATTTTTTGAGGAAAAACCCGAAATATGCCCTGGAAAAACACTTTTAGCTTACTTAGAAATGTCAAACCCTTTACGCCAAAATGTGACTTCTCTCTTTATTGCTTTAAAGAAACCCCATAAGGCAGTCTGTTCACAAACTTTGAGCCGCTGGATAAAAAGCACCTTAAGTGCGAGTGGTATCGATGTTAGCATATTCACAGCACACAGCACGCGGCACGCCGCAACGTCTGCCGCGCGGCGACTTGGTGTCAATCTTGACTCCATACGGCGTGCCGCGGGCTGGAGTGATTCCTCCTCCACATTCTTCAGGTTCTATAATAGAACGCTAGTTAGTAATGTGGCACATGATGATTCCTTTGCTAGATCTGTTATTAATAATGTCCTGGATTAATATAATTAGTAATTACCTACTGATTATTATATCTATAAAATAAGTTCCTACTTATTGATCTGGTATTAATTAGGAACCTACATTGAAATTGGTTTTTCATAGAGTAAATCTATTTGCTTCATTAAATTACATTGTGTTTCAATAGTTAAATATTTCACAACTATAGCAAGCTCTAAAAGTCTACATGTGTTATGCTAATCTTGAGGACGAAGCATGAAGTATAATTAATGATTAAACGAACTTACCTGTATGTGAAGTTTGATCATAATTATACGAAGGCTTCGTCCGAAGAGATTAGCATCCCTCCCTCCCGTTATAAATAACTTACCCATTTAGTTGTGAAATATTTTTAAATGTCTTACCTCTAAACTAAATGACAATTCAAGATGGCCGACTGGTCGGGTAAAGCTTATACCCTCAAAAAAAAAAAAAAATGTAAATAATAGGTACCCTCAGTACGGTACCTACTTTATTATTTTTCTAAAATATAGTGCAAGGATGGCGAGTCGCTATGCGCAACTACATGTGTTATGCTAATCTCTTCGGACGAAGCCTTCGTATAATTATGATCAAACTTCACATACAGGTAAGTTCGTTTAATCATTAATTTAGCGTTGCTATGCTGGGGTAAGTTAGGTATTAATGACGGTCTATGAATGCGCCGCGATTTCGCACGCATCGCTCTGGGCATATGTTGTCCCTTTATCGCTCGCGGGGCGAGGGTGGCGGCGTGCGCGCGGGTCGCCTGGTAGGCGCCAAGCGGTGATTTCTGCACCGCGGTCAGTCACTCAAAACCGTTCGGACGAGAACGTATTGTGTTTTGTACGGATTTCCCGCCACGCGTTTTGTGATGCCGCGTGTAATGGACGATTCAATTTGAGATCGCGCGTGTTGATGCATCGTATTATTGCGGTTCTCCTGGGTTATACTAGAATACCAGGCTTAGTGATTGTTGGATGTCTCGACGTCTTCCACGTGAGCGTCGCGTTGAATAGGCATCAAGTGGCCATATCGGCTCGCGTTTGTACGACCCAAATTCGGGTTGGGTCACGCGTAATGACTGATATCAAAGTGGAATACGAACAGAAGCTGTGAGTGGTTTGAAGTGAATAACGCGCCAAGGCTGTAGTGGAATGCTGGGTGTCGATATCTTTTCCACCCAGCCCTGTAAGTACCAACGGAATCCCTATCTGATCCATTCCCTGAACTTCCTTTCTCCGTTGGGTATTTATGCATTTGCGCCGGCACGTGACTGTAAGTGATAAACCTAGTTGTTCAGTATAAAACTGTTTATTCGTGTTAATGGTGTGTTCCCTTTAGTCATATTTGTTGTACCATATCATTGTGACTCCTTAGTACGAATTGCGGAATTCGTGGGGTGATATAATTTGGAGGTACTCACTTATAATCTAGTGCTTATACGTGTGACGTAACGCCAGATCGGCAGACGGTATTTACTACAGAATTGAGTTATGTAAAGGTCAGAACACATCATTTGCCAATTTCACTCAACTTAGTTAATTAAGTTAAATAGATTTAGGTTCACGTTTAATTCATAGTATGCGCTGCTATATTGTGCAGCGTATGCTATTTAGCGCTGCGTAACGCGGCCATTGTCTGCCTTCAGTTGAACTCCTGGTATTTTACTAGAAATTTACCTGTGTAAATCGCTTCCACTGCGGGAGTTTAGCTTGGAATTAGACAGTCTTTAACGTGCCATTTGGCTCTTACACCGTTTGGGTCCTCCAAGAGGTAAACGAGTGGCGATATCTTTTGTATCACTCTGCATTTGATATACCTTGGGGCGAGTTTAGCTGAAAAGTATGAGCCTGCGTTACTAAGGGCGTAGTTTTTCCGCCAGACGAATTCGCCAACATTAAATTCCTTGAAAGGATGTTTCAAGTCGTACCGAGCAGCGTTCCTAGTGTGGGCTATGTAAAGTGACGTCTGGACCCTATCGAATATGTTGGCCAGCAGGCCTACGTTATTCGCGTATATGTCGCGAGGTAGCAGAGTTATTTCGTCCAGATTGTGTGTAGGTGTGTAGAGAGAACCACATGTGACGATTTCTCGTCCGTACACTAGGAAAGATGGGGTGAATCCCGTTACGGCGTTGACTGAATTATTCATGGCATTCTGAATAATTGGTAAATGAATGTCCCAAGAGCGGTGATCTTCGTTTACTAGTGATGCTAGTGCTGTTATGATGGTTCTGTTATATCGCTCTGTGGGGTTTACTTGTGGGCAGTAGTGAGGTGAGTAGGACGGGAAGGGTATTTTGTACTTTGTTATTAGGTTATTGAACTCCCTAGACCGGAATTGAGGACCGTTGTCCATGATTACGGTCTGTGGGATGCCGTGGACGAGAAACACAAAGTTTTCGAGGTTACTTATGATGTTTGATGCTAGAGCGCGTTTAAGTGGAAAAAGAAGGCAGTACTTAGTAAAACAGCAAGTGACGACGAGGATGTGCTGGTTGCGACGTCTCGACATGGGTAAAGGGCCTATCAGATCGAGAGATATGCATTGGAAAGGCTTGAAGCAGATTCTTGGTTTGCCCATAGGGCCGTAAGGGGAGTGATTAGAATATTTGTAGGCCTGGCAACGTTCACAATGTGAGATAAGTTTGGTTATGTCTTTAAACATACCTGGCCAGTAATGTGTTAAAGATAGCTTCTTAAATGTTTTGAAGACACCTAGGTGTGGCTCGGAGGCTGAGCCGTGGCAGTTTCTTATTAGATTTTCTCTATCTGGAGGGGGTGGAACCTCTTTCCATGAGAAGTCATCTTGTATACTGAATGGTGAAGTGATGTGGCGAAATAGTTTGTCATCACTGATCATGTAGTTTGGGTATGAGTCGGGTTTGCTACGGCAGCACTGGACGAGTCTGTTGTACTGCTCGAGCTCTGTGTCAGGGATAGGTCCTGAGATAGGGGCGATGTGAGTGAGAGTGCTGGCAGGTTTCGGAGTTCGAGAGAGCAAGTCAGGTACAAGGTTATCCTTACCTTTCTTGTGTTTTAATATAAAGTTAAATGATGAAAGGCGTATAGCCCATCGGGCAAGTCTCCCGGATGGGTTGGAGAGATTAAGAAACCATTTTAAAGCCGCGTGGTCCGTGTAGACTGTAAACTGTTTGCCGTTGTCAATGTAGCATCTCCAGTGTTCAAGGGCCGTGATGACTGCTAGAGTCTCGCGTTCTGTGGTAGAGTAGTTCTGTTCGTGTTTGTTAAGTGCCCTACTCATGTAAGCTATGACAACCTCCTTATCGCCTTGGGTTTGGGTTAGCATGGCCGCTATGCCGAAATTAGATGCGTCGCAGTGGACGGAAAAGGGGCTGTTAAAGTCCGGGCAAGCAAGGATTGGTGTTGTAACGAGAAGTTCCTTTAGTTTAAGAAACGCGGAATTGGCTTCGCTTGTCCAGTTGAATTTGGGAGCATTTTTGCCGGAAGTAGTTAATTTATTAATCGGTGAAGCGATAGTGCTGAAGTTTGGAACAAATCTGCGAAACCAGCTGCAGGTACCAATGAACTTTCGAACTTCTTTGCGCGAAGTGGGAACTGGGAAATCTAAGATAGCGCGTATTTTATCGGGGTCGGCACGGAGACCGTGCTCATCAACTATGTATCCGAGGTATTTTAGTTGACCCCTGAAAAATACACTCTTTTCGAAGTTTATGGTCAGACGTGCAAAGGTTAGTTTCTCCAGGACTTTAAGAAGTAAAGAAATGTGTTCCTCAAATGTTGAACTGATGATGATGATATCGTCTAAGTAACAGAAGACTTTGTTGTCAAAGTCGGGGGTGAATAACATGTCCATTAGTCTTTGCTGTGTAGCTGGAGCGTTAGTTAGCCCGAAAGGCATAACCACAAATCTGAACATGCCTCGGCTTGGTACGTAAAAGGCGGTTTTATCTCTATCTGCTTCGTTGAGTGGTATTTCCCAGAATGCTTTAGCGATGTCTATGCTAGAAAGAAATTTAGCGTTTTTTAAGTGGTCCGGGATTTCGTTGATGAATGGAAGGCTGTAAGCATCGCGCCTAGTTACGGAATTAAGTTTTCTACTGTCTACGCAAAATCGCCACTCTCCGTTCTTCTTGGGGGTGATGAGAACGGGTGACAGCCAGGGGCTTTCGCATTTTTCGATTACCTTCCAAGATAGCATCTTATCAACCTCATTGATAAGTGCCTTTTGTTTTTCAGGTGAGAGCCTATAGCAGCGTTGTTTGATGGGAAGAGTGTCGCCAGTGTCAATTCTATGGGTTATAAGGTGTGTGCGGCCTAGTTCGCCTTTCTCTTCGAAGGATATTTTCTTAAATCTATTAATTATATCATCAGCTATTAGTCTGAGTCAGTGAAGATGTCAAAGATTCTGCTCATAAGTGACTGTGGATCTATTCTCCTGGATACGCGAAATTCCTCCACATTTTGGATAAAGGACCGGGGACAAGTTTTCCCGGAAAAGTTAATTTTTTTTAATTCCTGAAGGCTTTTATCGAGTTGTTGTCCTAAAGGGGGAGGAATTTGCGGGTGGGAGTACTGCGGTGTGCTAAATATCTCAACGTATTGCTCCTGATCGTGCTCCTCTTGGGTATGTTGGTCTCGTGTTTCCTGGTTGTGTTCTGCCTGAGTGTGCTGGTCTTGTGTTTCCTGGTTGTGTTCTGCCTGAGTGTGCTGGTCTTGTGTTTGCTGTTCAGAGTCTGGGTCAGGGGATGATGGTATGGCCGACAGAAAGATTTTTTCGAGGTCCGCGAATTTGTTTTTTAAATTTTTAAGGTCATCATTTAAAGAGGGGTCAGTGTCCGGGTCCATTCGTTCTATACGATGAAAAATATGATTAATATAGGTCTCCACCTTAGGGATAAGCCGAGTCACCCCTTCGGTGATTTGAGTAATTTTAGGTTCTAGAAAAGCTAGGGTAGCGTTTGTTTCCGCTATATCTTGTGCGAGGGAGACTGGTGAGTCGACTACGTATTCAGGGTTGGACTCAATGAGCCCAAGAATCTGCCTCTTGAGAGCCACGACCGTATCAGCTGGGTCACCTAATCTTAGCTTTATTTCGTACTCGAGCTCAGGTTTGTTAAGTAGTGTGTATTTTATTGGCCTCATTTTCTTTTAGTAATAAAGTAGTAGGAAAATAATTGAGAAAGAAAGGTTAATAAAGTAAAAATAGAAGAAAAATGATAAGGTAGTAAAGTAAAGTTTAGGCTAGTATAAGATTATTGTTAAGTCTATAATTCAAGTAAGGTCTTAAGCTGGAGGGTAGAGAGGGCTAAGAGGGCCAAGAGAGGAGGGCCAAAGTATATTATTTAGGCTACTAAGTTAAGTTGTTTTAAAATTTTGAGAGGGAAGGAGGGAGAGGACCGAATGAGGAGGGCCGAAATGGTTTACGCTAGAAGAAGCGTTATTTTTGAATTTAGAGAGGGTTCCTAACACGTGGGCGCCAAACTGTCGTCTTATCTAGGCTCCGAGAGGCACCGGCGCTCAGGGAGCCAAGGTAACCGCAGGTGAATACTTATAGCTAAGTATTTGTAGAGTGGTCTCGCGAACACGAGTGCCTGTGACCCCGGAGGGCGTGAGTGAGTAAGTGTGGGTAGAGTGTCCTGTGTGTAGGCACCCTAGCAAGCCTCGCGCCCGCACGCTAAGTGAGGGGCCGAGGGAGTAAAAGAGGGAACGTAAACGATAAGGCTTTATTAAAGAATTAACAGGTAACCACCTCCTGATACGAAAACCAAAATTATAACCTGGCCACTCACACAGAAGGTAACGGCGGCGCGTCCAGCGCGAGGAGCGTCTTCGCAGCAGCTGTATCTTCAATCCGACGAGGCGTAGGCGCTTGAGGGGAGACTTTTAAGCTTCCGTCACCTGAGGGGAGACTTTTAGGACTAAAATAGACTGTTACAGTGGTTACTCAGTGAGAGACTATACTGGGAGTCTTCGAGATCACAACTTAGAGTCCAGACCAAACTCATCCCCTAGCTGCTTGACGTGGCTTTTATACCCTCGTCTGACGCTGACTGTCACAGTCTTCATTTCGATAGTCATGTTCATTTCCAGAAGCTTCGATGACGATCGCGCTCTTCATTTCGATCGTCATCCTCTTCGGTTCTAGAATCTTCGACGATCGTCGACCTCGTCAGCCGTCATTTTGAGATCATGGAACTTGTCAGTGGCCAGTCGTCGCTGTCCATGGAGATCTATTGGCATCTCATGTTAGCTTGATGATGAGGTGGTTATGAGGATGGCTCCGAGGCACGCTGGAGGGCTCGGGACCTCAGTTCCTCCGAAGGGAGAGGGAGAGGGAGAGTGCCAGGCGTAGTAAATTTAGATACAAGTACCAGGAGGTCAGAAAATACGAAGAGGTAGATCAATGTATAATAACTTTTTAGTAGAAAGCTACGCGGCTCTATGATGTATAGATAGCCGTCAACTTTGAGAGGTTGACATAACATCAAGAAAGTAAACAAACAAATTGATAAAATAAAATGGATTTCAGGAAATATTTAGAAAAATGGTAGTAATTGTAGCAGAATGCTACAACCCAGCCTGATCTTGGCTATACTATGGGAAATAGAAAGCTGATATGAACACTCAAACACTTTCTTTATATAAATACATATTATACATAGGAACACCCAGACTAAACACAAATATCTGAAAATGACTTAACAAATATTTGTGTGTTGGGATCGATCCCACGACCCTCGGCGTAGCAGGCAGGAGTACTATCCGCTACGCCATCGGGATAGTCATAATTCCTGAAGCGACTAAATTTCCGCATAATAATAAGTATCCTAGACCCATTAATTTTTTAAATTATATAAACATCAAAAGTTCTCAAACATCCCATAAATAACCTAAAACGTGTAACACACCCATTTTAAAGTCTGGTTCTGGTAAAGTACAAGATATAATAACTGAGATCCCAACGGGGAGCCCAATGTCCATGTGTGTCCATTGAAAGGGGTAATGACTATAAAATTCAACTTAAAAGTTATATGGTTCGGCTACCAAGACACCCATAGATCGCTACTTTGAGCTGAGTGACGCCACCATTAAAAAAAGTTGCAACACAATCACCAAAATCACAACGGGGGCTCACCGTCAATGCTAGAAAGGAATAATGGCTATGAAATTCAACTTAAAAGTGATTTGGTTCGACTATTGACACATCTCTAAGATGCTAGTGTGAGCTAAATAACGCTACGATCAATAAAAAAATTACAAGATAATTATCAATAACTAAGATCTCTCAAAAATTTACTAGTATTTCCAGCATGCTTGAAATAATAGGTATCAAATTAAACCTAAAAGTTATTTTTTCTACTAAGATATCTTAATGCATTGGATTGAGTAGTATCACCATCAATAAAAATAAGAGCACTAAATAATTTTATTTTATTGACTTACAGAAGTCAGAACGTTTGCTATTGGATCAGTAAAAAACAATTAAAAATATGCCTATATACTTATTCAAATACAGATTTTTACATTGTAGAGTGATAGTAGCACAAACAGCATCTCGACATCATAAATTTTAGCGTTCTTTAAAATATCCTTTCTCCTATTAAATATTCTTTTTTATATATTAGTGGCGCCGATTAGCGCAGGGGAACGATGGGAAAGATGACATGCTCCGTCTACCAAAGAATCGTTAAATGTTCTTTACAGTATATGTTCGTCTTGTGGTCATTAAGGACACTTGTAGAGTAAGAATGGGGTTCTTTTGTACCCTATTTAGTTGGTTGTAGGAAGTGGTTGTCTTAATAGAGGGCTATTATGTTGTAATTACTATTATAACGGCGCTATTTAGAGTTATTTTGTGTCCAATTCGAGAAGATTTCGTGGGAATTAGTAGGGTTTAAAAGGAATTTGGAAAGATTTATCTTTTTTGTGAATAGGTCTTTAAGAATATAAACCTAGTGCTACTAGCTTTTGAAAGCTGATGACGAATGTGACTTAAATTAAGTATTAATAAAAGGAATATAAAAGTATACCTACTTAAAATTTTATTCTTATTTGAACCAAACTATATAGGGTGAAATTTTACTAGTGACCGATAGCGAAATCTCAAGAAGGGCTGGTGATAAGGAACAACTTTTCCCAAGGAACCTATTCCAAATTACAAAAATATTTTGAGTTTCCATAGTAACACAAATCAGCTGATTAGCAATATTATATGAGAGCGCCAAATTTCTTATTCCGCATTTTGACCTACGTTCCTGTGGGAAAGCTATTCCTTATCACCAGCCCGTCTTGAGTTTTTGCTATAGGTCACTAGCAAAATTTCACCCTATACAGATACTTACCTATCTATAGTCAAACACAGATAACGTACATCGTGATCAGTGTGTGTTAATTCTGATAATGAAAGGAACTTTTTTATTATTATTTTTTATTTATTTATATTTACACCATATAACAATATTATTTAATCATCTTGGCACCATTAAACCGAGAATCGGTTTGTCTTGATGCTGCACAAACCTCTTTACTCTATTCGCTTTATAGATTATTTTATTTAACATAGGTATTTACTTAATTTTAAACCTAACTCATCATACGATGGATACATGGATACTTAAAATCATCATACAAATTTAAAATTACAGTATGTTGGTCCAACTTCAATGATGAAACAGATGGCAAAGAATAACTGTCAAAATTATTTGTGTATTAATTTAAAAGGGGTACCTAATAAGCGCAGTTCACATGAGCGCCATTAGGTCATACTCTATTAGGTATATAATTTACAAATTAAAAAATAACGAATCACCTAATTAGGTATGATCGAAATTATTAACTATACTCTAATGATACAGTACAGCAGCCCATTGATTTCCATCACCCACCAAATCCAAAATTCGGTTACAAAATAACTAACTAGTACATTTGCAACACTAATTTAATAAACAAATTATAGCGTAGTGACCATTGCGCTGGCATTGTAAACAATTGTTGCACCCTTGGCCAAAACAACCACAATTAAAAGTTCTGCTAAAATGTGATTTATTGTCAACAAAATAAGGTCTATTACAGAGCAGTTCCAACTTATCTCAGCCAATGTATGTTCAATAGTATGACTTGACCGTATTCTCTTAAAATGTGCCTTATTTTCTACAGGTTAAGGTTTATTTTCGTTCCTGATGATCTCTGCCGATGTCAGTTCAATGGCAATGACAGTAATGACGTTATGCCGTGACGTATGCGTGTGAGCTTCTCTTAGGGGATGACGAGGGTTTCGGATTGTACAGTGTACATTGCTGCTTTAAAAATTGTGGAGTTAAAACACACACTTTTAGGCAGTAAATACGTTTTTATTTTGGTATTAGTTTCGTAGGTTACCAAGTGTAATTTATAACAAAAAAATATTAAAATAGACACATAAACTTTGTTTGATTACTTGCGAGAATCGGATCGAGTTGCTGGGAACATTGCTCTTGATCTTGACTCTTAACCAATCATTTTGCGAGTTGTGGTCTCTCGCGTATCGTATCCCAATTTATTTAACGGTTTTTTATATTGTAGTCTCATGAAATGAATACATTCAATCGTGATCCGTGTGTATGTTTTATAATATTTCGACGGATTGAAATTTTGCGAGATACTTTGTCATCTAGCGTTATTTGTAATTTTCGGTGACAAATACACAAAAACGAAAAATAGATGTACCACTTGTAACATGGAAAATCTTTGATGTCATATTCAAACTACACGCAAATTTAGTTTGACCCTTACCACGTGATTTCATACAGATGTGTTCTGACACTTAAATATTCTACATATCTCACCACCACACGCAGCAATGAACACCGTTTCAATCGAATATCTCACCCCAAACCCGAGTTTCAAACTACGTATTCATTATATTGTATTTATTGAGTGTATCGAATGTTTATTATTATTTTATTGAGTGGCTACTACTTGAAAGTGAGGTGTGAAGTGTGATGCGGGCGGCAGCTGATGCGTTAGTCATTTTTGGGGTATCAACGACTTTTTACGGAATTTTGAAAATCTAAATATTTTTATTTTATGTTATTTTATTCTATTCTGCGTAGTAAAATCTAAATTTACTATGTGTAATATTCTTTTGTCCTGTCACTATGGCGATACCTACACAATTTTCCGAATGACCCTCAAATTTGTCAGACGCCACGTAAATGTCCGTTTTTTGAGGCCGTCTGCGCTCTGTGTGTGTGTGTAATATTTTTTTATACTGTTCGTTGTAGCTTTATGCATATTTCTTTTACAAGCCTGTTAAAAAGATCCATTTTATGCAACATCACATCCCATCAACCTACCAATTTTACGGATCAACCTTCTTTAAATTATGCACTTACAGTGCTATATTATTCTCATACCTTCTGCTAATTCTAACTACTTATATATGAAAAACTTGCATGTTGCTGTGTTAAACCTCTTACTGTCCAGTTATCGCAATATGTAGATTGTAAATAAACGTTTACATTTTTTGTTGTCCTTTGTAACCACTTTTAATTGTTAATTTTATTTTGTTACACAATAAAGATATCAACCACTATATTTTTGCACATTTCATTTATCAAATAGGTAAAATTATTTAGTGGATCTAATATCTACTCATTCGAGCTTTTTTGTCCAATTGTTATTTTTAGACAGTTTTTTGCAATAACTCGTTTTAGCCCCAAGTGTAAGTGGACACTCGCATTCAAAGTTTCAATTTGACAATGGCATATTTTGACATACCTAGTTTCTAAATTGATGAAGCCATCATCCGACCAAAACGAGTGAAAAGACCAGCAGATCTGTTCATTGTATTATTCATTGTAGATCCGTATTTCGCTATTTGAAAAGTGTGCTCAGTTGTGTTTTAATGGAGTGTCAGTCAGATGGTTAACAGATGGAATTATAGAAAATTACAATGGGAAGAGGAGTAATGTTGAGATACGATGGCATTTCTCGTACAATGACTTAAAATGAAAGATACCGGGGCCCTGTTTGGCCACCGCTCGATGATTAGATTAGATATCCTCAAGCTGACTGGACATCAGTGGTCAAGACCTGGTACAGGAACGTGAGGATTCTCCCACTTGTCTTCCGTCGCTGCATAGTTTCGGAATAAGCTCGTTATTCGCAATTTCCTTTAATCTGACAGACGCATGCGTTACGATGCGTTAAAAATAAGCAGCGATGGACGACAAATGGAAGAACCGCCTTAAGTTTTGTTATATTGATCGTATTATTATCGGATTTACCTTTAACAATATGAAGCAGGTGTAAATAAAATTAAGTAGTTTTTTTCCGATTTGTTTGTCTGTGGGACTCTTGTATTCAATAAAGCCTTTACAAAACCAAAACCTATTATGATCACCTGTTACAATCAAAATAAATTAATTTTACAATAAACTTGATGAATAAGGGTTGAGACAAGCTTAACAATTTTGATTAAGGCGAGTGTACTCGTCAACGACCTCGCCAGCGGCGCGACTTTACAAAAAAAAAACTCTTTTTACAAACAATCTATCAGAATATCCGTTGCCCAAGTTTTTCGTATTATCCTTATCTAAAATTAGAACCTGCAAACTCAATGAAATATTCGCTGTAATTAAAGTTATGGCAATTAATACCATAAGGCCATAAGTGTCCGTTTTTAGGTTCTTTTTTCTTTTGTATAAAGAGTCTTTTTTTTGTGAAGTGGCGCCACTGTCGAGGTCGTTGACGGCTACACTCGCCTTAAAATACGTAGTGTAATCAGTAGCACGTCATCCTACCCGCTTAAGGCGAGTGTAGCCGTCAACGACCTCAACAGTGGCGCCACTTCACAAAAAAGACTCTTTATACAAACAATCTATCAGAATGTGCAATGCCTAAGTTTTTAGTATTATCCTTACGGTAAATTGGAACTTGAAAATTCAATGAAATATTCGCTGCAATTAAAATTATGGAAAAAAATACCTAAAAACGGCCACTTTTGGTATTAATTGCCATAATTTTAATCACAGCGAATATTTAATTGAGTTTTAAGATTCTCATTTTACTTAAGGATAATACTAAAAACTTGGGCATCGCACATTCTGCTAGATTGTTTGTACAAAGAGAAAGATTTTTTCGTGAAGTGGCGCCACTGTCGAGGCCGTTCACGGGTACGCACTCACCTTAAAAGATCAACTTAAATTGGTTTGAATACCAAATTTTAAAACGCTTCCCGTGTTAGGTATACAATTTTTGAAACCTTGTAAAATTTTCCGGTATATGGAACCGTGCCACACGTTATTGGCATCAAGATACACTTGCAAAATTCGCAGGCAAGGGACGAGCTGCGGTAGCCAAGATGGAAGAGGCGTCGCCACTAGTGATGGCGAAAGGCGCAGGTTCAAATCCTGCCCACGCATGAAAATTTGGCAAGTTTTCAAAAATTAAATTAGTTTTTCACAGTTTTATTTATTTATAAGAAAAGCGAGTACAATTTGATAGGTTGATGTGCATATAACTTTTCAAACTCGCGATCACTTTCACTCATTTTAAGTATTAGACCCGCGACCACAATACATGAAACTGTATTGAAACGTCGGGACACAGGTAAATTACTAATTTTTACCTAAATACTATCGCGATAGACCCGGTCTAATACTTAAAATGAGGTTGATGTGCATGTGCATAGTACTAAAGTAATAGTTACTTAATATTTTGAAGGGGTTAGGCACCATAGTAACGAGCGATTTATTGTGCGATAGACTATGTTACTTTATTACCTTTTAAAATTATTTGCTATATAAATAAATGAGCTTAGGAATACACAGGTTTAATAACATGTTGCAATTTCAAACAATCCATGCATCATAATATTTACCCCGTCGTTACCATGGCAATAAACACAATCTGGGGTCCTATCTTCAAATCTGTGTAATTATAATGGCGAGTGAATTGGCAAAGCGTGCGAGATGATGGCGATAAAACATTTCGATATTGCCTAAGAGCTCGTAGAAATTAAGACGGAGCCCCTCATATTGCATATAGGCATTAAAAATGTACTGTTGGTACTCACCTACTTAAATTTAGAAACATTAATCACTCAGAATATTAATTCTTAAATAAATAAAAAGAACTAGCCGAAACGTAGAGGGATAAACTCTCTACCAACTAAAAAACAAGTAAGTCGTGTAAACCCACATCATGAGTGATACTTGTTCGTTTTATAATATAATTAATCTATTCTTCTTCTTTTTCCATCGTTTGGGCCACCGAGTCGACCAACGAACCAATAATGTATTTAGGCTTACCTAATGTAATGTTACATACCAGCATACATCCCAGGCAGATGAAAAGGCACAAAATTAGTTGAAAGATACTTGTTACCAAACATGGATAGTAGGTACAAAGGTAAAGCAGTAACTCATATAAAAAGGTTGATTTTTTAGTGACAGATAGCGAAAACTCAAGACGGGCTGGTGATAAGGAACAACTATTCTCAAGGAACAAAGGCCAAAATAAAATCAAAATTGGACCTCCAATACAAAGGTTCCGATCAGCCGATTTGAGTTACTACAGAAATTCAAAATATTTTTGCATATTTCAACCTATGTTCCTTAGGACAAGTTGTTCCTTATATTATAACCAGCCCATCTTGATATTTCGCTATCGGTCACTATTAAAATTACACCCTATATTCTTGTGCAAAAAATTATACCTCTATATGATTAAAACCCCTGAAGTAGGATGGTATATCGAAGTTTTCGATTGACTAGACTTTTTTTTGTAACGCTCCGTCTTATTTATTTCTTGGGTCTAATGCGACGCCTAATTTGCCACATGTCAATATGGCATTAACAATAGGGATAAATTCTTATCAGCCTGTCATATCTGCAGTCAGAAATGGTGGCAAATGTTGAATTGCCATTTAAGTTCTGATGTGTTTGTTGTGATATTATTAATTTTACTATAGGTAGAGTCAAGAATAAAATAATAATATTTTTCTCTTGTATAAATGAGTGTATTTGTCCTGAATATATAAAAAAGGGCAATCTTTTGAATAATTTAACTAATCATTAGGTACTTACACAAAAAGATTATTTGTGATATAAAATGTCCCGATTCAAAATTAAAGTTATAGCGTGTGATGAAATAAGATAAAACCCCTTTTCTATGTGATGTCCCAAAAGATGAGTAAACAAAATTTAATCAGTTTCGTGGGCTGATTAATCTCTGCAAGAGGTCTTGAACTAATCATCTTGTATTGCTTGTTATGCGGAATAAGATATTAATAAGGACGGCGGCATATGTGGCGCAGAGGTAGTGTAACTGCCTGCGGCGTAAAGGTTCCGGGTTCGATTCCCGGTGAGGCACTTACGAAGTTGATAATAACCATCTGTGAATTTGTCTGGTTAGGACCATCTTATTGTCCATAAGAAATATCGTTACGTGCTTCGGACGGCACGTTAAGCCGTCGGGCCCGGTTGCTGTCTATGATTACTTAAAACGGCGGTCGTTACACAACCATACCAGAGGCCTGCTTGTAGTAGTAGGCAATTGAAAAACTCTGACACCAGGGTTCATCGTGTCCCTCAAGCTGTAATCCTCACCTATGAAAACTTACCGAAAGGCAATTTTGGTTTTGTCAAAAAATAGTGCTGAAATAGTGAAAAATAGTGACATATGCAATAAAATTAGTGACTTCATATTTCCCAAGATATGGCTATCGTTTGGTGAGGATTACAGATCGAGGCTCACGCTGTAATCCCAACTCTCGTGTGAGCAAACGGTGGGGTATTTTCACTTGGTCTACATTCCAAAAAATAGTGCCTAATTAGTGACTAATAGTGACAAAAGATGGGAAATAGTCGCTTTATAATTCCGAAGTTATAAAGGCATCTTTGTGAGGATTATACCTATAGCAATTTTTGCTGTAATCCTCACCTCATTTCTGCTAAACGCTTAGGTCTTTTGACTCAAATTTAGTATCAAAAATAGTGCTGAAATAGTGTTCTTAAACTGCATTGATATTTATTTAGTTTATGTAGTAGAAGCAATTAAAAAAACCGTAAGAACTTCTCCATACAAAATGGTCAGGTACAGTCGCGAACAATACTTCGTAGAATACAGACTTGATTTTTGCTTTAATTTAGGTAATGTCATTTCTGCCAATATAGGTAGGTATTAACTTAAACATAAGTTGAGCCACTGACATTATTTTGGTCTATTTTATGAGTAGGTATTTTGGTTGACTATTTTTTAACGCCTTGAACTTTTTAACGGTTTTATAACAATAAAGTATTCAGATCAACACATCGCATTAATTTATCACATCGTATTCTCTTAAGTCTGAAAGCCCTGTTTGGTCGCGCCACCGCTAAACAAAACCGGTTTGGCCGAGCCTCGAAAACTGAGCGCCGCGCGTGTGAGCGAGAGGGTAGACAATAGTGAAATTATTGCATGCACTTCGCCTGCGTGGTATTTTTTGGTTTCATCACGTACACGTTACGCGATATTGAGTATTATGACAACTCAAATATAAAATTTCTTAAATAACAAATACGCCACTTACGATTATTATGAAAAATTAAAATAAAAACGCACGTTTTCAATATAACAAAAAATATTATTTAGGTATAATTAGGTACTTATAGTATTAATCCTCGCCTCGAACGTCGTTAACTATATAGGGTTAAATCTATTTAGTGACCGATAGCGAAAACCCAGGACGGGCTGGTGATAAGGAACAACTTTCCCCAAGGAACATATGTCGAAATATGAAAAAAAATTGGAACTCCCATAGTAACCCAAATCAGCTGATCGGCACTTTTGTACGGGAGGTCTAATTTTTTTTTCATGTTTCGACCTATGTTCCTTGGGGAAAGTTGTTCCTTATCACCAGCCCGTCCTGGGTTTTCGCTATCGGTCACTGATTAGATTTCACCCTATATACCTACTTTCATTTATTTATGAGTTCAATGAATTTTACAACATAAATATGTTTTTTGTTCCATTTTTACCAAACAAGTTAGGTACCTATATCTTTTATGTATTTATTTATGTACTACATAGATACAAACATATATCACACCTTTATCCCTTACGGGTTAGGCAGAGCGTTAACAGCCGCAAAAAATACGGTCGTTATCATCGCCACGTCTGACTGATTGAGAAATATTGTGTACTGTCAGATATAAACAAAATACTTGAAGGAAATAAATTTGTTTGATTACGTTCCTACCGACATAACAAACCAGTATTGAGCTTCAAGTACGACAATACGAAGTATTGTTCGCGACTGTACCTGACCATTTTGTATGAAGAAGTTCTTACGGTTTTTTTAATTGCTTCTACTACATAAACTAAATAAAAATCAATGCAGTTTAAGAACACTATTTCAGCACTATTTTTTGATACTAAATTTGAGTCAAAAGACCTAAGCGTTTAGCAGAAATGAGGTGAGGATTACAGCAAAAATTGCTATAGGTATAATCCTCACAAAGATGCCTTTATAACTTTGGAATTATAAAGCGACTATTTCTCATCTTTTGTCACTATTAGTCACTAATTAGGCACTATTTTTTGGAATGTAGACCAAGTGAAAATACCCCACCGTTTGCTCACACGAGAGTTGGGATTACAGCGTGAGCCTCGATCTGTAATCCTCACCAAACGATAGCCATATCTTGGGAAATATGAAGTCACTAATTTTCTTGCATTATGTCACTATTTGTCACTATTTCAGCACTATTTTTTGACAAAACCAAAATTGCTTTTCGTTAAGTTTTCATAGGTGAGGATTACAGCTTGAGGGACACGGGTTCATCGGGTCGTTCTTCGACTCGGTGTCCCACACAAAAAGTAGAAAAAGACCAGGATTATATTATCCCTTGAATATGTAATTTGAGGTACTTCTAATAGTGCGTGCTGTCTAAATGATCTTTATCAAAAAAACATCTGCCACGCGCAAATAATTAAACAAAATGAGACAATTTCAATTAAGTAAACATACAAACGTTTAAAATGACATCAGAAGCGCGCGTCTCATTATTGGCAGCAAATTAAAACTCATGAGCGAGTAAATTGCGTGTTGATTTCTACACAGTGTGGTTCTGCATAAAAATATATTTTACTTGTGACTCGCCCAGCGGTTTCACCCGTTGCTACTCGTTTTCCTGAAGGAACAAAGCTTTTCGCGGTAAAAGGACCTAAAAACTTGCCTCTTGGATCACTATATCTATTTAAAAATCCTATCGAAATTCGTTGAGTAGTTTTAAAGATCTAAGCATACAAAGGGTCATTAATGTTAAGCGTCTTTATTCTATTTTAGCGGCCCATCCAGCGGTTTCACCCGCTGCTAACCAATTTCCCACGGGAAACACATCTTTTCCCGATATAAATCATGCATAAAATCCTTCCTCTTGAATCACTCTATCTTTGACGGCGGTCGTAACACAACCATGTCAGAGGCCTACTAGTGGTAGTAGGCGGTTGAAAAACTCTGACACCAGGGTTCATCGGGTCGTTGGACGACTCGGTGTCCCACACGAAAAGAGAGTGAGACTCTATCTTTTAAAAATATTCCCATCCAGATCCGTTGGATAGTTTTGAATATTTAAGCATACAAACAGAGATAGAGAAAGACGCAGGAAGCAACTTTACTTTATACTATGCAGTGATAGTGACTATGTAGTGATTTGAAACGTAACCAAAGGCGAATCCCATACTATGACGGACTGATTGATGCGTATGTCAAATACCTTGGTCAAATCGCATGCGTTACAATGTGCCATGAGCCAATGATATCCGTATTTTACTTGAATTCAAATTACCCTCTCATCTAATAGACGAAAGCTTCAATAACACGTCCGTCAGTCCGTCAAAGTGAGAGAACCACCTATTCAACTATTCATCAAAAGTGAAAAGACTTTGAAAACTTTTGACTTAAACAAGATTGTGTTTTTAATTCTAATTTCGAAAAAAAGAACAATTAGGTACTTTGTTGCCTTTGTTCACCATCGTGTGTACTTGTGAATATTCCAGTTTAATATTTTATATAACTTAGAGCTGTCACTGGTGGGACCTAACCTAACCATATTTCTATGATTTAAAGTGGCCAGCTATAAATCACGTAGTGTCGTAGTAGTTTTACTACTTGATGGTCAAAAATCTCTTCTTGAACTACGATTTTAAACTATCGAACGGCAACAACACTACGAAAATAGCTACGCCTGCTGCCACCTTTACGTGGATTTGAAAGTGGATAATGGCTAGAAAACATTAAATATCATACGGAAATTAAAGAACTGTCTTCTAAAGAGAAAAAGTTGTAGTTTTAAACCTTGCTTAGGGTGTGATTTTGCAAGTTTTCTATTTCTATTATATATACCTACGTAACACGTTGAAAAGTTGAAAAGTTTGTATTCAATTAGAAGCGGAACCCTAAAATGCCTCACAGAGTATCATTAAAACTAGGGAGACAGAAATTATACTATGTTTGTTAGTGCATATGTCGTGTCGCGTGCCGCGTGACTTATTGGTACCAGAAATTAAGTGTTCATAATAATTGCATTTTGAGTGACTGTCTCTGTTTTTATTTTTACCTTTTTTTAGGGTTGATGGTCAATGAAATGAAATGTTTCGTTTGAATTGTTTGTGGCATAGTACTTGTATAGTTACCAAAACGTATTTTTAGGTTATATAGGATATGACAGCTTGCCCAGAAAACGTCATATGCAATCAATCTGAAAGTTACGGAACAAATTTGGCAGTTTACCTATTTGTAGTCCGCCGCTGCGTATTTTTAACGCACCGTAAGCATGCGCCTGTCAGACGAAACTACGTGCGTGCAACGGTGCGTTTACAGATGCGTCTGTGAAACGACTGGTCAGACGCATCCGTTATGCACCGTAGCCGTATTTATACATATAATTTACAATTCCGTTTCGTCTGACAGACGCATGCGCAAGATGGAGAACTTACATACGTAAATACAATAAAATAAATCGTATTCATACAAGAAGGCAACTTAAAAGCACATACTACGTGCAAAATATAAAACTATAGTATTACAAAGTAGCCTTAAATACAAGAATTCTCTAGTGATATAGAAAGTGCGAGTATTTTACATATGAGTGTGATTTTTATATGAATGTTTTCACCATTCCGTTAGGCCCCCATCACAACACAAATTGTTACACCATGAATTCTGTTTATTCCACCATTATTGACGGCTACCAGTAATTATGTTATACTGATAGGGGCTGCAGATGTACCGCAATATTATTCTATGATGATTTTTGGTGAGTGTGTTTGAATGAAATGTGCTGGTCATTCTGGTGACATTGTTTAACACATACGGCCATTTTTTATTTATTTTTTTATCAAGGATGGGTTTGCTCTTGACTCTAGTCTAGGTCATAGGACAGAGACAGAGTCTAAGATGGAGCGAGCTCACCCAGAAGAAACCTGTTCACTCTTACTTTGAAGAAGAGTTTGGGTTGTATGCGTTTGGAAACACAGACGCAGGTAGTATTTACACCACGTATGACAAAGATTTGAGGATCATTCGGAAAACTGTGTATCGCCATAATGTCAGCCCATCGCCTAAAATTGCAATAAACACCCTCGAGTCCCTTAGTCGCCTCTTACGACACCCACGGGAAAGAAATGGGGTGATGCTATTCTAAGCCGGCATCACACGGATGATGATGAGCATGTTTATCTCTTTGTGAATTTGTTCCCAGTCTGGTTAGGACATTGCAGGTTGAACAACTGCCGGTCCAGGTATTATCTATGAATCTAGGTAAATATCTATGATTACTTAGACGGCGGATGTTAGACAACCATGTCAGAGGCCTACTACTATTAGTAGGCGGTTTAAAATCTCTGACACTAGGGTTCATCGGGTCGTAGAACGACTTGGTGTCCCACGCGAAAAGAAGAAGAAGCAGATGTTTCGCAATATTATTCTGTGATGATTTTTGGTGAGTGTGTTTTAATAAAATGTGCTGGTCATTCTGGTGACATTGTTTAACACATACACACACACATCACGCCTTTGTTCCCTGCGGGGAAGGCAGAGCATTAACAGACGTATAAAATATGGACGCTACCGCCACGCTTGCCAAATACCTAGTTGAGAGCTGTTTTAGTAAAAATATACATTACTACAGGTTGTAATACAAATGAAGACCTCAAACCTCAAAGTCGCCTCCTACGACACCCGCGGGAAAGAAATGGGATGATGCTGTTCTAAGCCGGCATCACACGGATTAACAACATTTACGACGGACAACATAGAAACGAAATATCTATCAATTACTTTCTAGTTATTTTACCAAAAACATCATCACGGACTAGCTCTTAGATAGGTTTAGACGAATTATCCAATGTCCAATTTAGCCATTCTTTCTAGAACAGGTGTGAACAGGTATCTAAATTAAGGCATCAAAAAATTGGTTATAATTATAACTACAAAACTGTACACAATTTGTAAAAAAAAAAAATCAAGGTCTTTGTTTATTTTTCTATAAGTAAAGTTTGGCCGTGTGATACCGGCCTTAGAATAGCAGCACCTCATTTCTTACCCATGGGTGTCGTAAGAGGCGACTAAGGGACTCGAAGGTTGGATAATTTGGATATGTATTGCAATTTTAGGCGATGGGCTGACAACCTGTCACTATGGTGATTGACCATCTACCTTTTGTCAGACGTGGTGTTAATGTCCGTTTCTTGGCCGCTAACGCTCTGCCTACCCTGTATATAGGCGTGATTCATGTGTGTATGTAAAGTTTGTCAAATTATGTAACTGAAAGGTACCTATCGGTTATCTGTTAGATCCTCAACAATAACATATTTTTTCACACTTTTATTTCTGTAATTGTCTAAATAAAACCAGTTTAAAATCTAGCCCGCCCGCTATCGCCGCCTTAAAATCGTATTATCGGAGATAATCGATTAACAAAAAAAATGATGACTGCTACAAAATTATCTTTTACAACTTAACAATAGAATAGTGGAACTAAAGATTGTGTTTGTTGATCGCTATCTAATTTGATAGTAATTAATTACGAACCTTTAAACGCAAGGTGAAATAACAACACGGTACCTAATATAATTCTCACTTTAAACGCCCCGGTTTTAGGGTTCCATCATCACTTGAAAAGAACCCTTACATGTAGAGTGTTTTGCTAGTGACTGCTGCGGAAAATCAAGACGGGATCATGATAAAGAACAACTTTCCCGAAGGAACACTAGCCGAAATACCAAAAATATTACCTCCTATGGGGTCTGCGCGCCCCATTAAGTGTGGATGATGAAATGAAAGCCGGGTCCATGCAGGAATAGCTATTTTCTACTATGACATGCAAATTCCTCCGTGGTACCAGAACAAAAAACAAGCGGGCTTCCCGCAACACATAGACAACCCTCAACACATAAATAACATAGAGTTTTGTTCTAACTACTTCATGCTGGTTCATACACGAGCACGTTCAGGCAAGTGGCATACGCCACACTCCCATACAAATTATGTAAGTTTACTACTAAGCTTAGGAGTTAATCTGTAAAGAACGGATCGGACTGAATCTACCCGATACATGTCGGTAGGTCCCAAAATAGGGCAAAAGTAATGGTCAGTTGCTTTAAGTGCTTGTGGAGTGTGATCAACTTGCGATGGCTGCAGCCGCGGCTACTGTGATGTCGTCATCATCTTCCGAAAGGACGTGTCTGGGACGGTGTTTAAGACAAGAGGTTGGATGGGGGAAGTAGTTGGACTCGGCAACTATTAAGGGGTTTTAATGATGGTGAATGTTGTCAAAGAAGACAGAAAATAACTTGACTTAAATTAAAGGTATACCCCCAACAAAAACCCAACAACAACTGAACAACAAGTAACCCTTTAACAGGCAGAGCATGATAAATTTATTCATTGGTTTTGAAATATATGGCGGGTAGTTAAGGTTAAATTTTAGGTGGGAACATTCTTCCCATCGCCTTATAAAGGGCTAAACAACAAATGGCCAATAGCTAAACAACAACTGAAAACCATCTTAACAACACCTAAAAATACTGGACAACAAACGCACAATGACCAAACAACAACAACAGCTGAAGAACACTTCGTTTCATTTCTATATTTTTTCGAAAGGCTTACAACATCACGAAGACGTTATGTTACAGCGCTTGTCAAAAAATTAAATTTTTATAGGCAGGGTGCATAAAACAGGTCTTTGTACTCGTAAAACTGTTTTCGATTTGAAGACGAGTGTAGATGAACCCTGTTCACACATGTCAGATTCATCCTTAACCATCTATAAACATCGGCTTTATAACTACGCTATACAGCGATAGAAAAAAGGCTATAAAATTCAAATGTGGAACGCAACATTAGTTACCATTGACAGACCGTTTCCACTTGAGCAGATGTCGCTATTAACTTTATAAAAAGAAAAAATGGATAAGGTGCGGATTTCCTCAAAATTATACTAGTGTTCTGTAGATTGTGTGCAATGTGTGAACGAAGGTACTTACCATTACAGTTTAAAAAAAAAAAGAAACGACAGATAGCAGAGCTGTCATGATTTGATTAGTTTTTTTTTTGTCGTTTTTATTCAGGTTTACCACCTTTTTGATTGTTACTCAAACCTTAACTCTGACACCAGGATTCATCGGGTCGTTGAATGACTCGATGTCCCAAACAAAAATAATAGGAGAAGATTGTTACACCTTGAGTTAATTAATTGAAATGTCCACTCAGCAAAAGTTATTTACTTTATTTAATTATCTACCCTTTTCGAATCTTCCACATCCTTCAAGTGCACGCTCCCGTATGCTAAGTGCTGCCCTCATCTCCTCATTTTTTTTTTAAATATTGTAGGCATCCTATGGAAGCGTCAAATTTTTTTTTTGACTTTTACATTAACTGACGGACCCCTAAAGCACCTGTCAGTTGTTAAGTTTGGAGTCCGTAAACTGTTAACACGTACAACGTACGATTGCGATCGAACACTATAAAAACTTTAATACGTATTACTAATACTGCATTTTGTTAGTGATGTTCCCGGGAAACTGTTCTTGTAACTATTAACCTGTTATTGGTACCTAGTACCTACCATCCCACTAACTTGTGAAACCGCATAAAACAATGTTTTGAACCGTATAAAACAAATTTCAAGCTATTGTATTATTCATATTAAGGTTAAACGTCAGACAAGTGGCGCCCCCGAACAGGCAGAAATCTCTAGCTGAACACGCTGGTCATCCAGTAACTAAAGTATTAATAGGCGACAATAACAAACTAGGTACAAAAATT
This sequence comes from Tuta absoluta, assembly GCA_027580185.1. Lineage (NCBI taxonomy): Eukaryota > Metazoa > Arthropoda > Insecta > Lepidoptera > Gelechiidae > Tuta > Tuta absoluta. The sequence goes on from JAQAHW010000015.1 coordinate 11,351,726, forward strand.
ATTTAACTACTAAAACAATAAGAATTATTATTCACATACATACATAAATCACGCCTATATCCCTTACGGGGTAGGCAGAGCGTTAACGGCCGTAAAATAATAAATCATAAAGTTTATTGCACACCATATGGTAAAACAAGATCTTACAGGATAAAAGTATAACATATGAACCCGGGCGGGCACAGCAAATTAACATTTCAACATAATATTTTGTTTTGTATTGCCGTGTGTTGCCGGCTTAGAATAGCATCACCCCATTTCTTTCCCATGGGAGTCGTAAGAGGCGACTAAGGGACTCGGGGGTGTGTATTGCTATTTTAGGGGATGGGCTGACAACCTGTCACTATGGCGATACTCAATTTTCCGAATGACCTTCAAATATTTATCAGACGTGGCGTAAATGTCCGTTTTTTGCGGCCGTTTACGCTCTGCCTACCCCGCAAGGGATTATGGGCGTGATATGTGTGATATGTGTATTTAATTGAAATAAATTACAGTTAAAATCACTCAGTTAATTTAGCTTATAAATAAAATAATAAGTAAATTACATGCAAAAGAAAACAATTCAATTTAACTTCAAATTTATTTCTAGGTGCATACATTAGTCATTCCTTAAAAGGGATATTAACACCACATCTGACAAAAGTTTGAGGGTCAATCAGATAACTGTGTATCACTATAGTGACAGGTTGTCAGCCCATCGCCTAAAATTGCAACACACATCTAACCATCGAGTCCCGTAGTCATCTCGTACGACACCCATGGGTTGAAATGGGGTGATCCTATTGTCAGCCGGCATCTCCCGGCAATTGTTATGCAAGAATTTGGTTTTCGAAGCTCAACATATTTTTTTCTTATTTCGACCTATTTTCCTTGGGGGAAGTTGTTCCTTATCACCAGCCCGTACTCACTCTGATTTCAGTATCGGTCGCTAGTAAAATTTCAGTACATAACTTTTTTATCACAAAAAATTATTTTGGCAATTAAACTGGGTTATATCGGATATCAAACTTTTGCTGATAGTTCCTAATAGTAGTAATTTAAGAAAAAAAATTAACAGTTGAGTTATACCACATCGATCACATCACTAAAAGCAACAGATATGTCGAAACGGTTGTTTAAGCGAGTTGAGCCGGAAAACTAGCGCCACTTCTCGAAAATTTATAATCTCTCTTAAATATTTGTCAGCCGTGGCGTAAATATCCGTTTTTTGCGGCCGTTTACGCTCTGCCTACCCCGCAAGGGATCATAGACGTGATATGTGTGTGTGTATGTTATCTTAGTTTTTTTTGTCTTATTGTACCAATTAAGCTTTTTTTTATCCATGAAGTGGCGCTAGTTTCGCAGCCGTACATCCATTTTAGCTGCAATTTGTTCAACTAAATATACGATCTAGGAAATTGGAAAGGACAGGTTGCAAATCTAGGTCCCCCGTAGACTAACTGAGGCGGCTGGTCATTATACCCTTTTGGGGTAGTGAAGTATCTTATTAGACATTCTTGGCATATCGACAGTTTTGTAACCAGCTTTTTAATTTATAGTTTCCAATTGGAGTTGCCATGTGGTGCCGGTTTGATAGCATCACCCTAATTCTACCCGTGTGTGTTGTAATAAGCGACTAAGGGATAATCATCCAGGGAATGGGTAGGAGCGTTCTCTGTGAATGCAACATTTTGCACTGCGCTCGCTAACCCGCCTGCCAAACGTGGTGAGTATGGCAATAGGGGGAGGCCCATGTACCTTCAAAGGCAAAGAATACAATACTTACTGGCTCAAAAGCAGCAGAATAGTAGTTTATGCAACTGTCATATAATGGGGGTCATTAGAATGCGAGTGTCTGTATAATAGATTGACACGAGCATTCTAATGCCGAATTATATGCAGTTGCATACACTATTTTATCTACACTCTTAAAAATTACCTCAGTTGAACACTTTTCCAAACGTCCGCACCGGTGATTGCAAGGCTCGATCCATGGTCAAATTCAATACGAGAACGTAATATGGCTTGATATGAATTTTTGAAGATTCTTTACTAACAGTTATTCAGATGTCGAGTCTCAACAGCAAATAACTAAACAACTGAACAACAACTGAACAACAACTGAACAACAACTGAACAACACTGAACAACATCGGAATAACATCTGAACTACAACTAATCAACATCTGAACAACAACTGAACAACATCTGAACAACATCTCAACAACAACAGAACAAAAACCTATTAAAACAACTGAACAACATCCGAAAAATTACCGTACAGCAACAACTGTCAGGTGCGGCGGAAGATAGCGATTTGAGTATTGGGAAAAAAAACTTCGTTTCATTTCTCAACTTTATCGTATTTAGAGTTTTCTCATTAAGTCATTACGCTTCTGTAATTTATAGTAAACCCTAGTTTTTATAGGCAGAATGCATAAAGTAGGTCATTATGCATTTGTTTTCGAATTCATAATTCGAACATTATGAGACGAGTGTAGATAAAAATAATTTTAAACTTATACTAGCGGCCCGCCCAGCGGTTTCACCCGCTGCTAACTGATTTCCCACGGTGAACAGACATTTTCCCGACATAAATTATAAATAGGTACATACATAAATAAAAACCTTCCTTTTGAATCACTCTATTTTTAAAAAAAAAACTTCATCCAGATCCGTTAAGTGGTTTTGAAGATTTAAGCATACAAACAAACAAACAAATAGACGGGACAGACGTGAGAAGCGACTTTACTTTAAATTCCGTTTTTTTAATCCCCCAAGGGATGAAAAGGGGGTTAAAAGTTTGTATGAAAGATCGTTGTCTTAAGTGTGATCCGTTTCAAAATTTGTGATTAGACTTATGACTTAAAATAATTAAACACGTGTTTCAGTATATTTGAAATTTTAACCCTTAATAGGGTCAAACGGGGGTTTAAAGTTTGTATGAAAGTTCGTTTTTTTAAATGAATGTGATCTGTTTCAAAATTTGTGATTTGACTAATAACTTAAAATAATTAAACACGTGTTTCAGCATTTTTGAAATTTTAACCTTTAAATGGATGAAAAGGGGGTTAAAAGTTTGTATGAAAGTTTTTGTTCTTAAATGTGATCTGTTTCAAAATTTCTGATTAGACTCATAACTTAAAATAATTAAATACGTGTTTCAGCATTTTTGAAATTTTAATCTTTAAAGGTGTCAAAAGGGGGTCAAAAGTTTACTACCAATTGGGCTACCCGTTTTCCCATGGGAACGTGACATTTTCCCGGAATAAATTATACTTATAAACCTTACTCTCAAGTTACTCTATCTTATAAAAAAAACCGCATCAAAATCCGTTGGGTAATTCTAAAGATATAAGGAGACACCAAACGGGAAGCGACTTTATTTTATACTATGTAGTGATACTCATCAGTTATATACTCATAAGTAGAATTCTTTATTTGATATTCTGAAAGTATTCATTGTGAATCTACTTAGAAATAAAAGGTTTGAAGTTTCAAATTTTGCGGCTGTTAGTGTATGTAACACACACACACCCCAGATAGCAATGGGGGTTCTATATAAGATGTATGGTCGTTCACATGTACTCCACAAGCTGTGTAAGTTAGCTATATAAGAGCTGTATAGCTTGCTATAATGCTCTTATAGAACCAATTTGGGCACAAATTAGACAGCCTTAAGTTCACAATGGCTATATATTATCTCTATAATAGCGATATAATAGCAGTTTAAGTAGTAACATAGGACTTAAAGGGCGGGGCACACCGGCTCCGTATCCGTTCCGTATCCAGCTCTCGTCCGTAGTCACGCACGAACTCATGACGTTGTAATGTATAGGACTGTATGAGATACGGCACACCGCTTGCGTGCAGCACGGAACGGATACGCAACGCAAGCGGTGTGCCGTTTCTCATACAGTCCCATACATTACAACGTCATAAGTTCGTGCGTGACTACGGACGAGAGCTGGATACGGAGCCGGTGTGCCCCGCCCTTTAGGCTGACTAACGGCACTATTTAGGAGGCAGTGTGAACCATACAACGTGCATGAGTGGAATAAAGAGTAAGATGTGGTTAAATATACAGCCTTCACAGTTATAAAATCTGACAAACGTACTCCAGTACTACCTGAAATTCACATGTGTCCTTAATTATTTCTTTATTTCTATATCATTCCATTTAGTTATTGATTTTATGAGTGCCCAGGCATAACATAACTCCGGCGGACATAAATTTGGATATTTTTAATGATAATACGCAGAAAGTACCACTTTCAATACTTAATGCCTTGGGAATGCAACTTTATCGTGAAATATACACATATTTACAGCTAAAATATTTACGCGCCTTTATAAAAACGCCGTATTCATGATAAAATATTTAAAACTGTGTGAGAGGAAATCTACAATTTTCAGGTTTTGATGTTATTTGAACATTTTGATATTTCTACGGTAATCAATAATAACATCAAACTGAACCTGAATCGCTTTTTGTGAGTATTTTGTGAGAAATCTGCATGATACGTTTGGAGATTTATTTGGCAAATTGTAGGATAAGTAGAACAAAATGGTGGAAATGAACAGCGGCTATGTGAACTGTTATAACTCCAATTTAATGCGGTAGAGCGTATATACGTTCACATGTGTTCTGTTAGAACGCTGTTAGCTATATAAAGTCTCACATTTGTACCACTACAGAGCCAATGTCTGTAAATGTATCCAAATGTGAACTTATGTACAGCTTTAAGATGTACTTCAGGTCTTGTGGGATGAGTGAAATAGAATATCACATTCACATTCATATTCAGCTTAAAGCAATTAAGAGTAGTAATTGTGGACAAATGAACTGCTATTGATGTTATAAGACAACACATTTGGTTCTTTTAACAGCCCATAGCGCTCATGCGAACCATTCAAACACTTCTATACGGGTAGCAAATAAAGGTTTATGTTAATGATCACAAACAAGCCCTACTCCAGCTACTAGCTGCATAGAAGTCTAAAATAAGTAATCATAACAGCTTTTGGTTGTATAACTGACCACGTGTGTTATTATAATGCTAGGTCTATAACATCGTAGAAGTAGGCTGTTAAACAGCGATTGCCGTATCTCTACCCTCCTATATTGCTCTTAATCAGACGGCTGACTAAAGGATAGTTGTTAGAGTATTAAAACACCAACAATCGTATAAAAGTATAACTCACAAACTGTACACTCTTATAAGTCCCTTACACAGGTATGGGGGTTAATAATCGCCATAATGCAGCTCATAGATCACGAGTGAACTGTTTTAATGCTTCAAGTTCACATGTGAACTAAATGTGTACTCTTAAATGGAGTAAAATGTTATTTGGGACATCACGCCTATTATCCCTTGCGGGGTAGGCAGAGCGTAAACGGCCGCAAAGAACGAATATTTACGCCACGTCTGACAAACGTTTGAGGGTCATTCGAAATATGGTGTATCGCTATAGTGACAGGTTGTCAGCCCATCGCCTAAAATTACAATACACACCTTCGAGTCCCTTAGTCGCCTCTTACGACACCCACGGGAAAGAAATGGGGTGATACTATTCTAAGCCGGCATCACACGGCCATTCTAAGCCGGCATCACACGGCCATTCTAAGCCGGCATCACACGGCCACTGTTAGTGTAATGTTAATGATATTCAGAGTTGTGATGTGTTCCTAAGTTCTGCTTCTGAAATACGAATTAAGTGGACGAATTGGTCCTTAACCAGACAAATTTTACTTATTTTGCCTGAGAAAAAACAAAACTACGTTAGTGTAACATAGTTTTCTCCCAAAGGTTGTCTGGTAGAGATCGCTTTCAGCGATAAGGCCGCCTTTGCGCATTTTTAGTTTAAGTTTTCCTGTTATTTAGAGGTATTTGTGTTTGAATGAGCAATAAAGTTTTTTACTTACTTACTTATTTACTTACTTTTCTAGTCTTTTCTCTTTACCTGTTGTTAATCGATTAGTAGCATTATACATACACATATCACGCCTATTATCCCTTGCGGGGTAGGCAGAGCGTAAACGGCCGCAAAAAACGACCATTTTCACCACGTCTGACAAATATTTGAGGGTAATTCGGAAAATTGTGTATCGCCATAGTGACAGGTTGTCAGCCCATCGCCTAAAATTTCAATACAGACCCTCGAGTCCCTTAGTCGTCTCTTACGACTCCCACGGGAAAGAATTGGGATGATGCTATTCTCAGCCGGCATCACACGGCAGTAGCATTATGCCTTTAAAAATTTAAAACATAGGGCGAAATTTTAATACCTAGTGACTGATAGCAAAAAATGCAGACGGGCTGGTGATATGGAACAACTTTCCCCAAGGAACATAGGTCGAAATACTGAAAAAGAACATTGAACCTCCCATAAAAAAATGCCGATCAGCTGATTTGAGTAGGCATCAAAACTTAAAATATTGTTGTCATATTTCAACCTAAATAAGTATGTTCAAAGTTGTTCCTTATCACCAGCCCGTCTTGAGATTTCGCTTTCTGTCACTCACTACTAAAAGTACACCCTATAGGCATATATCACACTATGGAATTGTTTCGGAAATTAATTATACGCATGTAAATAACACGCTTTAAAAATCTTAACTTAAATTTGAAACAAATGTCGTATACCACTGGTGGTGGCGTAAAGTTACATGCCGTGTAATTAACCTGGCCAGCCCCGAGGCAGTGCCTATATTTTTATTTTTATTTTGTAATCCACCCGAGCCGGCTTTCTATTAGGACAATACAATATTATTATTAAAAAAAGAAAATTGTGTTATACAAATTTCTTTTTTTACAATGACGGATTATAACGTCAATAAGTGACAACACTATCCTACATTGAATTAAGTAATTTCATTTTCAATTTCATTTTCATTTTTATTTGTCTACTGTCTTCGTGTATCTATAGATCAGCCCATATCAGTAGTAGCTATAGGATATAGCCCAGCCTAAGACGTCATTTAATTAATCAGACGTCACTTTAGCAAGCAAATGACAGCTGCATTTTTAAGTGACAGGATAACTTAGAAAAGTGTACCCTAAATAGACGCCATTGCACAATAAGCTTTTCCGTTACAATCATGTCACAAACTACAAAAGTATTATGTAGTTCATTATTTGTTTATTTCTTGTATTGTTAATATCCTTGCATTTTTTTTATTCCATCAGCTGATGTTCATAAAAAATGGCAGCTGAGCCGCGCGCCAAGAAACTAAAAAAAAAACGCTCCAATTTCTATTGTGGACCGCCCAAAAACTACGCCCGCGCATTTTTTTCCTCTTCTTAATGTCAAGTTCAAATACGGCTTCTTATGAACCTTTGACATTTTGCAACTCTGCCAATATACATCTGTAGACACTTCAAGTAAAAGCAACTTTATGTCCTCTTAATAAAACACGTAATAGTCAAAAGTATTGGTAATGTTAAGCTTGTCAAAGATTGTATGGCATGAAATTTGTACTGACGTAAAGTTAGGCCGAACTTTACAACAAAGGCATTTGTCGTCAAGATTTTAGTTTGATTTATAAACTGCAAGAAATTTTACAAAGTACGAGTAAGCAGCTGTACAAATTGTACAAATAAATGCTAGCACACGCACTTCACGCCTTTATTCCTTGCGGAGTAGACAGAGCGATAACGGCCGTACAATGCGGTCGCTATCACCACGTCTGACATATAGTAAACGCACATGCACATCTCGCCTTTATCCCTTGCGGGGTAGGCAGAGAGACAACGGCCGTAAAAGATGGTCGCTATGGCCACGGCTAACCGTTTCGGAAAAATCGTGAATCACTGTTGTCAGCTTCTCGCCTAAAATTGTTACACACATGGAACCATCAAGTCCCTTAGTCGCTCCTTACGACACCCGCGCGCGGTAAAGAAATGGGTTGATGCCATTCAAAGCCGGCACCACAGCCGCATGGTAAATGCTAAGAACCTGTGAATATCTAAGAATGTAAGCATTCGCAACGTAAGCATTGCTACATTAGCTTTGCTAGCTGGCAAAACCTTCAGAAACTATAATGAGATGAGATACCACAGACTTTTTAAGGCGAGTGTAGTCGTAAACGACCTCAACCGTGGCGCCTCTCCACATTTTTTTTTCTCTTTATACAAACAATCTATCAGAATGTCCGTTGCACAAGTTTTTAGTATTATCATTTAGTCAAATTAGAACCTGCAAACCCAATGAAAGATTAGTTATAACAAAAAGTGCCTAAAACGGCCACTTTTGGTATATATTATTTTTAGTACCTTGAGTCTGTCGGACGAAAATAATTGCAATTCCCTGTCTGGCAGACGCATGCGTTACGTGGGAGAATCGCCTTAGTAGCTAGTGTAAGTGTACCGCTGGGCAGGCTCTACTTCATATCATAATCATAAACAAGCAATAAAATATAAGACATCAGCAATAAACTTACTACTGTCAATGCCATAAACATTTTATTTCTTTTTTTTCTGAGTCAGTCTCGCAAAGGCACGACCCGCACGTGCCCACCTGGCGCTAGTGATGCGATCGATAAAACGTTATTTAATCGTTTTTTATCGAAAAAGATAAAGTGATAAGAATGAATGTCAAGTTCAAGGTGATGGATTGTGTACACTTCCATCGGTACATTATTTATTTGAAGGGTTGCAATATGGTTTCTTGGAGATATGATTGAAACAACATTTGTATGGGAAGACTTAAGATTTTTTACATATTTAGAAAAATTGGCACTAAGAAAAGTTGTTCAGTTTCGCGTCTAGAATATGTCCTGAAAATATTTACCCTCCACTACCTAACATCCTGTATTTCGATTATTTTCTACACTTTCCTTTCGAATACAGGATTTACAGGTGAATTAGGTAAGGACATCTAAAATAAAAAAAAGGTACTTGCAAACGTGAACTGTAATAATTGGTGATAAAAAGGTATAAAAATAACTTATACTTAACGCTATAGGTATTATTAGGTATAGATAAACTGTATGAATGTATCATTCCTGAAACGTTATTTAGAGTAGGTACTAAATATCAAAACACCTTCATATATTAGGTACCATAATAATGTTGTTATGTATGATCGATTATATTTAATGAAATAAAATTAGATACTTCACAATTTTATTTTCATATTTTCTATGCAATTTATATAAGGGTGCTTATAATGCCTAAAATGAAGAACATTGTAATTTAATTTTATAAGTTGATTCATAACTCAAGCTGGAATCAAGAGCATTAATCCCATTTATAAAATAAATATCGATAAGTTTCTACTAGTCTTACTTTGCTCTACATCTCTAGAAAATTTCTAACAACCATTCAACCGCATTTCGTCTCGCGAATTCTTTTCAAAAATCCAAGACGTCGCGTCATTTATTCCGATTCGAACAAAAACAACACTGGCAGCTGATTTCGTTCTTTTTTCAAACTTAGAGAACAACCAAGCCACTTATTTGTAATGCAAAAAACAAAATATATTCAAAACTATGCCATATGCTTTAGGAATAGCGTTCAAAGGGGAATTTTGTGGAGTAAATTATTGAAATGAGTATGCACAAGACCTCTTTAATTCATACAGAATTAGTACTCAAATTACTTGACTTTATTCTAAAGAAATAGGAATCGTATTACAAAAGGGTCGGCGGTACTTTTGTCGAATTAAAAATAGTGTAAATATCCTTATGTTTGGAAGAAAAAATATTTTCAAAGGAGTAGGAGGAAAGAGGAAGTGCTTGAACATTGACAGCTAATTATAAAAAGTTTAATTAGAGGTGTGAATGGACTGTAGTCACACTTATTAATAGTAGGAATAGGCACGTGTTTAGATTAATTAAAAACACAAAAAAAGGAAGTCTTGTATAAAAAAAAGTCGGTTGTTAAAACGTTGATATGTTGAATTTGCTTAAAAATAGCCAAGAATGTAATAAGTATTTTGAAATTTAACGAGAAAATATTTTTTTAACATGCCTTTTTTACTCAACTAATAAGTAAACTTTATAGATAACAAATGAATTTAATTGTATGACAACAAAGAAATATTAAATGGGTAATATCAATCTTATTAGAACAATAGATATATTTGTTCCTACTTTGTACCCCATAAATTTTTATACCACGCATTTAAATATACATTATTTTTAAAACAAAACTGTCATACAATAAATAAATTCCTTTTTCAAATTATGAATACGGACTACTAAGCGGTGTGTACACGGTTGAGTTGACAGGAATAGTGTCATTTTTATTCTAATTCGATTAGCAATGCCCAGTCATGGATGACAATATGACAGTGAGCAGTTACGTCATGTCAGCTACCGTTGACAGCCGCTGTCAATGTGCCCACGCCCTTATCATGTACTTTTTGTACTTTATGATTTTCAAACTTCAAGTTAGGTACGTAGAGCGATATGTAGGTATTTATTTACTATTGTAATAAATAGATAAAAACGTATTTATGACTTATTTCCCTATGGATATGTCTGCAATCCACAACATTTCAAATTTCTAACAAGACTTTTTTATATTTTTAATTGATAGTTTATCGCATCATTAAATAAAAAGCAAGTACTTATTATTTTTTTATGTTTCATAATCAGAGATTTCAAATTTTAAAAAGTGCCTTAGTTTAGTTCCAACAACTAGGCTGCTGAAAACAGAATTCGTTTGCCTAACTTTATTATAAAAAAAACTGATTGACATTGACAGATGAATGAATGAAGTTTTCTCCACTGTTTCACACAACAACTAAGCTGCTGGAAACAAAATTCATTTGCCTACTACTTATATGACGTTTACAAAAAAACAGATGACAGATGAATGAATAAAGTTTTGGTTGACTTGGCAGATAGTGCACGTGTCTGTCATTGATTTTTTTAAATGGCTATTGACTTTTTTTTTTCTTTGTGTATTCTGGAAGGTCAAAAGCCATGCTGCCTAAATCTGTTGTTTTTTTCTACTGTAAGCAAAGGATTTTTTCAGGGTAATCTTAACTTTGGAAGTTTTCACATCTTTTCAAAATATTTCAGAAACGATTATCCCAAACACTCTAAACGATATTATATTTTTTGTATCTAACGTAAAATGAAATGTTGTCAATTAAAACTTATCGATTCTCTCTCTTTTTGTTGATTGATTAAAAAATAAGTGAACTCTTATCCTTAAATTTTTATTGTGATAGTATTAATAACCTAAATTTCCACAAAGTTTTCGAGCTGAATTTGATTTTGCACATATTTCCTTCCCACTTATCACTTTTTCTATGCGACCTTGTAATTCACAAAACGAGAACCTAATTTCAATTAAAAAGAAAACTGTTTTCGATACCAAAAGTCAATATTTTCCTAAATATTTATGCACGTGCCGTCTACCAGCGAATGCAAATGGTTCATTGATGGTTCAATGTCATGTTGACAAGCTTGTCGGTTTAGCTGAGCAAATATATAGATACCACAGATTATACCTAGGTACCTACCCACCTTGCTGCGCGCAGCCGCCAATACATACTTTGTGCTTGCTGCTATCCAAATGCGAAAATACCGACGCTCATTCCAAATTCAAAAATACTTCCTTCTAATTTATTTATTTTTATTTAACGATTTATTACACAAGAAAATACAAAACACAGATCACATCATGTCTATGTATGTAATTGCAATTCTTCACTGAAACTAAGGGAATTGTATCGGGGGAATCCTTAATTATCCCGAGTGTCATAGGCTAGGCTTTTTCTCAGAGAGCAGTCGTGTTATCATTTTTTAAATTTTTATTTAAAAATTAGTAATATGAGTGTGAGTGTGAAACCTAAAGAAGTGTGAGTATATTGCAGATAAACGGATAAAACGTGCACAATATTACAGTTTCTTCTTATATTTGAGAACTAATTGCTCTTGTCGGTAGAGTAACCGCCAATTGTCTCTATCCTCCCTCTTCTCCTTGACCTTCTTATTTATTTATTTATTACACTTTATTGCACAGCAAGTACAAAGGGCAGGCCTAATGCCACGCGGCATTCTCTACTGGCCAACCAAAAGATAAACAGAAAGCGTTAAAGCGGGTGCACATACACAAAAAAAGGTAATATAATCGTACGTAAAGTTCTCACTAAAGGTGAAATAAACAAAAATACAAAGTACTTAATAATTTAACAAAATAAAATTAAAATACATAAACCTACATAAAATTATGCATACATAAATGAATAAGATGTACCAACCAATCTCCTAGTACGACATGACCAGTATTTTCTCATGATCTGGGTGTACACGACTAACTTTGTTTTTTAGTTGTTAGAGAGTTTATTCCTTTACGTTTCGGCTGCTTACGGCAGCCTTCTTCACGGAGGTCGACAGATCACATACGCCCGCCCGTCAGCAGTAAAATGAAAATGAAAATGAAAATGAAATAACTTTATTCAATGTAGGATAGCATTATCACTTATTGACGTCATGTAATTGCAGTGAACAGATTGGTACTTGTTCCTTTAATAATAAAACAGTATTTTCTCCTTCACTTGACCTAAATAACTCCTTCTTGACCATCCTTTCCCTCTCTTTCCTTCGATCTTTCCCTCGATGAGTGTTTTGGACAGTTGGTCATGACGTATCAGCTGTCCCAACTTCTTTCCACTTCTGTTGTTTCTCTCACAAGTTGGAGAACTTCTTCGTTGGTCTTTCTTTTCGTCTTGTTTATCCTTTCCACCCTCCGCCAACACCACAAACATCAAAAATACCTACCAAAGAACAAAACAAAAACACAGAGTATTTTTCTTTGTTATTATTATTATTATTATATTTTTAATACACTAGCAGCTCATTGAGCTGATGCGTGTATATCACTGCACTTGTGTCTTAATTTTTTGATTGAACATTCAAAGATTATCGCGCAAGTTATCATAGGTTAGATATTTAATCATCATTTATCATTTCATACAATAAAAAGTTTGGTCACTTGACTTCAGTCTATATGAGATATTAGAAAGCTAAAGTATTAAGCCAATTACTTTAGATTTCATCTTCTCTTTTCGTGTGGGACACCGAGTCATCCAACGACCCGATGAACCCTGGTGTCAGAGTTTTTCAACCGCCTACTATCACTAGTAGGCCTCTGACATGGTTGTGTTACGACCGCCGTCTAAGTAATCATAGACAGCAATCGGGACCGACGGCTTAACGTGCCCTCCGAAGCACGGAACCATTTCTTTTCGGACAATCAGTTGGTTCACCCTGCAATGTCCTAACCAGACCGGGAACAAATTCACAAAGAGATAAATATCAACTTTTGTGAGTGTCCCACCGAGAATCGAACCCGGAACCTTTGCGTCGCAGGCAGTCGCACTACCACTGCGCCACATCGGTCGTCACTGATATGATTAGATTATTATTATTAGATTTCATAACATAGCACATTAAACTTGCACGTAAGGCATATTCAATGACACATTTTATGGGCAATAAAATCATATTATCCTATTTTATTTTGTTTAATGGACTCAAACAGTTTTTAACATTATATTAGTACTACTAAATTATAATAGTTTAAACTTACAGTTTACTAGGTTTTCCTATGAAGCTTATTCAATAGTTTATACTTTCTAAGTAGTATAAATTATTACTATGTTGTGCCGTGTGATGTTGGCTTCGAACAGCATCAACCCATTTATTATCCGTGGCTCTCTTAAGAGGCGGCTAAAGAACTCGAGGTATTGCAATTATTGCAATTTTAGGCAATGTGCTGAGAACCTGTCACTATGGCGATACACAGTTTTCCGAATGACCCTCAAATGTTATACAGATGTGGCGTAAATGTCCGTTTTAAATGGTTGTTTACGTTTTACCTATCCTGCATGGTATTATAGACGTGATATGTGTATGAATACTATCTAGTATTGTACGTCATTTTTTAATAAAAGTTAAGTGAGTTTAATATTTTCTTGAGTTTGCACAACTATTACTCATCACAACGAAACAATTTTCTTCACAGAAACCGTGCCAAACCAACCACAGTCGAACGAGAACCAGCGTACTTACCATACTTGAAGAAAGTAACTGATAAGATCGGTAGAATTCTGAAGCGAGCTTCAATCAAGACCATTTTCAAGCCGCCGAGGAAGATCAGCCAGTACATCAGATCAGTCAAATGCAACATCCCTCTCCGAGACCCTGGTGTTTATAAGCTTGACTGTGACTGTGGACTCTCAAACATATGAGAATCAAAGATAAATGTATCTACACGTCAAAAAGAACATATTGCCGATGTAAAAAACCGTCGTGACAGACAGTCTGCAGTGTGTGAATCATGGATAACCCTACCCATAATGTCAGGTTCGATAAGGCAGCAATCCTATCGAGAGAGAAGAGATTCATTCCTAGAAAAGTACGGGAAGCCATAGAAATTCAAAAACATTTGAACTTCAACAGAGATACTGGATGGGGAATCTCATCAACTTGGACTACGCTGATTACACAGCGGAAGAACCAGATCCAACATACTGTAAGACCTTCTACACAAGACACCGTCTCAGCATTTTGCGTGGAACCGGGACGGTATGCTAGGCAATTAAGAAATAGATGGCGGAAGAACAAAAATAATTTAAATTCTAAATAATGACGTCTAACACCTTAGTAATCCGTAACCACGTAGAAATTGTACCTATAATCCAAAATAAACACAACTTAAATCCGTTTAAAATTGTTTTATTGTGCATATATAAGTTACTCTTATTTTATTGTGTTAAGTGAGATTGTTTAAGTTAGTTGTGGGTGCCCGGTGGTACCGGCAGGTGAAATTTAGGTAATGTTTTATTCATGACCTCAAAACCCCTTTCCGTCTAATCTTTTTTGGTCAACTTTAAAAAAAAACAATATTTAAGGCAGAAAAAGTAGTCCAAACAGCTGCGTATAAAGTGAAAATTTTATCGCCATAGTGACAGGTTTTCAGCCCGTCGCCTAAAATTGCAATACATACCCTCCAGTCACTAAGTCGCCTTTTACGACTCCCACGGAAAAGTAATGGGGTTATGCTATTCTAAGCCGGCATTACACTAGAACATAAGTCGAAATACAAAAAATAAATTTGGACCTCCCATACAAATTGCTGATATGAGTCACTATGCAAACTAAAAATATAATTTTGTCATATTCCAACCTATGTTCCTTGGGAAAGTTGTTCCTTACCCCGTCTCGAAATTTCGCTATCGGTCACTAGTAAAATTTCACTTTCTTTCATAATTAAGAACAACTTGAAATCGTGCCCAATTGACATGCATACGGGTCATATAGCTAACCTTCTTATTTCAAATCGGTTAAATGTCAATTTCCATAATTTCTTTAACATTAGCGTATAGCACCGGGTGTCAGGGGGTCAGAATTAATGTTAATTGATGTCAATCAAAATTGCATGTCAAATTGTCAAGTGACACTCCCACGAGGCGACGGTTTTTCGCACCTGGACTTTTTGACAGTTCATTCATAATTTGTCATATTGACAAGGTGCGTTTGAAACAATGTGGTGATTGATTTTGTTTTTGTTTTTTGGTACTAGGTATTGACATCCTTGGAATAGCATTACCCCAATTCTACTCGTGGGTGTCGTACAAAGCGACGAAGGGATCTTTCCGTTTTTTTCGTGTGGGACACCGAGTCGTCCAACGACCCTATAAACCCTGGTGCCAGAATTTTTGGGATGAAAATACGGGAATGAGGGGCATCGTTCCCTGTGAATGCAATATCTTGCACTGCGCTCGCCAATCCACTTGCCAAGCGTGGTGAGTATGGCAATACCCTCCAATAGGGGGAGACCCGAGTTCAGCAGTGGACTGCTGTGGCTGTTAATGTTATGTTTAATTGACATTATTTTTCGTTTTTGCCGTCTGATGCCGGCTCAGAAGGGTGTGTATTGCAGTTTTAGGCGATGGGCTGATAACCTGTCACTATGGCAATACACAATTTTCCGGATGACCCTGAAATGTTTGTCAGACGTGGCGTAAATGTCCGTTTTATGTGGCCATTTATGCTCTGCCTACCCCGCAAGAGATTATAGGCGTGATATGTGTATGTACCTATGTGTAATTATGTGTGTAGTGTGTAAGCTTACAATTATCATTGTGTTATCGAGCTGCACACTATGATTGCACTTGATGATTAGCTTTACCTAAAAATATTTGCACTGAATTTAATAGGACCTTTTTCAAGTCACTGCACAATTTGGTGCAAATCCGAAACAAATAGAAACAGACAATAAAATCCAATTAAAGAGAGCTTAGGGCGCAGCTGCCCATCACATAACTCTCCAGAAAATTGGACCTCGGAAACAGACAGGCCGGAAAATTAAAATACCGTTACGTCTTCTTAAAAGCAAAAGTTCAAAAGTGCATTTCGAAATAAGAATACGCAATCTGAGATCAGCTGCTCGGTGAACAATGGTTTGCTCTCGTTCGGACTACCCTATTGTCGGTGGATCTTTTGTCAAACTATTGTTGCTAAGAACTGCAGCATATATCCTTATATCTTTTACTTCCGTATGCGAAAACTGGCAGGATCACAATGGCGTCTCGCCCTTCATGGATTTTTTTCTTTAGGTCCGCGGAACTAGTTTTTTTTTTTCATGTAAATGTTGATTTATTTTCGTCAACAATGCTTCGTTGGTATGGGAACGTTGCTTGAGTAGCTAGTTTATGTTACCAAGGGGTATGTAAGAAGTATGTTCCTATGCAGTGTGTTAGGCTAACTCGTTCCTTTATACAGAGTCTTATACCACATTAAAACAATTTTAAACGGATTTAAGTTGTGTTTATTTTGGATTTTACAATTCCTACGTTTCGAGCTCTTTAGTGGTCGTGGTCGCGGATGACTTAGGTGTTAGACGTCATTATTTAGAATATAAATTATTTAAATGTATATACACAACAGAACTTAAATCCGTTTCAAATTGTTTTATTGTGATGAGTAATAGTTGTGCAAACTCAAATATTAGAGTCTTAAATATTGGGTTTAAGTTTTACCGAAATGGTACCTACTAACTATATCATCAACATACGGTAGTCGAAAAATCGTATCTAAGTGTTACGCTGATATATACCTACATAATGTATATGTTTATGCTTTTCAAGTGTGCAACCGAGTCGACATACGACTCGATTAAATACGAATATTTTTTGACCTGCCATGAAAAATAAGATTTATTAGGTTTCACAGATTGTAACCTATTAATCAGCTGATTTAAGTTACAGTGAGAATTTAAATATTTTGTAATATTTCGATATTTTTTTCCAGTTAACCTTGTTTCTTTGGTTGATACCAGCACAAAGTTTTCAGTTTCAGTCACTGGTTTTTCACCTTATTTAGATTGTAGAATAAATTGGGCATGCTAAAATGGTCAATTTCGAGGGAAAGTCCAAAAGAATTTCAAATTTTTACTTTATCTACAATATCTACATATAAAAATAGGAAGAAAGTGTAAAAAAGCTCGTAAAAAGACACATGTGTCCTCTAATTCTCTTACAAATCTCATAGGTGCGAAATTCGACCCGAGCGAAGATGTTAATACTTAGAAATTTCATAAATTATCTTTTCTCTTAAAAAGGCATTTTCAAAAAATGAATGCATTGTTTAAAAAAATCTAAGTGATTGAGGTTTGTTGCGCATATAATTCACTTTTTTAAGTGTACACGCAAAGACATTTTTACTTACTATGCTTTGGTTACATTATTTCGGAATAATGAAATGAGTTTCTTAAAATGGTTATTTTCACAACATGCCATAAATACCGAATTCTCAATAAATCCATAATTTTATCATTTTTCGTTAGACCCTGTATCTATTATTTCAATATGTTATTCTAACTCGTTCTACCGAATATCGGGTGTTACACGTAATGTCACGACAATAGCATGCAATGGAGTGAGAAATTAGTAAAAAAAACCTGATTAAATTTATTTGAGCACCTTTTGGCTGCTTGCAAATATTTTGCTAAAGGGTTCAAGGGTCACAGGAGTTATTGTACTTTAGAAAGGCAATGTACGGACTTTATTGCTTAAAGATGGCTTGAAGTGGACAGGTGGCACTTAAACTTAAATAAAAGCTGAAACTTGCTACTGGTCTTTAGATCCTGTTATACATACATACATCACGCCTTTATCCCTTGCGAGGTAGGCACAGCAGCGTAAGCGGCCGTAAAAACAAATATTCACGCTACGTCTGACAAACATTAAGAGAATCGACTACCGAGCTCTCGTCCATACAAAAAGAGAAAACGTTTTCCTACCCCTAAATGTAATCCAATCTCAATGATTTTTTAGAATGTTGTTGACACAGTAAAAAACTAGGTTTGTAGTTTTTCCTTTTTTCGAATTTTTCAATTGATTGAAAATTATAGGCGTCTTAAAGTCACTTTTTTTATTACCAAATCTTCCTTGCAGTAAAACGTTTGTATTTTAAAAACAAAGTTGTTTTAAGTAAAGATAAAAAGCTATAAACCTAGAATATAATATGTTGAAACAATGGACACCAAAATCATAACTATTGGTTGTGATTTAGTATGTGGGAAACGTTTTCTCCCGAGACGCAAATTTCACCTTAAAAATACCTACAATCAGTCGCGAGCGGCAACGCTCTCTATCGCACTACTACGCGGGGACGTGAGCGCGCGAGCGACAGTATGAGTTTTCTTAAATACCAAATTTTTTGAAATGGCGATGGTATTCTTCCCTCTTAAGGAGTCTTTCAGAAAATTGTGTATCACCATGAAAACAGGTTGTCAGCCCATCGCCTAAATGTAACCATCGAGTCCCTTAGTCGCTATAGATAGGGCGATGCGATATAGATACTCAGCCGGCAAAAAAATATAATTAAACGACTTTCTCTGAAAAAGCTTAGTTATTGTGAAAAATCAATGCATATGTATAAGATAGTCATGTTCTTAGAAGATAGTAACGTAAAAGCGGTTAGTATAAATTGCTTTCCTCGGCAAGAAATTACCATAATCATGTTCAGGATTTTTCATTCAACGTTAAAGGCCTAAGAAGTGAGCGGTTTTAAAACCTTAACACCAAGGTTACACATACATACACATACACATATCACGCCTATAATCCCTTGCGGGGTAGGCAGAGCGGCCGCATAAAACGGACATTTACGCCACGTCTGACAAATATTTGAGGGTTATTCGGAAAATTGTGTTAACACCAAGTGTCTAATTCCAAGCTAAACTCCCGCAGTGGAAGCGATTTACACAGGTAAATTTCGAACAAAATACCAGGAGTTCAACTGGAGGCAGACAATGGCTGCGTTACGCAGCGCTAAATAGCATACGCTGCACAATATAGCAGCGCATACTATGAATTAAACGTGAACCTAAATCTATTTAACTTAATTAACTAAGTTGATTGAAATTGGCAAATGATGTGTTCCAACCCTTACATAACTCAAGTCGGTAGTAAATACCGTCTGCCGATCTGGCGTTACGTCACACGTATTAGCACTAGATTATAAGTAAGTACCTCCAAATTATATCACCCCACGAATTCCGCAATTCGTACTAAGGAGTCACAATGATATGGTACAACAAATATGACTAAAGGGAACACACCATTAACACGAATAAACAGGTTTACACTTACAGTCAACGTGCCGGTCCAAATGCATAAAATACCCAACGGAGAAAGGAAGTTCAGGGAATGGATCAAATCGGGATTCCGTGGGTACTTACAGGGCTGGGTGGAAAAGATATCGACACCCAGCATTCCACTACAGCCTTGGCGCGTTATTCACGTCAAACCACTCACAGCTTCTGTTCGTATTCCACTTTGATATTAGTCATTACGCGTGACCCAACCCGAATTTGGGCCGTACAAACGCGGGCCAAAATGGCCACCTGATGCCTATTCAACGCGACGCTCACGTGGAAGACGTCGAGACATCCAACAATCACTAAGCCTGGTATTCTAGTATAACCCAGGAGAACCGCAATAATACGATGCATCAACACGCGCGATCTCAAATTGAATCGTCCATTACACGCGGCATCACAAAACGTGTGGCGGGAAATCCGTACAAAACACAATACGCTTGTTCGAGCGGTTTTGAGTGACTGACTGCGGTGCAGAAATCACCGCCTGGCGCCTACCAGGCGATCTGCGCGCACGTCGCCAGTCTCGCCCTGCGAGTGAGAAAGGGACAACACACGCCCAGAGCGACGCGTGCGATCGAGCACCGCGCCGCATTCATAGACCGTCACTAATACCTAACCCACCCCAGCATAACAACGCTAAATATTAAACATTCACCCGCCCTAGGCCGAATCCCTTAGGCCTATTCACTACTGGGGAGACGAGATAGCGTTGCTATTGCTCGCTTAAGAACTGAATCCCCTACCTGAACTGTCGCGACTCGAGGAGTGCCATCACTACCTGGGAACAAGTTGAGAATGCGCCCTCTGCGCCATCGCAGTGGCGGCAGGTTGGCATCCTTAACCAGAACGAGATCTCCGATGCGAGGGGGTTCAGTTCTGTCCGTCCACTTAAGGCGTTGCTGCAGAATGTGCAAATACTCAAGCGACCATCGCTTCCAAAAATTCTGAGACATTTGCTGCAGCAACTCATAACGCGTCAAACGATTGCTACTGACCTCTGTGTAGGGGTATTCTGGCAAGGCGTTAAGTGGTCGGCCAATTAAGAAATGCCCTGGTGTCAGGGCCTCCAGATCATTCGGATCTGAGCTAAGCGGACACAAAGGACGTGAATTGAGGACGGCCTCAATTTTACAAAACACGGTCGCTAGCTCCTCAAAGGTTAATATCGTTAAACCTATAACGCGCATCAAATGCGTCTTAGCGGACTTTACAACCGCTTCAAATATACCACCCCAGTGGGGGCATCCTGGTGGATCGAACACCCAGTTAATGCCCTGACGGGAGAGGCTCGTGCCGATAGCTTCCTCGTTTTCCGATAAAAACGTTATAATTTCTTTCATACATCGATCAGCGCCCTTAAAGTTGGTACCACAGTCCGACCTGATCAGCGCTGGTCGCCCTCTTCGCGACACAAATCTATCTAAAGCTGCTAAGAAAGCCTCCGTAGTGAGGTCGGCCACGAGTTCCAAGTGGACGGCCTTGGTTGCTAGGCACACAAACACGCACAAATACGCCTTGATTGACTTCGCGTTGCGAAGGCGTGATGCCTTTACCATAAAAGGCCCCGCAAAGTCCGTTCCCACACCCGCAAACGTCCAGGCTTCCGTCACCCGGTCCGGTGGGAGGTCTCCCATCTGAGGTTGCATTGTGGCTGCCTTCAACCGATAGCAAGGCAAGCACCGAAACACAATGCTCCGTACCGTACGTCGTCCAGACAAGATCCAAAACTCGCGCTGCAGAATAGCCAAAAGTGCATTGCAGCCCGCATGCGAGTTTTTCTGGTGACGATCCCTAACTATAAGTTCTACCAAAGGTCCCTTCTTTGGGAGTAACAGCGGATGCCGTGCTGAAAAGGGCAGGTTAGCGTTCCGAAGTCTACCTCCAACCCGGAGCATTCCATGCTCGTCCACGAACGGGTTGAGGCGCACAAGACCTCCCTTCAGCTTTCCACGGCCATCCCTGAGCAGCCTGGCCTCTTCCTCAAAATGTTCCGCCTGGACGACCCTAACCAATAAACTTAGAGCCGCATTCCGCTCCGCAGGCGAGAGGACAGGTGCCAAGTTCCGTTCTGCTTGAGGTTTTCTACAGTTGTTCACGAACCGTTTGATCCAACCTGTCACCCCTAGAAGTTTGTCGAGGGAGCTGTATCGTTCCAGCAAGAAAGCCGCACTAGGCTTAGGTACGATCTGCCCTACGTTCACTCGCAAACCTCGATCAGGAGGCCCAAGCGGCGACCCGCACTCATTGTATGGCCATCTCTCAGGTGACTCAGTCAGCCACTGAGGTCCCCACCACAGTGAGTGACCTACCAAATCAGGGGCCCTACATCCCCGTGAGGCGCAGTCCGCTGGGTTCTGTTCTCCCGGTACGTGTCTCCATACCAACGGAGTTTCCGATCCTTTAATCTGTGACACCCGATTTGCCACGAAAACCTCAAGAGTATGTACCGACGTCTGTAACCAGCACAGAACTATCCTACTGTCGGTCCATGCGTACACCGTTTCATCCAAAGTGATGGTACCGCGTAGATTACTAGCGACATGATGTAGCAAGCGCGTGAGAAGCGCTGCTCCCGCCAATTCCAACTTTGGAATGGTCCATCTTGTCCTAACCGGAGCCACCTTACTCTTGGCCATAACTAGACGCACGTCTACAGTTCCCGTTGAACTGACTGTCCGCAAATAGACAGCTGCCGCGTACCCTCGCTCCGAGGCATCACAAAACCCATGTAGGGTAGCCTTACATCCCACCGATGGGAGCAATTTGCGAGGTATGGCGATGCGTACGATCCCTGGTAAGGTGGTCACAAACTTGGTCCAATCATTCAACAGCTCTCCGGAGAGCTGGTCGTCCCAACCCAAGTTTGCTAGCCACAACCTTTGCAAGAAGCACTTCGCCATGAACGTCACCGGTGCGATCCACCCGTTAGGATCGAAAGTTCTGGCGATCGTCGATAATACCGAACGCTTCGTCCAAGTCTTCTGCAAAAGGTCTGGCTCGATCTGATACGTAAAGACATCATGCGTTGGCCTATATTGCACCCCTAGGATGCTCAACGTATTTGGATTGTCCGGGTTCTCGAAAAGGTGCGGGTCCTGCTGGAACTCACCTGGCAACCCGGCCAGGAGCTCTGGACAGCTGGACAGCCATTTCCGCAACTCATAACCTCCTGATTCCATGATCGCGATCAGCTCGTCTCGTAGTAGCAGTGCTTGTTGCACGCTATCTGCACCCGTGCAGATGTCATCCACGTAGACGTCGCGATCCAGTACTGCTGCGGCTCGAGGGAATCTTACCCTTTCCTGTGCGGCCAACTCTCGCAGCGTGCGTACTGCCAAAAACGGACTTGGCTTCAGACCATACGTTACCGTGTTAAGCTCATAAGTGACCATCGGCTCGTCAGGGCTCTCACGCCACAAAATCAGCTGGTACCGACGGTCATCCGGGTGTATAATTGTTTGGCGAAACATCATTTTGACGTCTGCAACGAACGCTACTTGGTGCAACCGAAAATCTGTGAGGATGTCCACAATGTCCCGGTTCAACTTGGGACCCGCGTGCAGACACTGGTTCACAGACACACCATTCGATGTAGGAGCAGAACCGTCAAACACTACCCGTATCTTCGCCTCCGGTGACTTCAAAACAGCCAGGTGTGGTATATAGTAATGCTCGACACACCTCCAATCTATGCTGGACACCGACATGTGGCCTAACTCTAGGTACTCCCTCATGAATTCGATATACTTCTGCCGAAGTGCTGCATCTCGCTTCATCTTTCTCTCCATAGCCAGTAGTCTCCGTTCCGCGATCTGTCGCGAACTACCTAAGGAGGGGCGGTTTGGGAGAAATGGCAGCCTGGTAACAAACCTACCTGACAAACTTCGTGCAGTGTTGTACTGATAGAACAGCTCGCACTCGTCATCCTCTGGCTTCCGTCTATCCGCCGTGGGTGGCTCCTCAGACTCCCAAAACCTCTGCAGCACCTCCGACAACACACTACCATAGAGAACCGTATCGCCCTCTGGTAGGTCCTGAGGTCTCCAAACTGGGCCAAAAATAACATACCCCCCTGTGGTATCAACGGCCACTAAACCAGTTTGCTGAAGTACCCGTTTTCTGCCACACCAGAATCTCCCGAGGACGTCTGACCCGAGGAGAACGTCCACCGTACCAGGAGTATCAAAGTCAGGATCAGCTAGCTCTAAGCCTGTGGTTAACCCTCGTACCGTTGACGGTAACCGAACCTGAGGAAGTTTCCCTACCACATCATCCAGCACCACTGCTGAGGCATGATAGCTGACCCCTGTACCTGTATTACCTAATGTGAACTCGAAGTTCACCTGACCCCGAACGTCAGGCACATCTACACCTCCAATACCTACAGCCCCATCCGTTGTGGGCCTTATATTTAAGCGTAGCCTACTCACCAGCTTACTAGACACAATACAACCCTGAGCCCCTGTATCTAACAAGGCTCTTACCTGTATGCTGCGGCCACCGTATCCCCATACCCAAATCATTGCCGTAGGCAACAATACCGTAATTGGCCGGGGGGCCGAAGCTGGCGTGTAGGCGGCGATTACCTAGCAGGAACCTAAGCGCGGAGTGTCCGCGTCCTGCGGGGGGGTCCCCTCTCTCCGTACACCTTCGAGTGGGTCCCACTCCTGCTGATAGGGACCTCTGGTCCTGTACGCCATGGCTGGCAGCCTATAGTAACCCTGCGGCAGGCGCGCGTACCGTGGATGCGCCTGTAGCCGCGGGTGCTCAGCCAAGGGGAGAGGCATGCGTGGGTCATGAGACCTCACCATGTTGTTCAGTCCCGCCGAGTACTGCATGTACTGGCCCTGGTATTGGCACCCGCCCGTAGCATCACGTACTTGTGATGGGTGCCCCTGACCTTGGACCTGTGACCACCTACCCTGTCCCGGCACCTGCTGCCGAGGTGGTGACTGTCTCGCGCGTGGTGAAGGGGGCATCACCTGCTGATGTCCCTGGCCTCGTCCCTGAAACCCTGGTGGAAGAGGACTCCTCCTTGGAGGGGGTGGGGAGCGTTGCTCCCGTCTAGGTAGGGCAGACTCCGTCCGCTGACCCGCGTCAGCTCTGCCTCCGTAATCTCCGCTGCGGTTCATGCATAGGAGCTGATGGTGGGCACCCTGGCAGTACCTGCAGTTGGTGCTTGATGGGCACTCTCGCACCTGATGCGGCCCCATACACCTAAAGCACCAACGCCGTTGCTGCACCACACCACGACGTTTCTGCACCCGCTGTGCAGCGAACTCCTCACACGCAGTCACCTGATGCCCCGCCTCTCTGCAGTAGGCACACCTCGATTCTAAATTAGCGACATTGTATCGCCTGGGTGGCCTACTCTTACCGTCTCGCGCCTGTGCACCCGGCCGTTCCGGGCGGCGAGCGGCCGCAGACTCCGCGTGAGGCGACTCTCCAAATTGGGCATCTACCCGCCTGCACTCGGCCTCGAGGAAGGACTTGAGCTCCTCGAAGGTCGGGAGGTAATCAGATGTCTTACCTCCGTGTGACTGTTCAAAACGAGCGGCCATGTCGCTCGGCAGGCGGCGCAACAACGTGTGGACCAGGATATAATCATAGCCTGACACCGGCATCCCCTGTCTCTCAAGAGCGTTCACTGCAACGCAGACAGGGTTGAGGACCTTGGCCCTGAGGTCCGTCCCTCGTGTGATGGTCGGCACGGTGAGCCACTGTTCCAGGAGTTGGTCAATCATGAGACGTTTGTTGCTGTATCTCTCGATCAGCAAACCGCGAGCCGTCTCGTAACTTGCATCATCGACTGGTAGATGCTTTACCAGCTCATGGGGCTCACCTTGCAGCTTGGCCATCAATTGTGCCATTTTATATGCCGGCTGCAAGTCAGTGCGGTTATGAATCACACTGTCAAACAGATCCTGGAATCGGGTCCAATCCGTGTAGTCCCCGTGGAAGACCGGAATCGCCACAGCCGGCAGGGGCACTTGCACCCCCGGTCCCCGCGGACCATGGGGTGGGTCCGGCTCCCCAGCCCTACGCCTGGTGATCACAGCAGCCGCCTGCTGGATCTCCTGCCCTATCTCCAGGCACTGGGTCACATTCGCCCGGACCGTAAGTTTGACCTCCTCATCAGGCGTCCCATCAAATAACTCCTCGCATCCAGTGAGGCAATCCAACACCTCCGCGACCCGTTCGTCAATCCGTTGCGCACAAGCGATGAGTGCGTCCTCTCGGTCCCCGCGACCGACCATCGCCTGCTTAGTCGCGAACCAAATTAGGTGCGTTCTAATTTTTGCCTGAAGCTGTGTAATTGTGGGAGCCATGGTACCAACTCAAAGTAACACCGAACCTTACAATAAAAAACAATAATAGACAATCGGCCCTGATCCTACCGTTAGGATATCCGCACAGGGTAAACACAACGATAATAACAAGCAATTCACTAATTGATTGGCCCTGACCCTACCGATAGGATATTCTACACAGGGCACACACTACAATCACAATAAATATATTTTTTTTATGTAGGTAGATTAAAAATCTTATACTAAAATAATCTTAAATCTAGTGGTTTTCTGAACCACGCTCTGCTACCAAAAATTGTCTAATTCCAAGCTAAACTCCCGCAGTGGAAGCGATTTACACAGGTAAATTTCGAACAAAATACCAGGAGTTCAACTGGAGGCAGACAATGGCTGCGTTACGCAGCGCTAAATAGCATACGCTGCACAATATAGCAGCGCATACTATGAATTAAACGTGAACCTAAATCTATTTAACTTAATTAACTAAGTTGATTGAAATTGGCAAATGATGTGTTCCAACCCTTACATAACTCAAGTCGGTAGTAAATACCGTCTCCCGATCTGGCGTTACGTCACACGTATTAGCACTAGATTATAAGTAAGTACCTCCAAATTATATCACCCCACGAATTCCGCAATTCGTACTAAGGAGTCACAATGATATGGTACAACAAATATGACTAAAGGGAACACACCATTAACACGAATAAACAGGTTTACACTTACAGTCAACGTGCCGGTCCAAATGCATAAAATACCCAACGGAGAAAGGAAGTTCAGGGAATGGATCAAATCGGGATTCCGTGGGTACTTACAGGGCTGGGTGGAAAAGATATCGACACCCAGCATTCCACTACAGCCTTGGCGCGTTATTCACGTCAAACCACTCACAGCTTCTGTTCGTATTCCACTTTGATATTAGTCATTACGCGTGACCCAACCCGAATTTGGGCCGTACAAACGCGGGCCAAAATGGCCACCTGATGCCTATTCAACGCGACGCTCACGTGGAAGACGTCGAGACATCCAACAATCACTAAGCCTGGTATTCTAGTATAACCCAGGAGAACCGCAATAATACGATGCATCAACACGCGCGATCTCAAATTGAATCGTCCATTACACGCGGCATCACAAAACGTGTGGCGGGAAATCCGTACAAAACACAATACGCTTGTTCGAGCGGTTTTGAGTGACTGACTGCGGTGCAGAAATCACCGCCTGGCGCCTACCAGGCGATCTGCGCGCACGTCGCCAGTCTCGCCCTGCGAGTGAGAAAGGGACAACACACGCCCAGAGCGACGCGTGCGATCGAGCACCGCGCCGCATTCATAGACCGTCACTAATACCTAACCCACCCCAGCATAACAACGCTAAATATTAAACACCAAGGTTCAACCGAACTTTCCAAAACGACAGAAATTAAATGAAATTTACTTTATTCAATATAGGATATAACTTTCACTTATTGACGTCATGATCCGTATTTGAAAAAAAAGGAAAATTTTATAAGACAATTTTTCATATTTTGTTATAACAATTTTGTACTGTCCTAATAGAAAACTGGTTCAGGCAGAATAAAAATTTTAACGAAAGCACTGCCTTTAGGCTGGGCTGGTTAATCACACGGCTAGTAACTTTACGCCACCACCACTAACAAAAATAAAGCTGATAAATTACATTATCAAACTAAATTTCTGCCCGACGGTTTCATCTGCAGTATTCTCGTAGGAATGGCATGATTTGAAGTGGTAAAATTTAGCCTTTGGATTATCTCAGACTATACTCTATCTGTGCATTAAATTTCATCCAGTAAATAGATTTTAAATAATCAAAATCAAAATCGAATAAAAATTACTTTCCCCTTTGATCATCAAAAGAAGTCAATAGTAAAAAAAGTCCAAAATTAATGTGTCATCGTGAGGTCGTTAACGTCGTGGGACTATGGGGTTTATGGGACCATAGGGTTTACTGCATTCTAATCCCCCAGAACCCATAGGGTCACAGGTCAAAACGAAATTGATTTATTTCTGAATACGGACCCTAGAGCGGTGGTTCTCACACACACCGCATGGCTTTCCGGTTTATTGCCGGAGTCGGGTTTTTGACGAAATGAGCTTTTAAAATAGACACACATGTTACGCCCTTATCCCTTGCGGAGTAGGCAGTGCGTTAAAGGGGCTTAAAATGCGGTCGCTATCGCCAAGTTTCACAAATATTTGAAGGCCGTTTCAGAGAAATCGTTTATCACTATAGTAACAGGATGCCAGCCTGTCGCCTAAAATTGTAAACCTCGAGTCACTCAGACGCCTCTTACGACACCCGCGGAAAAGAAATGGTGTGATGCTATTCTAAGCCGGCATAACAAAGCATCGAAATTCCATACAAAACCGATATCACGGCAAACGTCGCCGCATCAAATTGCGTCATAAACCGCAATATCGTCCGGTGCGTGTGTGGTTAACCTATGGGCTTCATAGTTTAATTTCTGGTTTTTATCCGACGATGCGAAGCTAAACATGGGTTTCTAAAACTGGTATAGGTATTGAAAGATAGATGTCAAAGTTTTGCTTAATGTTTTTAAAGTCATAGAAATGCCAAACTAATCTTGAAGAGACAGGTGGGTAGTTCAAAAGCATTGAGTATTGAACATTGTGGTGGATTATTATTATTTATTTACCTAACAATGACGCAGCCCTACTATTCGTAGTAGGCGGTTGAAAAACTCTGACACCAGGGTTCATCGAGTTATTGGACGACTCGGTGTCCCACTCGGAAAGATGAAGAAGAAGACAATGACGTAACATTTTCAGAGCGACTACATTTATGTAGGGTAAAATGTTACTAGCGACCGATAGCGAAAACTCCAGACGGTATAGTGATAAGGAACAACTTTTCCCACGAAACAAAGGTAAATTTGGTGGTGGTATGGGATCTACCTCCTAGTGGTCCACCCCGGGCAACGGCAACACAGGCTTGCCTGTGGATAAGTCCGGCTGAACGATCCCACCAAGCGGTGGAAGGCTCCGTAAGGGGCCGCCTGGCTTGCGACCACCATCTCACCGAAGTCTGGCGCCAAGTAGCTTGCTGCGTTCCGTCAGTGTGTGGGTGTGCCAGTGCCTTAACAGGCTTCTTCTGGGTGAGCTCGCTCCATCTACTCTGTCTCTGTCCTATGACCTAGACTAGAGTCAAGAGCAAACCCATAATGAATATAAAAAAAGACCTCCCATGACCTCCCATACAAAATTGCCCATCAGCTGATTTGGGTTACTATGGAAGCTCAAAATATTTTTGTAACATTTCGACCATCGTTCCTTGGGGAAAGTTGTTCCTTATCACCAGCCCGTCCTCTGTTTTCAGTATCTGTCACTAGTAAAATTTCACCCGAAACAATAAAAAAACGGCAGCTTCCAATGCTTTAAAATTTTTAGATGCATTCATAACGAAATGACAAAATTATTTTATTTTGCGTCAAACGATTACAAAATACTGACAATCTAGAGATGCTACGAGTAGTATTGTGGAATGAAATGTGTCAAAAAAGAACTATGTAAGTAAAACTTAGGTGTAACCTGCGTATTTGTAACGCATTTTTATACTCACTATGTATAACGTACATACGTGATACATACATACACATATCACGCCTATAATCCCTTGCGGGGTAGGCAGAGCGTAAACGGCCGCAAAAACGGACAGTTACGCCACGTCTGACATATATTTGAGGGTCATTCGGAAAATAGTGTATCGCTATAGTGACAGGATGTCAGCCCATCGCCTAAAATTGCAATACACACCCTCGAGTCCATTAGTCGCCTCTTACGCCTCACACGGGAAAGAAGTGGGGTGATGCTATTCTAAGCCGGCATCACACGGCAGCCAAACGAGTACAAAATACTGACAATCTAGAGACGCTACGAGAAGTATTGTGGAATGAAATGTGTCAAGAAAACGTTATAAGTAAAATTCATACTTAGGTGTTACCAGCGTATTTGTAACGCATTTTTATACTTACTATGTATAACTTGATAAAAAAACTAAGAAACCATAGACACATGCAAATGAAAATAACTTACAAACACTTTATGAGTCATTGGTCTGCAATTAAATGACAGTTTGAAACCGCCAACCGGTAGGCACGTGCCAAAGCCTCCTAGACTACCTAGGTCTAACATATAAGGGAATTTTGCAGAGGGAACCCTGTGCTGTGAGCAAGAATTGAAGCCATAAAAAACTCGTCACAGTCAAATACAAATAAATGTACGAAACGTGCTATCGTGCTGTTCATAAAGAGATTTAAAAATCTTTCTTAGAGTTGCGCACATCTGTAAGCTGTTTTCAGATGTATTTTTTATATTAAGTTTCTTAAATTAAAATTATAATAAAGTCGATATTGGACGGCAAATACAAAATCAAAATAACGCGAACTTTTCTTGCGCAGTCAAATATCAACTTTGCTTTAATTAAGATACATATATCACGCTAATATCCCTAGCGCGGTAGGCAGAACGACTGCCAAACATATACAATTAAGATACACCTAATTTACTTAACCTTACAGTATTTGACAACCGTGTGATGCCGGCTTAGAATAGCATCACCCCATTTCTTACCCATGGGTGTCGTAAGAGGTGACTAAGGGACTCGAGGGTTAGATGTATATTGCAATTTTAGGCGATAGGCTGACAACCTGTCACTGTAGTGATACACAGTTACCTGATTGACCCTCAAACTTTTGTCAGATATGGTGTTAATATCCGTTTTACGGCCGTTAACGCTCTGCCTACCCCGTCAGGGATATAGGCGTGATTTATGTATGTATGTATTACAGTATTTTGTTTCGTGTTCCATTTAAATTTTCCGTCGCACGCATCATTCAAATTTTGCGTCAAGTTAGTTTCCTCTGAAACAATACATTGCTCTGAGTGTCTAATAAAAAACTAGATCCCATAAAAAACACTAGACTATAAATGTTCTTAACCGTTGGCAGATGCGCCCGCACGTGCCTTAACCTTTTTAAAATGTCACGCTTTCAGTTAAAATACTTAATTTGCAGTTCTAGGAGATGATAAAAATAATTGTATTGTAATAATATCTTAGTAGTCAATTTGCTACTGGCAGGTTTTGGTGGAAAGGTGCTTCCGTTTTGCAGCTTGTGTTTCTTGTTCTTAATTTGAATATGATAGGTAGTAAGAAACGGACCTCACCTGCGTGTAGTTCGATCGCAGAATTTAACGGGCCTACTTCCATGAAGTGAGGTAAAAACGAGCTATGAGAATGCATTTCATACATATTCTAAGGAACATCACTGTCAACAAAATTTTGTTTTTTATTCTTCAAGATATGAGGAATAAGCCAGGGCAGCGCAAAATCTCATTTTATATTTAATAACGGAGAAATTAAAATTTAAAGTTACCTCTATTTTTCAGTGATGAAGCGTGGCGTAATAGATTTCTTCCGCCAGTGCTAATCGAACTGTATTGATCTTAGTATGATTATTAATGGCAATTTCACGTTGAACCCGCCCGGGCGGCTATTTTTTGACAAAACAACTTAGTTATTAAGAAATTTAGCAAAACACTTACTGTTTCCGGCTGCTTTCCTTGGGAGTAAAAGGTTTTTGTTTTGATGTGTTTCCTCTGCTGTCAAAACTGACGTGGAATTGATCATAGATAAACGGAATATGATGCAGACGCGACACACTGTACATTTGTTCGATATTTTGACCGTGAAAAATTATTGTAGCTAGAATTTTGCCGTAAAATATATCAACTATCTACATCAACGGCATTCTATCCGCTATGGATAATTTTGCCAATGTCAATACTACGTTGATTGGTACATCGAACGAAACGCAAAATATGAACCGATTAGACGTAGGTATTAAAAATATTTTTACGATCAAATAATAGGATGACGTGGTTGTTAGTGCAGATTAGTATGAAGTAGTAAGGTTCGATTTATATGCAACACTAGACGGTGACACGGCGGCACAAAAGCAGTTTTTTAACCGCGGCGGAAATTAAATGTATATATGGAGCGCTGCGCATACGGTCATCACCAACCACAGTTTTAGGACAAATTATAAGAAAGCAAGTATTAGTACATTGTTGTCGAGGTATGGAAAATAAGACTTTGCTGGACGAGTATAGTTTGAAGTCCGAGCCGCAGGCGAGGACTTCAATTATACAAGTCAAGCAAAGTAATTTTCCCCGAGGCTTACATAGTGCTTTTCTCAAAAAAAGGCTAGGAAATAAAAGATTGTACTTCTTATAAAAGTTAGCTAGCGACCGCAACAAAACGAAACAAATAAAAATTTACAATTTTCCCACCAATTGTAATTTTTTAAAATAAATTCGCCTGTAAGGCACAGTATTACGTAATATTCTGCCATACTAAATGTTTAGTTCATTCTTTTCTTTTTTAATTCTGGACAGGCAAGGGTCTTCACATCATACAGCCTCGTCTTTAGTTACCTGTTTCATACAAAATTACGTTCCGTTTCTATGAGAGTCATCGAGATAATTTTGAAATCAAATTATGTGGGTTTAGCGTATAACGAATTTATCTTAATGGACACCAGCAAAGGATTTCCATACAACTTTGCTGGCGTGATCTGAGACGTGACAAACAATGTGAAACTTCGCGGTTTCTTTTTTTGAAAGAAATGAACACGTTTCCTAGCATGTTTGAGAAAAATAATTATGTACATGTACCTACTTACGTACATACATACATACACATATCACGCCCATATCTCTTGAAACTTGCGTACCTAGTATACAAAAGTATTATTTATGTAGTAAAAGGTTTTTGTCAGATTTCAGTTCAAGAGTGGGATCAATTGATTCGGAAGGTTTTTAGTGTTATGGGGTAGAAAGGTTCTAGAGTGGCACTTGGTCAAGATGTTCATGCTAGGGTAACACTGGGTTGAAAGGTTCTAGACTTATACCTAGCTGGAAAGTCCTAGAGTGTCACCGAACAAAATGCCAATACTAATGTTAAAATTAATTTCCAGGTAGGTACTTATCATTTCGGGAAGGTCGAGGGTATCATTTATATTAAAGGTTGTGGTCACCCTGGTTCGTTGGTAACACCGAAATATACCAAACATTGTATAGGGCTATAAATCCCTTTTCTAAAAATACCAATTTCAAGACCAAAAATTACAGGATTATCCAGATAGGAATGGATTAAAAACCTTAGTCAAACAAACAATTAGAAGCACCTTCGATTTTAATTTTTCTTAGTTACTTTAATAGATACCACCAAAATGTATGATAATTTTTAACTATGAAGCAATTCAACTGGTGTCGGTGATTAAAGGATTGTAAAAGGTGTTCGAAGGTATGAAATTTTTAAGGCATGCGGCTCTGTGTTTGTCTGATGGTCAACAAATATTGTTCAAAAACTAATGAACGGTGCGAGAATGCGACCGCTATTTTATATATTATCATATCATAATATCATACTCGAATATATTAATGGCCGTCGCTAATTGGTTTTTGCTATTTATATTTTGAACTTACATCTATATATACTGATTTATGCAATAAACGTTTAAAATTGAAATTGAAATTTAACAGTATTAGTTGCGCTTAAGGTACACGCAATGACGAAAATGACAAAGAAATATCCAAAAAAAGTTTCTTAATGTCGAAGTTCGCAAAAAAATGTACAATACCAGGATGGACAAAAACGAAACAAAAATATGTTCGCGCAAAGTGTGTAACATGATACTGACCACTTGCATTTTTAAACCTGAACTAATAAGTTGGCTTTATTTAGTTTAATGACTTTGCTTCTTCTGAAATAACGTAAAACTAAAAAGTTGTAAATATGATTTGAGATGTTATGAAGATAAGTGTTTTGTGAACTGATTACCTAAGCCCTTATTTTTAGACCAATTCTTTTCATGTACTGAAAGTGGAAGAATAACAAACAAACATACAGTACAGGTTTATACAGTTCATAACTAATATGGATACTATGCGTTCAGCTAAGTCTTGGCGAATGGTTCAGCTTATTCCAAAATATGGTCCTTATGATATAATGTAGGTTAATATTCCTTCCAAGTTATAATATCAACTTTGTGAGTAGTCCACCGAGAATCGAACCCGGAACCTTAGCGCCGCAGGCAGTCGCACTACCATTGGTCGTCAAGTATTGTATCAGTACCAGTTAGACTAACAGTATATGAAATGGTGACACCTCTATAATATACTCTTTGACATGACTTCCGAATTTCATTTGAATTTCGTTCCTTCCGTCGAAGTACAAGCCTTAAGATGATATGATATTAATACTACTCAAACAAAATCTTTGATGTCCTATTTAACATTTTAAACAATACGAAATTTCGTGACTGTATTATACCTACGTGTTTCATTTAAGTAAAGTAAAAACACTTTATTTCACATTCAAAACACAAAAAGATAACAGGAAAACTGAAACTAAAAAATGCGCAAAGGCAGCCTTATCGCCGAAAGCGATCTCTACCAGACAACCTTTGGGTGGAGGAGAAATCAAAGGGAAGAAGAGAGTAGTGCATAAAATAACGGTAAGATTAGACAGTGTACATTAATAAATATACTAAATCATACCATACCATATTATAATATACTACAATAGATGATATTATTAAAATACAGATTTTAATACATAATTTAATATATAATATAATACATATATAATAGAATCTCAAAGTACAATAGGATACAATACTAAGTAGCGAACACACTTTGACATTAAATGTTGATGTACCTTAATTTTGAAGCATTTTCAATAACACTAGTAATGGTGAGAATGAACGTTTTTCACTTTTGAATAATTTACATTTTGGATAGAATTATATTTTAGTGATTTTATATTAGGTGCGTCGAGATTAATTTAGGGAATCGTTATAACTACTACACTTATTTTTCATAGAATTGCTGAAAATACCAGTAGGTAGTTAAAGGTTATTTCACTATTTACATAATTTACTCGTTTAATTAAATTTTCACATTTATTTAAAAAAAACATAATGACTCAGAGCTTGTAGTGTAAAAATGCAATATTTAAAAAACATTGAATTTTTTCTTTTTACGTAGGTATACTAAAGGTACCTTTGTGCCTTTCATCGTATCTCCATACATAAATTATACGATCACTTTGATCTGATACTTTATTGGACAACCGATTAACGGTTTGTAACTTGCATTATCGAAAAAATGGGTTATCGCCAATTACCGCATTATCATGCATACTAAATTCAATCAAATCCTGAGTTACATCCTTTTGTATAGCGCATCAATGTATTCAAATCTTGCCAGTTATTTTTCTGTTATAGTTTCGTAAAGTAACTCTTATAATTAAAGCAAAAGGGTTGAAATTGTTCTAATTTCTTTTTATAAGGTTCATAAATAAGTTTGTAATTATAAAAAGATTTTATTCAGTTTATTGCAAGGGCGTATTCTAAGATCAAATCATAAAAGAAGAAAAGAATCTTGATCCACATAGATATATCTGTCAAATTAATTCTTTAGGGTAAGAAATGGGGTTGAAAAAAAATTGCATCACCCCTCTACATAAGTTAAGGTAATGTGATTTTTTATAATTATTTCTTTTGAATAAAAAAACGTGGGTAAGAAGCAAAAAGTGTAAGGAAAGGACAAGAGAATGGATATAGAAATTGCAATGTGTTTTTTCACGGGTTGTTAGGTACGGGTAGTTTTTTGAAATGATTTAGATACACGTTTTTTAGCAGAAAGTAATATTACATTACTTACTGTAGATAATAATAATGAAAAATTGACTTAAGTTTTATGTTGGGGTTGAATTGCCGTGTGATGCCGGCTTAGAATAGCATCACCCGCTTCTCTCCGTTGGTGTCGTAAAAGGCGACTAAGGGACTTGAGGGTTACATGTGTATTGCAATTTTTAGGCGATGGTAACCTGTCACTATGGTGATACACTTTTTCTGAATTGGGTACCTTAAAAGTTTGTTAGACATGGCGTAAATTTCCGTTTTAAGGGGGTTTATGCTCTGCCTGCCCTGCTAGGGATATAGGCGTGTTTATTAATATCACGTATGTATGTATGTAATAATAAGGAGTTTTCTTATTGGGGTTAAATAGCAGTGGCTTTAGAGTTTAGAGGAAAAAAATCCTTATTCTTCGTAGCTAAGTAGATAATGGTTCCCCTGCGTATATTTTAGTTGCGGAATTTTATAATTTTCAAACATTTTCTTGCAAGTTGTATGTATGTAGTAACTTTTTTGCGCCAAATAGATCAAAAAGAAAAAAATACAAATAACAGAAAACGTAAGGTACAAAGAACTTATCCCATTAAGTAATCTCTCGCAGTCAACCTTTGAGAAATCTAGAGGACGTGTGCACAGGTAAACTATGGTACGAGGGAGTTGCAAAATAAAAAGAAGTAAAATTTACACTACATTTAGTTGTCATATCTAATATAAAGTTATTTTACGCAGTTTATTTCAAAATGTTTCTGGATAAGTCCCGACCTCGGTGGCGGAATTTTAGACCGTTTTAATATGACATCCCATGTTTTCAGCGCCCCACGCGTAATTTTTTCCAATTTGTGCTTTCAGCGTAAGTTGTCATATTAACCCATAAACGGTTCATCCCCTTCTCGTCCGTCGCTGCGTAGGTATTTTTAACGCACCGCAACGCATGCGTCGGTCAGAAATTGTAATTTCGATTTTATTCCCATACAAATACGGGTACAATGCGTTTACAGATGCATCTGTTACAATCTATTTTTTTGCGACTTCTTTTCTTGTGGGACACCGAGTCTATGAGCGACCCGATGCGACTGAACTATAGGATGGTGTTCCGAAACTAGTTGTTTCTGTAGCTCACAAAGCTAGATCAATAGACTTTTTTTATACTTGTGTTTCTAACTGTCCCAGTGGATGAAGCCAACCACGCGTTATTCGCATACTTGCATAAGTTCACCAACAGCAGGCAGGCCGCGGTGGCTCAGTCGGTAGAGATTCGAACCCTGCCTGCGGTGCAATTTTGCAAGTTCTCAAAAAAAAGGCATATTTTATTTTTCTTTTATTATAATGCTGACAAGGTTTTAGAATAGCATCACCCCATTTCTAGCCGTGTGATGCCGGCTTAGAATAGCATCACCCCATTTTTTACCCATGGGTGTCGTAAGAGTCGACTAAGGGACTCGAGGGATGTGTATTGCAATTTTAGGCGATGGGCTGACAAGCTGTCACGATAGTGATACACGGTTATCAGATTGACCCTCAAGTATTTCTCAGACGTGGTGTTAATACCCGATTTACGGCCGTTAATGCTCTGCCTACCCCGTAAGGGATATAGGCGTGATTTATGTATGTATGTATGAGAAGGTTTTTTGTATACCTACATAAATTTACTTACTTCCTCTATTCCATTCCTTTTTATATATTATATCTAAAATGATTATATCATCAACAGCCATTTGACTAAACCATCTTTCGTTATTTTTTCTGCACATTTGGAGGGTTTCAACTAAATTATATTATTTATTTTTATAGTCTGTCCTCCCATTTCTACAAATTAGATTATCGTTGGACAGATGTCGAAGCCAACAGTTGGTTTATAGCTAAGCTTTTAAATCTGTTAATTGTACTACAATCGTATTGAGGCGAGTGTAGCTGTGAACGACCTCGACAGTGGCGCCACTTCACAAAAAAACTATACTATATTTTATTTAATAGATTGTTTGTAAAAAGAGAATAATATTCTCTAAAAAGAGAACAATCTATTAGAATAAAATTTCTCAAGTTATTAGTAAAATTAGAACCTGCAAGCTCAATGAAATATTCGCTGCTATTAAAGTTATGGCAATTAATACCAAAAGTGGCCGTGTTATTTTTTTCCATAACTTTAGCAGCGAATATTTCAATGAGTTTGTAGGTTCTAATTTAACTTAAGGGTAATACGTAGATTAATGGGTAATACTAAAAACTTAAGCAATTTTCATTCTGATAGACGGTTTGTAAAAAGAGTTTTTTTGTGAAGTTGCGCCACTGTCAAGGCCGTTCACGGCTTCACTCGCCTTAAATGGATGAAGCAACATGACCTTTCGGAATGGAACGGGATAGAAGACCGAATTGCTCTAACAATAAATGAAATACCATAGAAGTAAGTAAATAATACTTCTAATCTTATCATTATTTGCGAATTGCAAGCGTAAAGACGCATCTCCTGTACATGTTTTTGAATAAAGAAAAGAAAATTATGAAGGATGCTGCAACAATCACTGTTCATTTTAGTTAGGTTTTGTTTTTGTTTGCTTTTTTTTTTGTTTTTGTGGTAACATTTAACTTTGTAACTGTCATGTATCTGTGTTGTGTTGTCCGTTAAATAATAAATGTTTTATTATATTATTATATAAAAAATACTGTTTTCCATCGCTCGCGAAAAACAAAATTAATATCATTTTTTATAATTCAGGACCCCATGATTTTATGGTGGGGAGCAGGAGCTTACCCGGAGAAGTTTTATGGTTGTTCAAACAACCAGCTCAATCGCGCCCTTGGGGCGAAAATTAATAGCAATGACTATATGGGCATGCCGCCGCAGTGTATTCTCTTCTCTCTCTCTTTCCGTGTGGGACGAAGTCCGAGTCGTCCAATGACACGATGAACCCTGGTGTCAGAGTTTTTCAACCGCCTACTACTAGTAGTAGGCCTCTGACATGGTTATGTAACGACCGCCGCCTAAGTAATCATAAACAGCACCCGGGACCGATGGCTTATCGTGCCCTCCGAAGCACGGAACCATTTCTTTTTCGGACAATCAGGTAGTTCACCCTGCAATGTCCTAACCAGACCGGGAACAAATTCACAAAGTGATAAATATCAACTTTGTGAGAGTCCCACCGAGAATCGAACCCGGAACCTTTGCGTCGCAGGCAGTCGCACCACCACTGCGCCACATCGGCCGTCAAAAGTGTATTTATATTGATTCTTTTTTTTTTGTTTATGATATGAGTTCCCACTTAAGGTTGAATCCCACCAAACTTTAACACTCTCGTCATGTTTGAAACTAATCTTTATTTTTGGATTATTTGCTAATGTAATCAATGGCAACCATAATTAATTAGTATCGCCAAAAATTCATCGTTTATTATTTTTTGTAATAACACTGTTAGTGTTTAGTAAGTGTTGGACGACCCCCACACTGTTAGTGTTGGAAGACCTCCGGCCAGATGCGAATCAGACTGCGATAGGCTGATGTATGTATGTATGTTTAGTAAGTACTAAGTGACCCATCTGTATAGGCGCGACGACGTGTGTAATTTTGTCGTACACACATACATACACATATCACGCCTATAATCCCTTACGGGCAGGCAGAGCATAAACGGCTGCATAAAACGGACATTTACGCCACGTCTGACAAACATTAGGAGGGTCATCCGGAAAATTGTGTAAGGCCATAGTGACAGGTTGTCAGCCCATCGCCTAAAATTGCAATACCCACCCTCGAATTAAAAATGAAAGTAATTTTGTCTTAGTAGTACCAATCTCAAATGTTTACAAACACTCGTATCTTAAATCACCTCAAGCAATTCGCACCCAGCAGCGACTATTGATGCCCCAGGCGGAACAACATCTGACCCTACAGTTAAAAAAAAATTACACACAGTGTGCTCATTACACGTCAATTCATTTAACCCCTTTTGTCCGGCGAGCGGACGAGCGAAACCGCTGTAGACGGAGAGGCGGTTGCGGCAGAAAGCGTACGATTTGACGAGCAACGAAAGTTGATAGTGTGCTTTTCTGATACATTTAATATCATTGGTGGAGAAGGAGAAGGTGGTGGAGAATTGGTGGAGAAGGAGGGCCTAAAAAAGTTTGGATGGTTTGCATAAAAGAGGATATGAAGCAAAAGGGTGTACACGAAGATTTGACGGCTAGAGATGAATGGAAGAAAAATATGTTGCGCCGACCCCAAATAAATTGGAATAAGGGCTGGCAGATGATAATGATGATATTATTATTGGTGGATTTAGTTCAACCTTATGGCGAAGGTACCTACGTAATTTTAAGTCGGTAAAACAAACAATCAAACATTAACTAAATTGTATGTATTATTGCTTAAATATGATCTAAATGAACTTAATTGATGAGTTTAGATTTAGCAGGTTATTTCAGATTTTTATAGTTTATAAAATTTAAAGATTTCCTATAATACACACATACATATTTCGCCTATAATCGCTTGCAGGGCAGAGTGTAAACGGCCGCAAAAAAACGGACATTTACGTCTCGTCTGACAAATATTTGATGGTCATTTGGAAAATAGTGTATCGCCACAGTGACAAGTTGTCAGCCCATCGCCTAAAATTGCGATACACACCCTCAAATCCTTTGGTTGTCACTTACGACACCTACGAGAAAGGAATGGGGTGATGCTGTTATCAGCCGACATCACTCGGCAAACAGCTACTAATTGGCTAAATATCTCAAAAAAAATAAAATGTTGTAAAAAGCAGTGGCGTGGCAGACGTCATGAAAGTATAAATTTTTTCACCAAACACAAACTATCAAAGTTGTATTGGTCATAACATCGGTCTCTTTTGCCGTTACCAGCTCTCCGGCTATCTGTGCAGCGAATATTAAATAAACGAGTACAATAGTCCATGCGCTTCGCCCACATACGGCGCACAGCGGGTTAACCTCCCCCTCTAAGGGGGCGGACAAAGGGTTAACAAAGCCTCAATGGATACGTGTTCATTATAGCACGATTTTAATGATTTTCACATGTAGGTGATAATTAATGAAATGAATGAAGTGTCGAGTTGATTGTTCCGAGTATTTGCATTTTGTCGATGTACTTAAGTGTTGATTTTTGTGCATTTTTTTTTTATAAAATGCTGCTGACGTCATATTATGGGTACCGAACTGAATTTCTAGTTGTAGAAATAATGGATGATATATATAAATATAATGATGGAGCGAAAAAACTGTGATTTTATATTGAAACAATCCTAAATAAGAATTCTATAGAATTCAGTCACAGTTTAATTTTAGATTTAATGAAATTTGACTTGATGAGATTATCTACGATGCCAAAGGAAAGGAAATGGTCTCAAAATCGAAATGGTTATTACAAAAAAAACTTAAACAAAGTATAAGCCTTGTTATGTTTTGAAAACTTGCAAAATTTTCAAGCACGGGCAGGATTTAAAAATTTTGCAAGTTTTCAAAAATTGTATACCTAACACGGGAAGTGTTTTAAAAATTTGGTATTCAGAGTACAAGCCGTCAAATCATATGACAAAATAATCTAAATTACTCCTAAACCCGCCTCTACCTTTTTTGTATAACACCGTAATAGTTTTAAAATCAATTTACAAAACTGCACATAAATTTCAACTTTCTATCACCAAACCCCTCACACACCAATCAATACTCGATTATATTACAGTGCGAAAATAACCGCCGTTATGTATAGCAGCAAAAACTTGAAAATGGAATGAAAAATGAAATAAAAAAATTGTTAAGGTCAGGAATGTAACGTCTGCGACCTTTGCGCCCGCGCACCTCGCTTTGCACTTTATACACATTTTTGTATACATGGTGTGATTAGGTAAAAACAGTTATTTGTACAACAAGAGAGCAAAGTTAATTTTTGCAACTGGCAGAGGTGGAAGGTTGTGTGTCTGTCTTCACACGAGTAGTTGTGTGTATTTTTGAATCAGTACAGCTCGAATGGTTCAGGCAAAATAAAAAATGTCGCCAAATTAAGTTTAGTGACGGTCGGGGATTGTAAGTCGCTTCCAGACTAGTATCAAGAGGTTGAAAATTTGAAGTGTTCGGTCGCGGTTCCGGCAGCTCAGTGGCAGAGCGGTGGGATGGTACGCCACAGATTCAATCTCCGGACGTAGCATTTTTTTTTTAATTTCTTATTTTAAATCCAAGAAAGTTGTTCAGTATATCATGAGGACATACTGTGGTTTCAGGGATTCGCCCATTCGCAGCAACACCCTGTATAACTCTAGTTGTAATGAGGTATTATAGCAAACGATAGCATGCTAGTTGATAATAAATAAGGTATGATATTGTGGGGTGGCTTTTAAAACATAATATGAAATATAAGTCGTCGATTTAGTTTTTTCAGTACCTACATACTGAACATTGCTATCTATCTACCTATTCTATGTAATAACGCAGAAGTTACTTGTACCTTATGTAAATTGAATACCTACTTGTTGCTAACAAATATAGACTTATTCAGTATTTTTCCGTTCTTGTACATATATTCATACAACTTTTGTATTTTTCGTATCACCATCTTCACTAAAATTATTCTTCTTCTTCTCGTGTGGGACACCGAGTCGGCGAACGACCCGATGAACCCTGGTGTCAGAGTTTTTCAACTGCTTACAGTAGTACTAGTAGTAACTAGTAGGCCTCTGACAAAGTTGTGTAATTACCGCTGTCTATGTAGTCTTAGACAGCAACCGGGATAACGCGCCTTCCGAAGCACAGGACCATCTTTCTAACAGGTAATCAGGTGGTAATCCTTACTAAACTGGAAACAAATTCAAAAAGTATAATATCAACTTTTTTAATGCCCCACCGGGAATCAAACCTATGAACCTATACGCCGCAAGCAGTTGCACTACCACTGCGCCAGATCGGCCGTCATAATTAATAATATTGTCATAAACATATCGTTGAAATCACATTTTGAATACAACAAAGCACAGCACGCGCAATATAAATACAATTTCATTACTGACGATGATTTACGAAAATATCAATAAAAATTTACGATAAAATCTACCAAATACAATACTTATCCCTTGAGGCCATTTCCAATCCCCAAAACGTAAGCAAACACAATACAAACTTAGATTTGCGGTTGCGAGAACGAAGTTTGCATAGAAAATAGTTTGCAAAAGCGTTTTCGTAAATTCATTTAAATGTTGTCAAAGAAAGTGTCCAATCATGTAAAGTAATAGAGTCATTCGAGTCTATTGACACGTGTTGATGACAAAATATTAGGTCCTTACATATGAAATTGGCGTTTTGTATGGGATGAACAAAAAGTCGTTTTTTTTTAATATAGTATATTTATTTAATCAAAGTATGAGCCATTGTAATCTATGCACTTTTGCCATCTCATAGGTAGTTCATTGATCCCTTTACTAAAAAAACCATTCGGACGGGAATCAATAAAATCTTTGAAGGCGATTTGGACTGCCCCATCTGAGTTGAATTTTTTCCCTTGCAAGAAGTTATCCAAATTTCGAAAAAAATGGTAATCTGTTGGAGCAAGGTCCGGGGAGTACGGTGGATGCCTTAGACATTCCAATTGAAGCTCTTCTAATTTGCTAGCCGTCTGTTGTGCAGTGTGTGGTCTAGCGTTGTCGTGAAGCAACAGTGGCGTAGAGCGATTGACCAACCTCGGTTGTTTAGCAGCTAGCTTTTCCATCATGGTTTGCAATTGCTGACAGTAGACATCTGCCGTAATCGTCTGGCCAGATTTGAGAAAACTGTAATGAACGACACCGGCGTTAGTCCACTAAACGCTTACAAGTAACTTTTTATTGGTCAATTTTCACTTGGAGCAGGCTTTGGCTGGCTTGCCAGGGTCCAGCCATTGCGATGAGCGCTTCCGATTATCGTAGAGAATCCACTTTTCATCACAGGTAATGATTCGATTTAAAATCCCTTCGTTATTGTGCCGGTCAAGTACTGTAACGCAGCAGTTGACGCGCGTTTGCCGGTTTGCTTCACTCAATTCGTGAGGAACCCACCTTTCAAGTTTTTTAATCTTTCCAATTTGCTTCAAGTGGATTAAAACAGTTTTATCACTAACACCGAAGCCTGCAGCTAATTCGGACGTGGTTTGCGATGGATCCGCTTCCACAATAGCCTTCAATTCTTCATTATCAACTTGGGTCTCCGGCCGTCCACGGGGCTTGTTTTGCAGGTCGAAATTTCCAGAACGAAAACGTTGGAACCAAAAACGCACTGTGTTTTCTTTTGCGACACAACCGCCATACACATCATTAACCCTTCGAGCCGTTTCCGCAGCACTGGTGCCACGGTGGAACTCGTACTCGTAAATAACGCGATATTTCAAATTTTCCATTTTGTAAATTAAGCGATGCAAACAGAAAAAAGATAAGTAAAAAAACAAATGAATGACGGTTTACGAAACACAACTACATGTGGAAATAGCTGTATAAATTTGAATTTCGAATTCCTTACCAAATAGGAGAAATTTGTGATCAAAGTGGCCAGTACGACAAAACGACAATTTCATATGTAGGTAAGGAC
Source organism: Tuta absoluta (assembly GCA_027580185.1). NCBI lineage: Eukaryota > Metazoa > Arthropoda > Insecta > Lepidoptera > Gelechiidae > Tuta > Tuta absoluta. The sequence continues at coordinate 11,395,954 of JAQAHW010000015.1, forward strand.
CTAATATAAATGTTTATAGTGTGGTGTGCGTAAAGAGAATAGGCTTGGAAATTGAGGGCGCCTCTGTGCCTCAGTAGGAGAAATGTCATAGAAACCTATGAAAAAATGTTAGTCCACTTTTTGCCTTCACATATCATATCACGCCTACAATCCCTCGTGGGGTAGGCAGAGCGCAAACGGCCGCAAAAAGCGCCAAATGAGTATGAGTATATTTGAGGGTCATTCGGAAAAATTTATATCGCCACAGTCGCGCATCGTCTAAAATTGCAATACACACCCTTGAGTACCTTAATCGCCTCTTACGACTCCCACGGGAGAGAAATGGGGTGATGCTAAGCCGGCATCTCACGGCGCTTGTTTCCTACACCGCGCCTATTCTCACACGATATGATATATTCGCCGTGTGATGCCGGCTTAGAATGGTATCACCCCATTTCTTTCCCTTGGGAGTTGTAAGAGGCAACTAAGGGATTCGAGGGTGTGTATTGCAAATTTAGGCGATGGGCTGACAACCTGTTACTATGGCGATACACAATTTTCCGGATTGACCCTCAAATGTTTGTCAGCCGTGGCGTAAATTACCGTTTTGCGGTCGTTTACGCTCTGCCTACCCCGCAAGGGATCATAGGCGTGATTGTATGTATGTATGTATGATATAGATACTATGATATGATATAGATAATAGCACTTCAAGCTACCCATTTATGAAATTGACCTATACAGTGTTTTCTTTAAATGTATGGTGGTCTTTTGGGGAGGCCCATGTCCATGCGTGGACTGTTGTGGCAGTTGGAGTGGTCCCTCTCACAGGAAACGCTACTGCCCATTCCCTGGATGAACGTATCCCCCAGTCACTTTTTATGCCACCCACAGGAAGTGTTGGGGTGATGCTATTCTAAGCCGGCATCACATGGCAAAGCATGTAATGTACGAGTACCTACTTTAATTGTATTTTATGTCACAAGTAACTCTACAAAAGTAGCATGCCGTGTGATGTCGGCTTAGAATAGCATCACCCCATTTCTTTCCCGTGGGTATCGTAAGAGGCGATTTAGGGATTCGAGGGTAACATGTGTATTGCAATTTAGGTGATGGGCTGACAACCTGTCACTATGGTGATATACAATTATCTGAATGACCCTCAAATATTTGTCAGCAGTGGCGTAAATGTCCGTTTTTACGGCCAAGCTCTGCCTACCCCGCAAGGGATATAGGCGTGATGTGTGTATGTAGTAACTCTACTGCACCTTCCAAAAAAAAACACATCTAAATTCCCAAAAACTTGATAAAATTAACGCCTAACGACCGAAATAACTATCAAACCATATTGTCTAACAGGTGTCTAACAAGAGATTGTATCTTTAAATTAAATTTGGATATCACAGATAGAACACGCAATGTTCTATTCGGGTTAACTTTTGGTAGTTCACCGATAGACACTGCTAGATGTGACTGTTTTTTTAAAGCTAGTATTTACATACATACACACATACACATATCACGCCTATAATCCCTTGCGGGGTAGGCAGAGCGTAAACGGCCGCATAAAACGGACATTTACGCCACGTCTGACAAACTTTGAGGGTCATCCGGAAAATTGTGTATCGCCATAGTGACAGGTTGTCAGCCCATCGCCTAAAATTGCAATACACACCCTCGAGTCCCTTAGACGCTTCTTACGACTCCCACGGGCAAGAAATGGGGTAATGCTATTCTAAGCCGGCATCACACGGCATTAACAAAATAAATGAATAAATAACTCTGTAAAATATTTTAAAATGCATGTACAAATAATATATATAAACCTACATGAATAGATAAACAAACTTACATAAATACCATAAAAATACATAAACATTCATAAATATTACTTATCCGCTAATAAAATCACAGCTTAGCGTGCCATTGCTCTAGCATAATAGCCGTGTGATGCCGGCATAGATCAGCATCACCCCAATTCTACTCGTGGACGTGTCGTGAGTAGCGACTATGGGATAATCATGCTGGGAATGGGCAGCAGGTTCCTTGTGAATGCACTGCACTCGCCAATCCGCCAGCCAATCGTATGGCAATATCCCCAATTGGAGAAGGCCTATGTCTAGAAGTGGTCTGTTGTGGCTGTTAATGTAATGTACAAAATAGCATACTAGCTACAAATGTACTAAAAGTTTACAAATTCAATGTAGGTTTTAAATATTGCAGTTAAAATTAAAATTATGGAGTTTGACAACATGCTTAGTTTGTAAAAAAATATATAATTTTTCCTGCGTACCCGTCAAAGAGCTTTTAATAATTCCATAATTTCCATAGAATCGCTTTCCGCATTTATAAGCCGTGCAATATATCCTTTACTAGATTTCCGCCCAGCGGTTTCACCCACTGCCACTCATTTTCCCGTAGTAATAGTTGTTTTCCCGCGGTAAAAAGTGGCTTATGTGTTATTCCGGGTTATCCTCTACCTGTGTTCCAAATTTCATATAAATCGGTCAAGTCGATTGAGCGTGAAGAGGTAACAAACATACATACACACACAAACTCTCAGATTTATAATATTAGTACGGATTGCATGAAAACAAAAGAAAATGTACAAACAGTGAGAGCGAAGGCGAGATTGTCTCTAAGAAGAGATCTCTGCCAGCGATAGTGCGAGAATTGATATTTATGTGGGGAAAAACAATACCATACAAAATGTTTGATACAATTTGGGCCTTTTGTTACTTGCAAAATTGTCAAGAGCAGGAAAAAATAATAACTTTGCAAGTCTTCAAAAATTTTATAAGTACGTAACACGAGAAGTGTTTTAAAATTTGGTATTCAAATTGGGCCTTCCAAATTCATTAGATCCACGTTCACATGTCACTCTTATTCCGTGTCATAGAGTGCGATATTTCGAGTAAACCCAGTAAACTGGTGTAAATTGGGCGTTTTCTCACGTGCCTACACTTAATTAGAGTCCCACCTGTGCAAGTGCGCCGGAACGTGAAGCCGGCTGTCTGTGAAGCCATTGTGTCTGGGATTAGGCTGAATGCGAAATTTTGTGGGTCATTGTCGTGTGTGTAAGCGAAAATTATGCCGCTCCCGTATCGGCTTATACAGCCATGAAAAGTCTTGCCTCAGACACTGATTAAATCGTCTGTCACAGACGTGTGAGGCCAATTATGAAGCGAAAGTTAATTCAAAATCGTTTAGGTTAAAATTAAATAGTATACATACATATTTCGCGCCTATCTCCCTTGCGGGGTAAAAACGGACATTTACGCCACGTCTGACAAACATTCGAGGGTGGTTCATAAAATTGTGTATCGCTATGTGACAGGTTGTCAGTATGTCACCTAAAATTGCAATACACAACCCTCGAGTCCCTTAGTTGCTTCTTACGACACCCATGGGTAAGACATGGGGTGATGCTGTTCTAAGCCGGCATCACACGGCATGGAACGTGAAGCCGGCTGTCTGTGAAGCCATTGTGTCTGGGATTAGGCTGAATGCGAAATTTCGTGGGTCATTGTCATGTGTGCAAGCGAAAGTTAATCCAAAATCGTTTGCGTAAAAATGTAATACTTAGTATACATACATATATCGCGCCTATCTCCCTGACAAACATTCGATGGTGATTCAGAAAATTGTGTATCGCTAAAGTGACAGGTTGTCAGCCCATCGCCTAAAATTGCAATACACAACCCCCGAGTCCCTTAGTCGCTTCTTACGACACCCATGGGTAAGACATGGGGTGATGCTATTCTAAGACGGCATCACACGGCATGGAACGTGAAGCCATTGTGTCTGGGATTAGGCTTAATGTGAAATTTTGTGGGTCATTGTCGTGTGTGTAAGCTAAAGTTAAGCCAAAATCGTTTGGGTTAAAATTAAATAGTATGCATACATATTTCGCGCCTATCTCCCGTACGGGGTAAGCAGAGCGTAAACGGCCGCAAAAAACGGACATTCACGCCACGTCTGACAAAGATTCGAGAATTATTCAAAAAATTCGAGTCTCGTAGTCGCCTCTTATGACGCCCGCGGGAATGAGATGGGATGATGCTATTTTAAGGCAGCATCACACGGCATTGATTAGGTATGCAATTTGAATTAATCTATTAACGAACTATTTATTTATAAAAAACCTTTCCTCTATGTAGAGGAAGCAAGTAATTTCTATTGTTGAGTAGGAGTCAGTATTAAGTACTTTTGAGGTCAGGTAATGGTTTGCTCATGGTCATGACAATGTGTAAGAGTGAAAGTTAATCTCACTTTTGAAAAAGCTATAAAGGTCAAGCCAACATTACATTAACAGCCACAACAGTCCATTGCTGGACATGGGTCTCCCCTTATCGGGGGGTATTCCCATACTCACCACGCTTAGAAGACGGTTTGGCGAGCGCAGTGCAATATGTTGCATTTACAAGGAACGCTGCTGCCCATTTCCTGGATGTATATCCCTTAGTTGCTTTTTACGACACCTACGTGTAGAATTGGAGTGATGCTATTCTAAGCCGGCACTACATGGCAAGCGTATTTAAAACTAGTGAAAAAGAAAGTTACTTACATTAAATAAATCTTGACTTAAAGTTATTGGTTTAGATTTCGAAATAATTAATTTAATGAGTAAATAATAATTTCAGCCTACTCTGAACATCCTAAGAAACTCCTATATCAGAGTTCTTAAACCATAGTACGTATTCCGTTTGTGAAACTCATGTGTGTGAAGTGACAGAAACACATTAAGACGGGAAATACACCTGTCTTAAGGTATAATTAAGGAATTCGTAGCATTTCGTAACACAACACAAACATTTTGTGAAATAAGGGTGGCTGCAGGGCTTCTCAAACTTTGAAATAGAACTCATTTGTAAGAGTTACTCATATATAAAAGAAAAGGTTTCTGACGACTCCAGAGAAAGGACACGAGTGGTTCCTGTGAACAAACCCTATGCCGAGTGTGGTGAGTATACAAGGAGTAACAAACATAATAGCTCGTATAATTCACCACCAGACTACATAATATTTGCTATCGACACGCTAGAAGAAGAACAAACATAACAAGCCGAAAGGAGTTCAAGGTAGGGTAAGTTGGTGATAGACGCCACAGTGGGATACGTGCCGCACTTTTGAATTCACTATGTTACAAGTACCTTACGCTAAATTTTTACACGGCATATCGGCAACCACTCCTCCCGCGCTCCGCAGCGTGCGGCTGGCCGCCGGAGAGAACGCCCGTTTCTTGTGTATGTGCAAAAATCTTCCGCAGTGCGACCAAAGGAAGCGTAATTATAATTTCGGTAAGTTTATTCTGTCATACAACTTTTGATTTGACTGTAAAATGCATAGTTTTTTAATTTTATGTCATACATTATTGATTCAATTGTTCGAAATATTGGACTTTATTCCTATTATTAGACCGGTTTCTTTTTAAATGAAAAAGGCACGTATCCTTTTCGAAAAGGATACTTGCCTCACTTTTTGTGGGTATAGTTGCCTCTTACGGCATCTATCCCCACAGAAGAATACCTTAGATGCTCTTAGGGGCATCTATCCTCCACATAGTTATTCTTCTTTCTCTTACTAATGTTTTGTCGTAGGTTGGCAAAATGCCAAGAAAATATGTCAGAAAAGAGGGCGTTGTCCCACGGATTATCGAATGGACTGAAAACGACTTGAAGCTAGCATTTGAGGACATAGAAAAAGGTAATAAAGGCATAAACGAGATTGCCAGATCCCGGGGGATTCCATGTAGAACATTAAGAAGAAGATACATGAAGAGGAGTACATAAAAACTAATGGTTATTATTATTTTTATTTAATGTCTATTGCTATCTGGGGACTAATTTTCATACAGACAGAAGAATTACAACAAAACAAAGGTCATTTGATTGGTACCAGCTACAGGGCAGAAGGGCGCAGAGGGCACGCGCCTCCCCTTTGCGGTACAATCTTGCCACAGCACACCCACGCGTTGCAAGTACCTACTGTGTTGATTAAGTATTACTAAGACTTTTCTTTTTATTACTAAAAAGGTTGTGATTAGCAATAATGTTTATAAAATTGAGGTAAATAATATTTTCTTAAATATTTTATATACCAATGTTGATTATTCAATAGGCTTATAATTCAAAAGATTTAAGCAAAAAATATGTTTTTAAAAGATTGTTAGTAGTTGATCAAACTTAAATGCATAAGGTTAACATTTTTTGAAACTACATAGAGCTACTATTATAATGCATAGTTAAGTTCTAAAAAGGATTAAAATATGTGAAAGGGTGGACTTTTCAATATATACAGCATTTATTTTTACATCTTGTACCAAAAAAGTTTTTGTTTCATAATTTAAGAATACGTACTTTAAGTACTGTTTGACTAATTTAGCGCGGGTACTGTTAAGCTTATGTACCTATACTTTTCATTTACCGGATTATCGATAGAATGTTTATTCAAAGATATATATACTGTTTAAGTGACGAGAGCGCCATCTGTACTCAGAAATCCCCTTACAACTAAAAACCAAAAAGACTGAAAATGTTCCAAGATATAGTTAAAAGTTTACTGTAATGTTCAATTAATATTATCTTTAAGTTCCTTAAATATTGTGAGTAGATTTTAATAGTATTGTCTAGTGTGATTAATATTTTTACAAGCTTAAAAATTACTGACAAGTTAATCAGACTTATGTACATACAAACTGATAATTCCTAATCCTAATTAATATTTGTTATTAAAAGATACTCATCAGAAATTTAAGAAAGCTTTGACATGGCTATGTAGCCAAAAGTCTACCAAAATTGATTATTCTTTAACCTCATAATTACAAAAAACTAAAAAATTACCCAATCTTAGGATATTGTATGGAAATATACATAAATAAATAAAAACAAACTCAATGTTTAATTGTTTTATTTAAACACCCACTTTCATTCAAAAAATTCACACTACATATAAAAAAGGCTTCTATCCCCACCTGAAAGCATCTATCCCTACAGAAGGCATCTATCCTTCAGAGAATTTTTGCCGCGAGGCTTCTATCCCGAGCAGAAGGCGTCTATCCCATTTTGAGAAGTTATATAAAATGCAATTAACACAAAATTGGAATAAATTACAATAAAACAATTAAAGTGTATTTGTAGTTAAAAGATCAACGCTTTTATACACAGGACGTTTATTAGATTTTTTAATTTATTTTTTAAGTTATAGGTCCATTTCAAAAAGTGTGGCATCTATCACCAACTTACCCTATTCATAAAACTGAACAACTTTTCCCATGGAACATAGGCCAAAATATGAAAAAAAAAAAATTGACCTGCCTTATGTAAATTAACCAGCTGATCGGAAACTATGTATAGGTCTCAGTGGCGAAGGGTCCATACAACTCGATTCCCATCGGCTTCCCTTCTAAAATGGCAAACCATCGACAAGCCTTATCTCACTTTAACAGACGCATGCCGACAACTCATAAGTTCTCATTTCTGTGTCACAAAATAGCGCGCAGCCGCCAGTTCTTACTTTGTGTCTATGTCCGCGAAGTTACGCAAAGTTTAGATGGTTATAAGCCGGACAACCACGAGTTTTGGTGTCCGAATATATTTGGAAGATAACGTTTTCGAACAATTTCAAAATATTGATAATTGATATTAGTACTGCTACGGCTTACCATTTGCTGAAAATTACCCTTCACCACTGATAGGTCTAATTTTTATATTTAGGTCAAAGTTATAAGGGGAAAGTTGTTCCTTATATAATAAGATTTCGGTATGGGTGACTAGTAAAATTTCACCCTATATAATCCCAAAAGGCAAAGGTCAATGTCCAACCGTAGATTGTTATTGCTGTTGATGATGAGTAATTGAAATATTTTCATGTTCTGTTTAAATTTGTACACTTAACTTTGACCATCGCTTTGTTATTAAAAGGCAGGTGCGTAACATGCGTACGAGTGTATCTGCCGACGTTAAACGCATCCTTCGCGACGTAGTAATTTGTGCTTCAATGTGTGAGTGTTCACTTTGTTGGGTTCATTCTTCTTCTTTCGAGTGGGACGACGTACGACCCGATAAACCCTGGTGTCAGAGTTTTTCAACCGCCGTTTACTACTAGTAGGCCTCTGACATGGTTGTGTAGAATACCATAGGCCATCATGAGAGAGTTAATTTTGTGGAACTATAGTAACACAACAATATTGTACCTTATGTTAGTCAAATTATCTGGTATTAAAGCTTGTTTTTTTTTGCTTTATACGAGTAGGTACCTAATATAAAGCTGTAAAAATATTCACTGTAAATATTTTAATAGGTGAATCACTCCATAAAACTAAAAAACTTCTCTCAAGGAATGTTCCTTACATCTATAGGTCGAAATATTAATAAATATTGGACCTCCAATAGAAAATTTTCCACCTAGCCAACTGCGTCAATTGACTGTTACCAAAAATTTGCATTTAAAAAGTAAAATGAGAGAAATAACCTCAAAGCTCGAAAATCGGGCTACCATAATAGAAAAGTAAAGAAAATAATAAATTAATGTCTACCTATATAGGAACTGTGTTTCAGTTCTCATAACATAAAAGGTATAAGTATTATTATATAGATTCTCAAAATTTTCATCATTCTAAACAAAGGGTTTGATTTATAGACATTCAGTTTTCTAAAATCCAATGCTTTTTTAAACAGCTTGATGGCGTCATGGCTTATGAAATTTCAATAGAATTCGTTCTACGTCATAATTCTCCCATTTTTTGATGTTTTTTTTGCCAAAAATAAGTATCTGCAAATAATATTCTTGAATTAGATTCGGTAAAAAGATAAATTTGATAGTTTTTACCGTTGAAGCTCGCTGACACTACTTCTGGCAATATCAGACGGTTAAAAATAAAATTATGTAAAAAAAACTTTTAAAACAAGCTTTTATTTAAGTGCTCTGAAAAGATGAGAATAAAATTTTGAATGACTTTACAGAAATGAAAATATAATATAAGCTTGTCGCGATGCCTAGAAGAAACTACCTAATTACAGTTAGGTGCGTACCTTATTAAATTGAAAGTTTCGCGACAAGCTTTTATTATATTTTCATTTCTGTAAAGTCATTCAAAATTTTATTCTCATCTTTTCAGAGCACTTAAATAAAAGCTTGTTTTAGAAGTTTTTTTTACATAATTTTATTTTATATTTTTTAGTTTATGTTACGATAGTTATTGATCAATACGAAAGTCTTTCTATAAAACGGAGAGACCTTCAATAGAAACACTTAAGGCACGGGGAAAACTAACATTAGGATAAAGTATAATTAGCTCTTTTATATTCTATAGAAGTAGGTTGGTACCTACTCCTCCGGCATCTCTAATAGAAGAATTAGCTTGTAATATGTCTTAGTCTTTTCATTTCATTGATGGCGTCATTATTACATGGCCGAGTCCCAGTTAATTTCGAACAGTCTAATTCTTCTATCAGGAGGCCTTCTATTGACGTGACCCTAATTCATGGTGGGCCTACCAACTGCCTATCATGAACGAATTCGTATACAAAATTGCAAGTCCCAGCAGTTGAATATTGAGGAGTTCCATAGTTCGAAGACAACCCTGGATGTAGCGTCTAATTCATGGTGGGCCTACCAACTGCCTATAATAAACGAATTCGTATACAAAATTGCAAGTGCCAGCAGTTGAATATTGAGGAGTTCCATAGTTCGAAGACAACCCTGGATGTAGCGTCTAATTCATGGTAGGCCTACCAACTGCCTATAATAAACGAATTCGTATACAAAATTGCAAGTCCCAGCAGTTGAAAATTGAGGAGTTCCATAGTTCGAAGACAACCCTGGATGTAGCGTCTAATTCATGGTAGGCCTACCAACTGCCTATAATAAACGAATTCGTATACAAAATTGCAAGTCCCAGCAGTTGAATATTGAGGAGTTCCATAGTTCGAAGACAACCCTGGATGTAGCGTCTAATTCATGGTGGGCCTACCAACTGCCTATAATAAACGAATTCGTATACAAAATTTTGTGTCCCAGCTATAAACCGCTGAGGAGATCTCTCGTACGGAGCCGATCCTGGCAGCAGCATCAGGTCAAATTTATGATTAACATGCATTGTCATCGGCTCTGGACCAACATGCAAAATTTCAACTCAATCGGATACCGAGAAGTGGTTCAAATTAAACTTGCAAGATTTGCACCGAACAAACATTGTTACTTACTTACTTACTTACATACTTACATACACTGCAAGTGAAATAAAAGCTTTTAAAATGGATGCAATCCGTTTTTGCAAACGTTTTTTGATTTGCACGGTAGCGTACTAGACGATACGGCGGTTCTCCGACTTGTCATCCGTCGCTGCGTATTTTTAACACACTGTAACGCATGCGTCTGTCAGACGAAAATAAATTACAATTTTCGTTTGACAAACGCACCGTATGTGTTACGGTGCGTTAAAAATACGCAGTGACGGAGAAGTAGGAGACCCACCTAAGTATTGAGACAGAGAAATAGTCTTTATCCCATGAGAATAGGAGCAGTACAATAAATTATTATAACATAACATAAACATACTATATTGCATAAAAACAAAACATGAAAATACAGAAAGAAAAGAAGGAGTACAATGCAGTCGGCCTTATAGCTAGGTAGCTATTTCTACCAGACAACCCTAGAGTAGAGGAAAGCAGATTTAAGATGCGGGATAGTGCTTCTCTTCTACGTATAAAATGCATATACTTACAATATACCTAAATATTTATATTATATTTATAGCTGTAACCCGCTACGTTACCCGCATAAGTGGTGATATAAACTATCCTATGTGTTAATCCATGTTACCTTCTATATGCGTGCCAAATTTCATTACAATCGGTTCATTAGTTTTTGCGTGAAGAAGTAACATAAGTACAAACAAACAAACATACAATCTTTCGCATTTATAATATTACTAGATTTCCGCCCAGCGGTTTCACCCACTGCCACTCATTTTCCCGTGGTAATATTTGTTTTCCTGCGGTAAAAAGTATCCTATGTGTTAATCCATGTTATACTCTACCTGTGTTCCAAATTTCATCCAAATCGGTCAAGCCGTTTGAGCGTGAAGGGGTAACAAACATACATAGATACACACACACACAAACTCTCAGATTTATAATATTATAGTACCGCCGCCGAGAGAAGTCTTTGACAGCTGCCAGATTCGTGATAATACTATGGCAGAGGGTCCGTTTTCCTTTGTTGACATCTCTTTTAGTATGGAGATGACAGCTGTCAAAACCGACTTCTCTCGGCGGCGGTACTATAGTACGGATTAGTAGGATTATTATAACCGTTATCATCTAAATATCGACCATTATAGTTCGTGACAAACACACCTAACATTTACAATTTCACACAGTTAACTGTAGATCAACTATATCATGACATGACCATAGCTGATACCGCGGAAATTGTTTAATTGCATCGGTCCGGAATCGAACCGGCTACCTACTGACCGGCATCCGTACACCGCTATATTAGCTGAGTAACGGGAGTCACTTGAAGAGTTATTGAGATACATAGAAGTACTCCGGCCAGATGGACCGATGACTTAATAAGCATGATAAATAAAAATGCCGTGTGATGCCGGCTTAGAATAGCATCACCCCATTTCTTACCCATGGGTGTCGTAGGAGGCGACTAAGGGATTCGAGGGTTATGTGTATTGCAATTTTAGGCGAAGGGGTGACAACCTGTCACTATAGTGATACACAGTTATCTGATTGACCCTCAAACTTTTGTCAGACGTGGTGTTAATAACCGGTTTACGGCCTTTAACGCTCTGCCTACCCCGTAAGGGATGTTTATGTATGTATGTATAAATAAAAAAATAAAAAATCACGACTGCTTTCTGAGATAAAACCTATGACACTCGGGATAATGTAAGGAATCTTCCGATACAATTCCCATTCGAATCTGTTCAGTGGTTAACGAGTTTCAGTCCTTTAAAGAATCTCACATAAATACATACATACATACATGAACTCTAAAAACATTACACTCCTTTTTTAGTTTGGCGGTCGTGTAAAAAAGGCGGCTGGTAGCGACTGGATGGCGAAAACGAGAGATTGTGCCCTATGGCGTACCTGGGGGAGGCCTATGTCCAGCAGTGGACTGCAATAGGCTAATGTATGTATGTATGTATACATTGTACCTACTTGTATACTTGTACTACGGCCGATGTGGCGCAGTGGTAGTGCGACTGCCTGCGACGCAAAGGTTCCGGGTTCGATTCTCGGTGGGACACACACAAAGTTGATATTTATCACTTTGTTAATTTGTTCCCGGTCTGGTTAGGACATTGCATTAGCATTGCACAAATGGTTCCGTGCTTCGGAGGGCACGTTAAGCCGTCGGTCCCGGTTGCTGTCTATGATTACTTAGACGGCGGTCGTAACACAACCATGTCAGAGGCCTACTAGTGGTAGTAAGCGTAGGCGGTTGAAAAACTTTGACACCAGGGTCCATCGGGTCGTTGGACGACTCGGTGTCCCACAGGAAAAGAGAGAAGAACCTACTTGTATACTATACAATTAGGTACTTTTCAGCAGCGCATCGACCTAGCAATTTAAACGTTCAACTTATACTGGTTTTTAATACAGTTAAAGTAACTAGTACAGGAGAGTAACCAGGTCCTTAAGGAAAGTAGACACATTCATAAGTACATACAGATTTCACGCCTTTATCCCCTGCGGGTTAGGCGGAGCGTACCGGACGTAAAAATACGGTCGCTATCGCCACGTCTGACAAATATAAGTGAGGGCCGTTTCAGAAAAATCGTGTATCGCTATAGTGACAGGTCGTCAGCACATTGCCTTATATTGCAATAAACATGAAATCCTCGAGTCCCTTAGCCGCCTCCTATGACACCCACGAGAAAGAAATGGGGTGATGCTATTCTAAGTCGACTTCAGACTGCGCTTGCTAACCCAATTTTTTTAATAAAAGAAGATGTTCCCACTAGGTTATCTAAGTTTTGAGTGGGTGATCAACCGTTGCGAATAGACAGCGTCGCCGCAAAAGTGTGAAAGTATTGTCAGTGAACCGGAAATCAAGAGATTGGTACACCTGCAACGCAACGCTACCTGGTTAGAGATACATAGGTACCTAAGTATGTGTATTTGTATTTGCTTATTCACCATTTTCGAGAAACCCTTTCCAAATAGAGTTCTTTCTTTTTTTTGCTAAGGGTCTAGGTAGGTAGATAAGTGTTTAATTTAAACCAAATCAATGTTGGATGGTTTGGTTAACCCAATATCATTCAGTTCATTTCAAAAATGTCATATGTTGCAAAGTTTTGGAGCAGATCTTTTGGGATGATTTAAGAAAAAGTGCAGTTATAGCAACTTATAGCAAAAAAAATCTAAGTAGGTATTAACGGATACTGAACTTGAAAAAATATAGGTAGGTACGTGATTCAATCGGAACAATAAACTGGTCAAATAGCTAACATCATCAAAAATCTACATAGATAACAAAACTTTACGTACGATGCAACCGCAAAAAAATAACTCATTCAAAACCTTTTAGCGGCATTTTTATCAATGGCTCTTATCAACCGGAACCACAAGACCAACTACTAGATAACGCTCCAAACAATGTTTTGGGGGTGAAAAAACTAGCCCCTTGAAACATCCTTGTGACGACCGTTCCGCCTTCACAATGCATAAATACCCTTCTCTTTTATCCGTTAAGAGTTTCAAATAGTGTGAGCGAGATGGTAGAGTCATGTGGCAAATGTCACGCGGACCCCAGGTGAGTGCATGTTTCAAAATTATTCGAACGCCGGCTTTACGCGGGAAAGCACGCTGTTCGCGCGCATTCGATTTACTTTTTAATTTTTTCAATTCTGATCGAACTGTGGATTTAAAATTTGTGAAGCTTACTTTTTAGTTTTAATATTTTTGTGCAAAGAGGATTTTTTGGACGCAAATTGTGTGCACGTGTGACAGTATGTGGACTGTGTTTTTGTATGGAAGTGACACCGGGATCGTCTCATTGTGCAATATAGGGATTTTTTAAGACGAGAGCAGCAGGAACGGTGAGTCCTTTCATAACATGTAACTGACATTTTTTTCATTTAATTTGATATCCATCGTAGACCTACACCACCAAGAAAGTTATATGATTTTATTTAAAGTTACATACTTAGAAACTAAGTTTTATAAAGGAATAACGACAATGAAGAAGAATAAAATTTCATGTTATGCAAATAATTAATTAACATTGCAAGTTTTATTGCCAATTTATATTTTTTAAACCTATTCATAAAATATCATGTTTTGAAACATTTACGTTTTTAAAAATTAAATTTTTTTGAAGCGCGTGCGTTGATGTCTTTTCTTTGATACGGAAAGTTTGCGTTCATAGATTTTCGTAGAATTCATTAACTATGAGCCTAATCACAAACAAGTTAGGCATATATTGAACACGTGTTTAAATAAAAAATCTCTTTAAAATCGTTACACACGTGTTTAACGTAAGTCTCACATTTTTGTGGCAATGCCCTAAAACTTTAAACCAGTGTTTAATTCCATCAGCGTATACCTACTATGTTTGTGGAGTTTTGGATAATTAAAATATGACATCGTAGATTTGCTGCATGAGTTGTCATATTTCGGATACATTAATAATACAAATTTCAAAGATAATAAAAATTGCCGTAAAGTGTAGCACTTTTATTCCCATGGGAAAAACCAAAATACTTACGACGCGAGAAAAGCTGCAAAGCGCCAAGAAAAATTCATACCTCAACTTACAAAACACTCAAAATCAATATGAACTAAAATATGTAAAACACACATAATATTAAAATATTGATCAGAATACCATTATTATGCTAAATAAATGTGCATTAACTTGTCATATATTCCAGATCAATGGTGAAATACCACCATAAATTATTGTTGGACTGCAAGTTTAGGGTAAATATGGTAAATTCGTTGTGGCAAATGTGATAGGGTGAATATTGTAGAGTAAATTAGTCATGGTGGTACTGACTTGATTAAGATGAATTCTATGCTTGGCTTTCACACAGGCCGCACAATATTGCGATATTTTTCCGGTCACAAACACACGCAGCGCATTATTTTGCGGGATTCTGCATGATCCGGTATTTTGACGAAAGAAGTTTTTGAAAATCTAAAGAAAAACGATACACGACGACGCATCTACTCACGACTGTCACACGCTGTTATATTCTTGCTGGCTGTCAAAATTGTAGATTGAAACTACATGTACAGTCAAGCTCACGTGCCGTTAGACACTAACTGCCAATCTGAGTCGTATGCGCGCGGCATAAGATCGCTCGACGTAGACTAACCTACCTAACCCAGCCTGATCTTGATTGTACAAGCAAACACATCACTGTACCGTTTGTCGGCTCCGTGCGGCTGTCACAGCTGTCATTTGTAGGAGCCAATATTTTCTTTTAATTTCTTTCACCATGATCTAAAAACTTTGTAACCAACAGCATACATATATCTCGCCTATATCCCTTACGGGGTAGGCAGACTGTACGCCATGTCTGACAAACATTTGAAATTGCCTGTTGTTGTTGTTGATGCAATTTTTTGCAATAAAGAGTTTTATTTAAGTACTAACATTTGAGAATCATTCAGTAAATTGTTTATCGCAATAGTGACAGGTTGTTAGTCCGTCGCCTAATATTACAATACACATGTAACCCTCGAGTTCCTTTGTCGCCTCTTACGTCACCCACGGATATGGGGTGATGCTATTCTAAATCGACATCACTAGGCATATCAACAATCTAGTTTTAAGCTAGGTTTGATCTATAAATAAGTCTAAACCGCGTCTAGAAACAAACTAACTTCTAACCTCAACTGCCTAGGTCTAGAAACTTTACTCTGAAGTTTATCTTACAAACTACTAGTCAAAGTTACGGTTTCAAACTTGTTCAAATTGAATTACAGATACACCGACTATGGTTTAGGAAGACTACCGATTATTGGCTTTCTATCAGGCGACTATATTATAGTATAGTAACCGACTAGACAATTACTTCGTTCATCTTAATGACGACGTAAAGAAGTTATGGTTGAAATTTGAGCCTTCTCTAGCAATAAACAGTAGTGGTGTCATTTGAATATTTATCAATATAACCGTATGATGCCGGCATAGAATAGCATCACCCCATTTCTTTCTCGTGGGTGTCGTAAGAGGCGACTAAGGGACTCGAGGGTTACATGTGTATTGCAATTTTAGGCAATGAGCTGACAACATGTCACTATACTTATGCACCACTTTCTGAAACACCCTCAAATTTTTGTCAAACGTGGCGTAAACGTCCGTTTTTTGCGGCCGTTTACGCTCTGCCTACCCCGCAAGGGATTATAGGCGTGATATGTGTATGTATGTATGTGTAACAAGTAATACAAAAATATAATAAAAATTTACTTGAGTCAATGATTAAAAAATAATTTTTGAAGAGTATGTACTTTTTGCAACTCCCTGTATATTATTAAACGATGTTACAGTTCATTGGTTATGTGTTGTGTATATGTAACGTCAGCAATATAATGAAGTAAATAATGTTTTACAAAATGTGATGTTAATTCTTAACGGCCAACTTAAAAACATTGGTATTTTTTGAGGTAGGAATTACAAACAGTTAATACTTTTATCAAGAAAAAAAAAATTATACTTTGCTACCCAAACCTTAAAATAAAACAATTAATACTAAAAATATTAAAAATACGACGTATTAAGGCGCTTAGTAGCGTGAAGCGACTGTACCTTTCATTGCCGCTGCGTCAGAGAGACAAATCCACTCAGAATACTAGCAAATTTTTGGGGGTTTTTGATATTTTCAAGTGTTATATTTATATGCTAGATAAAAATAACGCAACACAAAATACTAATATCGTTATTATATTTTTTTTTCTAAAAACGAAGGAAATAATTAAAGCCGTGTTGGAGAACAATAGCAAAAAATGAGAGAAATTATGTTCACCTTGTTTTTTTTTTAAGATCAACAATTCTATTTAACAAAAAATAGTACTTAAAAATCTTTTTTCTTTACTGATTCATTTTTTTTTCTAAGCATTGACATAAGTCAAAATCGCATTAATATATAAATATTAATGCGATTTTAGGCATTTGACGATACTTCTGTCCTGAAGTAACAATAAAATACCCGCTTGTAGTGGGTGTCCATTTTCATACTGACCCTCCAACAAAATTCGCAATGCAATCTCTCTTATAGAGTCAAAAGCTTACACGACCAAAAGCGCTTATAAAGGACTCTTATACAACCACTTAACCAGCCCTCAATACGACCACAATAAGACAATAGATCATAATAACCACTTCTCACGAACTTAAAAATATATCGACTCACCTTCAAGGGTCAGAGTCGAGTTATTTGCGGGTATGCGCTTAATTAATGATAGAAAGAGACGTGTATATGAATAAGTGTACATGTCTGAACGGAAGGGAAGAGTAAATAGATTATAATAAAGCACCCTTGCCGGTGCAGCGGACCAGAAGGATTTTTTGCGCGCGCGAATCGTTTTTCTTTTTTTTTTCTCTGAAGTCATGAGAACTCAGCTTTTACAGTCTAGTGCATATGGCTTCGTTAGGTTTTTATAGAATTGCATGACGTCTAATTGGTGAATTTGAATTGAGAACACGGAGGGGTCAGGCGTGTCCAGTTCGTTGGGTCAAATTAGCTCGCAACTATCGCCAGTAAAAAAAATCGGGATACTATTTTGAAAGGGCAGTGAATCACATTTTTATACTAAATTAATTTATGGACTAAAGGATCGGACTTTAGTTCTTCCACAGAAGTTCTTATTGTTAAAATAAGTATGACATCTTACGTGAAATGTCATTTTTCATTCAAATTCCGCGTCAGCAGTTATATTCCTTTTCCGACACTTTCCACCAAAAAAAAAGGAACATGAAACTTTAAAAATAACTACTTCTGTAATGTACCTATTACTCACCAGATACAAACCAATGGTTTTACTTGTAGCCAGGATCGGGTCTCTCATAGATCAGGATTAAATTCCCTTATATAAAACACTTATCAAAATAATAATATCCAACCAAACCGCCGTAAAACAATCTGTAAGCCAAAAGTCACACAAGCAAACAAATAAGTTTATATCAAATTAATATTCATTTCCTTTGCCTATTCAGGCAAATAAAAAAAAGATAACGGCTTAAGGTGGAGCTCGCCTATTCATAAAAATTATAAAACAAATCGTCAAGAGACAAAAGAATACTTTAAAACTTTTTTTATGCGTACTATCTTACCTTGCACTTCCTAGCGTTAACCAAACCATAAAAATGTCATTGTGATTATAATTTATTTGTTTAGTGATTATTGAGAGTACGCATTTAATAATGAGATGTTGGGGCATGCTTAAATTTTTAAAGATTCTCATATTGCGTAATAAAAGTTACTACATTTACTTTAAATTATTAACAATTGATTAATTATAAAGTTATTAACCAAAATATATAAAGATAATGACAAAAAGATTGTTAATA
This sequence comes from Tuta absoluta, assembly GCA_027580185.1. Classification (NCBI taxonomy): domain Eukaryota; kingdom Metazoa; phylum Arthropoda; class Insecta; order Lepidoptera; family Gelechiidae; genus Tuta; species Tuta absoluta. The sequence continues at coordinate 11,414,479 of JAQAHW010000015.1, forward strand.
AAGAGTTTTTGCCTTGAATATTATATCATACTTAGTTCGTTAATATCTTAAAAATTATCTTTTCTCGGGTAATTACTGTTAAAAACTCTTGACACTCTGCCTCCCAAAACTAAATACAGTTCTTCAATTAATGACTTTTTTCCCTGAATGCTTGTTTTTGAATAAAGATAGAATAGAAGATACACATACACACATACACATATCACGCCTATAATCCCTTGCGGGGTAGGCAGAGCATAAATGGCCGCATAAAACGTACATTTACGCCACGTCTGACAAACATTTGAGGGTCATCCGGAAAATCGTGTATCGCCATAGTGACAGGTTGTCAGCCCATCGCCTACAACTGCAATACACACCCTCGAGTCCCTTAGTCGCCTCTTACGACTCCCACGGGCAAGAAATGGGGTGATGCTATTCTAAGCCGGCATCACACGGTATTCTAAGCCGGCATAACACGGTATTCTAAGCCGGCATCACACGGTATAGAATAGAAGATAGTATTATATAATATATTTTCTTGCTGATAAGTCGAAACTTTTAAAACGAAATCAAACCCAATTTTCAGCTGCACGCATTTCGCACTGGTTCTCACGCGCCCCAGGCAAAAAGACACAAGTGAAAAAAATATATATCAATAACAATAAAAGTGAAATTGTAACAACACGAAACGAAGGGGTGATGCGCTTGCGCACCCAGGAACTGAATTAAGTGATATGAATCAATACTTATAAGAGGGTCGAGATTCTTGGAAACAGATTGTACCTAATAAATTATTTTTATAAATTCGTAAAAAAAAACATACTTTCAAAATTCTGTTAAACTGTATATCGAAAAGCTCTGACAATAGGGTTCATCATGCCGTTGAACGACTCGGTGTCCCACACGAAAAGAAGAAGAAGAATAGATTTATATTTTACCCATAAGGTATTTGGTTGAAAACTCCTTTTTCGTTAGTTTATTGCCTTAGAAACAAGATTTCGATAACTACCTTTTAAATAAGTACCTATCGTTTATTAATCATGTACCTACATGTTGATAAACGAAAACTTCTAAACGTGCTATGTTTTATTAAGCACTTACAGTGCTATATTATTTTCATAAATGAAAGTAACAAAATTGAAAAAATATGTATTTATTAAAAACCTCTAAGGTTTGAATAATAGCATCCAGGTATCCTACAAAATCTGCATTAGTAATAACAGTATTTTTGTATCCTTTCTTTTATACATACACATATCACGCCTATAATCCCTTGCGGGGTAGGCAGAGCCGCAAAAACGGACATTTACGCCACGTCAGACAATTTTTGAGGGTCATTCGGAAAATTGTGTATCGCCAAAGTGACAAGTTGTCAGCCCATCGCCTAAAATTGCAATACACACCCTCGAGTCCCTTAGTCGCCTCTTACGACTCTAATGGTTTAAAATGGTGACGCTATTCTAAGTCGGCGGCACACGGCAACTTTCTTTTATTTTGAGGCAAAAATAATTTAAGATCATTGCGTCATAATCATAAACCAAACACTTGTGTAATCCAAATGATCCACTGCTAACAAGCCATAAACCGTCGAAACCACATGCCAGCTCGTAAACCTGGGAATGTCAGCCCCTAATCCTGCAGAGGTCAAGGTGCAAGAAGGGTGGACATTCAAGCCACGACACCAAAAAAAACGTAAATCTAAAGCAAACAGTCTTTTGGGAAGTTGCTTAACAGTCACTTGGTATGTTGTATTGTTAGTGAGACTTATCACAAGGAAATAATATAATTAATTGATATGTTTTAAACTTTTTGTGTATTAGAAATTATAATCAACGCCCAAGTTATAAACACATTTGTTAACTTTTAAAGATTCTATAGGATGAAATTTTACTAGTAACCGAAAGCGATATCTCAAGACGAGCTGGTACTGGTAGTAAAGAAAAACCCCAAGGAACAGAATAGGTTGAAATATGATGAAAATATTTTGAGTTTCCACAGTAACTCAAATCAGTTCATCTCCAAAATTTGTATGGGAGGTTTGATTGAATGTTTTGAGTACCTTAGGGAAAGTGGTTCTTTATCACCAGCCCGTCTTGAGCTTTCGCTATAGGTAACGATATAAACCCAATTTTATAAAAACTTTTAGCGATATTTAGTTTTTCTCTTATATATTAATGACGGTCTCGTGAACCTGGGAATGTCAGCCCCTAATCCTGGAGAGTAGGTCAAGGTACAAGGAGGGTGGACAGTCGAGCCACGGCACCTTAGGGTATCACCATTCATTGTCAACGTAAATCTTGAGCAAACAGAATTACTGTGTCACTTTACTTTGGTAAGTTAGAATACGTGTTTCTTAGTGTGCTGTTTTTCAGTATAACGTGAGTTTTTATTAAGTAGGAACTTATGTTGAAGAAATTTATGATGTGAAAGTACACCACAGCTGAACACCAAAAAATTCAATCAACGCCCTAATAAATCAACCTCTAATTGAACCAATATGAAAATAATTTTCATGCTTTTTAGGTATACTGGCGCAATTTTTCTTAATTCAATATGATCTATATAAGGTGTCAAAAAAAAATCAAGTGCATATATTTGAAGGGATGAACCAGCCCATAAAACTAAACGACTTTTCTCAAGAAACAGGTCGAAATACGAAAAAAATATTTGGTCCTGCCATACTACCTCTACATAATTAGCCGGCCAGGCTAATTTAAATTGTATGGGAGGGCCAATTTTTTTTTTCATATTTCGATTTATGGTCCTAACAGAAAGTTGTTCAGTTTCACGAACTGGTTCACTCTTTAAAATATTTACAGTCTTTTTTTACACCATGTATAGGTATTTATTGATTAGTGCTGTTTATAGTAAAGTCAATTGAAAAAATCATTGCAAGTAAACTACGCACATAGACTCGTGCATTGGGAATGCAATCCCCAAGTACAAGAAGGTCATTGGGGCAAGCAGGGTGAGTTAGTGACGGTGGTGGACACCTGGGCACCGCTGCAAGCCGTTTACAAATAAATCAGTATTTGTGAAGACGGATATTGTCAAATAGGTACCTTTGTATTATTTTGTGAAATAAATAATTTGCTTGAGAAACTTATAATGAAGAAATGAGGCGTATTCGAAAAGTTTTAAATTATTTCGTAAAATAAACACTGCGCAAATAAAAGGCAGAAACCTATCATTTCCTATTTCTATGGATAAAAATTATAGCAAATTTGCAAGGGTTTTTCAGTGTGAGTTCATAATTTTGAAGAGGACAGGGTTTCAACGCGTGAAGTTTCAGTGTTTTGTGGGGTTTCCAAAATATGCTTTCTCCATCCACATATTTATAAGCACAGTGTTAAAGTTTATACAGCTGACTCTGTCTTGTGAAACTGTCTCATTGATTGCAAAAATGACAATGCACTTTTCACTTACAACCTTCTTTCCCATCACCTGTGCCCTACGAAAGTTATTTTAAAACTACAATGCACTATTTTGAGCAATCGATCAAGATTATCCAACCGTTAAAAATAAACTGGTTCGCCCTTTTCCAGAAAAAGAAAACAAAACGAACTATTTGAAAAATCTACGCGCTAAAACTCGTTCCCTATTTAAAAACTTCAGAACGGCGGTGACAATGGCGTTTGAACTACGAACTATTTTTTTTTCGCGAAATAATAAATGACTAAGGAACAAGGGCATGCAGCCAGGTTTCGTTAACAATGAAATATCGATTTTAAGGGGTGTAATTTCGTGTTCTCAAGATCGGTAATGCAAAAAATACCCTACAAGCTGGTGTTATTATCGTAAAGCTTTTACTGTCGTTGGAAGAGGTAATAAAACGTTAACGTCTGTATTATGAACTGTGTTGATTATTATCTTGGTTGTGGCCATAGTAGAAGGTTTATTTGATTGTAACACAGTTTGGTCATAAACTCGATTGCAGTGCCGCCACTTTGCTACTATAATTTTGATGGATATTTTTTGCGTCACATTAGTGTCCATGCTTTTTACAAAAGCATCTGTGCGGAAAGAGAATCGGTGTGAAAATTGAGGGCGCCTCTGTGCCTCAGTATGAGAAATGTCATAGCAACCTATGAAAAAATTATTATAGTACCGCCGCCGCCGAGAGAAGTCGGTTTTGACAGCCGTCATCTCCGTACTAAATGAGATGTCAACAATGGAAAATTGACCCTCTGCCATAGCATTATCACGAATCTGACAGCTGTCAAATACGACTTCTCTCGGCGGCGGTACTTATAGTTCCCTTTTTTCCTACGCTCTGGGTACAATTTATATCTAGTAATTCAGTTTGCTAACGATTTTTATGTGCTTCTTCCGTAATGGTCTTTTTTGCACATTTTTTATGACACAATGCCTAATTGCGGTTAAAGACTTGTGTTATGTAACCTTAATGCACCGACTGACCGATGTTACTACCTTCATACGTAAGCTTTTGCTTTGCGAGATTACTCATTGTTAAGGAAAATAAAAATCTAAGAGAAAATCCTGAATGTTACTGTGATGTAATATAACATCAGTACGGTCCACTACACATAATCGCTATTAATATAAGTGTAAGTACCTACCTTTATTAGAAATTTTTATATCGAGTGCAGAATGTCAACCTACAACTTTCGCCATCACTACTGGGCTACGCGGCCCATCCATTGCCCGCGAATTTAGCAATTTTATCCTGATGCCAATAACGCGTGGTACGACTCCATGTACCTACCATAAGATTACCTACTTGTGATTGTATTTTGTAATCAAAGTATTTTTACCGTTTGATTGCCGTTTTGCCGTTTGATGCCGGCTTAGAATAGCATCACTCCATTCCTTTCCCGCGGGTGTCGTATGAGGCAACTAAGGGAAGCAATTGTTTCATGTGTATTACAATATTATACACAATTTTTCTGAAACGGCTCTCAAATATTTGTCAGACGTGGCGATAACGACTGTATTTTACGGCCGTTTACGCTCTGCCTACCCCGCAAGGGATATATACCTATAGGCGTGTTATATGTATGTGTATGTACGCGTCTAACTATAAATTTGCGGCACAGTAGATAGACTATTAAGGTGCTGTTCCGAACCGAGCGGCCTACGGCCGACGGCCGACGGCCGATGGCACATGCCGCGGCTATCGGCCGTCGGCCGTCGGCCGCCGCGGCAGATGTCATTCCGAAGGCAGCGGCCGACGGCCGACAGCACATGTCAGTTCCCTATTTAAAAACTTCAGAACGGCGGTGACAATGGCGTTTGAACTACGAACTATTTTTTTTTCGCGAAATAATAAATGACTAAGGAACAAGGGCATGCAGCCAGGTTTCGTTAACAATGAAATATCGATTTTAAGGGGTGTAATTTCGTGTTCTCAAGATCGGTAATGCAAAAAATACCCTACAAGCTGGTGTTATTATCGTAAAGCTTTTACTGTCGTTGGAAGAGGTAATAAAACGTTAACGTCTGTATTATGAACTGTGTTGATTATTATCTTGGTTGTGGCCATAGTAGAAGGTTTATTTGATTGTAACACAGTTTGGTCATAAACTCGATTGCAGTGCCGCCACTTTGCTACTATAATTTTGATGGATATTTTTTGCGTCACATTAGTGTCCATGCTTTTTACAAAAGCATCTGTGCGGAAAGAGAATCGGTGTGAAAATTGAGGGCGCCTCTGTGCCTCAGTATGAGAAATGTCATAGCAACCTATGAAAAAATTATTATAGTACCGCCGCCGCCGAGAGAAGTCGGTTTTGACAGCCGTCATCTCCGTACTAAATGAGATGTCAACAATGGAAAATTGACCCTCTGCCATAGCATTATCACGAATCTGACAGCTGTCAAATACGACTTCTCTCGGCGGCGGTACTTATAGTTCCCTTTTTTCCTACGCTCTGGGTACAATTTATATCTAGTAATTCAGTTTGCTAACGATTTTTATGTGCTTCTTCCGTAATGGTCTTTTTTGCACATTTTTTATGACACAATGCCTAATTGCGGTTAAAGACTTGTGTTATGTAACCTTAATGCACCGACTGACCGATGTTACTACCTTCATACGTAAGCTTTTGCTTTGCGAGATTACTCATTGTTAAGGAAAATAAAAATCTAAGAGAAAATCCTGAATGTTACTGTGATGTAATATAACATCAGTACGGTCCACTACACATAATCGCTATTAATATAAGTGTAAGTACCTACCTTTATTAGAAATTTTTATATCGAGTGCAGAATGTCAACCTACAACTTTCGCCATCACTACTGGGCTACGCGGCCCATCCATTGCCCGCGAATTTAGCAATTTTATCCTGATGCCAATAACGCGTGGTACGACTCCATGTACCTACCATAAGATTACCTACTTGTGATTGTATTTTGTAATCAAAGTATTTTTACCGTTTGATTGCCGTTTTGCCGTTTGATGCCGGCTTAGAATAGCATCACTCCATTCCTTTCCCGCGGGTGTCGTATGAGGCAACTAAGGGAAGCAATTGTTTCATGTGTATTACAATATTATACACAATTTTTCTGAAACGGCTCTCAAATATTTGTCAGACGTGGCGATAACGACTGTATTTTACGGCCGTTTACGCTCTGCCTACCCCGCAAGGGATATATACCTATAGGCGTGTTATATGTATGTGTATGTACGCGTCTAACTATAAATTTGCGGCACAGTAGATAGACTATTAAGGTGCTGTTCCGAACCGAGCGGCCTACGGCCGACGGCCGACGGCCGATGGCACATGCCGCGGCTATCGGCCGTCGGCCGTCGGCCGCCGCGGCAGATGTCATTCCGAAGGCAGCGGCCGACGGCCGACAGCACATGTCAGAGTATAGTTTTCAGGACTTAGTTATTATGTTTATAAGGTTATTATGGTTCATCGGGTCATCATGGTTCATCGGGTTATTATTTTTCATACAAACATAAATCACGCCTATATCCCTTACGGGGTAGGCAGAGCATTAACGGCCGTAAAACGGATATTAACACCACTTCTGACAAAAGTTTGAGGGTCAATCAGATAACTGTGTGTCACTATAGTGACAGGTTGTCAGCCCATCGCCTAAAATTGCAATACACATCTAACCCTCGAGTCCCTTAGTCGCCTCTTACGACACCCATGGGTAAGAAATGGGGTGATGCTATTCTAAGCCGGCATCATACGATACGGTATTATTTTTCGGGTCGTTGGGTTCATCTTGTCGTTAGGGTTCATCGTGTGTCCAGAGTTCATCTGTTCACTAGCTTCATCGGCTTATCATGGTTCATCGGGTTATCATAGTTCATAGGGTCGTTGGGTTCATCTTGTAGTTAGGGTTCATCATGTGGCCAGAGTTCAACGGTTCGCTAGGTTCATCATTGGGTTCATCGAGTCCTGAGGGTTCATCATGTCGTTAGGGTTCATCATGTGGCCAGAGTTCTACGGGTCGTTATTGTTCATCGGGTTATCGTGGTTCATCGGGCTATCATGGTTCATAGGGTCGTTGGGTACATCTTGTCGTTAGGGTTCATCATGTGGCCAAAGTTCAACGGTTCGCTAGGTTCATCGGGTTGTTGAGTTCATCGAGTCCTTAGGGTTCATCATGTCGTTAGGGTTCATGATGTGGCCAGAATTCATCGGGTCGTTATTGTTCATCGAGTTGCCAGAGTTCATCGGTTCGCTAGGTTCATCGGGTTATCGTGGTTCATCGGGTTATCGTGGTTCATCGGGTTATCATGGTTCATCGGGTCGTTGGGTTCATGTTGTCGTTAGGGTTCATTATGTGGCCAGAGTGCATCGGCTTGCTCGGTTGGTCGGGTCATCATGGTTCATCGGGTTATTATTTTTCATACATACATACATACATAAATCACGCCTATATCCCTTACGGGGTAGGCAGAGCATTAACGGCCGTAAAACAGATATTAACACCACTTCTAACAAAAGTTTGACGGTCAATCAGATAACTGTGTATCACTATAGTGACAGGTTGTCAGCCCATCGCCTAAAATTGCAATACACATCTAACCCTCGAGTCCCTTTGTCGCCTCCTACGACACCCATGGGTAAGAAATGGGGTGATGCTATTCTAAGCCGGCATCTCACGGTATTATTTTTCATCGGGTTATTATGGTTCAGAGGGTCGTTGGGTTCATCTTGTCGTTAAGGTTCATCATGTGGCCAGAGTTCATCGGCTTGCTAGATTGGTCGGGTTATCATGGTTCATCGGGTTATTATTTTTCATCGGGTTATTATGGTTCATCGGGTCGTTGGGTTCATCTTGTCCTTAAGGTTCATCATTGGGCCAGAGTTCATCGGTTCACTAGCTTCATCGGCTTATCATGGTTCATCGGGTTATCATGGTTCAACGGGTCGTTGGGTTCATCTTGTCGTTAGGGTTCATCATGTGTCCAGAGTTCATCAGTTCGCTAGCTTCATCGGCTTATCATGGTTCATAGGGTCGTTTAGTTCATCTTGTCTTTAGGGTTTATCATGTGGCCAAAGTTCATCGGTTCACTAGGTTCATCGGGTTATCATGGTTCCTCGGGTCGTTGAGTAAATTTTGTCGTTAGGTTTCATCATGTGGCTAGAGTTCATCGGGTCGTTATTGTTCATCGAGTAGCCAGAGTTCATCGGTTCGCTAGGTTCATTGGGTTATCATGATTCATCGGGATAACCCGGTGAACAATGATAGCCCGATGAACCTAGCATACCTATGAACTCTGGCGACTCAATGAACAATAACGACCCGATGAACCCAGCCAACCGATGAACTCTTACCACCCGATAAACTCTGGCTACATGATGAACAATAAAGACAAGATGAAACGAAAAAATTAACCCAACGACCCGATGAACCATAATAACCCGATGAACCTAGCGAACCGATGAACTCTGGCCACATGATGAACCCTCACGACAAGATAAACTCAACGACCTGATGAACCATAATAACCCGATGAACCTAGCGAACCGATGAACTATGGCCACATGATGAACCCGAACGACAAGATGAACCCAACGACCCGATGAACCATAATAACCCGATGAACCATAGTAACCTATACATAATTACTAGTCCTGAAAACTATATTCCGACCCAACCAACGTAAAGCCGCCGCGGCTATACTGGTCTGCAGTTATGTGCCGTCGGCCGTCGGCCGTCGGCCGCCGCGGCAGATGCGTGGCGGCCGATAGCATGTGCAGTCGCCGCTCGGTTCGGATAGTATCCCATACAAGTCCATACGAACCAGTAGTGCCGCGGCGGCCAAGGACGGCCGCCGCGGCATATGCTGTCGGCCGTCGGCCGTCGGCCGCTCGGTTCGGAACAGCACCTTTAGATACTTTACTACGCAGTACCAAAGTGTATTTCTCAATACAGCACAGTTTACACTTTCTATACCTAAGTACCTAGGGTACAAATAGGTACAATTTACTAGACCTGACCTTTCCCTTCTCACTCTCTTCTATGATTATAGTTTTTTCTACACATTTTATAATAATAGTTAGTTCTCAAGGAACTGAAAATCATAGTTACTTTACGTACTTTTACTTAGGCGTCAGTAGAAAGTATTTGCCGTGTGATGCCGGCTTAGAACAGCATCACCCCATTTCTTTTCCGTGGGTATCGTAAGAGGCAACTGATGTGTATTGCAATTTGAGTCGATGGGCTGACAACCTGTCACTATAGTGATACACAGTTACCTGATTGACCCTCAAACTTTTGTTAGACGTGGTGTTACTACCGTTTTAGGTTAACGCTCTGCCTACCCCGCAAGGAATATAGGCGTGATATATGTATAAGGTCCTATTAAATTCAGTGCAAATATTTTTAGGGTGAGTTCTACTCGTAAAACTGAACAACATTTCCCAATAAATATACCTCGAAATATGAAAAAAAAATTGGGCCTACCATACAACAATGTTCAAAAAAGTGTCACTTTGTATGAGAGGTGCAATTTTATTTTTCGTATTTCGACCTATGTTTATTAGGAAAAGTTGTTCAGTTTTACGAGTAGAGCTCAGCCTAAAAATATTTGCACTGAATTTAATAGGACCTTATATATAGGTAAAAAATATGAGTGATAGAAAATAAATGTACTCCCTTAGTAACCGTCTAATACGAATTTCGAATAATAAGTATATATTCTTTGTCAACATTATACTAAAACTATTTATTTCATGGGCTCTATTTCTTAGAATTACCAATTTATTTAACCTTCCAATTCTAAAGTCCCTTCACTGAAATTATTATTTCATCCCCAATGCATACCTACCTATCCATAGCTACCTAAATATAAATTATATCATCCAATACAAAATCAAATGCTTATTGAAACCGCCAGCCCCTCAAGAGTGCGTCGTAAATTTCCCACAAAACGCCTTAAAGCAATTGTTGTCAAAAATAAATCATACCATTTACATGCGCTTGCGACTATCCGTAAAAAAAACTAGATCGGAACCAACGTATGTCTTGGCAAACTTGCATTTGCCGCTACTAAACTCTCAACTCCGAACAAACTCTGTATGAATTGTTCTTTTGCGACCGCAAATGTAAAGTTGTATTCTCTGACCTTTTGAACTAAAGGCGCATCTACATTGTCCTTAAAATTTTGCACACTTCCTTGTACAAAAGATTTTGTTACAATAGGATTGATCCAGCTTCGCGCTCCAGATCTTATTGCTATTATTATATTATTCTTCGGTTAAGCAGAGGTAAAGTATACCTACTGGTATAGTGATTGTTAGGGCAACAATGGTTCCAATTTGGTAAGCCAAGGGAAGGTACGGAAGGCCAAGGGTTCGATTCTCGTCCTTTGAGGACGTGACATCTGCCGCGTTTTTTCGGGTCTCCGAAAGTTCGTTGTTATGAAAGTTGGATTTAAATTAAAACAGTTTTTTATTTAAGTTTAATCAATGTGATGGGAACACATATAGTAGGTATCTGTACCCAAACGTTTCAATCAGTATTGATCCTTTTAAACCTGCTGAATGTATTTACAGAAAGTGACGTATTTGGTAAAGATAGTACCTATTGCAGAAATGCTTTTATCAAATTTGGCTTTCCATAAATACCTAGATATACGATATACTTATAAAGTCTCACTTAACGTAGGTCAGCTGTAAAAAAAATCTTAGTAAAAATAAGTTGTCCTGGTATTCTTTTTATGTGTGTCTCTTGTAATGTTTTTATGTACAATAAGCGGTTAATAAAAAAAATAATGATATACCTACTTACCTAAATTTTAATGATCGTAAGTACGCTACCTAAACAAACATAAAACTTATACTTTTCTCTAAGTACCTGGTCTGGTTTCTCATAATTAATTATTAGAAATTTAATGGCGTCCCTAAGGGACGTCGTCCTAAAATCATCATGCGGAACATTTAACTACCCTAATTAAACCAATATAGCATACCCTTAATTATTTAAGGGTTTTACGATGAGACAAAATGTCTTGAGAATGATTTCGATGGTCTAGAAGACAAACATGATAATTACAGACTACCCAACTTTTCAGGAGGAGCATTTTTAGTTACGTAAAAGTTCTAGATGCTGTAACTTAAAATGGAGCATAGGAACCATGTATATACTACCTGTATTTAGATAGGATATTTATCTTTTTAATGATTTATTTAATAAGTGAACATGATTTATTTTTAGATCCTTAAAAAAAATGAATGTAGCAAAAAAAGGCGTCACTTAATTTGTTTTTACATAATCTTAAAATACGTTATATTCATTTAAGACTTTTGTGTAGTGTGATGTGATACTAAGAAAATCAAGGAGTAAGTAATAAAAAGTCTTTATTAGTAAATAATTCAAACATGAGATCAAATCTGAATAATGTAGTAGGTACCCACCTAATAATTCAAACATAAGTTCAGTTATCATCACACTCCGAATCAGAACAATCATCAATTAAAGTTTCTTCATCAACAGCAGGAATATGGGCGGCCCTTATGCCCACGGCATTCTCTACCGGCCAACCAATTGATAAGCGGGTGCCCAATCGTACGTAAAGTTCTAAATTAAGGTAGCGATACAATAAATAATAAGAAATAAACAAAAATACAAAGTACTTAATAATTTAACATAATAAAATAAAAATACATAAACCTACATAAAATAAATACATACATCAGCCTATTGAAGTCCACTTCTGGACGTAGGCCTCCCCCAGGGCACGATCTCCCGTTTTCGCCATCAGTCGCTACCAGCCGCCTTCTTTAAATCATCGGTCCATCTGGTCAGAGGTCGTCAAAAACTACGCTTTTCGAGGCGTGGCCTCCACTCGAGAACCCCTTTATCCCACCTTCCGTCGGTTCTACGACAAATGTGCCCAGCCCACTGCCACTTCAGTTTGCTACACTTCCAGACTATACCCGTTACTTTGGTCTTTTTGCGGATATTTCTGTGCCGGTAATCCGGAATGCCGGATTTTATCCACTATAGAGATACCGAGCATAGACTTTCCATAGCTCTCTGAGTGACATGTAACCGGTGGGCCAGTTTTACTGTCAGGTTCCACGTCTCGGCTCCATAGGTCATGACTGGCAGAACGCACTGATCGAACACCTTGGTCTTGAGGCATTGTGGCAAGGCAAAATAAATACATGCATACATAAATAAATAAGATATACCAACGACAAGCTAACAGAAATAAAATAAGATGAACGCTCAAACAAAATAACTAAGAAAAGAACCCGAGAGACTAGCCAGGTATGGCAACTATTTTAGGATAGATGGGGCTGCATCATCTGAGTCAGCCAAATATAGGTCGAGAAGTAGTTGCTCTGTAATATTAATATTCGATGTACTGGGAAGTGGTGACTGTCTAGATGTATTTTGTATAGAAATTAAGTTCAAGGCATTATTTCTATCACAAGATGCGTAAGCAATTTTTGTAAGAGCATTGCCGAATTCTGTAGGTGGAGACAACGGTACTAAGGCAGCGCTGGTGTCGTAAACATCGGTAAGTTTCGTGGATGTATCGGGATTTTTGAGGGTACAACAGTCGTTTTTGTTTGTGTATCAGAGTTTATTTCAGGCGGGGACTGCGGCACCAGGGCAGCAGTGGCGAGCGGTGAAGCAGCGGCGGCATCAGGGGCTAATGCTGGCACGTCAGCGTCAGGGGCAAATGCTTGTACGTCAGCGTCAGGGGCTAATGTTGGAATGTCGGTGTTTATTTCAGGTGGGGACGGTGGCATCGAGGCAACAGAAGCGAGCGATAAAGCAGCGGCGGTATCAGGGGCTAACGCTGGAACGTCAGCGTCAGGGGCTAATGTTGGAATGTCGGGGCGTTTATTTCAGGTGGGGACGGTGGCATCGAGGCAACAGAAGCGAGCAATAAAGCAGCGGCGGCACCAGGGGATAATGCTGGAACGTCAGCATTCACTTCAGGCGGGCACGGCGGCACCGGGGCAGCAGAGGCGAGCGGTGAAGTAGCGGCGGTATCAGGGGCTAACGCTGGAACGTCAGCGTCAGGGGCTAATGTTGGAATGTCGGGGCGTTTATTTCATGTGGGGACGGTGGCATCGAGGCAACAGAAGCGAGCGATGAAGCAGCGGCGGCACCAGGGGATAATGCTGGAACGTCAGCATTCACTTCAGGCGGGCACGGCGGCACCGGGGCAGCAGAGGCGAGCGGTGAAGTAGCGGCGGTATCAGGGGCTAACGCTGGAACGTCAGCGTCAGGGGCTAGTGTCGGAATGTCGGTGTTTATTTCAGGTGGGGACCGCGGCATCGAGGCAACAGAAGCGAGCGATGAAGCAGCGGCGGCAGCACCTTGTTGCTATGCCGAGATTACCGCCAAAATAAAATTATACAAAGTATTAAAATCCTTTGTTGTGAAATGCAACGTTATAGTATGAGATATCACTCACATTAATATACGTTTTAATATTTGTCTATACCTTGGTAAATAGATTAAATAACTTTAAAACTTTTGAGCTCCAGAATTTTGTTTCGTAATTGGTGATTAAATCATTTGTCAATTATGATGTCTTTATGTTTAAAGCACTTAATATATTTTTCTGTATGCTGAGCAGTGTCCAGTAGTAGTAAGACTACTTAAACCATTTGTCACTAGCATCTTGTAAAGATTAATATCTTTTATTGTAATTGGGAATCAAGATTTACCAAATGACAATTATAATAATGACATTTAGCTTATTTGTGTAATTATGGTAAATCCAAAAAAGATGCGCTAAATATATTTAATATTTTTGTACTTTAAGTTTAATGGTAAATAATTATAATTACATTTTTTGGCATCAAACTGACATCACTTACTATAAGTGTACATCTATAGTTTGGGGAGAAGGAGACGTAATTAGGGTATTTGGGTTTGTGTAAACGATACAGCATCTTCATTTAATACATATGGCATTAAAATGTCAAAATCGATTTTTTTGCAGTTAGCACGTTTGTCTTCTAGACCATCGATTTATAGTGTGTCAACGCTTTTATTATAAAAAGTTGTAACTAGCAGAATTCTGTACTTTTTCAACTTGATGTTTTATTTTTATGTATTGCACATTGTAATTTCATTTGTCATATGAGTTATTAAGTTGATAAACAAGCAGAAAGATCCTAATAATATAATTTTCTAAGTATTTACTGCTACTCAGCTTAAAAAGCAATCTATTCTAATCTACTAAATTACGATCAGTTTAATGGTATTACTATCTTATCTTACCTTACCTAGCCGTCAGGATCCCACTGCTGGGCAAAGGCCTCCCTCCCCTTCTTCCACTGTTCGCAATCCTGTGTCTCCACATACCAATCTTCCTATGGGAAGTACAATTTTTTGACGTTTCCTGAAATATTTTCTCATAGAAAGTACTATTATTCAGTTTCATGGTCTGACTGCACCCTATCAATATTTAGGGGGCTATCCCTTACACTCTGTTTAACGCAACTTACCTAGCAATTGAATTATACGAAGAAGAAACAAAATTGGTTTTGAAAAATTGCTACATTTTGAGAAAGTAACAAAGTAAGAGTGAACAGCCTTCTTTTGGGTGAGCTTGCTCCATCTTAGACTCTGTCTCTGTCCTATGACCTAGACTAGAGTCAAGAGCAAACCCATCATTAATAAAATAAAAAAGTAACAAAGCACAGCTAGCCATTTACTTGCAGTCAATTTGCAGACACATTTTAAAAGTTATTTTACAACTTCCGGTACCCATTTCCTCGTATGCTTATAATTGTGAACCATCAAATAGAAGCTCTATATTCCGCCATATGGTGAAGATGATTGAATAGATAAAGGTAGTTGATAAAAGTGTCGTAACATATTGTTATGACGTTGAATAATATGCCTAGCTGAGGTCAAGTTCGTTGATCTACTAAAACAAAACAGTATATAGATTTTAAATAAAAATAATAACGGGTGAGACGATCTTGATACATTCATCAGCCTATTGCAGTCCACTGCTGGACGTAGGCCTCTCCCAGGGTACGCCATAGGGCACGAACTCTCGTTTTCGCCATCCAGTCGCTACCAGCCGCCTTCTTTAAGTCATCGGTCCATCTGGCCGGAGGTCGTCCAACGCTACATTTGCCGAGGCATGGCCTCCACTCAAAAACCCGCTTTATTGATACTCAATCCTATTTCAGATTACGCTGAATACCTAAGATTTGTTGAAACCTACTTCATAAAGTTCAGTTGTAGAACTTTAAAACTTTGCGACAAGAATTGTATATTTTTTCTTTTCGTGTATTTTTTGTGCAATAAAGAATATTATATTTAAGTACGTATGATACGAAAACTCGTTCAGAATATGTTTGATGTCATATTCAAGCAATCTACTGGCTCGCGACCACCATCCCACCGAAGTCTGGCGCCAAGTAGCTTGCTGCGTTCCGTCAGTGTGTGGGAGTGCCAGTGCCTTAACAGGCTTCTTCTGGGTGAGCTCGCTCCATCTTAGACTCTGTCTCTGTCCTATGACCTAGACTAGAGTCAAGAGCAAACCCATCATTAATAAAAAAAAAAAAAAAAAAAATCTACAATCACGATTAGATAATGTTTCGACAACAAAAGGATAGGATGACATAAAATGGTATAGCTACCGCATATTTATAACTAAAAAATTTAAATGTAAATACACAATGTATTATTGTATTATGACATGTGTTTATCAATAAATTAATACACAAAGTCTTCTAAAAACCTATGAGGTGGTTCTCCCATTTGTTGTACGTGCATGCGTATATAATATGAAAGAAAATTGCGTATTCCGATCTTATTCTTATACGAATACAGCTACGCTTACGGATGCGTCTGCTCAACGACTTGAAATTGTGCGTTGAAAATACGTAGCGATGGACGAAAAGTAAGAGAACCGCATATCAGACAAAGACTTTTTGACAGTTTGACAAATCAAGCTATTATACTTATAAGAACAAAAGATTACAACTTATGTATAAGCCACACCTCGGACACTGGCGCTCAAATGTATGAATCAAACGCGTTGCTACGCACACAGTCTAAGCTCGCGTAGGTGAACGCGTACCATGCTTGTGTGTGTGAGACAACATGTCAGGGTTGCCGCCATTTTGCGTTCGCGAATCGGGAATGCAATGTGCGGCAGTATAAAATGACCTTCGTCGTCGCGTCCTGGCTAGCCGGTGTCTGAGCGTCCTCCGACCGCGGGTGGGCGGCGCTTGTAGGGGGAGGCAGGGAGTGACCATACTGTACGCTAGTACTATTAATTATACTGTGGTATAAGCAGAGGCGGTCGTCTACATATGTGAGTCCCATGCACGCCAAAACAAAAGAATCATACTCCAATACCGACCAAGTTGATATTTATCACTTTGTGAATTGGTTCCCGGTCTGTTTAGGACATTGCAGGGTGAACCACCTGATTGTCCGGAAATAAATGGTTCCGTGCGTCGGTCCCGGTTGCTGTCTATGATTACTTAGACGGCGGTCGTAACACAACCATGTCAGAGGCCTACTACTAGTAGTAGGCGGTTGAAAAACTCTGACACAAGGGTTTATCGGGTTGTTGGACGACTCGGTGACCCACACGAAAAAAAAAACTTCCCTTTAAAACAACCAGTCAGCTACAATTTGTACAAATGACAGCAATCGTGGGTATGTTGATAATTAGTAGCATTTATCGGCGTAAGCGCCGCGTGCGCCCGCGCAGCTGTTGCGTGTCAATATTGTAGCGGAGGGTGGGGGGTGTTGACCTCCACTTGACTTGTACTACCTATCAGCACAACCTTCAGTTGTCCTATTAAGAGATAGGTATATACAGTCATAATTCCGGATGTAAAAATACATTTGTAGACGAAAGTATTTCAAAAGCTTTCTTATGAGAGCTACTATAAACCTCTTGAAACTCTCAATCTTTTAAAAAACGCATCAATATCCGTTGCGTAGTTTTAAAGATCTCAGCATAAAACACCCGCCTGGCTCACCAGCGGGACGGGGGAAGCGACTTTTTTTTACACTATGACTAAAGTTAGATGCTGTAGCCCCAGGGTTAAAATCTAGCCCCAGGGTTAAAATCATCGAGTCCAGAACTAAAAAGGAAACGAATGACAGTAGTAGCAAACAGTTTTGGTGAAACCATTTTTATCCGGTTTTCCCACTTGCCCGGTGTCGTACGGTGCGTAATACGTAAATGCACCGTTGCCGTATTTGTATTGGAGTTAGATCGAAAATCACAATTTCCTTTCGTGGTAGTGATATCAGATGTGATTTAATCGGAAACTTAATGTTAATATGTTAACACCGGACTGTAGTCTTTCCAAATACCTACTCCACTTCATTCAAATCCAATCCATCATTAACAATCCCTTCCAACGAACTGTATTTTAGCAAACTGCAAATGAACTGTTATGCCAACAGCTGCTAGAGTCAGCATCAATCAACCGTGTGGGAACGTGCGAACCAAATGTTTGGCAGAGTGCCTAAAAGCCAGTGCCTTTTATTAGAAAAAAAAGAAGTGAGTATATTGGGTTGGTAATCTCTGACATGAGAGTGAGTGAATAGGGTAGATGTAGGAGATGAAAGCCCGCACTTCAATAAAAAGTCTGTTTTGTGAAAACTGCCTTTACATCCCCCATTAGAGGGCCCCAAACATGCACTACTTTTAAAGTTTGTAACTATGTTGTTTTTTTTAACAAGTAGAGGAAACATTTATTTTTGAAACTGTCTAGTAATGCACTTTCATTTGATGCCTCACACAACCACATGAAAAGTAAAAAAAAAAACGACAATCCCCCATCTTAGATCCGCCGTCCTTCACCTATTCATGACAAGATTCCTTTTCGAATCGAGATTCAGAATCAGGACATCACGACAAATCCAACGGTACCACACATAGGTATAAAGAGAGGTGGCAGATTTAAAAAATCACTTAGTACGGCCTCGTACTCGTACATGACTAATATTTCTAATGGAGTCTATGCGGAAATAGAATAGGCGTGGAAATTGAGGGCGCCTCTGTGCCTCAGTATGAGAAATATCCATAGCAACATATGAAAAAAATTTAGTTCACTTATTGCCAACGCCTATTTTCTTTCTGCACAGACTTTTTAACCCTCAAACCTCTTTATTGGCTATAACAATAGCAGAGGAAAGAAAATATGGTGATGTTATTCTAAGCTGGCATCACTAAGTAACAACAATCTTTAAGTATAAGTAAGGAAACGGAAATTATGCTGTCGTTTTCGATGCTATTCAGGAAATTGACGTTGTAGCTTTGAAATTTGGACCTCTGCCAGTCGCACGTGGCATTCCTCTTTCAGACGATTGACATTTACAATTTTGGTGAAGTGTTTAAAAGCTGTCTAGAATCCGTATTTTTATTCGTTCTTTGGTTTGTTTGGTATTTTGTATGTTACCCATACTACTATAGACCAGCACAATCAAAGGAGGTTCTCTCGTTTGCTGAATATGAGGACCCAATTTTGGATTTTGATACGGTATTGTGGTCACATATAAAAAGCCAGAATATGGTCCTCATATTATGCAAACTTTAGTCTTGTTCCCGCCTGCACTATAAACCGATATAAAAAACCGTTCTTGAAGGAAAACAAATTACTCCCCGGGAAACAAGCGAGTGAAATCGTGGGCGAGCCTAGTCGTTACTTTAAATCAACTGCATTTGAAAAGGAAGAGTTATATAAGTATTTGAATATTCATAAACATATTCATACACATTGTTTAACCGTAGTTTTTAACCTGCCGTGTCCTAGCTTCACGGTTCAATAGATTCTTACAATTTTAACGATCTCCAGGTAGTTCCTACTTATAAATTCCATTACGTGTAGCATGCAGTACCTGTGTTATAAGTCCTAGACATTCGTTTTTGTTACTAGACGGTTATAGTAGGTAAATGCCATAGTATGAGGTAACTAAATGCCATATATACTTTTTCTGCATTCTACATTTAGGCAGGTACATAGCCACGTAATTTTTTAAGAGTCCTAAATAAATCTGAGGTATCTTTAAAACCACCTTTAAACATTTTACTTTCATAATGCGGAATACGTACCGAAATAGGGAAAAATGGTACCTAATAGGATCATTTAGTTGTCTGTCCGTCTGTCTGTCTGTCAAGACTGTTTATCTCAGGAACTAGAGATATCGAGTAGAAATTGCAACCAAATACTTGAATCTATGGCCACTTGTAGTTGGTCAACACCAGGCTGGGTTAGACAGTTTGGACTTTGGACCATTATTCTAATGCCGCGCGCATAAGACTTACATTGGCAGTTTGAGTGTCTAACCCCACATGAGCTTGACTGTACTCGTAAAAAAAGATACGGCCGTTTTAGCTGTAAAAATGCCTGTTTTGACTCTCTCAAGGGAATCAACATTCGGAGGTTACTTCCCTTGGACCTAGAACTATGTAATTTGGCAAATCTAAGAGAAACTCCATAAATTATTTTATTAAGGAGGCCAAAAAAGATAAAAATAAATAAATTAAGGCTAGAGGAGTTCAAGTGTGGTATCATACAAAATCACATGATGTGCATGATACGGGACCCTCAATATGCGGGTCCAACTTCCACTTGGTCGTTTTTTTATAGTAGGTTTTAGAATTTATTTTTGTCAAATTTTGTCAGATCTTTTAGGGGGTGTACACTGTACACACAACCCAGCACGCAGCACGCACTGTCGAAATCCTGCATAATTCATGAACCACGCCACCTGCCGCCAACCGCCCGCACCAACCACCAACATTCGGCTGTCACTATCACTGGCTGATAAAATATTTCTAACGCTATCTGAATTTTTCTTTTATTCACCTAATGGCGTTTGTTTTTGCTGTTTTTAACCGTATAGTAGTATCAGCAAAGGTATTTGCCGCATTTTTGTTTTTACGACTCTTGTTTTATTCATTTAAACCAAAATGGCTACACTACAGGCACCTTATAGTATCGGCTCTAGGAAAACGGGGCGCATCACTGGCTTCTATTTTCAAACGTTTCTTTTCTTTTTTGCGTTTGGAATAGTGTTTTTTTCCCAACAGCCAACATCATCCAAGAATATTAGTTTCTGTTTCCGCATCAATGCGTCCATTTATCCGTTATTTGTGCTCCAACTTTTGCAACTCCTCTGTCTGATCTAAACCAGTTCATTCTTTGCAAATTGAAGTAAAATATCCGTTTGTCACGAGTCGGTTGACGATCTCTTTCAAACCAACCATAATCAGATTTACGAGAGATCTAATTAATTTTATTGTTATTGCAAACAACATAGAGTTCAAATTGCACTGACCACTCGAACGCCATCAAAACATTTGATGTGACTTGCTGAATTGAAATTCAAAAATCGAATTCCGCCGGAACGTGTTCTATACAGCCAGTATCAAAGTCGTTGATGTAGAGCTTGCAGTTCATCCTAAAAGTTAGGTTTCTTGCGAATCTAAACCTTATTTCTAGCTTATTGCGGATATTGAAGACATAAATGCTATATGTTGAGCTGTATGTTACCTATGTCATCTTCGAGACTTTTTTGTTCTGCGACCCCAAGTTTCGCGAGTCGAGACGTGCATTCGATATTAAAAAATGCTCGAGAAATCTTAAATTCAATAGTAATTTGGTCTGAATAGCAAGGGAGAGGATAATGGACCAAGTCGTACGCCCTGTTTTGCGGTGTTGTATACGTATTTAGTTCGCGAAATTCAGGGTCGCTTTGTGTATGTTCGTTGCGTCTAGAATTATTTGCACCTCACAGCAGCTTTAGAAAATCTTCGCGCTTTGTATGTTTAGACGGTGGCTGGATTCCAGCAGCTGAATTAGCTGTGTGTGCCAACTTTGAGGTCTGGTTTCGGAGCCCAGCATGTGTCTCCCAAGCAAGTATTTGCTGAATGGACTCCGAACTTCTAATTATACAGTCAATTTGGTACAGCAGAGAAATATGAGTTATTGCCCATAACCGTGTTGAAATCGACCATTTTTAATTCGGCGACAAAAGGTTTCTCATTGATAGCAAATTTTGGGGTTATTTTTGCATAAGAATGCTTACTTTGTTGGAAGCATTTTCCGTATTTGATGATTAGTTCGTGATTGGCGTATAATAGGAGAGAAAAGACATTTAAATGGAGTTTTGTTTAATTTATTCATATATTGTTGTAAATTTTGCCGGTAGGAGGTAGCGTTATTTGCATTTGTATGAAGGTACGTGTTTGTTTATCATAAAATTTTAATCAAAGGTTATATACGCGCCGTCTCCTTAAACCAAGTAGTTGGTAGTAAAAGTCGTAATCCAAATGTTTTACAGTGTTAAAACATACATACATATTTAGTAGGAGTGATGATGAGGCCAGTAGGCCGAGTGACGACGGTGAGGAAAAGGGTAGTTACCCGCCTGAAGGGAGTGTGATCAGGGGAACGACTGTTCCAACCGGACATGTTTGGAAGTTGTACCTATATATAGCGATCGGCGGAATAATTACCGCGTTTCAGGACGTATATGTGAAGCGCATGCGCGCCGCCACACATATATCACGCTTATATATATATATCTTGCGAGATACGCGGAGCATGAACGAACGGCCGCATAAAACGGACATTTACGCTGAGTCTGACAAACATTTGAAAATCATTCAGAAAATTGTATATGACCTAGTGACAGGTAGTCAGCCAATCGCCTACAATTGCAATACACACGCGACCCTAGAGTCCCTGCCTCTTATGATATCAATGGGAATGTAATGAGGTGATGCTATTCTAAGCCGGCATCACCCAGTGTTGAAACACACCTACAGTATCGCGGATTGTCATATTGATGTCAACGATTCTCCGCACCAGTTCTAATATTGGAAATTTTCTAGTCATTCTTCAAGTGTAATTAGATGGCGCTGAGCGAAACTGAAAAAGTTTCATTCCATACAAACGTATGTAAATAGATGAAATGTATTTATGACTCAAATGTCAAAATTTCATTTTAGCACAAAGCCATCTAATATGACATTATAAAAAAAGCTCGAGAACTGTCAGTAGAAAAAAACTAATTCACATTCGTGTCAAAGTTGCGAACTTTCACCGGCTTTCATTTCACTTAATGTGGTATTTGTGGTACTATATTAAATGGTAATATAAATAAAATGGTAATATAATAAATAATAATAAATAAATATCTTGGACAATTTTACACAGCGCCATCTAGCCCCAAACTAAGCAAAGCTTGTACTATGGGAACTAGATAACTGATATTAATACTTACATACTTTTTTTTTGTAAATAAATACATATTATAAATAGAAACACCCTAATATTACTTAGTTATTCCATTTCAAAATGGTGGAAAACAATAAAACATCAAGCTCAACTGAACCTACTATTCCACATAGCTCATTCGTCACAGCTAGTAATAAATAAGCTACAAGTAAGTCACGTACAGTCAAGATTAGGCTGGGTTAGACAGTTTGGACTTTGGACCGTTTTTATGCCACTCGCATAAGACTTACATTGTCAGGTTGAGTGCCTAACCCCGCCTGATCTTGATTGTACTATGAAAATCTAACTTAAAACCTACTGAATTTCGGCGGCTAGCCACGATGGCCTATTCTTGAGGGTTGGGAGCCAGAGAACTCTTTGAAAATGACAAAGGTCAATCCATGACAGTTAACTTTTAACAGCTTTTTACATACATACATCACGCCTATAATCCCTTTTGGGGTAGGCAGAGCGTAAACGGCTGCAAAAAACGGCCCCGCCACGTCTGACAAATTAGTACATTGCCATAGTGACAGGTTGGCAGCCCAACGCCTAAATTGCAATACACACCCTCGAGTCCCTTAATCGCTTCTTACGATACCCACGGGAAAGAAATGGGGTGATGCTATTCCAAGCCGAAATCACACGGCAAAAGAGATTAGTAGGAGCAGCTTATTCTTATTTTGGGCTTTGGCCATAACGGCATACAAAGTATTTAGCTTAACGAGTCAAATATTAGATGTGAAGTTTGAAGAAAGTGGCTTACTTTACATTATGACCGTGCGAAATTTTACGCCACAAGTTTGACGGTACATCTGCCTACTTAACATGTTCCCTCACTTGTCGTAGTGTCGTTTTTTTTACGCAACGTAACGCATTCGTTTGTCAGACGAAAGGATACTGAGAATTCCTATCTTATTCCAATACAAATAAGGCTACTGTGCGTTACGCTGTGAAACGGAGGCGTCTGTCAAGTCGTTTGAGTTACGTTAGTACGTGAAGTATGCCGTTACGTTGCATTAAAAAAACGGAACGTCACAACGACAAGTGAGAGAACCGCATATGACCGTGCGAAATTCGATGCCACAAGTTTGACGGTACATCTGCCTACTTAACATACTGCGGTTAGTTTAACTGGAATTTGTTTGAACGGCATAGTAATCTACAAAACAAGGTTTTGATTACCTTACCGTTTTTAATGACTCTTTACTTTACTTTCTACAAGATACTACGTGCGTTTTTTATTGGTACTATCTGTATTACTTCGAGGAACTTATTTCAGGGTTCATTCAACATTGGCTCTTCTTAATAACTGTACCTATGAAAAGCCATTTTTATGTAAAATAGGCCCGCATTTGTCTGCTATCTCACCTGATGGCAAGTGACGATGCAGACTATGATGGTACATACATGCTTGCCTAGATAATGCCTATTCACTCTTGCCTTGAAAAGGCCCAAGTTATAATGTTCCGGAAACAGATCCATCCGAATTTAAGTCGTTTTTAAAGATTAGCTTTAGGTACTGCTGATTATACAGGATATTTTATTTGTCTAAATTCCACGTTACTGACTAAACAAGATTTTTTTGTCAGAAACGTAGAATTGAGAATATTCTAAGGATAAGTTTTATCTAAACTATATTTTTATGGCTCTGAACTGAACACACCCTTGTATGAACTATAAATCGTGAAAATTTAGATTATAGTGAAAAACGAATATTTTTTTTATTGAATTTAAAAGTTTCTTTAACTGTGTTATTACTCTCTGAGATATTAGGTACTTTTACCAACATCACTCAACGTCAAATAAAACATATTAAACTAATGTCAAATAATCCCACACCATTAATTCCGACCTCAGATCACACAATAATAAAATATTGCAGTCAATATTGCGAATACCGCTAATACTCGTCCGAATAATAGTTACAAATAACAGTGACTAATAGTCGCTCAATAACATTTGGATACGGTGATCAGAAACTCATGATACGGGTGTTATGTTCCGTTGAAGAACAATTTAAATGGAATATTGATGCTACATGCCATAGAATGCCGGCTTAGAATAGCATAACTCTAATGCTACCCTTAGGTGTCGTAAAAAGCGACTAAGGGATAAATTCGTCCAGGGAATGGGCTTCAGCGTTTCCTGTGAATGTAACCTTTTGCACTGCGCTCGCCAATCCATCTGCCAAGCGTGGTTAGTATGGCAATACCTCCCAATAGGGGAGGGGAGAGACTCATGTACAGTAGTGTAGTGAACATAATTTGCAATACACGTGTTACCCCCGACTCCCTTAGACGCCTTTTACGACACCCACGGGTAAGAAATGTGGTGATGATATTCCAAGCCAGCATCAGTTTATTACCTACTTACGTAAACACTTCAACAACCCCATCAGTCCACTACTGGACATGGGCCTCCCCCTATTGGAGGGTATCGCCATACTCACCACGCTTGGCATCCGGAATGGCGAGCGCAGTGCAAGCTGTTGAATTAACAGGGAACGTGGCAGCCCATTCTCTGGATGATTATACCTCAGTGGCTTTATACAACGTTATTACTATAACCGCACTTCAAAACGTACTCGCAATTTCCTTTCGTATGACAGACGCATGCGTTACGTACGGTGGGTTAAAAAACGAAGCGACGGATGACAAGTGGGAGAACCGCCTTAGCCTATTATTTTCTCCTATCAAGAATGTGTTTTATGTCCACCATAACTCTGAATACAGAACAGTAATTGTCCGATATTCGGCTCTATGCAAAAGTTATGGAAGCAGATTTGTCACACGCGGTCGATTCTCATCGCCCCGATAAAGGTCGCGCACACTACGCAGCACTCAAACTACACAATTCAATTTCAATTTATATAGAGTAAAATTTTACTAGTGACCGATAGCGAAACGTCAAGACAGGCTGGTGATAAGAAACAACTTTAGAAATAGAAGAAATAAATAGAAATAGAAATTCTTTATTTGCTTAAAATGTGGTGCTATAAAGATATTACAGGAAGTATATTTGTATCGCACATTTTACCAGAATCTGGCACGCAAAATTTAAATATAAATTGATTATTCATTATATTTACATTAATAACATATTAAGTGTCATTACAATATCATGTCGAAAAGTTTTAGTTGATATTAGAAGACATACATAGTAAAAAATTAAAAAGATTAAAAGTCAAAAAATTCAGTGACGCTATAAAAACAATTACTTATAAGCCAATTTTTTAAACATCTCTTAAAATTAGTCAAAGGAAGGTTTTTCATATCATCATTCAATTTGTTATAAATTTTTACAGCCATACAATGCGTGTTTTTACTTTTTACAAAGGGACGTAGATTGAAATTCCATGGTAACTCAAATAGGCTAAATCGATAGGCAGGGTAAATCGATCTACCTAGGTAAAAAAAAAAACATTGCTTTAAAACTACATAATGAAAAACAGAGTTTAGAAAATTGTACGTTTTGCTGCTGTTACAAGCTAATTTTCAGAGTTAATCGGGTTTTGTTAGACTTGGTAAGCCACACGACATGATTATGATGAGCAAAATGGTACGAATGTGTCGTAACCTTTATTGAGAACATGTACGTGACATGTTTGGTCATGTCCGAGTCGTATTGGATACACAAACGTGTCACAAGCATGAATTTATGGAGGCCGGTTTGCGTGAGCATTATGAATACGCATGTACGAGTTTGTAGGGAGTATATACATTTGAACTTTTAATAAACGTAGGAAATGTTCAATTCTGTTTTGTGGGAGAATTCCGGAGGTTTATGGCACTTTTAGGCATGGGACTTTTAAAAAGTACAAAAATATCATAATGGCCAACACCAGTACAATACTGTCAATATCACATTAGTACACAAGTAATTCCCCAATGGTATAATGTACCTCCCGGCTATGTGGTATGATTAGACTTAGGTTAGATTATTTAAAAGAGTCGCTTCTAACATTATTTTTATTTTTGTTACAGATCTAAAATGTTAAAGTGGGCGGTGTATGGCAAGAAAAACCAAGATGCCCGACCAACGAGTGACATCGAAACCGAAGAAAGAGACCCATACACAAATGGACCCTACAATAATAAAACACGGAGATCTTTAGACGCACAAACCGTCAAAAGAAGCAAAAAACCAAGTAGATACCAAAGACGATCCATAGGCTCTGCTAGTAGAAAAAATGCTAGAAACGTCGATAAAGAAAATATTAATTACATAGGCAACACACCAAATTATTTTAAAGAAGGTTTTGTCAAGAAGCCTGATGTACTAGCTCTTAAAGATGTTAGCAATATCACTCCAACTTCAATAACACCAGTAAAGAAGTTAGATAGAAGAAAATATTTTCTGAATGGTTCTAAAGATGACATACATCTTGATCTTCCCCCGACTCCCCCCACTTACAGCCGAAGAGTTAGAGAAGCTAAAAAGAGAAAATTAGAAATGGCTAGTACTAGTCCGAACAACGACATTTTCAGAAGAGATAGTTGTGCATATAAATCAGAAAGAAGAATCAAGCATGATAGAAGTTTTACAAGTCCACCAAAACTAAGTCATAGCACATCTGAACCATCTTTGAACGAGCTTTCAGACAGGCTAAGTGCAACAACTAGCAGCACACGAAGTAGACATTCCATTGCTTTAGCAAAGAATAGTAACCAAATTTGCACAACAAAACCTACAGGTGGCGATTTAGTTGAAATTGAATATGATGAAAACTTAGTCATCAATTGTGTAGAAAAACCAATTCCTATGAAAACCGCAATAGCAAAAAGTACTCTACCAATATTTGGGCATCACATCTTTATGGAAAATCCATTATATTTCAAGAAAAACGAAGGTATGGCGTTTATACGGCCATTAAAGCGAACAAGAAAAAAGTCTAACGATTTTGAAAGTTCCTTCAAATCACCTTCTGTAGATAAAAAAGATACTCATGCGCTAGTAAGAGAAGCTTGTTCACCAGTTTCCTTAACACCTCTTTCTACAAAGTTAGCAGCTCTGAGATTCAGCACAATGAGTACTCATACGAGATCTCAAAGGGTTACTTGCAATGATGTCAGTGACTTTCTAACAAAAGGAGAAATCCCATTTTCAGTTCCTTTGAAAGATGAAGAAACGTCTACTGAAATGGAAAACAAATTCATTTTAGGTAAAGATTCAATAACAAATGTAACGGAATCAACTGTTTCTACCACCCAAATGGGAGATGTAACATTAGAAAGAATGATTGAAGATATAATCAAGAGTACTAAAATCGTCAAATCAAAGCGGAGGATTTTGAACAATAAAGATAATGAAGATTTTGAAGAAGATCAAATACCACCTCTAGAAACTGTCAAAGATTTATTTGTGAATCCTCAGGCTGAGAATAAAGCTAACCTAATCAAAGAAGCCAAATACGTTAATTTGTCAAGAGAAAATTCTATATCACCAAAAAATACACCTTCCAAAAAGTTACTACCAATAAACAGAGTCAATGAAAAATTACTGAAAAATCTTCCTATTGGATGTTTTATTTTAGAAGATGGCTTCAACGAAAGAGAGGTACGGACACCAGACCGTTTCGTTGAAGTAGAAACGAAAACAAATTCTGATAAGCGTGTGTATAAGCCACTTAATAGGTCACATTCCATGAAAACGTCTACAGAAAAAGGAACCTTGGAATCTTTTTCTTCAGAATCTACTCCAGATATATTTTCAGCAGCTAGAGAAGCAAACCTAAGACTGAGAAGGCAAAAGTGTATCAGAAGAAAGCGATCTACCGTGAGTAATGAAAGTTTGTTTCGGCAAAGACCTAGATCAGATGCGTCGTCGATACTTACTTTAGAAATGGGAATACCTAGTCCAAGTACTGCATTGCAAAATGTGTCTCTGGGGGAGATTCCTGGTTCACCCTACCAAGAGTTTGATCGGAATGACAACAACAATCTTTCAACCAGATCCAACGTATCTTCTAGCAGTTTAGCACCTCAACCTCATAATCAAAATAGAAAATCTAAAGAACTCTTCGGCTTAACTTTGGCAAACGGCATTCCGAGCCCCATTACACCAGTACCAAATCTAAAACGATCTAGCAATGTTCTAAGCGAAGAGAGAGCTCACAAAACTAGCAAATTGGAAGAAGACCTGCAGACTGATGGTTTCACTCCAGTCATAGAACACAAATCTTCTAGAAGATGTCTTACTTACTCTCCAGAGGAATGTAGCATAAATAGTAGTGAAGAGAAGAGAAGGAGTGTTGCTAGTAACAAATTAGAAAAGAGTAGTGATGTTTTTCAGACTTTGAAAGGAACGATAGATTTGGAAATTATAACGAAGAACGAAATAATAGACGTGCACGGTGAGTGGTACTATCGTCTCTCCTTCATTTCTATTTTTGTTTTATTATTTAGCACAAAATTGAAAATGTAAAATTATGTTTATCTTACAGTCATCCGCTGCAGAGATCTTCAAAGGCCTTCAGGCAAGACGGATGACATAAATGCCTACGCGAAGGTACTTATTACATATTTCCTATTTTTTTCTGATTTAAGTATATTAAAGTGAGGTCTAAAAACAGCAAAGATATAATATCTGAAATATGTTTTTGGTACAAAGCCCACTTCAATATTCAGTCCAGTCCCGAAGTAATTTAATTTTGCAAAAATCTTCACTTCACTTCAACCATCCAGGATTCAAGATATGTAAGATCACCTTCTAATCAATTGGCAGTGCAAGACAAAAATTCGGACGAAATTTAAGACGTAATAGTTGAATACAAAATTTTTAAACACTTCCCGTGTACAATTATTTGGAAAAATTTCAAGCGTGGGCAGGATTTGAACCTGCAACTGCCATGACTAGTGGCGACGCGTCTTCCATCTGAGCCACCGCAATTCGTCTCTTGACCGCGAAATAGTTGCGATGAAATAGTTGTTAGTTACACTGCGATTGACATATTTACATGAAACAACAATAGAATGTCCATAAACTTATGCCTTTGTCACTTTTATTCTTCTAGGTCGTCATCAGCGGTGTGACTGAGCAGTCCCTACCATCCCAGAGGTCCATTTTTCAGAGGACGTCGGTTCTCTACGGAAGGAGAGAGCCGGAGTTCCAAAGACACCTTCGACTGCCGCTTCCTACCGCCATCTACGACCATCAGATGCTGCATGTGTCTGTGTGGCATCGGGATAAGAAGTATCGGTAAGTAATTTATATTCGTATTACTTTTTTTGTGTAAAGTAAGAGATAAAAGCTTCCTCCTGCTTCTTACCACCATTTACGACGATCGCATGCTTCATGTGTATCTCATCTATGTGTGTCATCAACATAAAAAATTAAGGTTAGTAGGATTGACTTTTTTGTTACATATTAAGTATGTTGTAAATATTTAATTATACTTAATGAAATTAAAGAACAAATGGAAACGAAGAAGGTACACAAACAATAGAATCAAAAGTGATTGTACATAATACAAGTAGTTTACAAATATATTGGACTCTTTCCAAACAATGAAATACCACAGACTTCGAAGGAGCCCAAGAAAATTAGCATTACACAGAAAGAATCGCCCTAACTAGACAATGAAGAGACAATATACAGGCAATGCATAAGATAAGGCTGACCTGATTTCTCTGATAAAGGATTCAAGATAAAAAAAACGCAGACTCCTCAGAAACGAAACCAACCTATCAATAAAAAGGGCGACCGCGAAAAAAGGCAATACAAAAATAGCTAAGTGATAATGTAAAATAAGTAGTTTATGGAGGCATTAATTTTTTCGGCATTCATACATAAGATATGGGGGGTGTGGATGGCGGTGGATGTTACTACGGAACATGCGCAGATCGATCGATTCCTCAGAACACAGGCCCGGGCAGTCGTGCGCCGAACCCTGTGGGGTGAGCTTTCTCTCAACGCCGCAAACCAAAAAGTACGCATTGCAAATTCTGCTAGTGAAATCTGTGTGTGAAGGTGTGTGATTCGAAAGTAGTGCCACAAAAAGGACTTTTCAAAGGTAATGACAAATTTAAAATAAATCGCCATTTTAATGTTTTAAAATAAGTATCGTTAATTTTATTATAATCTTCATTCTCATTGTTTAGATCTCTTATTTTAATCAACTAAACTTACAGCTTTAAAGTTGCGTAATTTCTCAAAATTTTGGTTGGAATACCGATAGAATAACAATAGATAAACGCTGTTTAAGGGAACGTTAAAATAGGGTCAGTAAGGAATGCTGACTTTGACTTATGGTAGGAATCACAAAAAGCATAAAGTCGTCTAGATAAGGCTTTCAAATGCGTAAGTGTAGCGGAATCGTAATATAATCAATAACATTCTGTAGCGTCGTTTTGCTTATTATTTTGCGCTTAACCGCTGCTGGGTAGCGAGGATTTAGTCAAGTATGTATGATATGAATAAATTATGAATATGATAAATGATTCATAGAGAGTTGGATTGGGAGTTGTGGTAGAATTGTTAGATTCACCAATAGTACCTCAGCATACTGGTAAAACTGAATTGAGAACCAGTACAAAAGTGTTGATGCCTAAATGGGAAAATTATTTTTTTACACAATTAAAAAGATATTCCGGGTGTAAGGGACAGCCCTTCGAATAGCAGGGTGTATTCAGACCCTGAAACTAAACAACTTTCCCCTAGGAATATATCTAGACGTCGTTTTTTTTACTTCCCATTGTAAAAGCTAGTCAGCTGATCGTAATTTTGTATGGGAGCTCGATAAATGTTTCTAGGGGAAAGTTGTTCGATTTCATAATCTGCATGCATCAGTATGCGGGTGGCTGTCTTCGTATATCCAAAAAAATGTAGACATGAAAACTAAGACTTGGCTTGAACAGGAGATTTTGAAAAATGTTGCTAAAATACTGAAAATATTATATGCCGTAAGTCAATGTTCCAAACACTGTATTTGCGTTTCTAAGGACTCTTGATTTAAAATTAGTTTAAATCATCACCCAATTAAAAGAACTGTAAAAGCTGGTTATTCTAAATTATACACACAAATATGACGCCTTTATCCCTTGCGGGGTAGGCAGATCGTAAAAGGCCGTATAATACGGTCGCAATCGCCACGTCTGTATTACCACGTCTGTCCAAATATTTAAGGGCGGTTCAAGAAAAATTGTCTATCACTATAGTGACAGAATGTCAGCCTGTCACCTAAAATTGTAATACACATATAAAAAAACACCATAAGTTTATTTATTACCTCCTTCCTGGAGTAGTTATTACGAAAACAGAATTCCATATAATAAATAGTTATCCAACCTACGTCGTCAAACTCGTCAAAGCTACCTTAGCTAATTGAATCGAACTATATGACCTAAAAATACATTCTATATTTAAAATTCAAACGATTATAATGCAAGGCAATCGTGTATAGCCTACATTCTAGTGATATATGAGCGTAAAAAATATCTTGATATACCTAAGTAAGCACTAAAATTAAACCTAGGCTGAAAGTCTTGACCCAGTTCTTACAGGTGACCTAGGATAAAGAGATACCGCTGAGACAGGCAAGGTATAGCTTTTTGCAAGTTTAAACAATGATTTTAGAAAAAAATTGCTTTATAAAGTATTATGATCTGTTGAAGGGCAATGATTTGCCATATCAAGGAATAAATTAAGTTAATTAAAACAAATTACTATGAAAGACAATCTATCAATGAAATAGGTATGTATTTCTAGAAAGACATTCTCTGACCATCATAAACACTTCTTACATAAATGGAAAGTTCCTCTGACGTACATACATTTATCACGCCTATATCCCTTACGGGGTAGGCAGAGCGTAAACGGCCGTAAACACATTAACGCCGCGTCTGACAAACATTTGAGGGTTGGCCGAAAATTGTGTATCACCATATTGACAGGTTGTCGGCCCATCGCCTTAAATTGCAAAACACATGTATCCTCATGTCCCTTAGTCGCCTCTTACGCCACCCACGGGAATGATATGGGTTGGTGCTATTTTAAGCTGGCATCACACGGCATGCCTGTAACGTTTCTTTCATATATAGCGCACTCTTAATAAAATAACGACCTAATCCAAAAACACAAATTTTTGGGTATCGATGAAAAACGTTTGTTGAATAAACAGAATAATTTTTAAATGGCTGTAGAATTCAAAGTAAAAGGCAAAGAATGAAACTTGAACCACCTAACTAATTCTAAGAATATGTTCTTTTAAATGCATTAAAATTTTCACAAATATTCACATCCATTAATTAAAAAAAGTTAATTATTTGTAACCCTTTAGAATTGCGTCATTATTTCATGAAAAATTTGAAAGAAATATTGACCTAAGTTAAAATCGGTCTTTGTTTTACCAAATCAAACATGAAGATCTCCGACTCATTTTGAATTAAGTCACTATTTTACTAAAAAGCTAAACGAAAATACAATTTATTTAAAAATAAGTCTATAACTTAAACATGTCACTCAAATTCAAATCGCGATATAGCGACTAGCAAATGGTCAACAGAACACAGTCCTATTACAATGAAACTATTAAGATATTTTTTTTTCTGTCATATTGGACACTGAGTCGACAAATGACCCAATGAACCCTTTGAATAAACGTATTTAAATGTAATTTAAATGCGCCGCGGTCGCTATAAATGGTGCGGTGGCTGTTCTCATTGCAACGGAGACGGTTTCTACTAGGAAAATTAAGTGAAAATGAGAAACTTAAACTAAACAATATTTGTTCGCTAGTGTGGTTTGGTTGGCAGCGCTTCGACCCGATGTTACTTATTAGTTGCTAGCGTTCAGATGCTCTCTTTTATTCTGATGTACACCTTCCTCACGCTGCTGTCTGCTTCGTGATACGTAGCGATGGCTCGTCCGCGTGGCCAATTGTCAGGTGTTTTATGGTAGAGTGTTGTTCACGATCTACACGATGTTGTTGGCTTTCATTGCGGCTTGACGTGGGGCTCCATCAATCTATATTAATATTGAGAATTTGGGTGAAATATACATCGGCAAGGCACTGCGACGTTCTTTATCTGTTTTTCTCGTTGAGGTCATGATTATCAAAGGGACGACAAGCGAGTCGTGTACAAGGACACTAAGTAGTACCGAAGTGATTGTGAGTAAGTCATGAAAAATTACTTTGGCTTGTTTAGGTTGATGGAGTTGTGCGTTAAAAGTTTGCTGTTGACCATAAACTTCATTTCAGTGATCAGAGTGTAGAGTACTTCCTTTTGAAAGTGATCGCCCGGTAGTGAGTTGCACAGGACTGTCTTAACACTCACTAGGCTTTTCCAGGTCCTGACAATAAGAGGGTGTGAAACACAAGCTGTTATTTTGATCGTAGCTGTCTTCTGTATTATACTTTCGATAGCTCGGTGGAGTTCTCTGGCGGTTCCTTGTAGTTCGGTGGATATTGGACCAACTTTTTTCCATGTAATGGAGCGCCAGGCCTAGTGAGCGATGCGGCGATCCCAAAAAATACACGGCGTGCGTGCTGAGCCAGATGAATAGCGTGACGATAATGGACTCAAAATAGACTTATATGAAAGTGCGCAATGACGTTGCTCCAGACGAGGAGGTGGGTGGTATGCTGTGGCGAACCGCGGTGGAGACGTCTTACTTATTTTTCAAGAAAAGTAGCGGTGCAGCGTGAAACGCGTCGTCAGTCCGTGCTGATGCACAGCCACAGATTACAATAATAATTAACAAGCTCAGCGTTCGCTTAAATCATTGATGTTCGTGTCGAGGATCGCGTGATGAAGCTGACGGTGTAACACCCGCTTGAAAAGGGGTGCCACACGATTGCCGTCGATGACTGTGGTCGCCTATTCTTCTAGAGCTAGTTCTATGGTAGATGCATCATTCAGTTTCGTTTTCAATTTGATGACCCCGTCGATCCTAAATGACAAGTAGGCGGAGTCGGGCTTCTATAAACGGAAACGAATACTACTTTTTGTGTCTTATTAGTTCGCTTATGGGCCGGGCCTACCATTATAGACAAATGACAATACTGGTTTTGAAAAAGTTTTCGATTGACTGTAGAACGTGGTAAACTCTGGCCTTGGAAAATCGATCAGGATCGAATTGAGGAGTGCTTTGCTGAGTGAGAAATAGGTTACGTCTTTTCTCGCCCGTGTTTGGCTCACGATGTTTCAGGTGCGGGCTTCTCGGTGGGCTATGTTAGAATAGCGGATAATGACACTAGCACTACCAATATCGTAAGTCAAATTTGTCGCAAACGTTTCGGGCGTCATCAGTGACTTTGAATTTAGTTGGTATCTGTCGTTTTGTGATATTCCCAACATATTGTATCACCAATATTCCGTGCGAAACGTATGGATCTCAACACCTTGCACCGTCTTTTAACAAGGTGAGCACAGTGTGACTATCTGACTTACGGAGAACGGCTTGCGGCATGCTCTTTGATGACGATGGCAGCCATGTTACTTCGCATGATAATGGCGTCATGACAAGCGACGTGCTGATTTAGCCGTCTAGTCAACGAAAACGTGTTCTTAGTAGGAGATTTATTGTGTAAATGTAGTGAAGGTGGCACCTTGGTAGCGTGTCGTGTACTAATTTTTTCAAGTTAGCTTTCCCTACCCAGTCTGCAATGTGACAAAATTTTAATCCATCTGCTGGTCCTGTTAGTAC
The DNA here is from genome assembly GCA_027580185.1 of Tuta absoluta. Lineage (NCBI taxonomy): Eukaryota > Metazoa > Arthropoda > Insecta > Lepidoptera > Gelechiidae > Tuta > Tuta absoluta. The sequence goes on from JAQAHW010000015.1 coordinate 11,449,782, forward strand.
TCACTTATTTGGCTTGTGATGTGATGGACGACGTAAATTTGAGTGGTTTAAGAGATAAATGGCGGTATTCAGTGCTTTTCTATGTAGAACGTTCTGTAGTAAACACTTCAAACGATAGACGTGTGATGTAGTGATTCAAGGCGAACTCTACGGTATGCGGCTGGAGATGAGACAGAGTTGGTACACATTTAGCCTTGACATCGTCGAGTTTGACGGCAGCAATCGAAGTGCCGATGATTCCAACTATGGTTCAATATGCTCTGTTTCTGTCCTATGACCTAGACTAGAGTCAAGAGCAAACCCATTATTAATAAAATAAAATAAATTAATGTACTAAAAATATAGAAAATTCGTTGAATTTCAAGAGTAGTAAAACGTTAATACTATTTGTAAATAGCTTTCGGTACAAAACCTCAAGAAAAGGATAAAATGCGAAGTGAGACACCAAGTTAATACGTTAAATTATGTTATGATATCAGTCGAATACAGGTCAAATTTGAAATAATACCGAAGTCATTTCATTATTTTTGCTAAAACAAAGACTCAACTAAAAATGTTACCAGATTTTTTTTTCATTAGAAATACAACAAAGACCTAATACCAGTTAAGTCATATAAATAACTAATTTTTCAAAACAATACAGGCTTATCTCCAAATGGGTCAGTGAGCTTTTCCAAAATTTTCGTAAAATACAGACCTAATTTAAAATGAGTCAAGCAAACATCGCAGGTATTTTGTAAAACAAAGACCAAACACTAAATCGGTCATTATTTTATAAAAACTTTTCAACTACGCTCGCCTCAACTTTTGATAAAACAACGGCTCATTTCTTAATCAGTCGTCTTTTCACAAAAACGTTGCACTGACGCAAGACTAAATCGGTCATTATTTGACTGAAGAGATAGGAGTTCGGGGCGGGAAAGATATAGACTCATCTTATTTTGAACCTTATTGTGTAAGAGATAGGGTTGTATTTTAAAGTCTATTTTGTGGGCCCTGCTCTAATAAGTCAGTTTTTCACAAAAACTCATTTTGGCCAAATTTTGATTTAAGTCGTTATTTTACTAAGAGTGCGATAGGTAGTTTGGTAGCTCCTCCACATAAAAAAGAGTTATAGTAAGTAGGTAACGAAACTTCTAGAAACAATCGTACTGAATCCAACTTCCAACTGTCAAAGATAGTTTTATTTGAGTTTCTAGCGCTGAACTTTCTAACAAACTGCTCGTGTAACTTTGCAGTCCCCTTGATTTGTACTTATCTTGTGTCTCAAATCGTATACCGAATGAAATTTTGAGATTAATTTAGTATTTTATGTTATGAGGGACCCGATGGTGGATCCAACACATTTCACTATCACATCATGACTATCAATACACAGTATAAAATAAAGTCGTTTTCCGTGTCAGTCCCTATGTATGCTTAGATCTTTAACGCAATGGATTTAAATGCGTTTTTTAAGGAAGGTTTATATGTATAATTTATGCCGAGAAAAGTCACCTTCCCACGGGAGAATGAAAACATCGGGTGGAACCTTAGTTGTTAATAAAAAAAAAAATTGATCTCCGAAACTACTGCAACTAATTCGAAATTCTTTCACCATTAGAAATGGACTTGAAACAGTACATTTATTTTAATAATTTATTCTATTCCCAACAAATAATTCCCACTTGTAAACGGGAATGCCGTGTCGTGTGATGTTGGCTTGGAATAGCATCATCCCATTTCTTTCCCGTGGGTGTCGTAACAGGCTATTAAAGGTTAACCTGTCTTAATATTAATTTGAGAGTTACATGTCTGTACCGACACAAACCTTTAGGTTTGATGGTGTAACGATATTTACTCTGTACTTATGCTTAGTAATGAATAAATAAACAAATGTATAATTGCAATTTTAGGCGATGGGCTGATAACCTGTCACTATAGCGATACAGAATATTCTACTGAATGACCCTCGAATGTTTGTCAGACGTGGCGTAAATGTCCGTTTTTTACGGTCGGTTACGCTCTGCCTACGCTGCAAGGGAAACAGGCGTGATGCATGTGTGTAAAATACGGGGAAACAGCATATGAACCGACTAGGCAGACATCAAGTGCTCTAAAATCTGATCAAAAATTCAGTAGATTGTGGATGCAGTCAGTTTCCTGGCTAAAAGCCAAGTTATAGGAACTTGCAGTCAAGATGTTCAGACGTCAAGTATTCATTGCTGATAACGAAGCCAAGTCTTTCAGGGTTATCTGAAAACAAAACTGAAATTTGAAATTTGTGTTTTTTTTTATTTTTTATTAATGGTGGGTTTGCTCTTGACTCTAGTCTAGGTCATAGGACAGAGACAGAGTCTAAAATGGAGCGAGCTCACCCAGAAGAAGCCTCTTCACTCTTACTTTGAAGAGATTAGGGTTGTATGCGTTTGAAAATACAGTTGTTACGTGACAAAGGAAAAATAAACGAAGGTAGACGTTCTATACAGCAACATAAAGTACTCATGAAGCTGAACAACTTTTTCCATGGAAAATGGGTCGAAATAAAAAATAAATTTGTACCTTCCATACAAAATCGACAATCAGCTGGTTAATTTAGTATAGGCGTTTTTTTTTGTATTATTCGACCTATGTTCCATGGCAAAAGTTGTTCAGTTTCAAGAGTACCTTGCCCTCTTTTCGGCTTTAATCCATTTGTTTACCTACTTCTCATATATCTCTTGACTTGCTGTTACTAAGTACTCCAACACTACAATATTCAATACAAACAAAAAGACAGAAATACTGGGTGTAAGGGACAGCCCTCCGAATACTGATAGGGTATTCAGACTATGAAACTGAACAAACTCCCTATTTTTTTTTTACTGAAAACGTATTTTTTATTCCCATAGGAAATGTAGTCTGCTAATTGTGATTTTGTATGGGAGATCGTGTTTTTTGTCGTTTCGTTACATTTCTGGGGGAATATTGTCCAGTTCTATTATGGTCTGTATGCCTATCAGTATTCGGAGTGCTGTCTCTTACACCCTGTATACAGTCTTTACGGTCATAAAAAAAGTACCTTTATAGGTATGTTTCAGTTATTGATCTAGCTTAAATAGGTTACGATCAAAATAGACTCACTTGTGTGTCGAGTAGTTATTAATAATTCTTGCCCTAGTGAAAGGTCCTTACTAATAATTAGGTATATTTCTATGTTTATTTCCCTTGGTAAGGGTATAAAACATTCAGGGAGGTTTTCTAAAGACTAGAGTCTCTTAAAATATACTTGTATTAAGACAATGTTCACTAAATAGTGTACCATTAAGTCGTTTCCCATTGCAAATTGTTTTTGAAACTACTCTTGCTCCATACCAACTAGTCAGGTGTAGGTTTCAAAGCCACGGGGCTAAAATCACAGTGACAGGTCTTTTAAAAAAAAAAACAACTGTCTAACTTTCGCGGTTCATGAGATACAGCCTCCTAAAATATTTACTTTATTCAAATTTTTAGAGTTTGTTGTTACAGCGGCAACAGAAATACATTATCTGTGAAAATTTCAACTATCTATGTATAACGGTTCAGGAGATACAGCCTCGTAACTGTAGGACGGACGGACGGACAGACACACGGACAGCCGAGCCTCAGTAATAGGGTTTCCGTTATTACCCTTTGGGTACGGAACCCTAAAAACGCGATGAAGGGCCTAAATCGTCACAAACAGCAAACTTTATTAGTCCTTCTCAATTAAATTCACTGTAGGTTTTTTTATTATTTTTTTTAATGATGGTATTGCTCTTGACTCTAGTCTAGATCATAGGACGGAGACAGAGACAGAGTCTAAAATGGAGCGAGCTCACCAAGAAGAAGCCTGTTAAGGCACTGGCACTCCCACACACTGACGGAACGCAGCAAGCTACTTAGGTTCTGATACCAAATACTACTAAAGCCATTGACTGTCGGTATTATTAAATGTTTAACAGATTAAACCACTGTTCAACGAGCCAATAAACCGATTGAACTAAACCAATAAGAGGCTCAGGTATTGTTAAGTTAATAAGGCTTTAAGAGGCTTACGATTCGTTGAGGACTATGTATTAGTCATGTTCTCTACAATATGAACAGTCTTAATTTTTAATGCTACTTAAATATGTACATACAAAAATAGAAATTTATAATCTGAAGGTTCTACACTGCCTATTCGAAACTGTTGTCAGATGCATTCAATTCAATTTCTTGATTTTATGGCTCAGATGCATTCATTCATATAGGGGGAAATTTTGCTAGTGACCAAAACCGAACACTCAAGACGGGTTGGTAATAAGAAACAACTTTCTCCAAGGAACATATTATAGGTCAAAATATAAAAAAAATCACAAAATATTATTAATTAATAATAATAAAAAGTCAATTTGTATCGCATGTTTAATTTTATTTTCATATTTTAGAGCTATGTTCTTTGGGGAAAGTTATCCATTATACTAGTTTTCCCTATTTATCGTTTTTTTACCACATGAATAAGTAATCCGAGAAGGCCTCAATAAATTAGAAAATAATATCCTATTTTTCTCAATTTACTTCAGTAAAATTACTGGTTCCGTAATTTTCCGAAGGTTAGAGGAAAATTCCAAGGCAAAATAAGTTCCTCTGGTAAGTAACTTACGTGAGCACCGCATATGCAATGCTACTACACTTCAACTACAAAAGCCACAACAGTCCACAAGTGAAAACTCGGGAAGAGCTGGTGATAAGGAACAACTTTCCCCAAAATATAGGTCAAAATATAAATACAAGCAATTTGAACCTGCAATACAAATTGATTTGGTTGATAAGTACATTTTGAATAGGCGGTCCAAATTGTTATTTTTTCTTTTCGTATTTCAACCTATGTTACTTGGGGAAAGTTGTTCCTTATCAACAGCACGTCCTGAGTTTACATACACATACTCATATCACGCCTATAATCCCTTGCGGGATAGGCAGAGCGTAAACAGCCGCAAAAAACCGTCATTTACGCCACGTCTTCTGACAAATATTTTCATCTACTATCGGCCACTACTACAGCCACTTGTCGTCCGTCGTTGCGTATTTTTAACACACGTCAGACGAAAGGAAATTGCGAATTTCGATCTTATTCGCATACAAAGTTGTCTGTCTAGCCGTTTGCCAAGTTGTTTGACAGACGCATCCGTAAACACAACGTAACGCAACGAGACCAGCCTTAGATTTTTTCCGAAAATGTGCATTTCTTCAGTTAGTATCCATTCTAGTACCTTTCAGTGGAAGTATTGCGCATGTACCTATTCATACAGTCATATATAACACACAAATGAACAGAATGATCAAACACTGATGGCAACACAGTATTTGTCGACCACTTCAGTCTGCGCCGAGCGAAATCCAACCGTCCAGTGGCGCCATCACATGTTTTTAAATAATTTCTTCGAATCTGAAACAAATATAATAATATATTTTATTTACCTATAGAATTTTAGATAAAAATATTGTAAGTAAACATACTTAAAAAAAAAATTATAAAGCGAAAAATTGTTGTCCAATATTATAAGTTTATTTCAAGATACAAGAATGAGCTTTTTTCTTGTGTTTTCAATTTTTAATCAACTTATCGGTTTGTGGCGGCCACCATTTTTCGTTTTAGTGATTTTAAACACGCATACCAATATACCTAAAGCTTATTGTTGTATCTTGAAATAAACTAAGCGTATAGGATAAAAAAAATCCGTCTTAGACTTTTGATATATATTTTTTTATTTTTTTTATTAAGTAAATACCTATGTTTTAAATTTGAAAGAAAAAAAAACATGTGGGGGCGCCACTGGACAGTCGGTGCCGCCCTAAGGGGTTCGCAAACAGCAGTAATTGTGATTGTGGCTCCTACAAGGTTTTGGCTAAGGGCTTTTGACGATTCTTCAGGGCTGGAAAAATACCTTTCATTAATCTGTCAGTAGCCTGGAAACTAGAAGTGATACAATTCTGAACCTTGAAAACTGTTTATATGTTCTATGGGGAAAGTTGTTCAGTTTCATGAGCCTTGACCTACTTTCGCCCTTACCCTTTACCCTTTCTGTTACCCCTTGTAAAGCCGTGAAAAATTCAATTTTTTTAATCAAATAATTATCACTTTTTTCTTACCGGTTATTTTTCTATGTCTGACTCCCGGAGAGCTTGCACACTCATTTCTACAACTCGATTTTATTAAAGAAATTCTAGTTTTCTACTGACATAAAAACGTCTGCTCATTACCACTGCATACCTCTAAGAGTGGTCAAAAGCACTTAGCTCGTGCTAGCAAGACAAGTGGACACCGTCACCTACTTTTTACATGTTTGTAATATAAACCTATAGGGGTCTTTTGGTGGACGCCGAGGAGAGCGGACGTGTCCACCCTGCGCGCACGTGCTCCCGAAATTGTGCATTTTAAGACAATAGTTCACTTTTTTACGCTGTCCGACGTTGAAAGGACTGGCCTACCGCGCGCGTCTTTGCAGTGCAATATTTACCCAATTTTACTTTTCCCCCGATATAAACGTTGTGTTATGTGTGTGTGTGTGCAAGTGCAAGAAAGGTGTCAGCTCTGAATCTACGGTCCTTGTACCTACTCATGCAGCAGTGACTACTAACATCTTAGGAATCCGGTGAGGAAATTCTATGTTGGAGAGTTTTTTTTCAGGACTTATATTTAGCTAACCTAGGTATCAAGAGCACACGACTGAGCAATTACGTCCTGCCAATAAAACGCCTTAATCGGGTCTATCCGACGAGTTGATGGCTTCAAGCAAATATAATCCACAACAAAAGGTAAGGTTAAAAAATGTGGAAAATGCCTCGTATATTTCAGCCCTAGGTCACCATTGCAGGCAACACCGAAAAGGACTAGGCGTTAACGTACGCCCTCTGGTCACCCGGCGCCTGCGCACCTGGCAAACGGTAAATTTAAAAGAGTACTCTTACCTTCAAACAATCTACAGTATGAATAACGCGACCAAAGACAAGCGGGAGGACCTGCACCGAAATACCCACAACAGGTTCGTAGTCTCTCTCATTATTAGTCTTAATTCATAGTCTTAAATTAATCTAGCTACGCCCCAGAGCTGCCGCCTAGGTAAATTAGAAAATATTGGTATCAGGTCACATACCTCAAACCATAGATCACATAACAGGATCTGTGCATCAAACAAACAGGCTAAGATAAGAAGGTATAGCTAGTCTGCTCTTACACGGCTATACCTAATTTCAAACAAACAAAAAGACCGGCAGTCTTACTAATAGAAATTGGCTAACAAACTACGACTTGGTGCCATCCCAATTAAGCCATTAAGGGAAAAAAAAACCTCCGCATTTCAAAGGAACACCGTAAAAAAAAGGGATATTAGAGTCGACGGATAAAACAAAGAAACTGTCTTCCCATAACTCTTACTGGCTGTTGTAAACGACCGGCCCAGGCAGATCATTCGCGCAAGTCGCGGAACATGTGCAAGCACTTGCGCAACACTCCGGACCCAAATCAAGAAAAAAAAAGGCAAAACCCAAACGTTGTTGTAAGAATTCGTCCAAAGGCAATTCATTCTAGACAAACACCAAATAGACAAAGGACTACGCACGTGCATAAGCTTCTTAGAACAAAACGATAGAAAAAGCCTGGAAACATCTCAATGGGCAATAATATCTCACTGCCCATTATCCGCTCATGGCGCAACACAATACAAGATTTTCGTAATTGAAGAGACATCAAGAGATGGAAACTGCTTGCAATGCACCATCGCTTACCAGATTTTACATCTCAACGACAACTACCTAAAGCATACAGATGGAGACTTCGGAGGAACGATAGGCTGACTTATCCTCACAAGAGAAAAGCTCAAACCACGATATTGCAAACTACAGGGAGAAATCAAATGCATACTGGGAGACGATCAGGAACGGTTGAGACTCAATCAAAAACGGACGACGCGGACTACAAACACTGAAGAATCATCAATCAATCGCAGCCCCTTTCCCCTCTTTAGTATATTACACACCAAGTACCTATAGTATCTATCTTCCTCATGCTGACTTTGATGCTAGTATTCTTGTCGGCTAAAACTTCCCGTCTCTCCCTATCCTGGCTGCCCCGCCCTACACTCCCAATCCTATCTACTTGGCCCACCGGTGTCTTGGACTGGGAGTCAGTGTTTAACTCTGTACGGCTGGCGGAGACTCTATCCTAAGGCTATATTGTTACTTACAAATGAGCGAACAATATAGCTTTTACGGTGGTATCTCCAAGAGCAACCGGAGGTACTCCTCGCTCCTGCGTCCTTGCAGCAGAACTGCTGGCTGGTGTGGTCACCGGAACGGAACGGAACGGAACGGAACGGTTTGTAATATAAACCTATAGGTGTATAGTATGTATGTTTGAAAGTTTAACAAGTTAAGTATTTAATTTGGAAATGCTTCATCATTTACCGCAGAAATGATTTTTGTGATAGATTATTTTACTTCCAACCTACTTACTTTCTTTTTTTACTAATAAAAATAGCGCTACTAGTTTTAAGATCGGTTAAATAGACATATTCTTTTTCGTATAAATAATATGTTTTTAGACTAGTAATTTGAAAGTAAAATTATTACCAAAACCCTAAAAATTTATTCTTTTCGAGTAGTTATCAAAATGTTTTCATAAGTCATCAATGGCACGGTCATCATAAAAATTGCTTTCTCATTTACGAGTAACTTTATTGTCCAAACCTACATAATTAAAAAAAGTAGACACAAAAAAACATTGTATCATAATAGGTACTTCTTAAATTCAAAATAAACACAAAAGTATCGTCTTATCATGTAATCTTTCAAGATTCTCCGCACTGAAACCCCAATGAACCCTTTTGTACGGCAGCCATAGTAACCAATGTAACTGCCTCGTACCATGAAACCCAGCCATAAAACGTCCCTTGTCGGGTAAACAGCCTAGTTCTAGGGCCCTCTGTTTGCAGGGTAAACGTCCCAATCGTTGCCCAGCGGTTTATGTTGGTAGTAAGTAATAATTTTTATGGGAATACAGTAGTCTTATGGTGTATAAGTTTGTTTGATTGGTAATAACACGTAATTATAAGGGTTAGCAACTGTACTGTGATGTTAGCTTTCTAATTAGTTCTCTTTAAAGGTGAAAGTACGTAGGTAACGATGTATTTGCTTTGTTAGTAAAAAAATATAAAAAGTTTTCGAAACTATACAAATCTGCTACCTTCAACTCGGCAAGAGAGATTTTATGTGCGTTTAATTTTTAAATTCGTAAATACAATCTACGAAAGGAAATATTATCAATTTATTAATGAATAGGTATTAATTAGAAAAAAAAACACAAATCCTTTAATTTCTTTTACAACCCCGCGAAAGAAATTCCTGAATATTTTTCAGACAGACATATAATCTGAAAATCTCATCGCCAAACGCCATTTTCGTGACATCCCCTTCTTTCGTAAGCCCATAACAGGGTGGGGTGGGGAACTGGGGAAACTTCGTTGGGGTATTTTTAACTAATGTTTGCTGTGGCCTCCTTTAATGTTTACCCCCGGTAGCGCTTGTCAGGGTTGCCAAGAGTGAAAAGCCAGGGGGGATTAATGTTTGACAGCCATTGAGACAAATCGCCTGTAAAAGTCGGGCATAGCAAGAATTTCATAAAAATTTAATTTTGAAGCAAATTTGTATTTATGATTGCTAAAGTTCATACCATATTCAACATAACATTTATTTTGTCATCTGTATTAATCTAAGATAATAATATATAATTTGTAATTTTGTTTAAGGTAAACTACCTTTACTACCCTGTCCTGTCATGAACTCATTTGACCTTTCAGAGTATTTTCCAAACAGTGTAATCCACCCGCACCGACTATTTATATCGCTGGTTCACCAGCTTATCCAACAAAATCCCAAGATTATTAGATATCATGTGTACACAAAGATGGTGGCTAGTATTTATAAAAAGTATTTTTTACTTTTTTTTTAAAAAGAAACACTTTTAGCCAAAGTTGGGCCTCGTCGAATATTGAGATGAGTAGCGTGAACGAGGGAAGGCCTTTGCCCTGCTAAAAAGGGAGATATGTGAATGAAAATTCGTATAAAGATTTGGCCCCTAATTCAAGTTAGCGCTTTAATATTACCCTAAAATTGGCAACCCTAAAACTTGGGGTAGGTAATTCAGCCTGTTTTCCCTTTCAAATATTTTTATGACTGCTGTTTGTCAAGGGAACGGTGCGCAAGTGGTTTTGTGTCATGTTTATTGAGAATGGACAACGATGTTGCGAGAATTATGCTACTTTTATACTTATTAAGTACTTACTTATTTTGAATTTCTGATGAGTTGTGCCTTTTCAGTATTTTGTAAAGATTTTCCCTAAATTTGTCCTCTAATTTTCCTTTACCTTAAAACTAAAACAGAATCTCTATTTTTAAAATTCTTTCGTAACATTCTAGAGCCGAAAATGATGCGTAAAATAATATTTTTCTCTGAAATGAACCCTTAAACTACCCAATTTCTTTACAAAAAGCTCTCAAGCCGAAACAGTAAAGAGCTTTGCTGAATTTCATAAACAAGAACTGAAGTTTTACCATTTATTAGCAAACTTTTGAAGCTCCGTAAATATTCCTCTGAGATAAGGTAGGTGAAAAAAATTACCAACCAAACGAGATAAAGAATCATAACAAACTAAATTGAGACAATTGTTATTATACCATATGACATGACAGAACATAACAGCTTTCGATCAGGCGTATTGTGAGTTTTCTAATATTATGTTATATCTAACACGGGAAGTGTTTTAAAATTTGGTATGTCAATTTTCTTTTGTTGTCAATGAATAGTTGAACTCCCCGACATGACGCTGAGTAACTACCACGTAACTTCCTTGTTAAACAAGTAAAACATTTTGTGTGCAATATAAACCAAATGTTGCCGTGTGATGCCGGCTTATTATAGCATTACCCCATTTCTTTTCTGCGGGTTTCGTAAAAGGCGTTTCCTGTGTACCTATTACAATTTTAGGCGGCAGGGTGATAAACTGTCACAATAGAGATTCACAATATTTCTGAAATGGCTCTTAAATAGTCAGACGTGGCGATAGCGATCGTATTTTTACGGATGTTAACGTTCTGCCTACCCCACAAAGGATAAAAGCGTGATATATATATTGTGTGTGTGTAAACCAAATTTTCATTTATCGCCGGTCTCCTCTGCCTACATTTATAGCGCCTATTTGTCTAAAAGGAAAGATTTATCCAAAATCATTACGTACTCTAAGCTAAATCACCTTTCCCAAACACTTGATTGCTCTCAAAGCGATCCATCGGTCGCCAAAGGCCCAAAGAAGCTTTTACGATGTGTCCCTTAGTAAGGGATAAACAAACTCACTCCCGGTTTGCCACTGTACCGACTTGTACTATTCCTAAAGTTCTTTATAGAACATAAGATACGATCTCATTTAACCTATCTTCTTCTTTTCGTGTGGGACATCAAGACCCGATGAAACCTGGTGTCGTGAGTTTTTTCAACCAGAGGCCCTACTGTAGTAAGGCCTCTGGTTGTGTACCGACCGCAGTTTAAGTTATCATAGAGAACAACCGGGACCGACGGCTAAAGTTTGGTTGAATGTATGTTTGTATGTTTGTTACCACTTCACGCTCAAGCGGTTCGACGGATTTGGATGAAATTTGATATACATATAAAATATAACTTGGAATTACACATAGGCTACAAATTTTCACAGGAAAGTATACCATTTCCACGCAAAAATCGTAAAACAGCTGCGGGTGAACTGCAGGGCGGAAACCTGGTAATGATAATCATTGGGACTCGAGGTTGTGTATTGCAATTTTAGGCGATGAGCTGACAACCTGTCACTATGGCGATACACAATTTTCCGGATGACCCTCAAATGTTTGTCAGACGTGGCGTAAATGTCCGTTCTATGCGGCCGTTTACGCTCTGCCTACCCCGCAAGGGATTATAGGCGTAATTTGTGTATGTATAAATCTCTGTTCGTCACAGGTTTAATATGTGTTCAGGAGTTTTAGCAATTTTTTTTAATGTATTTCAGAAGTTTTATGTTGTTTGTGACGCACCGGGACTAATAATTTAAAAAATAAGCCTGAATGCAGGGATCGTTTTAGGTTAAGGTACAGGGTTAAGCTACCGGTATAATAACGGTACCGGTATACTTTTTAAAGGTAGACGGATAAAGGTTATGATAAAGGTTATGGTACCGGTAAAAAATTACGGTACCTTTATTTTATACCTGTAGCGTTATACATTTATTTAACCTTTATTAACCAGTATTAATTTTGATATCGAAAAATGAAGTGCGCGCGATGTATTAAGCGACGTTGTCAGACCTAAGTTCCACGCGGTTTTAACGCTTCCTTTGTTTCTATGTTGTCGTGTTCGCTTTCACCTTTGGCGTTGGCCCCACGTGCTTCGCTTGTCAAAGTGAACTGATGTTTCATGTGCTGTTTGGCAGGTGTCACTGATACCTGTCAATTGTGTCGTGGGCCTCCCCTGACATATCTTACCCCCCTGCACCCCCTTCCAGTTCAAAATTTCACCCCCCTTAAACATCCCGGACTATTTTTTTTGGCAGGGCAAGTTGCCCCCCACCTCGTCTCCCCTCTACCAAAATTTTTGATCGGCCATAACTTTTGAACCGCTTGTTACATTTTGACCGGGTTTTCACTGAAACTCTTTAAAAAAAGGGTGTGCGTCGAACTTCTCCCCCTTGCCCCCCCGTTCCCCCTGCCGAATTTTCGACCCCTAAGTTCTTGGGAACGGCTGGTCCGATTCACACCGCGTTTTCTTCAACGGCTGCGCCAAAACAAGAAGAACTCATTTCATGCATCACAAACCACCCTGCCCCCCCCCCTTCTTGTTGCCGCGTCCCAAAAACCCCCTTTTTGGGGTCAAACTTTAGAAGCGTATTTCACGGGATCGTAGAGGCATACAGACCAACGGTTTACATCCCAGTTTTGAACAGGATACCCAGTAATATGTATATTGACGCCTCAAATCGCCCTCCTCCCCCATCAAGTTTTAAATTTTCAACTTTTCCGGATTTTATGAGCACGACAAGCGTGCAGGGTTGATAATCAGCACCTATTACGACTAAGCTATCTGTCTAGCGCCTCGGCACGGACCGCTTAGTCATGTCAGATGACGAGAATGCTGAAAGCAGGGCCATAACAGAGGTTTTGGCCCAGAAAGAGGCTGAGCTGCAGTTGCTGCAGGAGATGGCTGCCCGTCTTCTTACAAATGTCTCGGTATCCGAGAAAACGTCGGTGCTAACGGCTATGAGTGATGGAACCCTGCGATAGACCGCGTGCGTAGGGGATTCGCGGCAGCGCGCCATATCTGGCAGAGTGCAAAAAAGCGACGCAGCCCTAATCATGGAGCATTTACTCGCCATTCTTCGGGCTAAAAGAGGTCAGTACAAAAATGCAATGAGGCTCGCTGAATTCAATCATTTTCGCTCTGTGGCAGATTCTGGGAATGAAGACACATGGGGGCTAGCGTAAGGGGCGGACTCCTGAAGGTCGCGTCCACCCATGAATGTGCTCCATTGTGTAGACCTGCTTTAGGCCTACACCACTACTGCGGACGGAACAATGTCTGGATTGTTGACGGCACGCTGCCCGGATGACGACCCCTCTAGGGATACGGCCTACCATCGCGCGATCCGCGTCACTGCCGCGTGTGCATCATATGACGACTCCAGAACGTCAAATCTTAAGACGCTCGAGAACATCATCAAGGAACTCCCGAACACTGCACCTGGTACGGACGTCCGACAGCCCATACAGCCCGAATCATCAAGCACGCCTGGAAGGTTAGTAGCAGTGAGATGCTGCTCATGTACACACGTTGCTTGCAGGTTGGTTCTTCCCAGACGCATGGAAGGTCAGCCAACTTGATGTTCTTCCCAAAGGAAACGGCAAGCCCCTATCTGATCCGAAAGCCTACAGACCCAATAAAGTTTAAAATCGTTTGTAATAGTTAGTTGCGAAAGGTCAAATCTATTAAGTATTATGTTGTCATTATTTGATGAGGTTGAGGTAAGCCAGGGTCAAATGGTAACTCCAAAATATTGCATGTGTTGTATAGAGCAATGAATTTCCCTTCTAAAGATCCCTATTCGAAGACCAAAAATTACAAGATTTTACAGATGGAAATGGATTTAAAAAGCTTAATCGCAGAAGCTCTTCATTTTTATATTCTCTCAGTCACGTAAAAAGGTGTCACCGAAATATACCATATTAGTTTGATAATGCAGTTATTTACCTGATGCAAGTGATTTTAAACTTTGTGGGAGGGGGAGAGGTAGAGAAAGGGTATGGCAAGGCGGAGCGGTTTATTTGGGGAATATGGGGAATGAGGGAGAACGGTGAGCAACGTGGGAGCAATGAAAGTAAAATTTATGTATGAAATTTTCGATCATTTTAAGGTCAAGGTCAACCTAAGGTCAAAAAAATTACGGAATTAGTAATTTAGGAGGTTTAAAAGGGGTTTTGAAAATCTTGTTATTTTTTCGCTGCGACGCACCGTTTTCGAGATAATTGCACTTACTTTTATTTTGTTGTTTATTTCTACCACCTAGTATTGAAAATCGGCTGTATGATGCAGGTTTAGAATAGAATTACCTCATTCCTTTCTCACGGGTGTTATAAGAGATGACTAAGGGACTGTATTATAATTTATGGCGACAGGCTGACAACCTGTAACTATACACGTGTCTAAACATTGTGATTGATGGGCTAAAAACGTTTTTTTCTGAAACGGCACACAAATATTTGTCAGACGTGGCGATAGCGACCGTATTTTACAGCCGCTAACACTTTACCTATCTCGCAAAGGATAAAGGCGTGATATGTGTATGTATGTAGTATTGAAAATAGCAATTTTTCTGTGACATTATTAATATCCTCAGTCCAGTCCATTCGTAATAGTTGCATACATTTCCTTGTAAACTCGCGACCCTTAGGAGTGGCACCGATAATCGGTGAGACAGTAAGAAAGGACAAAGACATTTTTTTTACGCAGGAATATTAACAAAATACACATTTCATTTAAAGTATGGCATTTTCGGTGATACCTGAATGAGAAAATTTCAAAATCAAGAGGACTTTAAAGGCTTGCCTGTACGACTAAGGTTTTAAATCCATTTCCATCTGCAAAATCTTGGAATTTTTGGTCCTCAAATAGGGATCCTTAGAAGGGAAATTCATTGCTCTATACAACGCATGCTATATTTCGAAGTCACCATTTGACCCTCACTTACCTTAACCTCGTCAAATTATGGCGACATAATATTAAACAGATTCAACTTTTCCCAATTAACTATTACAAATGATTTTTAACTTTATTGACATTCATTTGGTGGCACTTCAGTCAAAATAGAACCTTTCAATTTACAGCCAATCTAAATCTTCCGACCTAGTGCCACTTTAGAACCTTAGGAACCTGAGCCTCAAATGATCCCACTTATTTATTTACTATTTGATCTGACCGAAAATCATCTACGTTGATCGATGACAAGTTTTGATGCACACGACCGTACGCACACTTAATTAAAGTAGTACTACCCGTACGAAACGAACACGACGACTTCTTGCCCTACCAAGCTACCCAGGCACGACGCGCCTTTTTAATTCAAAAGGGTTAGAAGAATGGCGGCTCTGTCAATTCAACACGCGCGGGCAAGCGATCTGCTTGATGCGGCATTCACCCTTCCACCGCATGCACGGAACGGCAACGCAGCGTAGGCTACGGTGGCCGAATTGTCGGAGATGACCTTGCAAAACCCTTTTGATAGCGGTTTTGGTACCATAAAAATACCGGTACCGGTAAATTTGCGGTAGCAACAAATTTCCAGTTCCGACACTTTATGGTATCGTAATATTTCGGTATGACGTCATACCGTTTACCGTTTCAACCGAAAAAATTTCGGTTATACAATCCCTGCCTGAATGTGACGAACCGGGCCTAACTGAATAAACAAGATAAAATTGTCGCGGGATAAAGGGCACTCCCTTAAGATTGACTTGTCAATCTTCTCACAGCTCAACTCCCCATGGGACGACCTTGGAAAGGGCTTACCTTATTTTTAGGGCAGTAAAGTCATTTGGTGTTTTGCGAAGATTTATTTATGAGTTGCAAATTTATGGCAAAATTGGGGGTCTGACTTTGAATTACTTATCAGGATAATTGTGTGGAAAAACACCTATCACAAAAACATCAGCTTTTTGGCAGTAAAGGTCAAGTTGTGTTGAAAAATTTCCATTCACTCACATTTTTACAGAAGAGGTATTTTGACTGTGGATCTTTTAGTACCTAGCTTATTACCTATTTGTCTAAAGTGGAGTTCTATTTAAAGCTTATAATGAATATAGATTGTTCTGATTCTGAAGTCGTAAAAGAAAGCCTTCGTTCTACTTTGTTATAGGTACCTACCTCGTCCACACCTAGCTTATGGAAGGTCGCAGTAATGACATAATGACTCACTCCACTCTTTACTAACTAAATTATCATATAAGATTCATTGAAATTCCTGGTGTGAAATCATTTTCACCAAACGCGTAGCAACCTGCTACGCCGTAGACAATCAAAATTATTAAGAAACCTTTTTTAAGTATAGCGATGCACGAGTTCTCAAGTCACAGAATCCTTATAATGTTGTCATAGTATAGAATCTTTATAATGTTGTCATAGTATACTTTAGTTTTATTTATAACACAGTGAAAATTACATTAGCATATTACATATCAGTCTGATTATAAGTACTCACAATGTGTTCGTCAAATAAAAATAAAAATAATAGACATTTATACTTGCAAATAAATAAAACAAAAATGACAAATTACATTAAAAACATAGTAAAATTAGTAAATCAGTTGCATGACAAATACAACCGTAGGGTGACGCCAAGCACTACACTGAGAAATAAAATGGCCTTCAATTTTTCTACAAATATTAAAAACATATATCTCATAGATCATAAAAGTAAGTAAGTACTTGATTATTCTGTAGCGTCAGAATATTAACATGGCCTGGCTTGGGAGTCTGCCAAATCAAGATTTTTATTGCGCAATTAAGTACTGTCGCAAATCGTTACTACTATCTCTGTTTAATTGGAGCTGTTTTTATGAAACTTATTCATTCAGTGTCCCACGCAACATGGACCCAAAGGACCACCTTGTACCATTAAGTATAGAAACATACATCACGCCTTTATCCCTTGCGGGGTAGGTAGAGCGTAAACGGCCGCATAAAACGTACATTAACGCCACGTCTGACACACATTTGAGGGTCATTCGGAAAATTGTGTGTCACCATAGTGACAGGTTGTCAGCCAATTACCTAAAATTGCAATACACAAACTCGAGTCCCTTTTTCGCCACTCACTCTTACGACACCCACGGGAAAGCAATGGGGTGATGCTATTCTAAGCCGGCATCACGCGGCACAAATTTCTCCCAGCAGTATCATGGTAAATTTTATGATTCCACCTATCTTAACTTTGGAATACCTAAATGAAAAAGAAAAGTAACTTTTCATAATTAAATATTATAATTATAACGCATAATAACATCAATAAAATGTTCAATACAACAAAAAAAATATTTAAAATGTCAAAGCAGCATAAATTAAAAATTCAATAATTTTACTATGTGACTTTAAAGAAAGCTAAATTAAAACTCTGAGGCACAACATGCAATAAATACCGAATGACACATATTAAAACCTCTGTTAATTTCACAAAGCCGGGAAAAGGTACTTAACAATATCCACAGATAAGAAATCTCTACTCTGAAGTCGATAGTGAAAGGATGTTTACACGAAGGACCAGCACACTTGGCCCGCAGCCAATCAGCGCTCGTTATTTCGTTTTGCTCGCCTCCCACCCTAGTTTATTGACCTGGATGGGAACCGTTCGCGTTACGTCACAAACGCTTGTGACGTCAAGACGTGGCACTAGGGGCGATTGTCGTTCTGAATTTAAAGAAATTGATATAGTAAATAAAATCTTGAGAACTTATAAAATTGCGGGCAGGGTACGAAATTGCGATCGGTGCATCGGTACTACCTACGCCTCTACCGAATGGACTACCGCGGCTTACCTGTCGTTGGTGAAATTATGCAATTGTATCTTAATGCCAATAACGCGTGGCATGTTTCCATCTGCCGGGATAGTTAGAAACGTCCATACAAAATAAATTTCCATACAACTTCATCTTTTTAATAATTCAATAAAATCTGTTATAGGTATTTCATTTTTTATTTCAGCGTCGTGCATTAAAAGTGTAAAGTACGTCAGCTATTTCATTACCTATGTACCTATATTCTATTAACTATGTATGTCCAGCAATTTAACAACTAACCAATACTCAAACCAATAAATAGAACTAGTAAATGAAACATAACTATTCTTGTGGCACGGGTATTATTATATGACATTTGAATTGATGTAGCTTACGATATGAAATGACGCAAAAATGGAAATCAATACTTGTTCAGTCCACCCTACTTTAACCCATTATCAATGTTTAGTATTTCAAAAATCGTTACACAATTTACACTTTTTTATTTGTTAGGTAATCGTATCTACAAAATTGATGAAGGTTGACTTGAAACTTTGATATAGATTTTCATAATTTTGTTACGTTTCAATTATAATAATACCTAAATTACAAAGATTTTTCGTTTCTAACCGACTATCACCTTTTTTCAAAAATTCGTTTCTCTTCAAAACTTTCAGCCTCTTGAAGGTTTAAGACACACGAAGGTTTATTTTTTCAAGGTAGTGATTTATTCAAGTAGGCAGTTGCGTGCTTCAAGACAATTTGTTCATTAGAATTGTTTAACAAGTATACCTAGCTCATTTGCATTAATACAACATGTATACTTGCACTTTCTTACATGAAAATTACAGAATATTTTCAGCGGTAGTGCAGTTTAAAAAATAATGATGTAATCGAAATACCTAAGTTCGTAAATTACTGTCCAATAATAAAGTAAATAATATTGGTCATACCTCATCGATAGAACTCTACACTGAGAAAAATAGTACATACCAAATTTTCAGAGCAGTAGGAAATCACTTGCAATAATACGACGCAAAATGGATCTATTTATGTAGGCTTCTTTTCTGTACCTTAATTTGATTAGCGACGTCCGTTCAAAACTTTTAGAAATACCCTTGAATCCTACTGTTATGTACGGCAATCGGCTTCAGATTCATTCACAAACATACATACATACATACATACATAAATCACGCCTATATCCCTTACGGGGTAGGCAGAGCGTTAACGGCCGTAAAACGGATATTAACACCACGTCTGACAAAAGTTTGAGGGTCAATCAGATAACTGTGTATCACTATAGTGACAGGTTGTCAGCCCATCGCCTAAAATTGCAATACACATCTAACTCTCGAGTCCCTTAGTCGCCTCTTACGACACCCATGGGTAAGAAATGGGGTGATGCTATTCTAAGCCGGCATCACACGGCATTCTAAGCCGGCATCACACGGTCAGTCACAAACAAAATCTCTTAACAGTTTATAGTATCCGAAGTTTTACTGTTCGAATGAATACTTTCAAGATAAATACTATACTTTCAATTGTTTCCGTCCGTTTTCCTCGGATAATGTGAGTTATGTCTTAAGCCTCAATTCAAGAAATAAATTCTCAATTACAAACGAAATAGGTTTAGAAAAGGATAGGAGATATCTAGGTTAAGTCACCACCGCCAAACACCAATTTAGGAGATTAACAAGAACCAGATAAAAGCATTTCTAATAGTCTCTTAAAATTTGCAGTCATCCATCACCCTCATAAAACACTAAAACCCAAGGATGTCATTCGTCTCCCAAACGGTGGCAGGGCTGTCCCAGACCAGGCGCCCGGAGGAGCCGCCGCCGAGGCAGCACTGCTCCCACGCACACGTGCATCGCCACGTCCTCTCACGCAAAAACAGTCTGCCAGAATGGGACCCACCAGAACCACGCACAAGAAAGAACAGTCTCCCAGCAGACATTCTAGAAAGAAACGCGAATACCCCAACGATTTCCGAAGAAAGTAAAAGCACCCCGCCGATCTTGGAGGAGGAGCTCAGCCCACCACCAATAGTCGAGTCGGATGAGTGACAACGAACCCCGTAAGTGGTGGTATAGATATATGTCCCCCCACTCTAGAGCATGGACGCACAGGACCGGCTTCTCGGACAGGCCCTTGCATGCTTAGAGCTTATGTGGACCCAGAGGGACCCTGCACGAATCCCTAGATGTCTGTCTGTATATGTTAATTATAAGAACATATCCAAAGTATTTATAAGGATGTTATCAGGGCCTTGTAAATGTTTGCAAAGCGAATGACACTGAGGTATTTTCCGAAGTTGTCAAACACTGTGGTAGACGAGAGAGGAGACGACATTGAAAACCCTCCGAGCACTGTACATATTCAAAGGTCCACAAAGTCTCAAGCAGTTTCAATGCATACTAAAGCGCCATGACTCGAAGAGCTTCAACGCTTATACGGGGGAAGACACAATGTACCACTTTACCAACGTGTAAATCAAGACTAACGAACCTATTAATATCAACCAAGAGTAGTCCGAAGCAATCTAAAATTAACGCAATCGAAACCCGTGTCCTTTCCAATCTAACGGAGGAAATGGCACAATTTAGAGGGTCATTAATTTCAAACGAACCACTTAGGGCACCCAAAGCTTTAGTAGGTTCATCAGTTGTCACAGTAAACAGCATGAGCATTTTAACAATTTATAAGAAACGGTGGCAATAATATAATTTCCATCTATATATAAAAAAATAAGAAAGATTCTTGGTGTAGATATAACAGGCGTTTGTAAGGAATTTCAAATGTTATAAAATATGCCTTGGATCAATGTTAATATCAAGTCAACTTAATTCAATATCCAATTAATTTATCCAATCAGCAGTTTCTGCAAAAACCAGCAATATTAAGTGGGAAACTTGCTAGTCTGACATGTTATTTCACAATTAACTTTAAGCTGAAGTAAAAAAGCTGGTTATACTTTTAAATGCGAATACAATTCAAACATTCTCGTCCTAAGTACTCGGTAATATTAAAATAAATATCGATTCATTGAATAGTAGGTATTTAAGCTAATTAATAACTTAATGTACGCAATTATGGAAAATTACAAATATTTGTCTGGAATTTGAAATATCATTAAAGAAAATCGTTCATACAACATAAAAAATTTATGATTAAGTGATGGTGCTTTAAACTCATGCAAGATGAAACAACACCTTACGAAACAAAAGAAAAGCCGTGAATGAAATCACTCTACTTCCTTCCGATCTTTAAGCCGACAAAGAAGAATACACAAGTGGTTTCCCTACATCAGTACTTAACCACGGAGCTTCCCCACAATACGTGCCATATCACAAAATTACATCAGAAGCTAAAAAAACGCCTCTTACAAATTCATTTCAGTCAAGGCTTAACGTTATCTATGTCTGAAGTCTGGGGTCATAAAGTGGGTTAATCTATCTGGCAATGGTGAGATCTGCGTCGAAATGAAAATCAACTTTAATGAGACTAAACATTTCTCGAAGTTTTTTTTAGACGAAGATGTAAGTTTTTAACTATACAGGGTATAAGGGACGGTGTACCGAAAACTTTGCAGGCATGATCAGACCATGAAACTGAACAACTTTTACTATGGAGCCTATGTTGGGAAACGAAATTTTTTTTTCGACCTCCCATACAAAATTCCCGATCAGCTGACTGACTTTCTATGGAAACTCGAAAAAAAAATTTCGTTTCCCAACATAGGCTCCATAGTAAAAGTTGTTCAGTTTCATGGTCTGATCGTGCCTGCAAAGTTTTCGGTACACCGTCCCTTACACCCTGTATATGTTACTAAACTCTCTCTAGGTTGTTTAGGTAAGGCGAAGAATAAAACAAAATAAACAATCATTATTAAATACTAAAAATAATTTTCAGCACGTACACTTTTGAAAAACTGAAGCAATAGTAATATACCCCGACCGGCCCACAATGTATGGCCCTGTTCCGGATAGAAGTTCGTTATACAAAGACTTTTCACAAAAGGAAAAATCCGGTTTGTTCCGCGTCAGCCCCTTCCGA
Organism: Tuta absoluta; assembly: GCA_027580185.1. NCBI lineage: Eukaryota > Metazoa > Arthropoda > Insecta > Lepidoptera > Gelechiidae > Tuta > Tuta absoluta. Next base: position 11,471,922 of record JAQAHW010000015.1, read on the forward strand.
TTACACTCAAGAGCGCAAACTTTCCACTCGTATACCCTTTTTAAAGTAGGTTAAGTGTATTTCATATACAAGGTTCTAGGGCGTACATTTTTTTATTTTTTTTATTTATTAAAACATTTACAAAAAAAGATAAACAACAATTACAAGAGAACGCAACTAAAACCTGTCAAGGTTTGTCCGTGCGGTCTGATATCGCCACTACGGCGCTGCTCGATACAAATTATAAAGTTGATATATATAAGTTACATGTAGGGGTACTTAGTTCAAGGATCAACATAATACTGGTTTTTCCAACAGGTACTAGGGAAAATCCAGAAAAGATTGAACCCTTAAACGGGCAACTCAAACGGCCACCGTAAAAACGCTCTATTCCCGTCCATGCTTGCCTGCCAACAATATGTACATTACAGACACGCTAGCCCATTTTATTACGTAACTAGTTTGCATAATTACCCCACTTTCGTTAGTAAACTTGAACTTTACCCCTCCCATGAGGGAAATTACTTTCAATTTCTTTCACCGAGTGTACTTAAGGGCAATGAAGGGGAAAATGCTTGAAAAGCGCATTTGCGAGTTGGAAGTTTGTTTGACACGTATGAACTAGATTTTCATAGAATTGTATTTTTAAAGGAATTCTGGACTGTCAATTATTTTGAAATTTTCGATAAAAAGTCGGAAGAAGTAAATAGTACCTCCAATAGGTATAATATTAATAACATGTTAAACAGAAGTATGACATATAACTTCAAGTCATAGGACATTATAGACGCCAAAATTCTTGATGAGTCATACATAACCAAAAACTGCCGGCTTAGAATAGCATCACCCCATTCTTTCCCTTGAAGTCGTAAGAGGCGACTAAGGGACTCGAGAGTGTGTATTGCAAGTAGGCGATGGGCTGACTACCTGTCACTATGGCGATACACAATTTTCCGAATGACCCTCAAATATTTGTTATGCTTGGCGTAATGTCCATGTATTGCGGCCGTTTGGGCTCTGCCTACCCTGCAAGGGATTATAGGCGCGACATGTGATATATGTGTTAGATATTGCAATCTCAAGGCCGCAGCGCAGAGCGTATTACAAAAAAATACTTAAATTACATGCATATTGCATACGTAACGTATATCACGTCTATATCCTTTGCGGGGTAGGTAGAACATTCAAACGGCCGTTAACATTTTCGCCACGTCTGACAAACATTTGAGGGTTATTCAGAAAAATGTATACCGCCATATTGACAGGTTGTCAGCCCAACTTCTAAAAATACACCATGTCACCATCGGGTCTCAAAGTAGCCTCTTGCGACACCCACAGGAAATAAATGGGGTGATGCTATTCTAAGCCGACATCACACGGCAATATTACTATACTAATACTGATACTCGTATTTGTAATTTTTTATATAAGTTTTAATTGATATCTTAGTCATGTATACCATATGCTCTAAATGTTGTATATTTTTGTATAAATTCTATTAATGTTTAAAACTTATTTTATGTTTATTATTGCCCATAAAACAATAATGGTATTGTTTTCATTGTCGCCCATTTTGTAATTAATATAATATTATCGATGAAAAATAACTAACAATCCTTAGTCATCCGTTTGGAATTTATACTAACATCCCTAAACTATTCTCACCCAATGAAACACACAGAGTACTTTTTAATATATAGGGATGAAACAAGACATATCATCCATATAACGCCATTTTTTCTTTCTTTTCAGACGGAGCGAGTTCTTAGGATGCGTCTCGTTCCCGCTAAAAGATGCTATTAAGAGTGAAGTCAGCGGAAGCTACTTCCTGCAGGGCAGGCAGGGTGCCACGCCGGCTCATGACAGGTGCTGTGACCGCGTAGAAGAGAAGAGAAAGATGGCCACAGATAACGCGGAGACCAGCACCAACGATGGCACAAAAGAGAACCACACTGATAAAGGTAACCATTCTTTCGACATAGACTACAGATAAGGCAAAACCCGTCTTCAAAAGTAAAAAGAAAAGAACATTACATGCCGTAAGCCGGAAATCGTTTGATTGATTATTAGCACCACAAATTACTTATTAACCCTGTTTCTTTCAAGGTGTCACGGCGAATGGTTCGCCAGCATCAGCGGCAGCAGTAGCTGCAGCGTTACAAAAGGAAGCCGATGAGCATCTGTTTCTGCGGTATTTGGAATTGGATCCACCAGATGACCCCAATGTGCCTAAGAAAACGCAGCGAAATGGACGGACGCCATTCACTACTACAAGGAAGTGAGTATGGAATCCTTCTGATATTATTAAAAATTATAAACTAATTGAAAGACGATGCTTTGTGCTACAAGAATAGCATTACATTATTATAAGAAGTACCTATTCCTTTTATTGATAATGATATAAATGTTTCTATATTTCTATCTGATCAAGACATCTCATCAAAACTTGACAAAAGTAAACACGCAACACTCTACCAACTTTTGAATATATCATCCATCAAATATTAACTAATCATAATTTTATCTTTTCAGATTGATCCGTGGGGCAACCGGCGGTTTTGGCTTTACTGTAGTATGGACAAGGCCGCCCCGAGTGGAGAGGGTTGCTGCAGGAGGGTCGGCAGAACGGGCTGGGCTGCGGGCTGGTGACTACATCGTCTTTGTGGGCAACAAGAATGTTGTGATGTCAAACGAGGAGGAGGTTCGAGGCCTTGTCAAGTAAGTAACTAAGCATGATGAATTTTGGTCAAAGAACGAATTTGATTAAAATTATCACCAGCTCTTAGTTTCTACATTCACGTTGTTTCATTTCTCACCTACGTCATCTTCTTTTTCAGGTCAGCAGGCCCAACGCTCAATCTAGAAACGTTTAGAAGAATGCCACCTGGTGGCGCCAATGGTGCTGGGATCCGACCGCGAGTTTCAGTGTCACATGTGACCATACCTGCACCGGAGTCTACACCACCTCCAGCCCCTCGATCGCCCAGAACGGCCGCATTAGCTTCCCCAGCTGCACAAGCAAGACCACCAACAGCATGTTCATCTACCAGCCAATCTTTAGATAGACGCAAGCTACATCTACCCCAAGTCACGTTTTCCAAAGAGGTCGGTAACGGTATCATAGTGTAGAAGAAACTTTTAGATTTGAAATTTGTGGTACTAGTCATCAGTATGGTGTCCTAAGTAAATGAGACTTTAGAAGATATGAATATGAGGCATTACATTTTGTATTTTAGTTTAAATTTGGTTTGACACTAAAGCCTTGTTTCCTTAGGACGTAATTAGCAAAATTTTTGTATGAAAGGTGTTGAATATGAATATTATTGGTAGTATCAAAATTTAGGGCAAGTGGTGCTAGTGTAGTAGATGACTTATCTAATGTTTGTAGTCTTAGGGTGTGTTTTTTCTTTCATCTAGAACACTGTTTGTACAGTAACTTCGGAATACTTAATTTAAGTTTGTTATTTATTTATTGTAGATTAATCATCTTAATAAGTTTTGCAGACTTCGTATACATTCCATAATTTAATAGATATCGCAACTCACATTTTATTTTAAGTTTTTTGCACTTTTTCTTTGTGTTAATGGAATATTGTCTATCTTAACATCAGTTACTGGTTTAAGAAAATATTTCAAAGGGGAATCGTTACGTTTAAGCTTACTGTTTTTGTTAATATTTATTTTGTTAACGTTTATATTTATTTTCTTTTTGTCATAGACAATCGTGTGTTTTTATTATTACTGTCATCAGAATAAATTTTGTTCTGAGGTTTTAGTAACCACTTTGTATTTTTTCTTGTAATTTTCGTTTGTCATATTATTACTCATTTATTATAATTTTGTGTCGTACGCGGTAATTTATTTTCTTGCATTAGATAAAAATTTTGGTTCCTGTTATTATTTATTTCGTTCTAATTTATGTTCGATAATATTAAGTACAAAATAAATTTATAGCTTTTAATTTACTTTTGTTAATTTTTATTTCACACCTTTTTTTTATTTGCACAAAGGAATATTTGAATGTCATTCATTATGTTATCATATCATCATAGAAGTCACATTAGCTAGGCCATGGGTGGCTTACATTATTAAAATTCATACTAATCATAAGCAAAAAATTTAGCTCCGCCTTAAATGATTTCCATTCCATCAATGTAATTAAAAGGTAGCTAAATTATCAACTTATACAAAAAGACCTTGCGATATCCTTAATCAGTTTGAGTATAACTTGATTGAGGATGAAAAGAATGGAATATAAAAGTAATATTTAGAGTAGGGTACTTCCTCCAGTTGATTATTATGCAGTAATTTGATTATTTACAGGAAAGCGCTTCTTTTCACTGGCAACAAAAACGTTAACCTATACCAAAGAAAAAAGTCATAGTTTTACTAAAAATTAACCAAAAATAAAATAGAAAACAATAATGCCTCTAAGCATCATTACTCATCATCATCACATCACCCATCAGTAATTGTATTTAGTTTACATTGACTCCAAATTTGAGGTACATCTGCATTATTCAGCAGTGTTTTTAGAAGTCTGCCTCCTTAAATCAAGTTATCGACATCCATGGGTGATCTCCACAGACGCCAGGCCTATCTTCGGACGGAAGGAAACGAGCACTCCTAGCAGTGGTGTCAAGAGAACAGCACTATGCTACTTGTCTGCAGTTCGGCTTGGCTCGGTTTGTCTCGCCACTTGCCGAGAGAGCAGACCTAATCGCTCCAAGTGATCAGCAACTGCTCTTCCAAAATCTTGAAGAGGTGAGTAAAAGAAACAGGTAGAAAAGATATAAGATAAGTACTCAAACTGAATCCAACGACTGAGTACGATACACAGTTAAGAATCGCTTAAAACCAAAAATTTAATACACATTGCTCCATAGATAAAACTGATTCAGGAATCCATAAATCAGACAGATACTTACATACTGATGGATAAACTACAAAGTATATTTCAAAGTTTGGTCATTCTTGCTACACTAAAAACTGATTCAAAGTCGAACGCCAATAGACCAATATATTTTCAGATCTTCAGGTTATCCGAAGAAATTCTGGACCAAGTGGTACAAGATGAAGTCGAGATACAGACATCAACGGTAGTAGCAGTCTACCTACACAAGACCCCAGCGTTCCTTAGTCTATATAAGAAGTATTGTCTAGGATTGAAAAGAGCTGATTGCGTGTTGGTAAGTATTATCAACGTAAAACGCTTCATGCTTCAATTTATAGCTGGATCTAGATATTATCGCATATACCGCCTTAAAAATACAAGATGGTAAAAAATATATATAATGCAGATACTCAAATTAGCAAAGTTAATATAATATTATTTCATCAGGTGAAAAAATCAAAAGACCCTAGCGGCGCATTCTCCCGGTTTTGCACAAGTCCACCTATCCCAAGAAGAAGACCAGACATCACCTCCTTGATCCATAAACCCCTGGAGCAATTCCGGGAGCTCTTGAGGCTGATGAGGGCAGCAGCCGCGGCGCCTGGTGCCGGACCTTACGACCAACTGGAAAAGAAGCAACTGCAAGTAATCGTAGAACAGTTACAGGTACTCTTCATTTCCAGAAATAGAATTTATCTTTTGTAATGTTTCGAATGATAACTAATAAATTTTATTATTTGCAGAATGGTTATCAAGATGTTACAGCTGGTTCTGGACTAATGGGCTTAGCTGGGGATGGAAAACCATTACTATCAGTAGCTGACTTAGAAAGTCGACTCGTGTTCACAAGGTGTAAGGTAAGCATCTGTTAAATCAGAAGAAGCTTATTTTTTAATTTGATTGAAATCTGTAAACATAATTAAATATGATTTTTTACAGCCATTCGTCCTAAGCACCCCGGGGCGACAATGGATCTTTGGTGGTGAACTGTCAAGGGTGGAAGGGAGGGCAATCAGGCCATATTGGGCATTGCTATTCAGTGATCTGCTTCTATTTGCAACAGTGTCAAGAGATAGGGTACTGTTTGTGACTGAAGAACCTGTTGCATTGGGGACTGTGTCTGAAGCACAGTTTAATATCAGAAAAAAAGGTAAGGAACCTATTATATCTGTAATAATCTGTATGCAACATAACCAAAAAGAAGACGTTTTATCTGTGAATGTTTTTGTTTCAGCAACGGAATTTCGATTGATCCTTGGAAGAACCGGAGGAGAAAGTCCTTTGGTATCATGCGCACCAAGAACACCAAACAGAGCAAGACCAGTTGTATTAAGAGCGCCTTCAATAGACCTGAAAGCTGTGTGGCAGAGTTTGCTTCAGAGACAAATGTAAGCATTCGTCTAAAACTAAAAATTGTTCGTTTCCGTGATGGTGTATTATATGTACCAGTGACAAACAAAGTTCTCTTCGTATTTCAGATACCGAGTCCACACAATGTCCGGTACACCATTGGGGTCACCACTCGATTCCCCAGATCCTCAACTGACATTCTCCTTGGCAACTCTGGACTCTCAGCAACGTCAGGTATCCGCGTCCAGCATCCAACGACACTCGAGCCTGGCACTTCTTCCTGCCAGCTCATACCGTTCTCATCTAAACATGCTCGTTGAAGAACGACATGAAAAGGATGTCAGAGTTAGCTTCAATGTTAACTTAAACGTTAGCGTAAATTCTGACTCTCCTTTACCACAACCCGCTAGGGGACCTCTTAGTTCTGTATGGAAAACTGCTGCTACACCAGATACACCTTCTGCAAACTTATCTCCAGCAGATTCTCAGACGTTTTCTTCACATTTCGTGTCCACGTCAAGCATCGAGCGAAACGATGCACCTCCAACATCGCCTAGTGCTCAACTTACCCCAGAAGGAGGTGAACATTTTTCAGAGGCATCTCCTTGTAGATGGGAATCCTTTGAAGCTGATCTAGCATTAGCTGATTTAGATATTGATCCTTCTTATAAACACGCTGTGGAAGAGTGCATATTTTTACCTGACGACTCCCTATTACAACGAGTAGCTTTGCCCGAACGGCCTACCCCTCCTGCTTATTTAGAACTTTGATCATCGGAGTCAGATCCGGATTTAGTAGACACTTGCTATCCCCGGACAAAATTAAGACAATGGCCCTGAGGTGTATTCTAGTAGTCCCATGGTTTTCATAGTTGGTGTTTTAGAAATGGTCTCTGATTGGCCCAAGGCTTTCGACGTGTAGACCAGCCAACGCATGGTGCGAGCATTTGTTGGATTGTTATTGCTTATAGTTGAGAATAAGGTTGTGGTAAAATTTTTGAGAGACATATTTTCGAACATTAGCCAGTATTGGACAAATCTCGATATTTTGATGTTGATAAAAATTGATATAAGTCTGATACCCACTTATGATGTAACAGAGTGTTTTAGCATATTACAAGATTCTAGATTATACTTGAAATTATATTCGACATTACACGACACATTAAAATTTTACAAAGAAGGGTAATTTATAGAACCAAAAGTGCATGCCAACAGTTTACAATTTTACGAAATACATAGGAATCAGTGTCAAAATGTAACCATAGGGTACCAAACTGTAGGGAGTTTTTTGACCCTAATCTCCTCAATTTTGCTTCATAAGTCTTCCGTCCTTTTCTTAAAATCTCCTATAATTATAAAATTACGTTGCTTCTTTATATTCTTTAATAATCCTTTTAAAATTAGTTTCGTAATTGTCTTGGAATTACGATTTAATAGATAACTATTTTCATGTTGTTAAATATTTAATCTGTACAGACGATTAACATTACTATATCTGTACATAGTTTGCAATCATTTTGTACAGGTCATGTGGATATTTGGCGATCTGCTCCGCGATCTCATCAATCCCATTGTAGTTACACTAAAGCATTTATTATTTTAACGCTTCTTCTGTAATCATCGCCATTAGAATTAACACGTGTTTACAATGAAAAATGGTAGTAAATGTTAAATGTTAAACAGTAGAGGCCGCTTTCTGTTTTTGTTAATTATAAATAGATCAATGTAACAATGCAGATTGTAACATAATAGTATAATTATTGTGAAATCGTGTAATGTTTTATCGCTAGCATCGCAAAATGTTCACATAACCTAATATGTTCCGGGTTTTGTATGTATATGACCTTCCTTTTTAAGAGAGGCGTAGTTACAATCAATAATTTTCGATGTCTTTGGCTGTGTGTAAATTTTAATAATATAAGTAGTGACTATGAGAAATTATTATTTTGAGATAACATTTTATTTATTGAAATTCTGGATTCCTTGTGACATTACAGTGGACTAAAATCTTAGAGTAATGAAATTTATGATGTTTATGTTTAGATCGGAGCAGATTATTTCTAATGGTCAGTAAATAAAGTGACTTCAATGGTGGAACACATTTTATTTTATCATCTTACAATTAAATACAGAGACAATTTTGCGACGCTACCGGTTGAAAGCAATAAAATAATACATAATGTGAGCTACCTACCATTTTTCTTTGTATGGCCCTTTTTTGTTAAAATTTATGTTAATATATAATCTCAACGCATTTTTGTCATTAACTTCACGTCGCACTTTTTTTTACTATATTTACTTAACGTCCAATTTATTTTTGAACAAAAAACGTTGATAATATTTGTACTGCAAAATAATGGTGAGTAATTTCTTGCTTATATCCACACTACTTGTCAAAATATATCTGAAATTGTTGGTAATATAGGAACATAAGGCGAATAAAACTTTACATTACAGACTCGCCGTAGCTCACAAGAAACACAGACAGGTGGACCGGGTAGTGTAACTGAAGGTGCAAGAAGTTCCAGAAGTCGAGGGTCAACTTTGCACCTACAAAGATGGATGACACAACTGCCTGAAGCCGAAGAAATGGATCCTCCAGAACCTGATATGGAGGTAATACTGATAAAAATATTAAAATTATAATACATCTCATAGATACAGAACTAATGCATTGTTTCCAATAGATGTGGAGCATAGAAGATCTTAGGAAACGATCAATGGAGTTGAACCTTTTGGAAGTAGCCGATTTGGTAGCAAATCACAACGAAAAGAAAGAATTGTCACCTAGTGATAAAAAAGAACCTGATAGAAGTCCGTCTAAAAGCAGTAACTCTGGGAGTCAAGTAAGTATTTTGAACTTTTGAACTAGTACTTACATTATGTGAAATCAAGGTAATACTAATGTAGGTTGACGGATTGCAGATCACAGTTCGGACTAGTCCAGTTGTAGTAGACACAATTCCAGTGTGCAGACAGTGTCATAAGAAATGTTTGTCGAAACCGAACAGCCCTTTAGCTTCTCAAAAAGAACCGCCAGTGATTCCTGCTAAGCCCAAAATGGAACCTTTCTTTCCACAAAATTCAAATTCAAACAAAAGTTCAACAAGTCCTTGTAGTGCGCACTGTACCAATCGTATACCAAGGAACCTCACACAGTTACATCGAAAAAATGCTATGAAATTACGTCCTGAAGACGCTCCTATTGCCGCAGCAAAAGTCATAGACTCGATTGAACAGAGCCAAAGAATGCTCAAATCTACGTCCTATGATCTGAAAACAGACTCGCCAGTTTTAAATAGAAGTGCACACTCGAGAAGTCCTAAAAGTACAAAGAGCCTTCTGGAAATGAGAAACGCCATCAGATCACCAAGCCCATCTTCTGGCAGTAGAAACAACAGTCCATTATCTACTAGTCATACTACTTGTAGTTCTATGGTTTTTAATTCTAGTTCTAATGACTTAAGAATGTCTAATTCTAACATAGCGAATCAAGTCCAGTGCGTTATAGCACAAGAAAAATATTTAAATGAAATCAAATGTGTAGAAAGTATAACATTGTCAAAAACAAGAACATCTACAACGAATTATCCCTCGCCAACAACATTAAGGAAAGAACAAATCACAAGACAAAAGGCTGAAAATGTACTGAACAAAGTTTTAGGCATGAATATTATTGCAAAAAGAGAAAATGTCGGTACAGCATTGAAGACGTCCTCTGTTTTTTTAGACGACGATTCTTTTCATGAAGAAGAACCCGATTTCAAGATTGAGAGGGGAATGAGAAGATCCCCGAGGATGGGCATTTCAGCTGTTACCAAAATAAATGGAGACATTAGTAAAAAGACTGAAAGATCGGAAGACATCAATGCGAACATGAACTTCGACACATCTGATGATGATTTAGAACTAGGGCCGCTTATGTTAATGGGTCTATCAGCCATAAATCCTGCAGCTCATTTGATGCGAGTAGAACCATTTAATAGAACTTCATCATCAAACTTTAATAATGTTAACTCAAGACCTTCTAGTCTTGGATCAGTAAAGTCTGAATCTCCTGTACCTAATATAGCAGTAGTGCCTCCTACGCCTGATTTCAATTCTATCCAAAAGACTGTAAGTATGTCAATTATATAGTTTGTGTAAATCATAATATTTCTCTAGCTATTGAAAAAATACCCTTGATCTGAAGGCTCCAAATTACGAATTAGAGTAATGTTAAGAACTAAACTTGTACTATTTTTAAACGTACTTGTTTTATTATTAAACGAACAAGTATCACTAATGATGTAGGTTTACGTGACTTACTTGTTATTTATATGGTAAAAAGTTAAGCCCTCTACGTTTCGGCTGGTTAAGACAGCCTTTATCACCTATATCTCGAGTTGTGTAATAACAGTTCTTGTATTTTAGGATGCCCTTGTAGATGAATCTCCTGAATCACCTGATGCACCTGAAGATTTGCCTTACGTATCATTAAAGAGGTAGGTGGAATTACAACCAATAATGGCTGAGAAGCCTTCATTTTATTTGTTTCTGAGTACACTTCTATTTACAGATACGGAACCATGTCAAGCCTTGAGAGATTACCCTCTGACGAGACAGATGATGGAAATGTTCGATTAACAGAGCCGGAAACTGCTATAAAACCTTATAATCCAGGTAAGTATTTCTAAATTTAAGAGTATATAAATCATTTCTTGAATATGTTGAAATATACCTAATTCAAAATTTTCGTTTTCAACGTCGGTATTGAGATGGGACTCTCTTTTTGTAGTTCTCGTAACTTTAGACTGCAGAATCTCTAAACTTTTTTTAATTGTTCAAGTAACTGGTGCTGCTGGCGGCATCATGGGATGGACAGCGAGAGCTGGATCTTTTGTAGTAGAGAAAATGAACATATTTAGTTATACAGAAAGTGTGCCTAATACTTCAGTCGCTCACAAACAGCCTTCATTTTTAGAAAGGTCAGTATCATTTGCATTTTAAATAAGTGTTTATTTCTTTTATCTATCAAACACGCTCTTTTTTTCTGATTTCTTGTATAATGATCCTTCTTTCACCTTCGTGTGTTAGGTGGAAACGATCTTCAGGTCCTTGGCAGATATTAGCACCACGATGAGTATGTGCGAGTTGTTAAAAATTTAATCTTTATTTTATTTTATCAAATGTGTAGAAGTTATTAAATACACAATAACCATATTTTGTCGTTTGTCAACTGTGGAATAGTGAAGCTAGATTTAATTAAATTTAAAATTAGACTACACTGACGTCTATTTAGTTAGACAATTGGCATTAATCTTTTAGTTATTGCAACGGTTTAGAGGTAGGTAACTAAAAAAAATTACATAGCCAGTTTTGTAACAAATATCTACTATAAGTGTCTTATATACCTCTATAAAGAATGTAATACTTACTAGCTAATTAATGAGTCTTAGATATTTAGAAAGATAGTAGTTTTCTTTAACAATTCCATATTTAAATTAGTCAATACTATTTTAGGTACTTGTTTGATCTAAAATTTTGTTAAGTTAACTAAGCACATAGATTTATTAACAATAGTTTTTTATTATATTAAATTTTGTTAAGATTTTATTTAATTAGTTTACAGATGAAATCTTGTATTTTTTAACAGTCAAGTAGGTATTTTCTTAGCTTAGCTCGTTGTAAGAGTTTCATTTGTAATTTTTTCTTAAAATAACTCTAATAAAATCCGTAATTATTGAAATAGGTGCCTTGGAGTAAGTGACTGGAAAACTGCCTTACCGGTAGAAGATGGAACAGTAGAGACGGGCGAAGGAAGCGGAGCCAGTGGCGAAGATGCATGGGGTACTCCGTCCTCTGGAGACTTATCAGAGAATCTGCCAGATTCCGAGCATGGAACTCTTTCGGTCGGTATATCTGTAAAAACTTTTGTATCAGTATCGAGGAGTTGTACAAATTACGTTTCAAAAACTTTCTTGTTAGTCATTCTTATGCAATTTTTTTTGTATGTAAAATCTTTTGTATCAGTATCAAAGAGTTGTACAAATTACGGATCAAAAACTTTCTTGTTGGTAATTTTTATGCTTAATTATTTGAATAGTGTGTCAACGTTACAGTCGCCAACGAAGTCGTCATCATCGTATCCAGGTGATGAGGACACTGAGTTGATGATGGATGAACTTTTGATGGCACCCACTATTACTGGACCAACCACATTGAGACCTCTTTTGCCTAGGTAAATCTTATTATTAGTTTTATATTATTACCAATACCCATTGTACTATATTTTTTTTTTATCTCAGGAAGACCAAAAGCTGAATATTAAAAATACATTAATAATTTTCAATAAACAAATGCTAATAATAAAAGTCGAGTTATTTTAAGCATCTTCACCTATAGATAACAAGATATCAGTATACGTAATTATTAAAAAAGAGTAGTAACTATGCATTGGTCATTGGTTGTACGTTTGAGATATATAGATATATTAATTTCATTTTAAGTTGGCGCTAGAGCGATGCACATGACTATACTGTACTAAGATAATTTAAATATTAGTATTAGTCCGGAATTTTTTGCTGCCAAAATTAATTTTATTCGTTAATTTTCATAAGTGCATAAAAACATTCTTATTTTATTTGACCATGGATAAATTAAAAAAATATTTTAAATTATATTCTTATTATAAAACATTGTTGACAGGGATGTATTTAGAAGAAGACTTGAGCCTTTGTACGAAGAAGAATTTTCTGACAGTGGTAGTGGTAGTGAAGACAATAAACCCACTCCCACCAACTCAGATGACCAGGTGAATATTTACAACGAATTGTACACATTAATTATTTACTAATGTAACGATACGTAATAATTGTAATGTAAGTTGATTACCTACAGAAAATTGGAGGCAAAAGCTTCATTTAACCACCATCTATCGAAATTGTGAACTGAAGAAACTAAACTTGGTAATGGTCAACTTTTTTCAACAAGAAATGTGGGGGGGGAAGAGGTCAAAATCACAATTTTGATGGTTGAAGAAACTACCAAAATAGCTGTATTTATAGCATTACTATATCGATGTCAATATAACCATAGCATGTGGCTATTAAGACCATTATTATATACAATAAGAATGTTAAATAACGAGCATGCTTGTTGCATGATCCTATGATTTTCATAATATAATTTCTTTACATATCTCCTAACCGTCTGAAATCCGCATATACCTGAACCATCCCAGAATTGAAATGAAAGCTTTTAAATTGAATAGCTAGGTTTAGTCAAAATTCTAAATTGAAACTTGGTTTCGCTATCGTCATATTGGCAAATTCCTATAATGTTCGCGGTAGATCGTAGCTAGGTTGTATCTCACATTGTGACTGGTCCGCTGGTGCGGCGCTTGACGCAGGGCAGCGGGCGTGGCCTCGATGCTGACGACTGTTGCGACGCGCCGCACCTGCCGCCCTCTGCTTCCGAACCAGGTGAGTCTACAATCTACGATGACAGTATCATAATACGCGACACTACACTCGAAATTGATACAACCGAAGACATGGATAGATTTGTTTTGGATCACCCAAGTATTACTGAGTAGTTAGATGATTTTAAGAATGAATTTAAATATTCGCAACAAATAGTTGATATGCATTAGATTCTTATTAGAATAGATGTTGCAAGACAACTGGTCGCTGTCAAGCATCTTGGAAATGCTGTTACTTACTCGATAATAGTATTTCCAAAACTATTTATTTTTATGGAAATACAGAAATATACCTGGGCACACAAATTCCTTATTCGTACACATACTAACAAAAATACATGTTGACAGCATAATGGACAGCTTGAGGTGAGACGAAGGGTCTAAAACAGAAAATTGTACCTATAACACAATAATAATAGTTATATACGCAAGCACGAAGCATGTGAATCTATATTGGCAGAAACAAAACACAAAATTCGTAAAATATTTAGATATGAACACGATTCAATAAAAAAAGAAATCAGTGACAAATATAAAAGCACTATTCATCTATATTACTTCAAGAGAGAAAAGTGTTTAAATGTTTGAAGAAGAATAATCTTTATTGGATCGTGTCATTTCATTATTTACATTTCCTACTATAACCTCCTTCAAGTTATATTATTGGTTCCATGCATGACTTCCTGTAGAGTTGGCACTCCTCTTCTTTTGATTTAGCTGTTTACACTTTGATCTTATAAACTAAATCTACCTATATGATACTTTATATCGGAATACACGTTCAATCATTACCTGATAAAAATTAAATAAAACAGGCAAACATTACTTCTTAGGACACTCCACTCAAGTTACTGAACAGGATATTTTGGCCATGACTATTATTCTGATGCAGTGCTGCCACATATCTATTTTAGGTTCCTTTGAGATACTTATACATATATCAATCTGAATCATTTCAAGTCTCTGAGTGCCTTTGAAATTGGGTTATCGAAAATATCCCAGAATATCCCAGAAAGCTGTTTCTGTGGTAGCATTGATCAGAACCATGAATGAGAAACTGAAGTTCCGGTGTTCCGCAGAAGCAGGGGGCGGGGGTGCGGGCGGCGCAACGGAACGCGGACTGCGCAATGGTGGCGCCGTGTGCGAGCTGAGCCCAGAACGGACGCCCACCAACGAGGCCCCATCGGTGCCCTTACCGTATGGTATGATCATCAATTTTCATTTCTTCACGAAAATTTATATCTCGAAAAGAGTTGTTCAAAATCCGAGAAAAATACTGATCTATGAATAGAAATGCTTAGAATTAGAATAGAAGTTTCCATAGAGAAGGCATTTTCGAAAGATTATGCGTGTATTATGGGAATTCGCACAGGATGGGAATACGAAATTATCGTCTGTGTAATCCGATCAGTGTCCTTAAACATTTTTGTTTGTCTGTTTTGTATCTTTGATATTCAATGGTTTAACATATGAGATGTTCGATGAAATGTTGAAATCCTTATTGTTATACATACATAAATCACGCCTATATCCCTTACGGGGTAAGCAGGGCGTTAAAGGCCGTAAAACGGATATTAACACCACGTCTGACAAAAGTTTGAGGGTCAATCAGATAACTGTCTATCACTATAGTGACAGGTTGTCAGCCCATCGCCTAAAATTGCAATCGCATAACCCTCGAATCCCATAGTCGCCTCTTACGACACCCATGGGTAAGAAATAGGGTTATGCGCTTTTCTAAGCCGGCATCACACGGCAACCTTATTGTTATAATTATAATTATTGTAATAATTTTCAAATTAGTCATAATTATATATGGTACAACCACCCACCGATCTAAGACACTTTTGTGCTATGTTCCCAGTTTCAAGAGAGTGTGCGGAGGCGCGGGCCGCTGCTGGTGCGGGCGCTCGCCGGGGCTCAGCCAGTTCAGCCAGCACGCCCTCCACACTCGAGCGTACCACCATCCACAACCCCACCCCACATCCACTCTCTCCAGGTAAAAAAAACTTTGGCGTAAGAAAATCACAACCACCAATAAAGATCAATTGAGCTATCCTGCCTGTTTGTTGAACATTAACTAGAACGAACAAAAATGATGATAATTATAACGATACTAAAATTGTTATGACGATATCTAGATAAGGGATATAGAATAGGGGTTAGATGTAGATGGTAGGGTTGACCTTGCCACAGATTTGGTCGTCGATTTACAAAATTTTAACATTCTAACGACCTGAGAAGTATGTTAAAAATGTAGTATGTGATTTAATAATTGAATGTTGCAGCGTCGGAGCCGGTCCCAGCGGTCGAGGACACATCCCGACCAGAGGAACCGAAACCACCGACACAGGAGGAACGACTCAGTCCTCGAGCGGAGATGAGGCTGGCACTCGACCAGGGGACGGACATGCTGGCAGACCAGGAGGTGCCCTGGGTAAAATACCTACTTTATGATATTAGAACCAAGTTTACTGCTAGCCCTGAAGGCGTATAACAATAGGAGGAAAAAAGTACAGATTGATCAAGGACACCTGAAAATGATTTCGTTTTGCGCAGCGTACCAAAGGCCAATGCAAGCAAGACTTTTAAGATCTAGTTTATATATTTGCTAAGCCCATATCCTGGTCTTTTTTAACGGAGCGTCAACATAGCTTTCTCCTGAATAGTTTTGTCTAGGCTACACAAAACACGATAAACTAATGTTCAAGCTTAAAATGATCATTCATTTGTATGTCTTAATATTTGGTGCCCCAGGCTGGCGCGTCCGACCCCTGGTCGTTTCGCGCGGCGTGTCAGAGGTCCCTCCTGCGCCGAGTGGCGAGCGCAGACGCGGTGACTCTGTGCCGCGCCAACACACGACGCACCGCCCCTCATACTACTTCGCGCAGTTCTGTATATGCTTGGAAAGGTACATTCTTCTTTTCTACAAAATTTTTAAACAGTCATAATGTCAGAATTAGATCAGATCTTTCAGATTTTATTATTTGATCTGTCAAAAGCATTCGACATGGTTTCTTTGTGAAATAAACGTGTTTAGTTCCAGAAAACGAGGAGAAACTTATGGAGATGGAGCAGCTGGCACGAGTGGAAGCTCAGACGA
Organism: Tuta absoluta; assembly: GCA_027580185.1. Taxonomy (NCBI): domain Eukaryota; kingdom Metazoa; phylum Arthropoda; class Insecta; order Lepidoptera; family Gelechiidae; genus Tuta; species Tuta absoluta. The sequence continues at coordinate 11,488,713 of JAQAHW010000015.1, forward strand.
TGCGTTCGCGGACGCGATCTCTATGCCAGAACGGGAAGATGTAAGTTTGTTATTGTAGTACCGCAAGGAAGCACTTTAGGGTCTTTGTTGTTCGTCATGTATATTAATGTAACCTAGCTTTTAATACATTACTGTAGCTTTTTATAATGTCGTAATGGCTTCCAGAATGGGTTTCCTCCGTCGACGCGCATCATCCGATAGCCCCCGCCGCCAGCCGCTGCTGCTGGACGCACGGCCTTTCTCTCCCCGTCGTTCCACCGTGAGCAACAACGGCTATTACAAGATTTGCTTTGTCAATGGCTATGTGTGAGCACGCGCAAGCTTGAGTGTGCCAATCAGCTGGATTTAAACATGATTTTGATTGATGCGGACAGAATGCAATATGTTGTATCAGAATTTGCTATTAAAGTTAGTTGATACTGGGAATGTTTCTATGACTTTCGTCTTCGCAAAGTTATAGCAACAAACGCAGGTGATTAAAGAAAATATAAGAGTATATTGTATACTGGCCGTTGCAATTTCAATAACTTATAAATCGCATTAATAACCCAATATAAAAATAACAATATTTAAATCATTTTAGTGCGTCATGTCACAAATAATTTAACCTAAATGATTTTTAATAAAATATGTCAATTCTATAAATTGATATTTAATTCGTTCAAATGTATACCTAGCTAATAAAAACCTAAATTAAAACATAATTATTAGCAGTATAACACAGCACTTAATAAAATTTATTTTATTCCTCCGATTTATTAAAATAAATCATTATGTTTACATAATTTTGTAGTAAGAAACGTAGTGAGATTGTATGTGAATATAGTGAATAGAAAGTTCGGCCAATAAAATTGCCTTTTTAAATTTGAAAAACTTTTAGGAACTAACTTAATTTGTTAAATAGTATTAATATAGTTAAACTCATTAAAACTCACTTTTTCAAAGAGATATCCCAAGTAACAATTTATGTTAATTGTTATTTATCTTATGATGATCTATAATATTAAGAACATGTCAATTTTGAAATGTTAACTTTAAATATAACGTTTAAATCCAGCTTTCTAAATTACGCTACAGTTTTTCGGTCTGTCCATTTTCATCGAACGAGTGTCGAAAATATATTTTTAATGAAATCCATTGCGCTTTTCATTCCTTCCCTGCTACAGCTTTTGCTATTATTCTCTTATTCCTCCTTAGCCTTACATCGTCACAATATTCTCGCAACCGAAATTTTCACATTCATTGCGGTGGTGGTTTCTATGTTTTTAAAAGTAGTTTTTTATTACCTATAGCAATATTAAAAGGTTTTTTTATAAGTACCTACCTGTGTAACATTTTTAGGTTTGATCGCCTTCAATTTCACAAATTTGAAAACCACCAATACGTTTTGAAGCGTTAGACAAAGCGCTGTCACGTACACGATAGTTTTAAACGCTTCTTTCACTATGGCTTTTACTTTAACTTACTTGAACTTTTTGTCTGACGTGACGATTCTTTTAACTTATTTTCTCTTTTTCTTTAACTTCTGTCTGAACTTAGCATATTTGGACCGAAAGGGACGTCTGACAAAAAGTACCTTCACAATATTAATTGGTATTATTGCACGATATATTATAGGAAGTATTTTTTTTGTCAAAAATACAAATAAAAACAGTTTCAATAAGAATGCAAAGAATCTTAATTTCTGTATTGTTTTATAAAGAGTAATACAGTACTCATGTTTTCTGAGATACTGAACCTTTAATAAGACCAGTTACTTTTACATCCTATATTATATCTGAATATCTACGAGCATAATTAGGTATGTTAATAAATTCGTTAGATATATATAACTTCGTAGTATATATTTTTCCAGGAAAAACAATTCGAGAAAAGGTTTTGGAAACAAGTAACTAGAAGACGTCAATCCCTTGGGTCCATCAGCCAAATATAATGGATATAAACTGTATGGACACATTAAGTGACAGATATCACTTATGATTTGTTGAAAGTGTTCACGTAGAATATATTTATACTTTGAATAGCAAGTGCATACCTACATTTAGAAACCAGGGTTATTTTATCTGGGTGGACCACATATAGATGTCAACCTATGTTAATAATAGTTATACCGTAATTTAACACTCCAATAATGTATATAGAGAAAAATACATCAAAAATATTCTGTACCCATCCCATTATCATATTCTTTTACAGAAATACTCTGTTCAGGTATCAAAGTGAATGTTATATCTGTTTTATTAATTTAACTTAAATATACATGTTTTTATTACAGAATATATGACAGATGATCCTGCTCGAAAATATATAGATACCTACATCAAAAATGATATAAATACCTACATACACGAAATTAGGATGCCAAATATTGCCAGAAAGTCGTTAATAAAATGCCAAATTTATTGACGCATGGGACCCGTTGACATTACTTCATATCTTAAATTGTAGATAGACAAAAAATACTAATGCAAAATGTGACTTTTAATGTAAAATTTAAATGTATTTTAATGTTTTGAAACATAGTCTAATAGATAGCTGAAAACAACGTTGAATATAGGTAGGTATCAACTTTTAGAATTTTAAACAGAGTTATATGTCCGCGCTAAAGCAAAAGATACGTCTACACTCAGGCGGAGCTGTGAGGAGCGGAGCCCAGCGTTGCATGAATTGACCAATCATAACCCTCGAAATCTCCGCTCAGCGTCAGTGATTGGACAATTCATTTACGCTTTACTCCGCTCTGCACAGCTCCGCCCTAATGGCGACGCACTTAAAGGAAGTAAATTATTTTGAAAGAGCGGTCAAAGTTTCTCAACATTAGAATTATTAGTACAGGCAGCACCGAATATAACTATGACGATTCCTTTGTGCGCATACTTACATACATTATCATATTTATATATATCATCATATATATATCATCATAGTACTTTAAGGTACTATGTTTAGGGAATCTTAAAAAAACATATACCTACTAATAGAAATTTGTAGAAATTGATGGTGCTGACTGTACAAAAAAATTGCAATTTAGAAGGCTTACTACAGAATATAAATTGGTCTGCTGTTGATAATATTTTATTGGGCTTGTATCTTGTACTGCTGGAGCTGTTATAGGTACATGGTATTGTCTACCTACTTCAACAGGTACCTAAGTACCTATATAATTTGTAAAAATGTTTTTCATATGTATCTAACCGTTGTACTAATTATGTATCTCATATAATTATTATCTTAAATATATATTATAATATTTGCGTCCATTTCGAATCTCTAAGATTTTACGCTTTTTTAATAGTATCAAAGAATACATCAGTAGGTAACAACTTTTAAAATTAACGAAAACTCATCAACATTTTATGCAAGTTTTTAGATAAATGCGAATTGCTTATTTATTTAATAGCTAATACGATTTTGTAGAAAATATCCTTTAAATATGAATTGACGAATTTATTTATTGATTCAATCAAATTTATTTCGATATTTTATTGTCATTTTAAATACTGACTTAAAATAAATCATTATGAAACATAAACGAGGTTTTCTTTTTCTTAATGTGTTGCAAAAAATTAAATTTAGTCGGGCCAGTAAGTTGTCAATCGCTTTATTTCAAACCACTGAATGAAGAAAAGGGAACCGCAATAGTAAAAGATAAATATTGTTAAGGCAGGCACGTATATTGATTAAAATTATCAAAAATAGGTACATCGATCAGTTTGTAAATACAAATCTATAGTAAAACTTTACTGTTTTTTATAATATCATTACTCCTTACTTAGCACCACGAGATTATGTTTTTCAAATTAGTTTAATAATAATTACTATTATTTTAGGGAGGCGTAGTGTATGTCCTTATGTTCAGGTACAGTCCTCATAAAAAACTCTAAGAACCATTTTAGTTGAGCACTTTTGCACTATCCCTTGTCCCTTTTCCCAAACTTTTTTACATAGCAAGCAAGGCAAGAAAATAAAAAGCCTATCTATGTTTTTTTGTATACCTGATTGAAACTCTGCAATATATTCCAACTTATTATAAGTGGCTATGATTTAATTATAGCTTTGCTGAATCTTTATTTACAATTTACATTTGAATAGTTTTCTTTTGTCTCACTTCTCAATCAGTAGAGGTTCAATAAATCTCTACTAAGAGGTATTATATCAGTAAATTAAATAACTTAAATAATTTTTGTCATAGTTTTACTTTTAGCCTTGCCTTGTCTGCTAGGTTTTTTAGTACGTCCCATGCGCTAAAACTAATATGTATTTACACTAAATTAGCAATACATACTTCAAAGTAACGTTATATATACTAGAAAAAATATAATTCTAATTCTAATTATTATATTGACAAAAATATGTCTATTTTATAATTCACTGTTCTAAACTTTATCCAATAGCACACGCTAAAATCTATAAAATAAATGTACAAGCAAATAAAGTACAACTAGTATAACTGCAAAACTGTTAAACTGCATTTTATTATAAAATTTTATTTTGGCACAATGTTAGTTTATTTAATATAATAAAATATAATTGCATTATTTGTATCTTAAAATAACTAGTGGCCCTTTAATGGTAATTCCTGTATGATGGCGTTACGATTATCAATGCAAGTAGTTTTTTTTTTATATAATGACGACACTTGGAATTTTTGTCTTTATCCTTCAAGATATCTACAATAACTTTCAACACATTCGTTTGCTACTTGGAATGTTTTTTTATTTGTTACTTACTTATCGAGGTGTTTTTCATCACATCTATCATTGTAACTTGATTACTCATTAAAATATTGATGATTCATTAAAACACAACGTAACGCCATTACAAATTGGTAAAGGTATTACAACGTATTTATATTATTATTTTCTAATAATTATTATGTCACTTAAACAGGTATATTAGTCACATTCTGGACGGAATCGAGTTATTATATTATAATAACGGAATGTACGTTACCTTAACATCCAACGGCAGTGTTGTAGAGTAATTATTTGAGCTAACATCATAAATTCTTCACATTTTTTTTTCGTCCGTAGACTACATTTCATATCAGTAATGTGAAAGTATACTTAAACTTGAACTTTCGTTATTATGAGAATAAAATGCAAGTGTCAATAACTGTTTATCTTGGATTTTTCGTTTTTGACACTTACGACGTTTTACCTTCAAAGATTTGAGTTTTCGGATCAACGGGTGTACCTCACAAACTACAGTTAGAGGGTTCTTATTCTATTCTCGCCATTCCCTCGATGCTTGGAATGTTCGAACTTCAGATGATGTGAATGTGGTCAACCCTTGAGGTCCTAGAAAGAAAGAAACAAAGTGTCACAAAAAATTTAGTAAAAAAAAAACTTACTACTGATCTCATACGTTATGTTTTTTGGATACCGTAAACGTAGGTTACTAGGGTTACTATAGCCCTAATCAAAAAAATATTTTGAATTCCCGCCTTTATTCTGGAGTGACAGATACCGAAGTAATGTGTACTACAATTCATAGATATAGGCGTGTCGGTAAAATAATTTCGAAATGCAAATACAAAAATACGATCAACAAAAATACAAAAAATACAAAAATGCATTTGCTATGGGAAGTAAAATAAAATTCACGTCTTCTGGAATCTTTTCTTATGGGAAGTTGTTCAGTTTCATGGTCTCAAGGCACCATTTTAGTATTTGGAGGGCTGTACCTTACACCCAGTATAAAAATGAAGTAAATATTAAATGTGGAAAAAGCCGTTTTTATCGGTAACTATACGAAACAGTGAATAAAACGTGCCTTGTTACGAAAATGCACGAAGCGTATTTAATTATCGTATTTATTAAACTGTATTTGAGTGTTCGGAGGGCTGTCCCTTACGCCCTGTATCCTTACTAATATTTTAATCTGAGATTTTTTGTGTGTGTGTATGTATGTTTGTTACCTCTTCACGCTCAAACGGCTTGACCGATTTCGATGAAATTTGGAACACAGATAGAGTATAACCTGGAATAACATATAGGCTACTTTTTACCGCGGGAAAACAACGATTATCACGGGAAAATGAGTGGCAGCGGGTGGAAGCCCGGAAATCTAGTATTGAATACACACCTCTGATCCTACGTCCGGGCGTAGGTGTGACGTCACCTTCGGGAGCGGTCCACTGCTCCACAACCTCTGTGTTGGAGCGCGCCAAAGATGGCTGACTCACTGACCGATTGAGTGAGTGGCGACCCCACGATCTGTTGAATAAAAACATGTTATAATTGAATACCAAATTTTAAAACACTTCCCGTATTAGGTATACAATTTTTGAAAACTTGCAAAATTTTCAAGCGCGGGCAGGATTTGAACCTGCGACTTTCGCATTACTAGTGGCGACGCCTCTTCCATCTGGGCTACCGCAGCTCATTCCCTGCCCGCCAATTTTGCAAGTGTATTTTAATGCCAGTAACGCGTGGCACGGCTTCATCTACTAGTAATGCAAATCTCGCCACTAGTAATGCGAAAGTCGCAGGTTTTAATCCTGCCTGCGCTTGAAAATTTTGTAAGTTAAAAAAAAAACATGTTAAAAATACACTGTGTCCCGAAAATGAAACCGCCGAGACGGCAAAATTCTACAAGGTTTTGACTTGGGAAAACTAGTTGCTGTCATAGGCTGCTCACACATGCTCGGTCGTTTTTCCGATGCGACGTCGCATCGCATTTGTGTCACAGACATAATATCACTCCTGCGGCTCCCGGTGAACACTTCGATAGGTACCGCGTTTCGGGCCAATTTTTATCACATGATGTCATCTTGAAGATATGTTGCAACTTCTGTTGCGTCTTGCTTGCTTGTGAACCATTTGAGTAATCTTCTTGAAGTAGCTCCCAGAGGTCGCTACATATTTTGTCTGATATTAATGGTCTACTTGACGTTGGAAATCTACCTGAATTTCATATTCTTTCATGACTTCGATAGTCATCGTTAGTTAAAAGTCACAGTAAATGATCGTCCAGGTAACTGACCTGTAGCGACCTCTGGGAGCTACGACAAGAAGCTCACTCAAAGTGGTTCACGAGCAAGCCAGACGCAACAGAAGTTCCAACATATCTGCAAGATGGCGCCACGTGACAGAACAAAGAGCCTGAAACGCGGTATCAAAGTGTTTCACCGCGCAACGCAATTATATACAACTTCCAATTCCATCCAGGTGGACCAGTCGGTACCCTGGCCACAGCACCCGTCCAGGCAGGGTAGCTACCATTTTCCCGACACCACCAGGGACCCTCAATTCTGCCTATTTGCACCACTTCCTGTCACCCGCCACGTAGTTCAATATCATGACAAAAACAAACAGTGACACTTACTGGTTCTGATGGAAGGGGTGTTCGCTGTCGCTGTCATCATCGTAGTATCTCCCAAGCTGAGTACCTCCAGATACTTCTGAATGAGTGTCTGCTTGCTCTCTCGCGTAGTCTACCATCATCTCTGACATCGATCTGAAAAAGCAAGAAAATTGCAATTAGGGATGCCATGTGATTTTGTATCACCCTATTCCGTGCCAATCTCAGTTTTTGAAATGACGCCCACTACAGTGATACACAAACAGACCCTCAAATGTTTGTCAGGCGTGGGCCGTTTACGGTCATGAACCTGGAAAATAATAAAACGTGAGTTCCTATCTGTATGCTTAAGATCAAAACAGTTACTAATCGTGTATGTCTAGCTAGTCTGACTTTCGCGATCCACTAAGCAGACAAATCAACAATTATTTGATCAGTATTTTTATCCAATATAGGCTTTACCCTAGCCAAAGCTTGTATTAAAGCGAAAAATAAATAAATAAAGGTAATAAAGTAACACAACTTACCTCATGTCAACATGATCACTCCTATAGGAAGACCGGCGAGACCTTTGTGGGTCCCTGAGTGATGTGGCGTCACTATCATACTCGTATAGGGTAGGCAGAGAGCTGCGGCGTGATCTTGAGTCCCATTCGGTCTTTTTGCGGTAGCGGTTCTGGAAAATGAATAAAGCTTATTAAGTTTTCTTCAGAACAAAGCAGGCTTATTTCTTTCTAAAATATGAGGTAGAAGATATATGCAATCTAGTCTGGGACGGCTAGCATTATTTGAGGGCATAACTGACAACGATTTAAATATTTTTAAACATGATAAGCTAGCCATACTGGGCTAATCACCGAAGGAGTGTCAGCCTAAAAGGAAGTATGTGTTAGATTCCCAACTTTTCCTTTTTATTGTAACAATGACAGCATTTTACCTACCAATAAAATGCTTATTAAACTGCTTACCTTCCTTATAGCCTTACTTATAGAGATATAGATCTTCCTTTGCAGCGATTGGTCGCACTTATCTGTTCCAAAGCTGTGTGATTGGTTACGTATGCCCCCACACCCCACCCCACTCCGACACGGCAGGGCGGGGCGAGTCGGCCCGCTTGGCTTCATTGCGTCTCATAATAATATTCTAATTAGAATATTATTACTACAAAATACACCAGGCAGAATTAAAAATTTAAGGCTATAAGGAAGGTAAGCAGTTTAATAAGCATTTTATTGGTAGGTAAAATGCTGTCATTAAACCACTGTACGTTCCTTATAGCCTTACTTATAGAGACATGTTTGATATCGCCTGGAGGAGTGGGAGCTATCGCCAATGTGAAAAACTATAAAAAGAAACAGGTATGATTATTCTTTAAAAAAGAAAAATGAATATCTTTATCAACAATAATAATTTTGATCCACTATACTGAAAATTTATTTATATTATATTTATTAAAAAATACTGTAATATCATAAACTCACCCTTAAATGACGATAAAATATAATAAATTAAAATGAAAATGTAATTCAAAACCTCTTGTACTATATTACGGCATTCTAGGTAAGCATAATAGAATGATGAAAATGATGCATTTGTAACATGCTATTTATAATGTCTTTGAAAAACTTTACCTCGTATTTAATAAAAAATGCACATAATACAGTTATTCATTATGTAAGTCTCAATACGTTTTGATAAGTTAGAAAGTACGTGGAAATTCATCTGAAAGTTTCCGAACAGTAAAGAGAAAATTTCAAGATTTTAAGATATGCATTGACCTAAACGGGAGAATAAAAGGCATATAAATTTGTTATCAAATCATACCTTCATATGATTTTTTAAATATGATTCATTTGGGCTTCCCTTAATAATATTTGCTATAATACATAATGATCAATAACTAACCTTGTTTACTTTGTCGGAGTAACGGTCAAGCTTTATTTAAAACATCACTCGGGCCTCTGAATAAACTATATTGTATATAATAATATAGTTAATTAATATCTTGGTAAATCTACCTAAACTTGATATAATAAAAGAGGCGATTATTGAAATTGTTTTCTGCCATAACTACCTCTGACCGTCCCATGCAAAGCCCAGATCTCTGTTTAAAACTTGAAAAGGGCACAAATTTGCTTTAATTTTATGTACAATCAAAAACGAGCTAGCTATAAAAGAATATGAGCTAAAGTTTAAATTATAAGAATTTTATCATTTTGTTAACAGCTTACCTACGGAGAAAATTTTAACCGAAGGTACGTCGGTAAACGACGTTATTGTCTATTAGACAGTACAAACATTGCAACATTGCAAATTACTTGTGGAAGCCTAGATCTTACGTGGGTCACCGTACAAATATTATATATCATTATGATCACCGTTGGTAAAATATACTAGCTATTGAACGTAGTAGGTAGTTCTCAATATAATTCTCGCTAGGTATCTATTCTGAAAATATTTTACTTGATAGGCAAACTATTTGCCTAGTACGTAGGTACATCCAAGCATTTTTAACAACGTCTTGTGCTCGACATTCAGAGCAAATATATTGGAACAACGGTATTATTATTTTAGGCTGACGTCTTACGATAGGCAATTATGTTCACTATCGTACGTTTCTAACAACCATCTAACAATGTTATACACAGGAGTAGATACTTGTGTTTCAAACCCAAACAAGGCAGACAGGGCACTTACACAAATATCAATTAGCAAAAGTACCCTCTGATTGTAACCTTTTGTATATTTATTTAAAATACCCACATAGACTGTGGGTACTTGTTGTTTACTTGCCCAAAAGCTTTCATTCATTATCGAAAAAGTAGGTGTAGTAAGCATGACTACACTTGAGGAAACAAAAACTTAATATCGTCTGGGACAGTGTCGTATTATTGCTATTTGCCACTATCGCTCTAAAACTTTTCATCTCTAGAGGAGGTTGTTATACATATTACGCCATATGCATTTCATTCATAACATTTCAGGTAATATGAAAGCACCTGAAAAATATATCATGAACTTTTCATCTCTAGTGGAGGTTGTTATACAAATTACGTAATATGCATTTCATTCATAATATTTCGGGCAATATAAACGCACCTAAAGAAAATATCATGTTCAAGATCAAGGCACTCGAGTAGGTAACACAAAATTTGGCATATACCAAATAGGTATATTACATCACTCGCCTTAGCAGCTAGACAACCTTCCACTAGTTTTGATGTTATACAGCTTGATATAGCAGAATTAACAATAGGGTGTACCTAGCTCCCAAGTTGCAACATGCTGGAATAAGTAAATTACCTACATACATCTCCACCTCACGAAATTTACTCCGTACACTCAATGCACGATGAATTAAAAAGTAAAATTATTATAGTTTCGGTGTGAGATCTATTAAATGGGTAGGTCTTCATTATTTACTTATCCATTTTGAGATGAGGCCATTACAAAAAGGCCGTTTTCTCTCCCCACATTTGTCTGTTTCCATGTTGCTAAGAAAAACGTAGGACTATTTTAGGACAACTCTGCACTTAGAGAGCTTAGATTGTACACATTCCCTTCCGTGATTGATGCCAGAATCATAGCGAGTATTTAACGTAGGTACTCTTACGCCACTTTTTGATTATAGTTCAAAGAAGTAAACAAATGACAAGCGTGAGGGATCTCCCTCAGAAATGCGTTAGCACTACGAGGTCTGTGATAGCATAGAAATAGAAGTGAATTATTGCTACTTAGGACAGTGAGCAAGGGAAAAATTTATAAATTCAGTCGTTTTCACAGTTACCTAATAAATCAATATGTTTCTCATTTTCTTACTGCGTGGCCTCAGTAGGCCACTGAAATGATCATAAAGGAAAACTGTTTCAGACTTAAACCGTCTATAAATTTTCCTTAACCTGCGAGAATTTAGACTCGGCAGTAACGGTTACTAGGATGGGACTGAATGCGGTGAATCTACGACAAATATGTCTTCTGCTTAAGAATCATTGTAAAACGTTAGACAGCTCTCTAACTTTGAACTTTATTCCGAGTAGATAAAGTTCATACTTACGTAGGAATATTGTTCCCTGTAGTTTCTAATAGCCAAGACTTTTTCGGGCTAGGATGTTATATTTGAAACATTTTTTCAAACATTTAAGTAGGTATATTTTGCCTACAGATAGCCTATTTTGCAAATTCTCAGTGGAATCTAGCTATTGTTATTTGAAAGCGTAAGCTCATGGAACTAAAAGAGGGGGACCTTATGAACGCGTGCAAGGTAAAAATATTTTCAAATTAACATTTTAGGAATCCCCTCGCGTTCTATTTTCTAATACGCTCGAGGTAACACATGTGTCAGACAGTAAACTCCTTGTACTCAAGTCTGTAACACACCTTTCGAAGCTTTTATTTCTTAAATATATTTTAATACTTAACCTTAACCGTGTTAGGTAGGTATAAAATTATGGAAACTTGGCTAATTTTATACCACATGCAGGATTCGAACCTGCGCGCTTCACTATCAATACTAGTGCTACACACTACCCTTCGCTACAATTGCTTTATCTCATCGCAGGCGGTGGACCGGACGATGTACTTTCAGATAAGACAAAATTTTACGAGGGCATTTCACTGTCACGTTAGAAGACAAATAAGCATAGAAGTAAAGAAAGATTGCTTTACTTTGATCAGACAAAAGCAAATCATGCATGTGCCGGATGCCATCAAAACTTTTGGAAGTTTGATAAAAAGGTAGGTAGGTACCAAAAGTAATACCTATACTTAAAGCAATAACGTTTTATCAAAGGTGCTGGCCGACTCTTTCTGCACGAGGTATTAAACACTTCACTTTGCTAACATGGACCTATCAGAGCAACTTTCTGGACATGGAGCCGATATTGCCAAGTTGTATGCCCAAATGGGAGACTTTGAGGAACGTCTCAGGAAGGCTACTTCATCAACACCTGATCCAGCACACCCCGACCTGGCAGCTTTGTCCCGTGACTTCAACAGCTTTAAGACCTTTGTTTGGCAGGTTCTGGCTAAGCTTACAGCCCAAACTAACTTGCTGAGTCTTGGTCTTGACCGCCATGAGACGTTTCTACGCCGAAAGATCCTCTTGTTTCATGGCATCTCTGAAAATAAGGATGAGCAGTTGAATAAAGTTGTAGCAGACATATTAACCAACAAAATGAAATTGACCGAACTTACCGCTGACGATTTGCAAGTTTGTCATCGACTGGGGACTATCTCGTCAAAGCCTCGAGCTGTACTGGTGCGGTTCCACGACCTCGGCCGCAGACGCCTGGTCTGGGACTCCAAGACCTCGCTTAAGGGCTCTGGAGTGATAATTTCAGAGTTCTTGACCAAGACCCGGCACACGGCTTTTCTTGCTGCTCGAAAACATTTCGGAGTATCAAATTGCTGGTCTTCAGAAGGGAAGATAGTTCTCGCCCTGCCCGACAGGACTCGCAGGAAGATCGAAGCCTCCAATGAATTGCAAGAGATCATCAAGAAGTTTCCAGATTTCAAATATCCTAAACGAGATGCTGGGCCTTCAGGACAGCGACCGACGCCGCCAGCAAAAGTGACCCAAGGAGTGAAACCTGATGCTCCTCCAAAGCAAGTTCAAGAGCAGCAATCGTCGAATAGATTAAGGCCCAGGGCCAAGTAAAGTCTATTATAGTGTTCTCTTGCATTTTGCCGGATTATTGTCACTTTCAAGTCTTGAGGTACTAACAAATACATTTATTTTTTTATAGATTTTTTCTTTCACCGCATTTTGTGGTTATAATTTTTGTTTGACATGTTAACCTCTTTATTTGCTTTTTTTTTTCGGAATGGAGTCTCGTGTTTGTAGCAGCGTTACAATGTCGTGACTTTTTTCTGTTACTCAAAAAGTAACGTTGCTGATTGTATTAGGTTTTTGCATTTATATCTTTGTGTACACCTCTATCACCCTCTATATGGGAATTTTTCTAGGGATTCTCGAGTGTCATGTAGAGGGCGCTAAGCTTAATTGAAATAACGTTTCTTTGCACTAAAACTGTACCACTTCATAAATTATTCTTTATTTTGTGTTTATTGAATTGTTCTACATTTATGTTTGGTTATTTGTTTACTTTCACGTATGGCACTCAATACAATAGTAAGGCGATAAGTTTATTTTGTAGTAAATCAAACCAACATAATTAATTTGTAACGAACACAACGTGAAACGGAACTTGTGACAAAACTATGGCTGACGCCAGCCATATTGAAACGTCAAAATTTCAGTTTAGCACTGCGCCCTCTAGTTTGACTTCCAGAACTATCAAGAGAACTGTCAATAGAAAAACCCCCATTACAAAGTGATTTCTATTATCTGACACGGTAATGGTAAGTGTTGACAAGGCTAAGTACGTAGTGGCACTGTTGTGCCTTTTTAGATTAAATCTAGGTATATAGGTTTTAAAAGTTAGTATTTAATATATTCTATTTTGTATTTTATATAATATGAATAATGATAATATTTTAACTCTTGGTGATGATAGCTTTCACTCATGTTCATCTTCTTCAGATACGTTTCTGAGTGCAGATAGTGCGGCTGAAAGTGACAGTGATAGTAATTCTTCGTTTGTCTCTTCGCATGATCAGCTGAATAAGGTATTTTCTAAATTTAACAACAACTTTAACATTGTGCATATTAACGCACAGAGTATTCCTTGTCACTACTCCGATCTTCTGGCAACATTCAGCAATACTTCCGTAGATGCAATTCTTGTATCAGAGTCATTTCTTAAACCTTCTCTTCTTTCTACTCAATTCCCACTTCCGGGGTACAAGCTCATTCGAAATGACCGTACGGGCAAAGGAGGTGGTGGCGTTGCCATATATCTGCGTGGAGACATCGTTTATAACTTAATTAGTACTTCCCCTGGTGTTTATTTAAAATCTGCAGAGCACCTGTTTATTGAAGTCACTTTGCATCACAAAAAGATCTTACTTGCTGTGTACTACAGTCCATCTCTTACTATTGATTATTTTGATTCGTTTGACAATCTGTTAAGTACACACAGTCCAAATTACGATCACACAATCATTCTTGGTGACTTCGTGTCTTATTAAAAACGATACTCGCACCCACAAGCTCCAGAATATCCTTTGCTCGTACAATCTCCAGAGTCTCCCGCTCACCGCCACACACCACTTTCCAAATTGCGTACCTTCTCTTCTAGATCTAATAATTACTTCTTCCCCTGACCTTGTTGCTACGCATGGTCAGTTTCCAGCCAACTTTTCGTATCATGATCTAATCTTTCTCTCCTTTAAAATTCGACCTCCTCGGCGTAAACCTAAGTATCGTTCTCTACGTAGTTTTAGAGGCATTGATTTGGAGGCTTTGAGACGTGATGCTGGCAACATTGATTGGAAACCTATCTTTGACGCTTGTGACATTAACGAAAAAATAAGTCAGCTAACCAGCACAGTCCTAAGCCTGTTTGACAAACATGCTCCAGTCAGGCATGTCAAAATCAGGAATGTCCCTGCACCTTGGCTTACACACGACATTAAGGATATAATGGCTCAACGTGACCGTGCCAAAAAGCGATTTAGGAGGTGCCCGACGGATCAAAACTTGGCTAGGTACAAATTTTTAAGAAACAGGTGCAGTCGTCTGTGTAGAGCTGCTAAAAGACGCCACATTCACACTTCCATAGAAGCTTGTAGTCCCAATCAAATCTGGAATTTTCTTAAAACGCTGGGTATTGGCAAATCTACAACTGTTACTGATGTAGCCTTTAACCTCAACGATATTAATAAACACTTCTCTCTCCCGCCTGTTGTTCTTGATAATATCGTCAAGTCAGCTACAATCAATCTTATTTCTAGCCAATCTTTACCCATGTGTTGCTCTTTTAACTTCACTTCCGTCTCTGAGGAGGATATTAAGAAACATGTTCTGTCCATTTCTTCAACTGCTGTGGGCGATGACAACCTTTGTTCCCGTATGGTCTCCTTAATTCTCCCCGAGCTCTTGCCTATTCTAACTCACGTTTTCAACTTTTCCTTGGCAACGAGTTCTTTTCCTTCTGCATGGAAACGTGCTAACATCATTCCTCTACCCAAAACTTCCAATCCATCATCCTTCTCCCAGTTCAGACCCATTTCCATATTACCTTTCCTATCCAAAGTCCTTGAACACATCGCTCACAAGCAGCTTGCTGATTACGTATCGTCAAATCTACTTTTATCACGATTTCAATCCGGTTTTAGACCAGGTCATAGCACGGTAACGGCCTTAATAAAAGTCACTGATGATATCCGGTTTGCCATGGAAAATAAATCTTTGACAGTCCTTGCCTTGCTTGACTTCAGCAGCGCTTTTAATTCAGTGGATTTTGACGTACTCTTGGCTGTTCTCCGATCTCTTAATCTGTCCTCTTCAGCGATCGCCTGGTTCGATTCTTATCTTCGTGGTCGCTCGCAGCGGGTCCGCTGTGATGAGGTTTCCTCTGAATGGTGCGATCTGAGTGCGGGTGTACCCCAAGGTGGCGTGCTTTCTCCTCTTCTTTTCTCCATTTTTATAAACACTGTAACTTCTCAACTATCATCCAACTTCCACCTTTATGCAGACGACTTGCAAATATACCGCCATTTCAAAGTCCATGATTTAAACGCCGCAATAGCGGAACTTAACCATGACCTTGATAATATACGAAAATGGGCTGAATCCTTTGGTCTGTTGGTAAACCCGAATAAATCGCAAGTTTTGCTTATTGGTGGTAGGTACATGCGGACAAGATTGGAAAGTTGTGTTATACCTCCAGTCATATACAATGGAACCCCAATTGCGTACACAAACACCGCCAAAAATCTAGGAGTCATGTTCGACTCGAACTTGTCTTGGGTTGCTCAAGTCAATAGCGTCAGCAGTAAAGTTCACTACTCCTTTCACACACTCAAACGTCTCCAAAATTTTTTGCCTTTAAAAACCAAGATTTCTTTGGCTCAAACTCTTCTCTTTCCAATTCTTGACTACGCCGATGCCTGTTATCCTGATGCCACAGAGGAGCTCTTAAACAAACTTGAGCGTATCCAGAACCTCTGTATTCGTTTTGTCTTCGGTCTGCGTAAATACGACCACGTCTCTCACTTCCGAAAACAGCTCAAGTGGCTCCCAATCCGATTTCGCAGGAATACTCACATTCTCTCTTCCCTATTCAATGTTTTACACAACCCACGAACTCCTGCCTACCTCAGTGAACGTTTTAACTTTTCTCGTCCTCAGGACAAACCTTGTCGCTCGAACATTCGAACTCTTCTTTCTATTCCTCTTCATCAATCTGACTTTTACTCTTACTCGTTCACTGTACATGCGGCTAGGCTGTGGAATTCGCTTCCTCACACGATCCGAGACAGTCCCTCTATCAATATATTTAAAAAAAGAGTGAAAGAGTATTATCTATCTCTAGACTGTTAATATTATATATATATATATACACATATGTATTGTATACGTATTTTATTTATTATTATATTATATTGTGTAGGTATATGTTAACTTATGTATATTTACTGTATATGTATTGGATATTATAATGTTATTATAAGTATATATTGTCAGGTTAGGTTAGTGTAGTTAATATACTATAAGTGATTAAATTTTAGTTATTAGAATAACTGTGCTGTTGTACACGTCTTTTCTGCCTTACTTTGTAATGTCTCACTTCCGAGGGTCAGCTGGAAGAAATTTCTATTTAGAAATAAGCTGTACCTGTTGTGTCGTATTTCTTTATGTTTTGTGTCTTTCCTGTAATGTTTTTGTGTGCAATAAACTGTAAATAAAATAAATAAATAAATAAATAAATAAATAAAAATATATTGGTGGGTACATTTCGAAACTTTGGCTCCACGAGGACCCAGTTCTTTGAGTTGCATATCGTACCGAAACCCACAACACAAATACTTTTTAGTACTTGTTAGTATTTTTGGCAATATGTGCATCTAAACCGTCTATAATGCATGGAATTTGTATCGCATGTCGATTTATTAATTCGTCAAGTATACGAAAGGCTCGAGGACGGAATTTCAGGCCCTGCAAGTGCAAGCGAGGGCATTCTGCATGACATCAAAAGGTACAACCCCTGCGCGGGGATGTAGGAGTCTAAGGACACGTCATGCGCTGACGGCCTAATGAACTCCTGATGATGTTATAAAATAGGGTATACCTTGCGTTGCGCAGAGGTAGCTTATAAAACTGACGAAATGTAGCTTGGCTTGTGCTGCCATTTCATATCATAGCAATCAACTAGAATATATATTTTCTGCAATTTATTCTAGGTACAACGAAAAGATCCTTGAGGAGTTCTTATTACTCTATTTTATAAGACGTTCTACGGACTTGGACTTCCGTAAACTTTCTTATTACTAAGAGCATTTCACAGGGTCATGGCGGCCCCCTTTTAAAATAAAAATTGTCGCTGTTCGACTTATTTATTTAAAGAACTTTGAAGGTATCCGAACAATACCTACAGATCACGTATTTGATGCGTTACTTGAATAACACGTTGCTACGTGAAAGGAGCATCTGTATACCATTACTAGCTCCAGTAAACGACATAAAAATGTATTTATGTCCAAATAACAATTTACAAGAACACGTGTAAAAATAAAATAATCATTCACAAATGAAAATCCATAAATCAATCAGGCACATTAATGAAAAACGTGCACGGGGGATATGTAGAAACTAGTTCGACGGGGTAGTAACCTATAAATAGAAAAAAAGGTATTACTTCTCTCGAGGAATACCTACCTATCAGTTCAAGGTAACTAGTTTAAAAACCTGCGAGGGATAAACATTTATATTGAAAATCTTAAAATAATGCCACTCAAAGCTTGTGCGAAGTGCACTATGATTATTGGATTTTCATTTGATCGTTCGTAAAGAATCGAACGAATTAATTACTTCCGGATTAAAAACTTTTCGTAAAAAAAAATCACTATTGTTAAATCCGGGTAACTAAAACTTCGATAGCAACCAAATTTCTATAACACACTTTGCTTATTTATTTGGGATCATTATTCTTGACAAATAATTCCCATAAATTATTAACTATTTTGTTCACAGAATTCGGATCGCCAGGAACAATTTATTTATTCGTAAACGGTCTTGACAGATTTCAATAATAATTTATTAAAATTGTAAGAAATTGCAAAGTTGTGTCCGACGGAAAACCGCCTTCAGAAATTTGATTTGCCACATGCATAATAAAATATAAAGGACTTACCCAGTTTATACACACACTGATTTTAAAATTTATTTAAATAGGAACAATTAAATCACTAAATTTATTAATTTAAAAAACGAACGGTGCAAAACCGTTAAAATTGTAAGAAAATAATTTTTCAAAGTTTAAAATTTAAAACTTTATCGAAATTTAAAAAATTATTTTCTGAGCGCGACCGCTCACTGCGAAAGAAAAATCGCCAATGAAGCCAAGCGGGCCGACTCGCCCCGCCCTGCCGTGTCGGAGTGGGGTGGGGTGTGGGGGCATACGTAACCAATCACACAGCTTTGGAACAGATAAGTGCGACCAATCGCTGCAAAGGAAGATCTCTATCTCTATAAGTAAGGCTATAAGGAACGTACAGTGGTTTAATGGCCTCAATTCGGCATATAAATTCTCTTAACTTAGCTTAAATTAGTGCTGTCACTTTCAGTTAAATATATTTAGAAAAAGAAAGGAGATATCTTAGTCATGCCATGTCTAATAGTTTGACGAAATATACGTGTTATCTGACAAAATAAGGTGACTATTAAAACAATGGCTAAATTGACAAGAAATTGCGGAAACACATTGACATTTATAAATATGACGCAGGACTTAGATACCTTCTATCCTTTTCTAAACTATTTGACGGAAAGTGATATCACTAATTTAAGGTAAGTTGAGAGAATTTGAATCCCGAATTGAGGGCAATATAGATCTTACTGGGAACTGACATTTAAATCTTTGGAAATGTAGTCATTTTATACGTGTGTTCAATGTTAAGCCACAATTGACGTACCTTGGGTTTATCAGGAGGCGGCGCCAAAATTCTAATGATCACCTCCCACTTATGAGGGGCGTAGAGTGGTGCAAATCTATGATCATGGGCCACTTTGAAGAACTCTTCACGGGTCGAAGAACGAGCCAGTTCCCTTCGGAGAGTGCTCTCGTGGGTGATCAGCTCGCGCCAACGGAGACGCTCTTCGCGTGTCAGACGGAAGGAGCGTTCCGTTTCTTGGAGCACCTGAAATAAGAAGATATTTCAGTGATTTATTTGGCTAATGGGACGCAAAGAACTATGGGAAGATCGTATAGGGTTTGATCCCTGCGTGTCACTTATACGGACTATTATTGCCCGCGCATCAGAAAGCGGCGAGCCGGTTGGCCAAGGATCTGAAGTTGCCGCGAAGTCGCAACTTGCTTGTCTTGCGAATGATTTCATTGCAGTACGTGCGTAACACCATTAAAGCGCAAAATACAGGGTTTTAGCATAGGTACGACAGCCGACGTGGCGCAGTGGAAGTGAGACTGCCTGCGATGCAAAGGTACCGGGTTCGATTCTCGGTGGGGGCCTTCACAAAAGTTGATGTTTACCACTTTGTGAATTTGTTACTAGTCTGGTTAGGACATTGCCGGCTAAATCACCTGATTGTCCGAAAAGAAAGATGGTTCCGTGCTTCGGAGGTCGTTCCCGGTTGCTGTCTCTGATTACTCGGTGTCTCACACGAAAAAAAGCATAGGGTTCCGTTTTCGATAGACTTGAAGAAAATGAAACGGAAGGTTGATGTGGGAAGTCTTTTAAATTGTGGTATTCAGACATATGGTGAGAAAATTTATAAAGATAAAGCGCTTAGCGGGTCCCTGATATGTAGTAATAGATTTCTCTCAAAACTTTAGTAAAGTCATCAAAATAAACAGCAGTTCTATCTCAATCTAGTCAAATCAGCCAGTTTACCTCATCCTGTGCCTCTGTTTTCAAAACCCTCGTCAGCACATTCCAATTCGGCGGCACAGGCGGCGCTGGTGTCGGTTCCGGCACATCCTCGTCATCCTCCTCTCTATACAGAGGATTCCTTGCTGGTGGAAGCTCAGGTAATATGGGCATGTCGTGTGGGGAGCCGGGAGGTTGGTAAACATGGCTGCGTTCGGCGGTCGCCTTGATCAGTTCGGGGGAGAAGAGGTCTGGGCCGCCTTTACCTGTGAATCACATGGTGACATTTCAAGATATGAAATACTGATTACAAGTTTGGCGTTTCCTTAATTAAAATAATTTAAAAATACACTTGAATCGGCATCAGGTCTACTACATACCAACCGATGATCAGATTTTCCGAGGATGATTAAAAACTTATGATCAAATGGTAGAGCCCTTGTCTATTTAAGTTTTAAGGTTCCAGCTACTACATTAAAATGTTTATATTTTTCGCTAGTAGACTCAATTTTGGGTTACGCTCTTGACAGTTATGGACTTACTTTTAAAACCTACATTGATAAGCTTGAAGCATTGCAATTAAGATTCTTAAAACTGCTTGTCAATAAAAAAACAAAAGCTAAATGTAATGGCGACTACACAAAATTATTCAGGATTTGTAAAATTCTCCCGGTTCGATTGAAACATAAATACCTTTTGGCAGTAAATAACCATGGTTCTCAGGAGTGTGATCTTACATTGATAAGTCATAATAGCTATCATGGCACTCGTTCGATGTCCGCGGGCAAATTTGAAGTACCAAGGGTAAGAAACTACTTTGGAGATAGAACCCTTAAAAAACGATTACCGTACCTGCTAAACAATTTGCCCGAGAACATCCGACGAGAAACTAATGTAAACAAATTTAAAAGATTGCTTAAAAGCCATTTAATGTCACAATTAGAGTAATCAATCTCACTAAGTACACTATTATAAATTGTATGAGACTCATCTGATCCTGCAGACAAACTGTGTAAACAGTTTTGTGGGACTATGTTTAGTTTTAAGATAGTGAACTTGTGTTTTAATAAATAAATAAATAAATAATAATAAAAATAACGGCGGCCTATTAGCGCTGCTGAGTATGATGCATAGTAACAAAAATATTGCAAAAAGAATACCTATTGCAAATTTATGATATCTATTTAGTTTTGTTTTGGTTTGAAACTTACCAATGTATTTCTGCGGCGGCAAAGAAAGAGGGACTCTCTCCATCTTGGGAGTGAGCGTCATTCCTGACGCACTGCTGATGTCTGAGAAGTTCTCCCATTGCGCTTCTGGCATCGTGTGATTCCTGCGAATTGAGAAAATGTAATTTAATAAATATTTGCAAGAAATAAGCATCAAAATTTGTATGGGAGTACCTCAGGGCTTAGTGTTACGCCTTTTAATGTTTACGACATATGTTTGATAACGAATAATCCTGTTTGATCGTCTTCTTCAACAGTAGCATTTTTACATACATACATAAATCACGCAGGCAGAGCGTTAACGGCCGTAAAACGTTTTTCAGGGCTCAACATTGGATTTTTATATTATTAATAATGTAAAACAATGATTTATGCTTTACCTGATGGTGACATCAAACTGTGGTGGCGGTGGAGGCACCTGCTTGTACTCAGTGACAAGACGTTTGTGTCTCTCGATATCTTCAATGGTCTTCTTCTCGGTAATGGTGCGGAGGAACACGTCGTCGACCACGTGGGAAGTGATTTCTGGTTTCCTGTAATACAAATTAACGTGAACGATCAGATACAACACTTTTAGGCTGAGAACCGATATAGATCCACAAAGGACCTTGTGTTTTGTAATAGTTGTTACTATTTGGAATCATGATGTAAATGTAAAATGCAATAAAAAATTAATGTAGACTATTGACAGTAGCGTTCAGTAAAACTCTGGCGCCAGGGATAATCAGGTTGTTCGTCAACTCGGTGTCCCACTCAAAAAGAAAGAAGCGTTCTGAGTACAACAGCATCTTTCAACCCCTCGCCCAAGTCGTCCAAATGTGGTTAGTATGGAATATGGTACCGCTTAAATTAGAGTGGACCCAATACAGCATTGGACTGTTGTGGTTGTAAACATTACCTTGCCGGCATGATAGGAGTCTCTGGGATGGCTTCCAGGCTCTCCATGAACATCTCGTTCTCTTCGGTCTGGAGACGCTCGGAGATCAGCACTGGAGGTGGCGGTGGCGGTTTCTGTATTGTCAAGAAAATTATTAATAATCTAAATTAAATTTTTAAATTATGTTTCAACTACCAAAATAAAAATGTAGTAAGTACTAGAATCATTTCTTCACAGGTCATGAATATGTATGATAGTTAAAAACAGTGATAATATTTTTTATTGACGATTTTCGCGTTTAAGATGTTACAATGAGAAATTATTAAAATTAAAATAATATGAACGGTAAGTTAAATACATAATTTTCTAACGCGGGCAGGATTTAATATGAAGCCGTGCCACTTCACACACACACTTGCAAAAGAAGGAAAAGGCGTCGCCAATAGTGATGGATGGTAAAAATTGCAGGTTCAAATCCTGTCCGCGGTAGAAAATATACGATAAGTTTTCGAAGTGTAAAAGATTGATTGTTGCTGGGATTGGTCCTAGTAGAAGTATCCTTCATAAACAGTGGAGTCTCACTTTTTTGTATGGGACAGCCTGCAATGCGAGTTTTCGGTAATCTCAGTGACCGAGTGGGTGTCCGTCATTTTAGTACTAAGTTAGACTTTAAAACGTGGCCACCCGTGGTCGCCTGATCCACTCATTAGTGTGACTTATCGTGGTCTCTTACCTTTTTAATATGGAACATCCTGGCATGCGAGGTATCGGTGACTTCCGTTACCGAGTGGGTGTCCGTCATTTCCGTATTCAGTGAGACAATGGACCGTGGTCTCCTGGCCCATTCCTGGTTAGTGTGACGTGATGTGATCGACTGTTAAGGGTTATTTCACACGTGAGAGGTGGTATCATGAGTATTATAATGTGCCACAAAAGCACAAGCGTGGAATGAGGTTTATTATTTTTTGTCATCAGAAAACATTGTTCAACCGATGGTAAAAATGTAGATGGTGGATAAAAGTATGTTTATTTAGAAAATGATGACTTGTCACCTAATTATTAAAATTATAATTCCAAGAATGTGCTTTTACGACATAAATTTCAGGTGAAATTAGAACACACTTATATCTAAATATTGTTATTATTATATTAAATGTTGGTGCGGCTTTAAATATGAACCAACTATTAATTTTCAATGGCCAAATGGTTTCCAAATTAGTCAAACAGTAAAACGTGATTTTAATCATTTATGTAATGTAAAACTTTTCCATAATGCATTTGATTATTTATGATGTACCTATGATTCATAACATTCAACAAGTTAACACAGAATGTAAATAAGTGCAAACAGTCCGTTTTATCATGTTACAAGTGTGGACGATTGATTTGATGAACGGTGTTTTCTAGGTCAACAAGTTATCAGAGAATGATCATACAAACATAAATCTGGATAATCTGATCTTACCGCTTTGGGAGGTCTCGCCGGGGGGATCAGCTGAGTGCCTCTAGCCGGCACCGGGAGTGCGACAGGGGACACCGTCCGCACGGACTCTTGGCGTTCGTGCTCCTCGATCATTGTCAAGTGCCTGTAACATATAGGTCAGTTGGTCTTTAATGATGGCGGCATACATTTTAAGACTTCTATCCAAGGACAATACATTAAATACAAGTATGATCATATGAGCCTACACGTTTACAAATTAACAGAGAATGTAGCTGTCAACGTCAAGGCAGTTTTTGTTCAAGTTCAAGAATTGTATTATTTACAGTGCAAATTTATACATTTTCAAAAAAAGCCATATTCGAATACATGAGTACATGAAGAGATTAAAAAATCACGTACTTATTAGGTGGGGCAGGTGGCCTTTGGACCCTCACTCTTACATCGAATGTTGCACTTTAAGAGCTGGTGGCTTTGCACCTCTGCTGCCAATCGTGCGTTAGACACCACTCACCTCATGCTTCCATCAGTTTTTGTCGCCGTCACGGTAGACACAGGGGAGAGCGGGGCAGGCGGCCTTAGGACCCTCACTCCGACGTTGAAAGAACCCTCTGCACTCTGCACTTGTTACCAATCGCATGTTAGACGCTACTCACCTCATGCTTCCTTCGGTTTCTATCGCCGTCACCGTAGACACAAAGAAAGGCGGGGCAGGTGGCCTTTAGACCCTCACTCGCCCTTTAAGGGCTGGTGTCAGCGACCAATTGAGCATTAGATGCGATACTCACCTCATGCTACCATCAGTCTCTGTTGCCGTCACGGTAGACACAGAGGAAGACAGGGCAGGTGGCCTATGGACCCCCACTCTGACATCGAAAGAACCCTCTGCACTTGTTACCAATTGTGCATTAGATGCGATACTAACCTCATACTTCCATCAGTCTCTGTCGCCGTCACGGTAGACACAAGGGAAGGCGGGGCAGGCGGCCTTTGGACCCTCACTCTGACATCGAAAGAACCCTCTGCACTTGTTACCAATTGCGCATTAGATGCGATACTAACCTCATGCTTCCATCAGTCTCTGTCGCCGTCACGGTAGACACAGGGGAAGGTAAGGCAGGCGGCCTTTGGACCCTCACTCTGACATCGAAAGAAATATCAGCAATTGCTACAAATCGCGTGTTAGACGTACTATTCCATGCTTCCATCGGTTTCTGTCGCCGACACGGTATACACAGGGGAGGGCGGGGCAGGCGGCCTTTGGACCCTCACTCCGACCTCAAAAGAAACCTCAGCACTTGTTACCAATTGCGCATTAGATGCGATACTAACCTCATGCTACCATCAGTCTCTGTCGCCGTCACAGTAGACACAGGGGAGGGTGGGGCAGGCGGCTTTTGGGCCCTCACTCTGACATCGAAAGAACCCTCTGCACTTGTTACCAATTGCGCATTAGATGCGATACTAACCTCATGCTACCATCAGTCTCTGTCGCCGTCACGGTAGACACAGGGGAGGGTGGGGCAGGCGGCCTTTGGACCCTCACTCTGACATCGAAAGAACCCTCTGCACTTGTTACCAATTGTGCATTAGATGCGATACTAACCTCATGCTTCCATCAGTCTCTGTCGCCGTCACGGTAGACACAGGGGAGGCGGGGCAGGTGCCATTTGGACCCTTACTCGCACTTTAAGGGCTGGTAGCTTTGCACCTGCGACTACTACTAACCTCATGCTTCCATCGGTCTCTGTCGCCGTCACAGTAGACACAGGGGAGGGTGGGGCAGGCGGCCTTTGGACCCTCACTCTGACATCGAATGCCGGCGGCGCTGCACCTGCGACCAACCGCGCGTTAGACGCCATCGCTTCGTGCGCCTCGCCGTAACCTGTTAGTGGTTAGGATTAGGTGGTTAGATGTGAGGTATGAATTTCGTCTGTGATTATGTTTCTTTGAATTTGAGATTTAGGAGAGCTATTAGAGAAGTTTTTTAAAGGTCGCTGAGGTTTATTAATATTTTTGGTCCCTGTTAGGATCCCAAATAATTATTATTTAGTTTATTTTAAATACAGTATTAATATACAGGGTGGCCCGTATAGTCACGTCCAGAGACAAAATTTGAATGCCTTATACTAAGGGGTATCCGAAATACCCCCATGTATGTTCCGCTATTTTTTGTACTTTCCGAGTTATTCAACTTTTAAAGTTGTATGACAAAAATATCGACTCGCCGGCTTTTTTCTTCTTTTCTTTCCGTTAAAGGGCTTTTCAAGCGGTTATTTCTATGACATTATCTTCATGATCTGTACTTTGAAACAAACAAAAAAAGGAAAATAGCCTCTCAGTTTAATTTTCCTCATACAAATTTAAAAGTTGAATAACTCGGAAGTTACAAAAAATTGCGGAACATACGTGGGGGTAATTCGGATACCCCTCAGTATAAGGCGTTCAAGTTTTGTCTTTGGACGTCACTATTCGGGCCACCCGGTACAATGTTTTATCTGTGTAAGGTAGGTATGATTTGATATTATGGATGCACGTAGGTTTAGGTAAGTAATATAATATTCTGAAGGTAAAAGGTATGAATATATTTTT
This sequence comes from Tuta absoluta, assembly GCA_027580185.1. Taxonomy (NCBI): domain Eukaryota; kingdom Metazoa; phylum Arthropoda; class Insecta; order Lepidoptera; family Gelechiidae; genus Tuta; species Tuta absoluta. The sequence continues at coordinate 11,515,105 of JAQAHW010000015.1, forward strand.
TAAAATGTTCATACCTTTTACCTTTAGTATATTATGTTTAAAAAAACTTTTTACTAATTCAAAACAAGTAAGTAGGTATGCGCATACATTTTTTAAAAAGTTAAAACTTATATTTCTTGTCAAGTTTTCATCGAAAATCCTTTCTATGAAACATTCAAAACATGCGTAATTATTTTAGACATAACATTCATTTTATAAGAGGTTGGTTCATGTGTTTAAAACGTGCACAGTGCTGTAAATAAATTACTCAATCAGGAAAAATTATTTGTTTCATTCATAATAAACACCATGCTATTTATTTACCAGTCGTTCGTATCTCCATTGCTGGAAGATAAATTATAAATCAATATGGAATGAAATACAACTGCTATTCAAACTTACATTTCAGTCGGAGGATTCGTATAGGAAGCAATCACACACACACACACACAGCGAAAACTTAAGACGGTCTGGTGATAGGAAACAACTTTCCCCAAAGAACATAGGTCGAAATACAAGAAAAAAATTTTGGGCCTCCCATACAAAATTGGCGATTAGCTGATTTGAGTTACTATGGAAACCCAAAATATTTTTCGTCATAGGTATTTCCTTAGTTGTTCCTTATCACCAGCCTGTCTTGAGATTACGCTATCGGTCAAAATTGCACCCTATACAGCCAGCCAGCCAGCGTTAGGCATACCTTCACTATGATAGCTCTCTTCCATAATGAAAGCTTGGTTGCTGTGGACCTGTTCAGCTTCACTAGGAGTCTCCGAGGGGTAGTCTGAGGGTATGGTGTCTGATGCCTCACTGGCTGCGACCGGGTAGACGGGATGAGCTCGAGGGATCTTCACTTCTGGAAGGAGAAATGGTGAAGTTCGTTTAAAAAGTGGCTTATACAGGGTGTAAAAAAATTTGCTAAGAATATTTTAAGGGGTGAACCAGTTCGTGAAACTGAACAACTTTCCCCAAGGAACATAGGACGGTATATGAAAAAATAATTTGACCCTCCCATACTTAGTGTGTTACCCGGCCGGGATAATTTGTATGGGAGGGCCAATTTTTTTTTCATATCTCGACCTATGTTCCTTGGGGAAAGTTGTTCAGTTTCACGTACTGGTTCACCCCTTAAAATATACTCAGCTAATTTTTTTACACCATGTATATTTACGTTATGATATTCTGTGCTCTGGGTCTATAAAGGTTGACTGGTTCTTTAACATGACATGCAGTTGAAGACAGGTGGCGGGTGCAAGCGAAGCGGGCACCGGAGTATGCAGCACCGTGACATCTGTCGCTTAGATACTATTAGGGTGGGAGCCAGAACAAGTCGCAACTAGCGCAGGAAGCGAAGCGGGTTTTCAGGAGACCCCGACTTCTGTTGGTTAGGTTTAGGAAGCTGTGACGAAAGCGAGCAGTATCTTACCTTGAATGCTTTCCCTGCTAATGATGGAAGCTGACGAATCATCAATGAGTCTCCTTGGTGGTGGCAGGGCTCGCCGCCTCAGACACAAGTAGGAGACTCCAAGACCCAGCAGAAGTAACGTGAGGAAGAGTATCGCGCAGATGATCATCAAGATGTGGGTGCCGGCCAGGGGAGCTTTGGCGGGGAGAGGACCTTTGTCGGCGCTGAAATAAATGAATACATGAATCAGAGCCCGAATATCCCTATTTGAAATGCTTCTCAGTTGGTGGTCGATAAAGTGCCAGAGGAATAGTTTAAGCATTTTCTTTCTCTGCTGGAAGTTAAGAAACTGGTATTACAATAACTGAAAATAATAAAAGCGGTGCGTAAGTTTCTAGAACATTCGTCCTGGATTCTATGTAAGGTAAGTAGTAAAAATCCTTTGGGTAGCTACCTCCTTACCAAAGAAGTCCAACCCGAAGTAATCAGTGTACAGCGCCTTAACTAATGATTTAAACACTTCTGGCTGACCTTGCTTTTCTCATACAGAGTCCCAGAAACTTACGGTAGAATAAGTGGGTTGAACACAGGTGCAGGTCCAATCGGCGGTGGGTAGCGGCACATTACTGTGATCACTCCATCCATATCTTGCCTGGATGGATGTACTGGCCTTTACTTTTCTGGGATAGAACTTACGGTAGAATCAGTGGGTTGAACACAGGCGCAGGTACGATCGGCGGTGGGTAGCGGCACACAACTGTGATCACCTCGTCTCCATCCATCTCTAACCCTGGATGGAAGCGGACGACGATGTTGTTGGTGAACACTCGGAGTGGATCCTGGAAGTAGTTAGCACTTTGAAACATCGAGACCAAAAAGATTTTTTGGTTAGGGTCGAAGCTGACCTACGTTTGGGATATGAAAAATCGGGAACGGGAAATCTTTGAAGTAGGTGATATTCAAACTATCAGAAATACTGTGACTGAAGTATACACAGCACATGTGTATTTTGACCTTAAGATATTACTGAGGTATCAAAACCAAAAGATGATATTCATGCTTGTGTTTAATCTCTTGTTGAAAAGTTGGATGTTGCTGATGAGCTTAGTTTCTGTGCGTCTGTGTTTCCAAACGCATACAACCCTAATCTCTTCAAAGTAAGAGTGAACGGGCTTCTTCTGGGTTAGCTCGCTCCATCTTAGACTCTGTCTCTGGCCTATGACCTAGACCAGAGTCAAGAGCAAACCCATCCTAAATAAAATAAAAACCTTGGGTCTTTCAGATGAGCTTGCCTCCAATATCAACTCTGTTCCTTTTAAGTCTCATCTAATGTAGATAATGGTGTCGATTCGAGATGGGCAGTGGACTTGACTAGACTTCCTTGACTAGCGCCTTATTTTTAGTACTTTAAGTCTTACGTCCTGTCAAATAAGATAAGGTGATAAAGTTCGAATAGCGAACTACATTTTGACACGACTTCACTAAAAATAAGGTAAGACAAGGCCAAGTTTGTACTTTCGAATCGACACCATTATCTTACTTAGCCTACATCGTCCCACTGCTGGACAAAGGCCTTCCTCTTCTCTTTCCATCCTGTTCTACTCGGGGCCTCAAAGTGCCAGTCTTTGCTAAAGGCATCTAGCTCTTACATACATACATAAATCACGCCTCTTTCCCGGAGGGGTAGCCAGAGACTACTTCCTTCCACTTACTACGAACCTGGCATATTTCTTTCGCCTCCTCTACATTCATCAATCTCTTCATACATGCTCGTCGGTTCTCTTGACCTGACCTTTCTTTAGCACGTCCCCGATTTGATCGTGGTACATTCGTCGAGGTCTTCGTTCCCATCCACACATGCCATATACACCTGTTTCGTTAATCTTCTTTCATTTCTTTCGTCGCTAATGATATATTAAAATATATCTGACCTGCTTGGTACCGCATCCTTTCAGAGGCAGTTCCAGTTTGTAAGATAATGCTCCCTTCCCGACCACCTGACAGGCTGAGTGTCTGTCAAAGTCGGCGTATGCGATACCGTAGAACTTCTCGTTGAATTTCAGCTCTATCTGTAAATATAAATTGGAATAAATAAATGTAGCATATCATGTGGGGACACCGAGTCGATGAATGACCCGATTTACCCTAGTATCAAAGTTATTAAGTGGCTAGTATGCTTCTGCCGTGAACGCGCGTATTTAATGTCCCTTACGGGGTAGGCAGAGCGCAAACGGCCGTTAAAAACGGACATTTACGTCTGACAAACATTTGACAGAGTCGTTTAGATAATTGTGTGACAGGCTGTCAGATTATCCCCTAAAATTGTTATACACATGAAACACTCGAGTCCCTTAATCACTTCTTACCCACGAGAAAGAAACGGGGTAATGCTATTCCGGCATCACACAGCATTATAAGCCGGCATCACTCGGCATCGCATGTAACGATTGTCATCTAAGTAATTATAGACAGCAGCCGGGACCAACAGTTTTAAGTGCCCTACGAGGTGCGAAGTGATGTTTTATTTCACACAATCAGCTACTTTAGCTTGCATGTCCTAACCAAACTGGGAACAGTTTAGCAAAATAATCAAATTACGAATATCAACTTTTGAGTAAGTATGGGTCTACGTATTTTACGGCGGGTTACGCTCTGCCTAACCCACAAGGGATATAGGCGTGATATGTATGTGTCTCCGACAATCAAACCCAGGATCTCCGAATCCTGAGTGCAAACGCAGACCATACCTTCTTCAGAGTAACGCTTCGCGACAAACGGAACGTTATTTAACAAGCTAGTCGTATGCAAGGCATTCCACAGATAGGTAACCGTTAAACTAACCGCGCAACCGTTACTCAACTACCAATCTCGGTAAACTGACAAGCGTCTAATTACAAATTATCGAACGTTTGTTTTTCGAAGCCAATCCGAGCGGCAATTGATTTTAACAGTAAAAGAAAAAAGAACGTTCGGTTTTAGAATTTATAAACGAAACTGGCCAGTCAGATATGTATTTGGTGATTGATAACAAACTTTTGGGTAGTGAAACTTTTTACATCGACTGAAAAAATTAGAGTCTGTGCGGATAGAGAATAGGCAAGGGCAAAAAGCCTAACCTAACCTAACCATTTTTTTTAAATTTTGGCATACTGAGGCATTTTGCCGTGTGATGCCGGCTTAGAATAGCATCACCCTATTTCTTACCCATGGGTGTCGTAAGAGGCGACTAAAGGATTCGTGGGAAATGTGTATTGGAATTTTTTGACAACCTGTCACTATAGTGATACACAGTTATCTGATTGGCCCTCAAATTTTTGTCAGACGTGGTGTTAATATCCGTTTTACGGCCTTTAACGCTCTGCCTACCCCGTAAGGGATATAGGCGTGATTTATGTATGTATGTGTGTATGTATGTATGTATACTGAGGCACAGAGGTGCCCTCAATTTCCACGTCTATTCTCTTTCCACGCAGATTCTAACGATCAATTTCCTCTGCAAAATATGATACTTGATTTCAAATGTACCGTATTTTATTAGGTAGGTAGATGGTAGGTAGGCGTGGAGATTATTATCAACAACATTTTAAATGTTTCCTCTTTCCGAGGTCTTTGTACGGAGGCGCATCCTGGAAACATTCTAATGACTTAATTAAATTAAGTTAAAACTGTACATAACATTAACAGCCACAACAGTCCACTGCTGGACATAAGCCTCCCCCTATTTGGGGGTAATGCCATACTCACCACGCTTGGCAAACGGATTGGCGAGCGAAAACTTAACACAGATACATACCTACATATATCACGCCTTTATCCCTTGAGTAGGCAGAGCGTTAACGGCCGTAAAAACGTACATTTACACCACGACATTGACATAGTGGTAGGTTATCAGCCCATCGCCTGAATTGAAACATACATATAGGCTTACGACACCCACGGGAAGAAATGAGGTGATGCTATTCGAAGCTGGCATCACACGGTAGAAGCTTGAAATCATACGTTTACAAAAATTTGTCTTTTGAGGTATGGCTTTGAGTATAATGTCTCAAAAGTCAACTGGTTTGGCTTACCTAGAAGACCATCAGATAGTCTTTTTTACTTTATGCCAATGTCATGTTGTAAAGATAGGGAAATCTAGAGGTTAAAAATTGATACTCCTTAAATTATGATTTGTCTCATCATTATTAATGTAAGAGCCTCGCTCTCGTCAGTGGAGTATTATCCAATCTGCTCTATTTTGAGCCTTCTCTTTGATTTCCTTTTACGACATGACATCTATTTTTTCTTTGATTTGGTCCATATACGCTCGTCTAGGTCGCCCTCTCCGTCTTCTTCCCTCGATCTTTCCTTCCATTATAGTTTTTAAATTCTATTATAGATTTGTCTATGTAAATAAAAATTAAGTAGAAGAGTTTCTTACCTGCATTGATCCAGCAGCACAGTTGAGAGCGGCTTTCGTTCGATTCAAGAATATCACCGGACTGAGATCGTCTAATTTCGTAACCTGAAAAAATAAACACTGATTAAACATCACATAAAAGTGTTAAAACTTGCTGAAATATATTAATAGGTGAATCAAGACATAAAACTGCACAACTTTCCCTAATGTACATAAGGTACCAGGGGTACTTTAAAAGCATTGAATTATTTCGGTCCCCAGCAATATTTTTTCTTGTAATGAAAATGCATCAGAAGAAAATGACTTCTTTTACGAGAATAAGTTTAGTTTTTTTTATGTATTAACTGGGGATAAAATAATTCAGTTCTTTTGGATTAGGGGTACCTTATGTGCTACAACCAACTGTACATACATGGATTGAAATATAAAAAATATTTTATGACCGCTTATACAAAATGTGTTTCAACCGCGCTATTTGTATTCGAGGTCCAATTATTCTCGTCTTAGAAAATCCTGAGGAAAGTTACGCCCGCATTCTTATTATATTACGGCTTATAAATCAACAAATATGCATAATTATCTCTCTCACGCCTATATCTCTTGCGGAGTAGGCAGAGCGTAAACGGCCCCGTAAAAAGCAAACATTTAAGCCACGTCTGACAAACATTTTATTCAGAAAATTTACAGGTTGTCACCCACTCATCACCGACGGGAAAGAAATGGGGTGATGCTCTTTGAAGCTACACACGGCAGAATCAGAATCAGCTCATGAAACTTTAACATTTTATACTTGTTTTAATAATAGTACCTAACTTGTACTGTGCCACGGCCCACGATAGAATAAGTAATACGCCCTTGAATCAAATATCTACCGATCTAAATCTTTCATTTCCGTAAGATCAAGATGATAATAAAAAGTACCATACAATTATCAAGAGTATCCATTATTTACATAAAAGGTTTCACCTTGTACATACATACATCACGCCTTTATCCCTTGCGGGGTAGGCAAAGCTAACACGGCCGTCAAAAACGAACATTTACGCCACTTCTGACAAACGTTTGAAGGTTATTCAGAAAATTGTGTATCGTCATAGTGACAGGTTGTCACCCATCGCCTGATATTGCATTGCACATGTAACCCCCTAGCCCCTAGTTCCTTTGTCGCCTCATACGATACCCACGGGAATGAAATGGGGTGATGCTTTTTGAAGCCGACATCACACGGCAAAATCAGAATCGGCTCATGAGTCTTTAACATTTTAACTTGTTTTAATAATAATTACTTGCCTTGTGCCACGATATGATGCATTGAGACCATGAAACTGAACAACTTCCCATTAGAAAATATATCAGGAAACTTAAAAATATACATTGACTTTCCATAGTAAATGCAGACAGCTGATCGTAATTTTGTATGGGATGTCGAATTTTTATTGTCGTTTCCTGACGTATGTTTCTATGCAAAAGTTGTTCAGTTTCATGGTCTGCCTGCATGCACCCTATCAGTATTCGAAGGGCTGTCCATTACACCCTGTATACTAATGAATCAAATATCTACCGATCTAAATCTTTTATTTCCGTAAGATCAAGATAAAAAAACTACCATGCAATTATCAAGAGTATTCATTATTCTCATAAAAGCTTTCACCTTGTACATACATACATACATACATATATTACGCCTTTAGACCATGCGGGGTAGGCAGAGCGCAAACGACCGCAAAACGGAAATTCACGCCACGTCCGACAAACATTTGAGGGTCATTCGAAAAATAGTGCATAGCCATAGTGACAGGTTGTCAGCCCATCGCCTAAAATTGCAATACACACCCTCGAGTCCCTTAGTCGCCTCTTACGACTCCCATGGGTAAGAAATGGGGTGATGCTATTCTAAACCGGCATCATTTCCGTAAGATCAAGATAAAAAAACTACCATACAACTATCAAGAGTATCCATTATTTACATAAAAGGTTTCACCTTGTGGCTGCAAAAAATACCTATTCAGGCCAACATTTACTTACGGGTCTTTGTCTTTATAACCAAAATAAAATAAAAAGCCGCCATTGCGGTCTGTTGTAAAGTGGTATAACTCTAAGACAAATAAAAAGCAAGCTGTAGCCATTAGGCAAGTGTACAATTGAGAAAAAGTGGGATACTGTGACCGCACTGTCCCGTTCCTCGAAACCATTATTAAGTCTATCATTGGTTATTCTTGTACTAAGACATTTTTTGCGTGAATAAAAAGAACACGTCATTTGATATTGGACATAGTTCGATGTACCGTGTGATGCCGGCTTAGAATAGCATCACCCCATTTCTTACCCATGGGTGTCGTAAGAGGCGACTAAGGGTGTGTATTGTAATTTTATGCGATGGGCTGACAACCTGTCACTATAGTGATACACAGTTATCTGATTGGCCCTCAAACTTTTGTCAGACGCGGTGTTAAAATCCGCTTTGCGGCTGTTAACGCTCTGTCTACCCCGTAAAGGATAAAGGCGTGATTTATGTATCTATGTATGTATGTACATACTTCGAACTAGGTAAGGCGTAGTATACTTACAAGTGTTTTGTACTGTTACGTTTTTCAGAAACGGCCCTTAAATATTTGTCAGACGTGACGATAAAGATCGACATTTACGGCCTTGTACGCTTTGCCTACCTCGCAAGGGATAAAGGCGTGATAAGTGTGTGATACTAAAAATAGGTAATACCTACTTATGCCTATATTTATAAGAACAACTAATTGTAGTTACAATAATAGTGATGTAATTTAATGACTAGCCCGATGCGATGGCGTATTGATTTGTACCCTGCCTCCGACGTCTAGGGTCGTGACTTCGATCCCCACACAGCACAAGTTTTTGTATGTAACGTTTCAAATATTTGTATTGAGTCTGGGTGTTCTCTATATATTACACAAAAAGTTATTATGTATTAATCATGCAACTATCTAGTTCCCATAGTACAAGCTATGCTTAGTTTGGGGCTAGATGGCTCTGTGTGAAATATCAAAGATATTTTACTTAACATCAAAATAAGAGAGAGAGACATAAATGTTTTATCTTATGTTATTATAACAAGTGGGAGCCTACGTAAACGTTTCTTTTTATTATTTAATCCAGGCTTAACCTTGTGTTTTTCGTACCGTCACTCTACCAGCAGTACTATTGTAATGTCCCAAAATATGAAATTCTTGGTCTATCACGGCCCCGATTGCCATCGACACTCTACTATCACTCTATTGCCGCTGTGATTACTACTTATACTTCAAACTGTTAGCGGATTACGAAAAAGCTATAACCATCCATGCCAAATATCCAGCCGTGTGATGCCGGCTTAGAATAGCATCACCCCATTTCTTTCCCGTGGGAGTCGTAAGAGGCGACTTAGGGACTTGAGGGTGTGTATTGCAATTTTAGGCGATGGGCTGACAACCTTTCACTATGGCAATACACAATTTTCCGAATAACCCTAAAATATTATGTCAGACGTGGCGTAAATGACTGTTTTACGGCCGTTTGCGCTCTGCCTACTCCGCAAGGGATAATAGGTGTGATGTGTGTGTGTGTGTGTGTGTGTGTATAACCATCCAACTGACACTCTATTAAAACGCAACTGACACACTTTTAAAATAGCGGAATACGGCTCCTGGGCCCAAATTCTCTTATATTATAGCCGTTGTAATGCCATCAACACTCAACTATCATTCTATTACTACTGTTATTTTGTTTAAAGTATAAAAAATCACTATGTTAGTAGAAAGACAGTTGAGTGTCGATGGCATTGCAACGGTTATAATATTAAAGTATCGGGGCGCGTTTAATTATCAAAAAAAATAATTTTATCCGCTACATACCGTCGTAACTATTAAAATAAGACATCGATAGGCTATAAATCTCACAAGATTATCTGAAATAGTCAACATAACGATATCGTCCCAACCCATGTTAGATGTAAATGAACATACAAACAAAAAGTATTCACATGGGATATTAATAGTACCTGTAGGAACATTTTTAGGGATCCGTACCCAAAGGGTAATATAATAACGGAAACCCTATTACTGAGGCTCAGCTGTCCGTCTGTCTGTCCTTCCGTCCTACAGTTACGAGGCTGTATCTCCTGAACCGTTATACCTAGACAGTTGAAATTTTCACAGATGATGTATTTCTGTTGCCGCTATAACAACAATTACAAAAAAAAACGGGGCGGCCATACAAAACAAGTGTTTTTTGCGCGTTTTTATCGATAATTGTTTGGTAAAGGTATAATGGTACGGAACCCTTCGTGCGCGAGTCCGACTCGCACTAGGCCGGTTTTAGATATTTAAATGAGTAGGTATGTTTGTTTTTGCTTTAAGAGTTAGCCTCAGGCCTTAGGTTTGAAGTTTTCGGTGTTATACTGCCGATTAAACCAACATCGATAATACGGAAATTTACTTCTGTGAAATTTAATTTCTACTGTTTTAAAAATTCATTATTCGCGATACACAATTTCCCGAATGACCCTCAAATATTTGTCAGACGTGGGGTGAATGTACGTTTTTGCGGCCGTTTACGCTCTGCCATACCCCGCAAGGGATTATAGGCGTGATATGTGTGTGTGTGTGTGTGTGTGTGTAAAAAATTGTCTCCAGGAGTAAAACTTTTGAAACAATCACGCATGCGGTAGTCTTCAACTGTGGTATTACCACTCGTATTACTTTCCAACTATTTAAATTTGTTCATGTCAAGGGGTGGTGTGGTAGAACGTGTGACTAAGGCAGCGGTTATACGATCCGCGGCAGATTTTCGCATGCGAAATTGTTTCAAAAATTGGACTCCTGCTTGAAGCCTATGCGCTCGCGCAGATAGTACAGCCCCCAGCCAATAATTAGCTCTATAGATTTACGACGACAGCGCCGCGCACGGACCTAAACAGAATTATGAATTTTAAAATTGTATTTTTGGCCTTAGGCTGTATTGCTACAATGTTGTTGCTATTGTACTATTTATAGAACGCTGTAGAGTATTGTTTTTAGACGTTGCTGGAATGCGATCTGATTTATTTGTTTTTGTTCGTTGTTGGCGCCATTTTATTGGTATTGAGATATTAAGGTTATGTTGACCGGTCGTACTGTATAATAGAATATTGTATACTGCCTTACGATTCATAATTATGATTTAAACGGGTTCTAACTACAGGTATTATTCGTCGGTAAGAACAGTTTAAATTATACTTATGAATAGTGTAAACAACCGCGAAAGTTTAAAATTTAGCGCCTTACCATTTGTCGGATTCCAACTTCAACTTCGGGGAACTTGCCATACTCACCACGCTTGGCAGGTGTTGTATTTACAGGGAACTCTGCTGCCCATTCCCTGGATTTATCCCATAGTCGCCTTTCACGACACCAAGGGTAGAAATGGGGTGATACTATTCGAAGCTGGCACCAATCGGCAGTCGCTTGTGGGATTTGGTGGGCTTTGAATACATGATGTAAAACAAGTGACTGAAAATATTTCAAAAGATGTAGAAGCCCAAGAATGAGGGTCTATGGACGCGCTGGGTAGTGTCCAGCAAATGATGATGATTTAAAAATATAATAAAATGGTTGGCAAGACGATTCCAACGAGCCCAAACTCGATAGAAGTACATAGTTACATCTCTGAGATGCTATGACCACCTTTCGGCTCCATCATCAGACCCTGGCTACCATATATTTGAAGAGTAGTTGGCAAGACGATTCCAACGAGCCCAAACTCGATAGGGGTACATAGTTTCATCTCTGAGATACTATGACCACCTTCCGGCTCCATCATCATATCAGCATTTTGACATCATAATATTGCATTGTCACCCAGTTTACATGTCTTTGCTAAATTTTTTGATCAATCGAAAGTCGTTAAGTGGCGCAACTTTTGCTTCCAAGATTTGACCCGTAAAAACTAACAAACAAACAAACCAACACGGCAAGTCAAATAAAAGCTTGTAAAAAGCGTACCTTTCCATCCAACACGGTTTGTTCGGGCAGCCCTCCCTGGTACTCTATGTTGTTCGCCTGAGAGCCGTAGTTGGACTGCGCCCGCGCAGCGCCCAGCACACACACCACTGCGATCCAGTACAGCGCCATCTTTGTTCTGCAACAAGGAGAGAAGTGTTATAGCACGTTCACAAATGGCAGTATCACGTATGAGCAGGGAAATAGTAAGGGAAGTGGGCAGCGCGAATGTGTGAACAGGTTACTCGCGATGTTACTCGTCATGCCGCTGCCACTTCCCGTGCTCCCTCGAATGTCGGCGAAAGGAACGGCAGCACGAACGCTTTTGGAATGTGTTCGTATTAGTGCGAGAAGAGTATAACAGCAGTGTGTGAACACTCACTCGCGATGATACTTCCGCGGAAGTATTTCGAGAAATATTCGCTACAGCGGCAGGAGCAGGTGCATGGTGTGAACGTGCTGTTAAGTTATTGTTTTTTTCAGGTTCTCAAGAGGAGGCCTCGCCTTGGTGAGCGTAGCATTGAACACCCTTCGGCCAGAATGACCGATGATTTAAAGAATGATTGAATGCTGAGAACGAGAGATCGTGCCATAAGGCGTAGTGTCCTGATAGCCTACCTAGGTCCAGCAGTGGACTGCTATAGGCTGGCGTGATGTGGTGAATGTTTTTTCTACGATTTAATTGCAAGTACACAGTGTATTTACTCTCAAAGAAAACAGGCACTGCTTTTGTGTAATAAGATATTTCTTAGACTGAACACAACATTTTCGAAACACTTCCCGTGTATAAATATAATATATAGGTAATATAGAGGTATACACATATGCATTTTTTTTAACCATGCTCGCTCGCTCAATTTTTCCTTCGCCAGTTTTCTAGTTATTGCGTGATTAAAGCACAGTGTTTGTTATCGCTCTTCGTCATAATAAAATTCCAGAGCATGTGTGTAAATGGTTGGAATCAAATCAAATGTAGAAGATTGGCGAACAGAATGCTGAGGAACTAAGAACAACATACATAAAAAATCATACATAAAATATGCCTTTTCCATTGATACGTAGGTACCTAACCGTCTAGGCTACATTAGGCCCAGCTGATGCGATTTCGATGGCCTAGTCACATCAAAACAAATCAATATCCTGGAAAATTCACACAGCGCTATCTAGCCCCAAACTAAGCATAGCTTTTACTATCGGAACTAAATAGCTGATATTAATACTTAAATGTATACTTTTTTGTAAATAAATACATAGAAAACACCGAGGTTAACACAAATATCTGCAAATTAACGTAACAAATATTTGTGTCTTGTGGGGATTGAACCCACTACCCTCGGCGTAGCCGGCAGGAGTTCTATCCGCTACGCCATCGGGCCAGTCAAGTAGTTGTTCGCATTTCAAAATGAACGTACATGAAAATTATACGCCACTCAGTCCTTGTAACAAATTCGTATGACGCAGTAGAATCTGGAGTATTTTAATGAAATTTTCTCTTTTGCCAGCTACACAGTGTTGCATTACAAATACCGCTTACAACTTAGTCGTTTGAAGAATCCATTGATATGGAATGTCGAGGCTGAAAACCGTCACAGCCTAATTCACACGAGAAACATGAGCTGTTGAACAGCCAGAGAATCTTACTTGTTATCATAGGTAGATACCTGTTATTTGAGACCACCTGATTTTTCGAAAAGAAATATGGTTCCGTGCTTCGGAGGGCCCGTCGGTCCTGGTTGCTGACTGTGATTACATAGACGGCGGTCGTTACACAGAGTAGTAGGTGGTTGAAAAACTCTGACACCAGGTTTCATCGGGTCGTTGGACGACTCGATGTCCCACACGAAAAAGAGAGAGAATGGTCCAATAACTATAAGCCAAAAATTAACGACTTTAATATTTTAAAAACATGTCATGATAGCCATACTAGGCTAATAAGCGGTATGACCAACTTGTGGATTAAAAAGTGGACAAGTTGACCACTGAGGCAAACCACAACAGTTTTACCCATCTTATACAGGATGTAAGGGACAGCTCTTCGAATACTGATTGGATGCATTCAAATATATTTCAGAAAACGTCAAAAAAAATTGACTTCCCATAGCAAATCTTTAGCAAATGCAGTAAGCTGATTGTGATTTTGTATGGGACATCGATATTTTTTTAACGTTTCCTGTCATATGTTTCTAAGAGAACGTTGAACGACTCGGTGTCCCACACGAAAAGAGAGAGAGAGAAGAGAAAGTTGTTCAGCGTGCACCCTATCAGTATTTACACCCCGTATTTTTTTTTAAAGTGCTGTGATGGCAATTTTCTACATGCATGATCTTCTTCTGAGACAAAATGAAAGCAAACAATTTAACAGACTACTGAATGTGTGTATTTTTTACACGTTTTTTTATTATGGGTTTGCTCATGACTCTAGTCTAGGTCATAGGACAGAGACAGAGTCTAAGATTTTATTTATTTATTTATTTATTGGCTATTTGGGAAACTAACAGCATAAATCATCTTATAGCTAGGCAATTAAAATGTAAGACTATAGCTAATAACAAGTTTCCACCTATAAATATTACAAGACTGGTAAGAATTTCCGAATAAAGAAAAACAAAGAAACATAGACTTAAACGAGCAAAAATAAAAGCAACTAAAACAAGTGTTAAATTTAACATTTAAAGATTATCCACCAAAAAATTCGGTTGCTATTTTACGCTTAAGAGAAGTGGTGCTGGTACAGAACAGGTCGATTTCTGGAGATAGTTCATTAAAAGCTGCTGGAGCACGAAGCAAAAATGAATTAGCTCGATAGTTTGTTTGGACGTTTGGCACATTTAGCTTAACCATCCGTCTAAGTCGACGACGGCTAAACCTAAGTGAAACTTTTGAGAGCAGCTCAGGACTATCGATAGTCCCATTTGCTATTTTCATCAAATAGCTCAGATCGCTAACCCGACGTCGTAGTTCTAAAGGTAGAAAATGGTACCTTTTGCATCTATGACTGTATCCTGTGGATCGTTCACGAACTTTGAAGTCTAAGTATCGCAAAAACCTTTTTTGTATACCTTCTATACGGTTTTTGTAGATGGCGTATTGCGGATTCCATATTTGTGATGCATATTCTAAATGACTGCGGACAAATGCACAATACAATATCTTAATTGATTTAATATGATTAAAGACTGCTGAGGTTCTCATTACGAAGCCTAAAGATTTGTTTGCTCTTTTTACAATATAATCTATATGTTTGTCGTAGAGCAATTTATCGTCATGTAAAACTCCTAAGTCTTTAATTTCGCTAACTTTTGCAATGCTTAAATCTTTTAATGTATATCCTACTCCAATTGTAGACGATTTACGGGAAAATGAGACAAAGTAGCACTTAGATACATTAAGATCTAGATTGTTTGCATTGCAGTATGATTCGAACCTCGACAGATCCGACTGCAGATCTTCAATGTCGGTAGTATTACGAATAGCCTTTAGTATCTTCATATCATCTGCAAATAATAAAATTTTAGATTTACGAAAGCAATAATTAATATCGTTGATAAAAATCGAAAACAGCAATGGACCAAGCAAGGAGCCTTGTGGTACCCCGGAGGGAATTTGCATCCAAGCAGACGTATACCCACAAAGCACCACAGCCTGGGTACGGTTGTCGACATAGGAGCAAAACCATCTAAACAGATTACCGTGAATGCCAGCCTGATTAAGTTTCTTTAAGAGTATACTGTGATTTATTCTGTCAAAACATTTACTATAATCCGTATAAACCACGTCCACTTGACCTTCATCCGTCATACCTGATGTTATGAATTCATTTGCAAGGATAAGATTCGACACTGTGGAGCGATTTCTGAGGAAGCCATGCTGGTCATCGGTAAAGAAGGGTTTAAGTGCAACATATTGACTATGTACTATTTTTTCAAAGACTTTCGCAAATAAGCAAAGTTTCGAGATAGGCCTGTAGTTCTCTACGTCTGCTTTATCGCCCTTCTTATGTATGGGTGTAACAAAAGCGGATTTCCATAAAGCAGGAACAATGCCCTCCGCGATGGAACGACGGAATAAGATAGTCAGGGGTTTTAACTAAGCAGTCCGCGCAATTGACGATGAATACTGCCGGAATACTATCAGGTCCACCTGATTTGGAGAGGTCTAATCCCTTTAATAGCTTGAGTATTTCACTGGGTATTATCACAATGGTACTTAAACTACTTGCCACAACTCGATCGGAATGTGAATCATCTTCAGTCATATTACTATCACTAGTAATGGAAGGGGGCTGAAAAGTACAATAAAAGTATTCGGCAAAAACTCCAGCTATAGTCTCACCTGTATCAAAATATGTGTTTTTAAATTTTATTGCTTTGGGAATATAATTAGATTTGTTTTTACTTTGAACATAAGACCAAAATGCTTTTGGGTTTTTAATAATAGATGATTCAATCTTGTCTATATAAATCTGGTAGCATTCTTTTTCTAACTTTTCCGCGCGCGGCGCTATGGCGCGAGCTCACCCAGAAGAAGACTGTTCACTCTTACTTTGAAGAGATTAGGGTTGCACAAACGCAGGTAGTGAGTTCCACGTATTCTTTGCCGTGAAGTGCCGGCTTGGCTTCACCCCATTTCTTTCCTGCGGGTGTTGTAAGAGGCGACTGAGTGACTCGAGTTTACGCGTATATTGCAATCTTTGACGATGGGCTGACAACCTGTCACTAAACCGATACATGATTATCTGATTGGCCCTACATTTTGGACGTGGCGTAAATGTCCGTTTTATTGAATCGTTTACGCTCTGCTTGCCCCGCAAGGGCTAAAGACGTGATATATGTAATAATATTAGGTGAAATTTTACTAGTGACCGTTGGATAAATCTCAAGACGGGCAAGTGATAAGGAATAACTTTCCTCAAGGAACGTGGATTGAAATATGTTAAAAATACTTTGGGTTTCTATAGTATTTTGACCTATGTTCCTTAGGGAAAGTTGTTCCTTTTCACCAGCCCGTTTTGATATATCGCTATCGGTGACTAGGAAAATTTCATCCAATATGATCTATATAAGTATATAGGTACCTAAAAAAACGAACAGCGGGAACCTTCCACAATGCATGACTTTCACGGTTTCCACATTTTTTACATACATCTTCCATAAATCATCATATAATGCAACATTTTCAATGTACAGGTACCTATCTGAGAAAGTCTTGAGTATCTCACGGTGGTCTTCATGGTGGAGCAATAGAGCTGTAATATATCGATAATTTCACTATCGATATACATAGAAAAATGGTGTAAAAATTTCTGACTATATTTTTAAAGTTGAGCCAGGCCATGAAACTGTAACTTACTTCTCTCTAATCTTCTTTTCTCTCTAACTTTTTTCAAGGAACATAGAAAAAAATAAAATTCACACACATTTCTAAACGTTATTAGTATAAAGCACACACGATTTTTGCATGTGATTCGGGTACATAAGGTTTAAAATCCAGTGGTATCTGGCGAGATATTATTTTCCTGTGTCTTATTAAGGAAGAAAGAAAGATAAATATTAACTGCCATGCACCTAACTTAGCACCCAAACTAACTAGATATAATTTTCTACCGGCTCAAAATTATGACAGCTTAGTATTAAATTATTTTGGTTCTGGCTAGACTTTAGTCATATTACGACTGCCCCGATGGCGTAGCGGATACCTGCTACGCCGAGGGCCGTGAGCTCGTTCTCCACAAGACCTTATATTTGTTTAATCAATTTTCAGATGTTTGTGTTTAGTCTGGGTGTTTTCTATGCCACAGCTTTGCTTAGTTTGGGTCTAGATGGCGCTGTGTGATTTGTCCTGGATACAAATTTATTTTGGCTAAGCATCGATATTTTTCCGATCACGGCACTATCGACAGACTATCAATGTCCCGACACTATTCTGCGGAAAAGCAGCTTTTTGTTAGATTTCTAATTTCTATTGGCTTAGCGAAACTTGCAGCGTATCTAGACGTATTAGTACGTTTACTAGATAGAAGATCTTGAGCAGTTTAGCATTAGTTACTGGTTGTTAATTAGTTTTCTACGAGTTCTTTCTAGGATGAAGTAGAGATAAGAGTTGTTGGCAATGGAGAGTCGTCTGACTTTCAAGTAGATTGTAGCTAGAGTCCCTACAAAATGCATAAGCACAGATCACTTTACATTATTTTTATTATTTCTTTACTGCACATCGTACAAAAGGCGGACCTTTTGCACCACGCGGCATTCTCTACCGGCCAACCCCCTCTGGTTTTGGGTTGGGTTTGATCTGGTAAACAGAGAGAAAAATAAACGGGTGCACTAAAAAGTGAAAATAAAAAACACAAAAAGAAAACAACATGTTGTACTTCTTTGAAAATAAATACCTACCAATACATAATTATTATTAAATAACATTATTCTTTTCACGGGATTCAACTAGCAGATTAAAAAAATTTGCTCGAGGAACATAGATTGAAATAATATGAAATACTCTGTAGGTTTTTGTCCTGCAGAGTATTTGTCTTACCTTATTGTGAAACCATAGGCTTAAACTACCATTTAAAGTATGTATGGAGTTTAGTTGCTCAGCATTTTTTTCCGTTTTCCTTAACTCTTGCAAAAGTATAGGACTTGAAAGTAATAAAAAAATAGAGTCATTATTACTTTCCTAATTCACACTTGTGCCAAATTGCCATAAAAAAGTTAACAAAACAGTCCTTTTAATATCTAAGTATGCGTTACGAGTTACGAGAAAGCGATGCGTTTTTAACCACTTTCTAAGAAAAGCATTATTTTTATTACTTATTAGGTACTACTTCTTACAAGACACAAAGACACATCATTAAAGTTGATTTTCATCGAGAAGATAGTCGCTAAAAATAAAAATAAAATATGATTTTATTTTTCTAACCTTGCGCCTAGAAACTGGTAGGATACTATTCAAGAATTGACTAAGTTCTAAACTGCTAGGTATCATAATATTAACAATTAATTCAAATTCTGTAGTAGCCGCTAATAGCAGTGACAAAAATAAACTACTCGTAAGAAGTTGTAGCAAAAGTTAAACCGACTTTATACATACATACATCTATCACGCCTTTATTCCTTGCGGGGTAGGCAGAGCGTTAGCGGCCATTAAATACGCTCGCCATAGCAACGACTGACAATTTTTTGAGGGCTGTTTCAGAAAAAACGTGTTGGTATCACTACAGTGAAGGGTTGTCAGCCTGTTGCCTAAAAGTGTTATACACATGAAACCTTCGAATCCCTTGGTCGCCTCTAATGACACCCGCCGGAAAGAAATGGGGTGATGCTTTTCTAATTCGGCATCACACGGTAAACCGACTTCACTGCTAAATAATACTTAAATAGCCTATAATATCATGAAAGCTTCTCAATCGCTTTACCTAAATTTGTAGTGACTCCTACCTGAGGTAAATCCATAAATCAATAAAAAAAAAAAACTTAATAGGTTAAGTAGTTTTGAGATGTGTGAGGAGAAACAAAATTCAAATTCTTTTAGAGACTAACTTATCAAAATATGACATAAAAACACATATCTCGCCTATAATCCCTTGCGGGGTAGGCAGAGCACAAACAGTCGCAAAAAACGCATATATTTGAGGGTCATGCGGAAAATTGTGTATCGCCATAGTGACAGGTTGTCAGCCCATCGCCTAGAATTGCAATACACACCGTCCTTTAGTCGCCTCTTACGACTCCCAAGGGAAGGAAATGGGATGATGCTATTCTAAGACGGCATCACACGGCATAGCCGGCATCACACGGCATAAAACAATGTTATCAAAATATTGAACTTACATTAACAGATTACTAGTCATACTCACAACATCCGTTTTTTAAAGTCAGCTAAAAAGCCGCCGTTGCCAAGCCGTCCAGCGAATTGACAGTAGACCTTGCTTGTAGTGAAAGGTTACTTGTCCGCTGGATATCCTTGCAAACCACTCTACAGGATTTTGATAACGCGTTTTGTCTCGCTGGCCAGATAGCGGAGCAGCCGAAAGGATTATTATTTACAAAATCTGTGCACCGCATTTTGACAATAGGCCGCCTATCTAATTGGGGGAGGCCCATAGTGGGCTGTTTTGGTTGTTGATTTGTTTGTGTGTCTACACCTGTGACGCCGGCCTATCGAGAGTTTCCGTTCGGCACTTTATGCCTTTACCGTCTCTCTCCAATAATATTACAAAGGCCTAACATTGCATCAAACAATGTACAGATTACACTGGCGAAGCGAGTTAGGTAAACGGACATATTAGTCTTGCGGTATGTCTTTGCGGAACTCTACAATACATTTCTGAAGTCAGAATACGGTGCGCACCTTTTATAAACTATAGTGCAGCCTGCGCCTGCTCTTAGATAACTTTAGTAATATCAATAATAGATTGATACAATGTTTAGCTAATATTGGTTCGCTTAGCCATTTAATTCGCTATGAGCTATGAGTCACTGTAGTCAAGGCCAAATAACATACATACATACATACATACATAAATCACGCCTACATCCCTTACGGGGTAGGCAGAATGTTAACAGCCTTACAACGGATATTAACACCACATCTGACAAAAGCTTGAGGGTCAACTAGATAACTGTGTATGAATATAGTGACAGGTGGTCAGCCCATCGCCTAAAATTGCAATACACATCAAAATAAGGTTCACCTTAAAAGCCACAAAAGCGCTGGCATACCAAATAAAAACCAAACGACGGCTTTAAGTAGTAGAATAAAGGTTGTGGGTCCGGGACCTCAAAACCAAACGTCCAAATGGTACACTAATGAGAAACCTCAACAGTACCTACCTAAACTAAATCGTCATCGGTTGTACTGGTTAGTAGGATAAAATATATCTGCAGCAAAAAATAAAATATTTTTAGAATACTAGCAAAATTTTCTACCGCGGACAGAATTTGAACCTGCTTCTTTCGCTATCACTAGTGAAGATGATTCTTCCATCTGGGCTACCGCGGCTCATTCCTTGCCCGCGAATTTTGCAATATAGCATGGCTTGACTCCATCTACCGAATCTATCAAACTTTGCAAGTATTCAAAAATTGTATAGGTACCTAACACGGAAAATAGGAAATGTTTTAAAATATGGCATTGAAATGTTAACAAGACTCAACCTAAACTAACGCCTTTTTCATAATTGCATGTAAGTTTATTAATCCCAATTTACTCAAAGCTTAAATTAAACTGTACGTGCTTAAATATATTTACGCGTTTTTGTCAAGCTTGACAAATCGTCTCGCTTATCGCCTTTTTATCTCACCACAGTATAAAAAAAGTGCAGTATAATTAATTCTTACTTAAAAACAAAACGCGGCACACAAGTAAGTATCTTGCCGTATTATATATTTTGATTTATAGAAGTGAATCTTTAAATGTGTGATGTGACGCCGTGTGACGCCGGCTTAGAATAGCATCACCCCATTTCTTTCTCGTGGGAGCCGTAAGAGGCGACTAAGGGACTCGTGGGTGTGTATTGCAATTTTAGGCGATGGGCTGACAACCTGTCACTACGGCAATACACAATTTTCCGAATGACCCTTAAATATTTGTCAGACGTGGCGTTAATGTCTGTTTTTTTGCGATCTTTTACGCTCTGCCTACCCCGCAAGGGGTTAAAGCCATGATATGTGTATGTAATGTATCTTCAAATAGTTTAGCGGCTCGTTTGGTCTAGCTTTTAATTATATTTAGTTGCAAACATAACTTTTTCCGTAACGTAGCATTTTGTGTTTACTTATTATTTTGATATGAAGCTATAGAGAGTGATTAACATGATGTTTTTATTTTATGTTTTACATTACATACATATACAGCAACAACAGTCTGTTGCTAGACATGGGCATCTCCATACCGGGGGGTATATAATATGTTAAACTCTGTTATTGGCTGTTGAAGTTTTTAAGGCAAATTGTAATAATGAAACATGTGCTGTTGAGTTTACGAAATAAATAAATAAAAATAAATAAAAGTATTGCCATCCTCAACACGCTCGGCAGGCGGATTGGCGAACGCAGTGCAAGATGTTGCATTCACAGGGAATGTTGATGCTCTTTCTCTGGAAGATTATCCCTAAGTCGCATTTTACGACACCCACAAGTAGAATCGGAGTGATGCTATTCTAAGCCGGCCCTACATGGCAGTTATGTTATGATACTGTTGAATTATATAACTTTTTTTAACTCAAAATTATTGTCTCTTACACAGGAATTACGTTCCAGAACTTTTTTTATATTTTCTAGCCACAACCCCAGCACACGTAAACATATCCCTGCTGCCCTTTCCTTGTCTACTGTGACACTGTTGCTCAAACTGGTCTGAGACCCACAGGTCCTTAAATGACATCTCTCAAATGCGTTTACTACCAAATTTATTGGCGGGTTAGTTGGCGGGTTTGCCAAGTTTGGTTTTATTGCGGACGTTGAACTGGTCCAACTTGCCACATTTGATAAAAAAGGAGTTTGCAATGTAGTTAGATATGGGATTTTGGTAAACAATACGAAATCTCAAAAATCACAGCTCTCTCATAACATTTTTTTTTATTTGTATGGCAACTCCCTACTTAGCCCTTATAGTGAAATGAAATGAAATTTTTACATACATACATACACATATCACGCCTATAATCCCTTGCGGGGTAGGCAGAGCGTAAACAGCCGCAAAAAACGGCCATTTACACCACGTCTGACAAATGTTTGAAAGTTATTCGGAATATTTTGTATCGCAATAAATATTGTGTATGAAATTTTTATCTTAATTTAATAAAAGATACCTACTACTATCAGTTATTGACGTCATGATCCGTCATTGTTAAAAAAAGAAATTTGTATAATACAATTTAATTCTTCCTATAACAGTTTTGTATTGTCCTGATAGAAAACTGGATCTGGTCCAATACATTAAAATATACAGGGTGTGAAGGACAGCCCTCCGAATATTGTTAGGTTGCATGCAGTCCATGATACTGAACAACATTCTCCTAGGAACATAATATGTTAGCAAAAGACAAAAGTCTGCCATACAAAATCACGGTCACCTGACTACGTTCACTATAGATAGACACAATAGAAAGTAAAAAAAAAACTATGGATAAGTTGTTCAGTTTCACGGTTCCATCAATATTCGGAGAGCTGTTCCTTACAACGCGTAGAAACCAAAAATCTTACACGTGTGAGATTTCAATGTCAAAAATGCTAATCACACTCTGAATTTTGTGATATTTTCGGTTTCAAATTTTTTTCTGTCTAAGTTCACACGTCTAATATCAATGAAGATTTAAGTCATTATAGTACATAATACTGCATAATTTCCTAACACTATAACGCACAAATATTACTATGGCTATTGTAAACAATGGGCCATAATGAAAATATTGCACATAGTAGGTACCTACACACACATTTTGTTACCATGTACCGTTACATTTCTATGGGAAACGGCTTGCGCTTGAACGCATAATAGTTATACGCGCTTTATAGCTCAAAATACGCGCTGAAAGTCAAAGGTCTTATAGAACAAATGAATTTACTATTGAGAATTTTGAATACCTACATGGATTTTTAATCGTCATACATACAAACATCACGCCTACATCGGCCTTACGAGAGCAAATCTTCCATCCATCGTCCAACTTTGGGCTAAATTTTAGTACCCTTCGCTTCCTCGGGATGCAAAATTAACGCTTGACACAAAATAAACTTTGCTCTCTTGTTTATCGAAATCTGTGTGTCTGTGTCTCGGTTTCCTCTTCCTACTTTCGCGATAGACCCGGTCTAATACTTAAAATGAGTTTCCTCTTCCTCTTTATATAGTCCTTTAAGTATTATAATAAAGACGAAAGTTTGAGTGTATTTTGTGACATATATTTGCGGTAAAACGTGTTCACAGATTCAAGGCAGGTCTGTCTAAGCTTTATCACTCATTCTCTCTTCTTAGTCAATGACTACTGAAGAAGATCACTCATTCAAAGCAAACTTTGACTCCAGAGTACATCGGGTCCCACGTAGACTCGATGTCCCAAACGCCAGGTAAAAGAACGCAAAGTAATTTACACTTATTTATGCTTAAATTGCAGCGCTACCCGGATGCATAAACGCAGACAACGACGCAGTGTTAATTGATTGATTGTGAGATTGCCTAAATATATATCCCCTATGTAAATTTTACTGCAAATCCACCGTGGTCCGTTGGCTTTTAACTTTAAATTATGATCAAACTGAAAACCTGTTTTATATTACGTCATAATTAATTCAACTTACGAATTGTATTTAATGTGCGTTTTTGTAGATTGCAAAAATTGCTAATTTCCATTTATTTCAATTTTATTGTGTCAAATTGATACCCATAACACAGGATATTCCTAGTTTGGGTGTCTAATTCAATTGTACTGTGTGCATGTTTTAATGAATAAACGATTTTTTATTCATTATTTATTTTATTTATTGATGGCGGACGGCTACTTCAACGACACATAATGCATTCTTACAAGGAGTAATTCCAGCTAAAATAGCATCTACCAATTACTGCTCGTGGGGCCACTTACAGGCGACTAAGGAATGGATCCAGGGAACACGCAGCAGCGTTCCCTGTGGATACAACACCTTGCACTGCGCCCGCCAATCCGCCTGCCAAGCGTGGTGAGTATAGCGTGATGGTAATCTTTGATATTGACGGCGATTGAATGCTAGTTGACGGACAGACACTGAATTCTGAACAAAAGATGAAGTTTGATTAATAGACTACTGATTATTTTTCTGTTGTGACACCGAGTCGACGACCCGATAAACCCTCGTGACAGAGTTTTTACACCGCCTACTACTGCCAGTAAGCCTCTGACATAGTTTTGTAACGTTTGTCGTCCAATAGACAGCAACTGAGACCAACCATTAACTTTGCCCTTCGAAGCACGAAGCCATCTTTCTTACGGAAATCAGTTGGTTCAGCCTGCAGTGCCCTTAACAGACTGGAAATAAGTTTCATCATCATCAGCCCACATCCACCCACTGCAAGGCATAGGCCTCTTCTCTATCGCGCCAATCCTCACGGTCCTGTGCTAAACTCATCCATAGAGATCCCGTCGACTTGGTGATATTAATGGCACACCGGGCTGATGGTCTGCTGACCTTTTACGAAGTAATAAATATTTACGTTGTGTGTGCCCTGCCAGGAATCGAACCCGGAACCTTTGCGCCGCAGTTAGTCACACAACCACTGCGCCACATCAGCCGTCGCATGCGCACGAAGACGCGATCATAATCTATGAGATTGACGACCCTTGAATGCTAGTTGACGGACAGAGACTGCATTTTAAACAAAAGTGTTTGTCTTTTGAATGGGAAATTGCTATACGGAAGTGTCGTGGATTGACTACTGATTGTTTATCTATTTATTTACATACTTACATAATTATGCCGTGTGATGCTAGCTTAAAATAGCATCACCCCATTTCTTTCCCGTGGGTGTCGTAAGAAGCGACTAAGGGACTCGAGGGTGTGTATTGCAAATTTAGAGTGATACACAATATTCCAAATGACCCTCAAATGTTTGTCAGACGTGGCGTAAATGTCCGTTTTTTACGGATGTTTACGCTCTGCCTACCCCGTAAGGCGTTATTGGCGTGATATATGTATGTATGTATGTTACACAATTATCGGCATAAGGCACTAATAAACTTAAATTAAGTACGTACATTTAGTGTTACCTACACGTTATAAAAAAGAACTGAAGAAATCGTAATTTTAAATGTACTTAAATTACACACAGACAAATTGTACAAACAGAAATACGAGTAATGTGTATGCAAATTAGAATGCACTACTGAAAATGATAGATATGCAGTAAAACTTTAAAAGCCCATCAAACATACATCAGCCTATTGCAGTCCACTGCTGGACGTAGGCCTCCCCCAAGGTATACCATAAGGCACGAACTCTCGTTTTCGCCATCCATTCGCTATCCAGCCGCCTTTCTAAGGTCATCGGTCCATCTGGCCGGAAGGCGTCCAACGTTACGCTTGCAGAGACGTAGCCTCCACTCGAGAACTCGACGTGCCCAGCCCACTGTCACTTTTAAAAGCTCAATCCTCTTCTTATGGGAAAATCTTTTGTTCGAAACTATTTCACCTTTGAAAAATTTTGCTAAAATTATCAAGTATTTGTGGTTCTCTAGACTTTTCAATTCTTAGAACCCTAATTTTTGAACAAAGCGTTACACCTAAGTACCATTTTTACACGACTGCCCAACCAAAAACGGAGTGTATGCATGTATATATGTGCGACTCTTTAAAGGACTGAAACTCGTTACCAACTAAACAGATTCGAATGGGAATTTTATCGGAAGAATCCTTACATTATCCCGAGTGTCATAGGCTAGGCTTTATCTCAGAAAGCAGTCATGTTTTTAATATGCTTGTTCCTGTTAATGTTAATACAAGTTGTGTACCTTATTATCACTTTTAGAAGCTCTTATCCTAAACAAATTGAAGTGATGTTCTCACGCATTTATTTTGTGATGCATACGTTCTTCATGTACCTATGTGTGCGTGTAGGCGTTTATTTATACAGTGCTAATTGAATTATACGGACCTGTTTGCCGAGGCACATTGTTGCATTGATGCATTCTAATTGGTTCTCCGCCTTGTGCAATGAATATTCGATGACATAACATTTAAGTCCTATAAACTCTTGTAGGTATACTTTTGTCGTGTGATGACGGCTTAGAATAGCATCACTCCATTTCTTTCCCGTGAGAGTCGTAAGAGGCGACTAAGGGACTCGAGGCTGTGTTTTGCATAGGCGATAGGTTGACAACCTGTCACTATAGCGATACACAATTTTCCGAATGACCCTCAAATATTTGTCAGACGTGGCGTAAATGTTCGTTTTTCGGCCGTTTACACTCTGCCTACCCTGCAAGGGATTGTGGGCTTGATATGTGTATGAGTAGGTATACTTAACTGATTCTCTCTTCTGTAAGGAACATGATATTTCCGATAACATTAATAAATAACATGTTTGACTGTAAGTTGCTTTCGTCCACCTATACTACACGTTGTCCGGTCTGTAATCTTAGCTCTATTAGTTATTATTCTGTGGCTCTATTGAGATTTGGTGAACTTACAAAATGACACTGCACAGGCAGTATTACAATTGGAAACTATGACTTTTGCCATGACTTTTGCCATCAGTTTTAGCGACGCCTCTATAACTGCATAGACTGCCGCGCCTCATTTGCCTTTTATTTGGCAGAATTATGCATACATACACATATCACGCCTATAATCCCTTGCGGGGTAGGCAGAGCGTAAACGACCGCAAAAACTGGCATTTACGCCACTCCTGACAAGTATTTGAGGGACATTCGGGAAATTGTGTATCGCCATAGTGCCAGGTTGTCAGCCCATCGCCTAAAATTGCAAAACACTCAATTGACACGGCGATTGATTGTAAATTGACATTAATATCAACTAACAGGTGGGCGCTGGCATTGCTCCTACACCCATTGTTCGGTCAATGCTAATATATAAAGCTAAATATTCATTTTATTGGACAAGAACATTAGCAGTTAATCTGTACAGCCTACAGTAGACTAGGAATTAGATACTTATTCAATATAATAGTTGTTCTACAGCTGGCTGATTGGCTAACTGTTTAGAAGGTACTAGGAATGTTTATTTGTAAAAGGAAGTATTTAGTTTCAGTTGTGAAATTCAGTTGTATCATTGAAGTGAATCATGACGGTTATTTACTTTTAAATCTGGTCCTGGCACCGTTGATAACGCAAATCTTAAAAAAGTTTAAAAAAATGCATATATTCAAGGGGTGAGCCCATGAAATTGAACAACTTTCCCCAAGACCATAGGTTAAAATATGAAAAAACGTTGGGCCTGCCATACAAAATGTTCCAGCCGACCAAACCTTTTTTTATATATTTCGACCTATGTTCTTGGGGAAGTTGTTCAGTTTCATGGCCTGTCACCCCTTAAAATATTTGGCTTAGTGAACAGCAGCTAATATTTTTACGTTCTGTATTATTATGAAGATATAACAATCATAATAAAACATGTACCAAAATAAAATTTATTTCATAAAATAATATGCATTTTCCTATTATTTTTATCGCTTGCTACTATAAAAACCATAGTCGGCTCTTATATTTTAATCCTTGCCTTCGATGACAATTCAACGTTCAGAAACTTAGTGGGAAGCTTGATTTATGATTATGACAAAACCACTCTTACAAAAAGGAAATCTCCTATAATACCCGTTTATTTGACCGGCCAACCCTTAGGGCCAACCCGACTACGAAGAGCCTTTTCTAGAACCTTTCCACACCCGTGCAGTATTTACTTGCATTTTAAAATGAGCCCTCATTTTGCGAATAAGTATTTTTGTAGACAATCTTTAGGTGTACTTAGATGGCGCTAAGCTAAACTGAAAAAACATATTTACATAGAAACGTCTGTAAATAGATGAGATGTGTTTAACCTCCATTATCAAAATTTAAACTTTGTACAACGCCATCTGGTATGTCATTAAAAAAAGTTTATGGACTGTCAGACAGTAAAGTAACCATTCTGTTGCGCCTAAATGAGGGTCATTAATAACTTCTTTGTTGAAAGTAGAACCGACAATCTCAAATCTTATTCAACCTGCATTTCACCACTATTTTCCTTCAAAAGGGATGGTGCTGCCTGTTCTCCGGGACTATAATTGAGTACATCTTATACTACTATTAGTGTAATTATAATTAAAATGTGTATTGTCATACACTACTGCCATTATTGCTTTTTCATAGAATAAATGATTTATCCATCTATTTACAATGGACATTTACTGTTGATTTGTTCACATTCCTGTGACATATTATTTCAAACTGGAGTGAGGCCATCCTAATAAACTCCATTTCACTGCTGGCAAATCTATGGACTATGCACAGGATCAGATTAAAAAGTTTCCAGTTGGATCCAAAGTTAAATGGATTTGTTACGAAGGCGTTCAGCACTTATAGATGCTTGATAATATCAAAACGCATTAGTGAAGACAATCCCCATACAATCACTATCCTTCTATTAATCCTGCGGTATTTCGAGACATACGTGGTTATATAGAGAGATAAATTCCTGTTTTATACCACCACTAAGATAACAAACTTATATGTTCGAGAAATACTGTATAATCTGTAGTTAAAGATGGACTTAATTTTATGAAAAGGTTTATGAAGGGGTCTTGATTTTATCGGTGGATTTATTGTATGTTACTTAATTTTGTTTTAATGTTCTGCTTTTATTAGTTATTACTATAGTTTACATCAATTACAACACACACACGCGCGCCTTTAAATCCTTGCAGGGTAGGCAGAGCGTAAACGGTCGCAAAAACAGACATTTACGCCACGTCTGACAAACATTTGAGGGTCATTCAAAAAATTGTGTATCGCCATAGTGACAGGTTGTCAGCCCATCGCCTAAATTTGCACTACACACCTTCCAATTCCCTAGTCGTCTCTTAGGACTCCCGCGGGAAAGAAATGGGGTAATGCTAATACTTTAAAATTTGCAGGCGTGATCAGATGAAACTGAACAACTTTTTCTATAGAGGCTATGTAGGCAAACGCAGAAAAAACATATCAGGTGACTGACTTTCTATGAAAATTGGAAAAAAAGTATTTAACCAACATAGACTCCATAGTAAAAGTTGTTCAGTTTTATGGTCTGATCATGCTGCAAAGTTTTTGGTACACAGTCCCTTACCTTATTTTTTTTATATGTTTGTTGTCTTCTTGTAAACTTTGATCGTTGATTTGACCATTAAATTACACAAAATACCTTTTTCATAATTTATCTATAGCTTATGTAAGGGACTAAAAGCCTCTTAGAGAGTGCCGGCGATGTATAATCCTTCTAAGGAGAGAAAACGAGATTTGAATGTGTGGGTAGGAACCTTGGAAGGCTTTATTAGTCAAAACTAGTGGCAAGGAAGGTCAACATTTGATACTAATTGCTTTAAAATAAATGGATAACAGCCTAGCATAGCAGATAGCGTAATAAAGGTAAGAATTTAAAAAAAAACTTATACACGGTGTAAAAACATTTACTGCAAATATTTTAAGAGGTGAACCAGTTTGTGAATCTGAATAACTTTTCCCAAGGAAAAATAGGTCAAAATATACAAAAATGGCCCTCTCATACAAATTAACCCGGCCAGCTATAGGTACAAATATTTTTATAATATTTACTAATATTTATTTTTGGATGTATTTTTATTTTATATATTTTTATATCTGTTCCTGTCACTCTTTGCTCTCGCACTGCTCTATTTTCTATTTCTATTTCCTCCACCCAAAGGTTGTCTGGAAGAGATCGCTTTTAGCGTTTGCGCATTCTAGCCTAAGATGTTCGTGTTACTTACATTGTTTATTTTTGTGCAATAAAGTTTTTTTACTTACTTACTTACTAATTTTATCAAGAATTGTGGCTACGTATTGATAATGGTGCAAATTAAAGACTACCATATGATACAGACCTATATCTGTGATGTAACGAACACTGACCTTTAAACGACGAAGTATTAACCCTCACCAAGTCGTAAAAATACTATTATGCAACCTTTATACAACTCCTACACTTTATATGTTACTAGCGATTCAAGTTTATCGAACACGAGCGTGTTTCTGCTGAAGTGCTATGTGCTTTTTTCTTATAATAAACAATAAAACGCACACAGTAGGTAGGTAAATTGCCAATTCATCTACTAGACATGCGATCTAAAAATATATTTTGTGTACTTATACCTTTTTTAATGGGAAAAGAAAGATATGTATTCCTTATCTCACACTTTTTAAACTTTTTGGTACTTTTCATAGTTATAAATTCAAACTGGTTCTTACCGACGAATTATTATCGTTTGATATTAACTTATCTTAGTTTGCATCTTTGCATTAAAATATTAATCAAATACCATATGTCTAAATAGAATTAAGTGAAAAACAACTATATAACACACACTCTAACTGAATAACACACACACACCAAAATAATGCTTTGTAAAATCATTAATAAACTTATCACCAACCTTCTTATAATAATGATCTTACAAAAAAAAGCACATAGCATAATTAGGCACATCAATCAGCTGTATAAAGCGACGGACATAAAGCCTTTTTAACACCAGTAGCGACATAATATAAATCAAACCATACTTATAGCACCTGTTATAAGCGCAAAAAGTATTGGAGACAAATATGGACTTACCAAGTTACGACTACTAATACCATTCCAAAAACAACCTTAGCACTTAAATTTTATGATCTAAATAGACTGCTTAAATAACTTTGTAAATACTCACTGTACAAAATTGTTAGCAATTGAAATTATAGAAAAGTAAGAGCTATGATTAAAGTACTAAGGTCTGGATAAAATGAAAATGAAAAAAATGAAAATGAAATAACTTTATTCAATGTAGGATAGCATTATCACTTATTGACGTCATGATCGGTCATTGTAAAAAAAAGAAATTTGCATAACGCAATCTTCTTCTTTTTATAACAATTTTGTATTGTCCTAATAGAAAACCGGCTCGGGCGGGATAAAAAAATAAAAATAAAGGCACTGCCTCGGGGCTGGCCAGGTTAATCACACAGCACGTAACTTTACGCCACCACCATTTGTAAACGACATTTGTTTCAAATTTTAGTCAAGATTTCCAAAGCGTGTTATTAACATGCGTATAATTAACCGGACCCCCTGAACAGGAAAAACCCCCCAAAAAACCTGCCCAGAAGTGCTCCTACTCTAAATTAACAATCTTTCTAGGCCCTAAACTGCCCTAGCTAATTTTGGAAATAACGAATAATATATATGTATAGCCCAAAAATGGCTACATTAAAAAAAAAATATTATAATAATAACAAAAAATTGCAGTAGATAAATCTACTTGTTTCGTCTAATAAAATATTTACTTTATACATTTGAATTAAACCCATGGAGATTTATCTTGCATATAGTCTGATATTTCATAATAGCCTTTCTTGTACAATTTTTGTTTAATTACTGGTTTAAATTTATTTAAGGGTAAGTCTTGAATATCTTTAGGAAGCTTGTTATAAAAGCGTATACAATTGCCCTTAAAAGTTTTGCTTACTTTACTAAGCCTGCTCATGTGCACAGCAAGTTGCTCCTTATTTCTAGTGTTAAAATTATGCCTGTCACAATTTTTCTTAAAAGAATCTATATTTATTTTTACGTACACTAGATTTTCGTATATGTACTGTGACACAAATGTCAATATGTTGATTTCTTTAAATTTCTGTCTCAAGGAGACTCGAGGTCCCAATTTATAAATTGAACGAACAGCCCGTTTCTGCAAAACAAATATATTGTTCACATCCGCAGCATGGCCCCATAATAGTAAGCCATAAGACATTAAGCTATGGAAGTAGCTAAAGTAAACTAGTCTTGCAGTGTCTACATCAGTGAGATGTCTTATTTTTTTAACTGCGTATGCTGCTGAACTCAGTCTCTTCGACAATTTCTCAATATGTGGCCCCCATTGGAGCGAGGCGTCCAAAGTTATGCCTAAAAATATAGTTGAGTCCGCAAGGTCCAACTTTTCATCCTTTACCTTAATAATTGTAGAGCTTGGTTTAACATTTGGTAATACAAATTTGATACATTTAGTTTTCTTTTCATTCAATAGTAGGTTATTTACTGTAAACCATTGCACTACATCGGTAATAGCTTTGTTCACGTCATCATAGTTGAGTTGTTGCCTCTTTACTCTGAAAAGTAGAGAGGTATCGTCCGCGAACAAAACTATATCATGTTTTTCTTTAACTAGATATGGTAGATCATTAATATATACAAGAAACAAAAAAGGACCAAGAATCGAACCCTGCGGAACGCCCATTCTTATCTTTGATCCAGATGATCTTTCACCGTTGACATCGACCTTTTGGATTCTATTGTTAAGATATGATTCCAAAAGACTAAGAGCGTGGTCTTTTACGCCGTAGTGATGTAGCTTCCTGACCAGAGTATCATGATGAACACAATCAAACGCCTTGGACAAATCACAAAACACACCTACTGCATCATAAGATTCCTCCCAGGCTTCGATTATATGATTGATGAGATCCACACCTGCATCAGTAGTAGAGCGACCACGTGTGAAACCAAATTGCTGCAGGTGCATTAAGTTATTACGATAAAAATGTCCTTGCAATTGATTTAAAATAACTTTTTCAAAAATTTTACTTAGTGTTGGTAGTATTGATATAGGTCTGAAATTAGTAGGGTCAGTAGTACTACCAGCTTTAAACAAGGGAATAACTTTACTATGCTTCATCAAGTCAGGAAACACGCCACTGTCTACACAGTCATTAAAAATACATGCTAGGTATGGAGAAATGCAATCGATTATGGAACTAATAATTTTAACAGAGAGGCCGTGGAGATCTGAAGTATTTTTCATTTGTAAACTTTTAAATACTTTTATTATTTCAATGTTACTAACGTGAGAAAATTTAAAATATTTATCACAATGGTTTACATTATCTTTTAGAATAGATTCAGCGAGAATAGGGCATGAGTTTAACGATTTGGTAGTCGAAACTGGAATATCAGTAAAAAATTGTTCAAAAGCGGAAGCTACTTCCAAATTAGTATTTTTAATTTCATCGTTTATCATAAGTTTATAATTTTCATTACGACGTTTAGAATTTCCAGTTTCATTATTTACAAATTTCCAAGTGGTTTTGATTACGTTTGTGCTATTCTTTATATTATTTTTGATGAAGTTAGATTTAGCTATTGCACAAACGTTTCTAAAAGTTTTAGAGTAACGTTTTACATAATCAGCAAAAGTTTTTGATTGATTATATGTTCTTTCTTCATACAGATCGTATAACTTCTGCCTGCTTCTATGAATTCCAACTGTGGCCCAGTCACTAAATGATAATTTTGTGTTAACTTTAATTTTCTTAGATTTAAATACATTGTCATATTCTTTTTTGGCAAGACTAAATACTGCGTTATATAATTTATTTGGATTTTCGTTATATGGCAATTCAGGTAATTTTTGCAAAATATTTTCTCTATATCGATTTAGCCTACTTTCATTTACCGGTACACACGTAATATCTTGTTTAGGTGCCTGCTCAATGTTAATTTTGAAAGAAGCTAATTGACCCGTATGGTCGGAGCTTAATTTATTTATGACAGCCGCATCTTCAGGTTTAATGTTGGTAAAGATATTATCTATGCACCTGGCTGAGGTAGGTGTGATTCTCGTTGGCACCGAAATAAGATTCACTAGGTTGTAACATAAAAGAAATGATAGAAACCTATTACTGATATTAGAATTTTCAAGAATATTTATATTGAAATCTCCACATACAATAATCCCTTTATTGGATTTGCACAAGTAAGTTGGTATTCGACCAATGTGTGATGCAATTCTGGACGACCTCAGATTCTTTTTGGCAGTACAACTTTCACTTTTTGCAAGATGTATGGGGCTACCATGCAACCGACCATACAGGTAGTTTACTGTATGGGTCGCAAAACATTGTTACTGCATTTTAGGTTGCATCAGAGAGCTTGAAGTTATTATTTTAAATTGATCATCTGATTTGATTATAAAAACCTTTTTACAATTAGTGCAGTAGGTACTTTTATTAATCAAGTACTGTTTTGTGATATTTGTTATTTTTCTTCAACTTGATGATATTAATTCCTCATAGGAAATAACAATAGCGTGAAATTTTACTAGTGACCGATAGACGAATCTCAAGACGGGCTGGTGATAAATAAGGAGCAACTTTCGACATATGACAAACATTATGTGAGTCTCCATAATAGGGTTGAGTTTTGGGTAATAAAATACGAGACTTGGATGTTTAAATTAGTATCTAAAATTAGAATAGGTCTCATTCATCGGTTTTAAAAATCAATATAAGATTTATTAAAATAAGAAACAATTCAAAGGTTTCTATTTTGATGCCATCCTTATAGTGACGTCACAAAATCATTTTTCATATAAAATTTCATTTTAAAAAGTAGTATCATTTGATTAGTAGGTAAAGACACAAGCCAACTACTTAAATCAGCTAATCGACAATTTGTACGGGAGGTCCAAATTTGTTTCGAATTTCGACCTTAGTTCCTTGGGGAAAGTTGTTCTTTATCGCCAACCCGACTTGAGTTTTCGCTATCAAAAGTAGTAAAATTCCACACTGTAAAAAAAATCTTACAAATTTGTACCTAGGTAAATTATTTCCGAAGTTTGACATTTCATCATCTGATTAAACAAGTCAATGTAGAGATCTATATTTTTATAGTTAATAACCCACTTACAAAATTGACATTGGCACAGGTCTATTTATTCAAGTGAGTTCTCACGAAAATATCCACCCACATTAATATTAATGGCATGCAAAGAAAAGAAACATCTAAATATGAATAGTACCAATTTAATAAGTAGTGCTATCTAAATACAAGTATTTAGTCTTTGACGTATTTTACAGTTTCAAGTTATAGTGTATGCCTAAAGATTAGGTTTTTTGTTTAGTTTCAAATGTGGCAGCAAACCTTTTTACACGACTGCCCGACCAAAAAAGGAATGTAATGTTTTTAGAGTTCATGTATGTATGTATATATGTGCGATTCTTTAAAGGACTGAAACTCGTTAACCGCTGAACTGAACAGATTCGAATGGGAATTGTATCAGAAGAATCCTTATTTTACCCCGAATGTCATAAGTTTTATCTCGGAAAGCAGTCGTATTTACAATTTATTAAATGTATTATAATTGTTATAGGTCTTAGTTGGACCAGCCAGCTGCGCACACGCATCGGCTGTCCTTGAGAACGCGCGTGCCTCATTCAGACATTCAAATTTCGAACACATTGATTACAATGGTGTTCTGTGTCGTATTTTATGATACGATAAGCTTTTCGTCAATAGGAAAAGTTGTATACTTAACTGCAATCAACTTCAACTGTCCTATGCTGGACATGGGCCTCTCCCAAATGGGAGGTATTTGCCATACCACGCTCGGCAGGCGGATAGACGAGCGCAGTGCAAGATGTTGTTTTCACAGGGAACGCTAGTGCCGATTTCCTGCATTCATCCCTTAGTTTAAGACACCTTCGGGTAGAAATAGGGTCATGCTATTCTACGCAAGCACTACAACGCCCCAAGGGCGCAATTGGGCTGGCTGTTTGAACAACCACATAAACTTCTCCGGGTGAGCCCTTGGTCTGTCAGGTGTAGGTTTTAAAGCCCCAGGGCTAAAATCTAAGTGTCAAGTCCTGAAAAAAAGCTGAAGCGTAAGGTCGTTACCAGCTTATGTACAGGATTCATGAAGAAGTCTAAGCAAGTATCTTGTTATTCGCAATCTCAAATTTTACCTTCAAACAGCAACAATACCATCCGCCATTCACAACTCAAACTAAATTGCACATTTCGTATCGGATTGCTCGTAAATGGTTTGAACAAATTAAGTAGTTCTATTGTTATTTTTTTGCGTTCTGATATAGCTGTGCCTCGGCGCGTCTGTTAGTTTTCGACCTATGCTTAGGTACGAAAGAATTTAGGCTGATAGAGTAAAAAAACCTACATTGGTCACGGTTTACGCTGGCTCGGCAAGGCTTGATTTTGTTTTTGGTAGTAAGAAGCGTAAACAAAGTTTCTGGTAAAGTAGGGCGTTTATCTATAATGGATTCAAAATAATCTGAAAAAGATCTTATACGGAAAATTTTGAGTTTCAAGAAGTTTCGAGGAACTCTCCATGTAGGAGGTAAAGCTTTGACAATGAGTAGGTATACCTATAACTGCTATCTGTTAGATCTTCGACAACAACGTTTATTTTTCAGAATTTTATGGCTGTCATTGTCTAAATAAAATTGGTGTAAAAATCATGGTCGTGCGCTATCCTCGCCTTAACTGATCAAGGTACTTGAACATACATATATCACGCCTTTACAGTAGGCAGGGCGTGAACGGCCGTACAAAACGGACATTTCGTCTGACATACATTTGAGGATCATTCAGACGATTGTGTATCACCATAGTAACAGGTTGTAAGCCTGTCGCCAAAAATTGTAACCTTCAAGTCCCTTCGTCACCTCTCACGATACCCACTGGAAAGAAATGGGGTGATGGTACTCCAAGCCGACATCACATGGCATCGAAAAGCAGCCATCAAAAATCAATTACACATCACAGAACAACCAACCAATCTAACTGGTCAATTACCTAATTATTTCACTGCAGTTAACATGTTGTTAACTGCACATTCGTTTCATTTTCGCTTTCGACACATTTCGATCGAACGTCAGATCGGCGAAGATTCGCGCTCGTGCGCAACCGCGAACGAGGACTTTAGGGTTGCCAGATATTTTTAGGTTCCGAAATCGTGGACTCGGCAATTGACTTTCACCGTAGCCGTATCAAAAATAAAATAAATAATAATAGCCTGGACAGTTCACACAACGCCATCTAGCCCCAAACTAAGCAAAGCTTGTACTATGGGAACTAGATAGCTGATATTAATACTTAAATACTTTTTTTTTAATCAGACTAAACCCAGACTAAACACAAATATCGGAAAATGACTCAACAAAAATTTGTGTGTTGTGGGAATCGAACCCTTGGCGTAGAAGGCATGGGTACTATCCGCTACGCCATCGGGCCAGTCAAAGAATACAAAGAATACTAACTAGGGAAGCCGTTGAAGGTGATAGAGAGAAAACAGTCTCAGGAAGTTTTTAGAACAGGGCAAAATGACAAAATGCTAAATTTCAAAACTACATTTACAATTTTAGATAACTTGCAAAATATTAATTCAGGATTCGAACCTGCGACTTTCGCTATCACTAGAAGCGACTCCTTTACAAGTGTATATTGATGCTAGTAACGCGTGGCATGACTTCATCTACTGGGTTATTTTTGCACCGAATTCCCAGCGACTGTAGCCGAAGCAATGAAAACCCTCGATCAATTGAATACCAAATTTCACCCCATATCAGCACATTACTATTAATGGGATAAGTCCGCCTTTGTGCCTTACTTTTTCTGTTATTTTTGTGTTTTTTATTTAGTGCAATAAAGTTATTACATACATACATACATACTATTCTAAGGCACCACACGGGTGAGCCAGCCCTACGTATGATGATCAACATAAAGCAGTACAAACATGCACAAACGCATAATTATTACGAAATTATGATCTGATAAGGATCCAGTTCCTGCGAGGAGGT
This sequence comes from Tuta absoluta, assembly GCA_027580185.1. Lineage (NCBI taxonomy): Eukaryota > Metazoa > Arthropoda > Insecta > Lepidoptera > Gelechiidae > Tuta > Tuta absoluta. The sequence continues at coordinate 11,553,167 of JAQAHW010000015.1, forward strand.
CACTTATTACAGTACGGCCGTCCCAATAAGCCATATTTAATAGCAGATTCATGCTAATGCTATGACAGGGGGTACATTCCTTTTGTATACATCTCCTATAGTATGGAACTGACAGCTGTCAAATATGACTTATTGAAATGGCCTTACTTTAATTCATCATTATGTATTCAGTATGTATGAGCTAATGATACACTTGTATATCAAGACGTGACTAATTAGAGTATTTTTGTATTGATAATTACAATTTTATTGAATAAAATTTACTGATCCAATAAAATTGATGTAGTAATTATTTGTTAACTATTGTATTCTTTGATTCTATATTATATATATATATATGTCGTAACGGCCGAAAATCAGATAGTAGGCTAGCAGCTATAATTAATTTTAACATTAAGATCAGGACGCGAAGTACCAAAACCAAGGAACGATGAAAGGTCATTTGAGCCTTGCGCTACGCCCGATCGCTCAAACAACACTGCCTCGGAATCTCTCTGTTCCCAAAAATGCCTTTAGCCAAACCACTTGACACAATATGTCTACTACATGCTTCGACCGACGCCAACGCATAGGTACTCAATTAATGCTCTTTCCATAAAATACATCAAAAAGTGCACTTTACTTCATTCCTCAGGTTTAATACCTCACGCTCCGACACGGCCTTCCTGACTTACACACGTCCTCGTGTGGTCACAAGTAGCTATTTCATAATATCGCTCGGTTATCCTGACAGACATACTCTAGCTTATAGCGCATAAAACATAATAATCTGGCTAGACTCCTGCCCTGAACAAAGATCTAGTTGTTCACAATAGTTCGCTTCGTTCCTTTGAACATGTGAACAGGTCTATATCGGTGAACTGCAAGAACCGAAAGCAGCTCAGCATTCATTGCGGTTTTAAGTATCTTTGATCCAAAGTACTTGCTAAGTTAGCTATCCTGTTTGGTACTTACTTACTTACTTCCTAATACTTGTTTGTTAAATTTGACTTAGTATTCATAACAACAAATCTATTATCTCCAAATCGTTCAAGTATTTTTCACGTTGGTGTTATTATTTGCTAAATAAATAAACAGGCCCATATTCGTTTGCACTTCAAAAACTTCTCATAAGCCATCCAATACGTTTTTACACTTACATGATTAGTAACTATGCACTCTTTTACTGTGCTGTCGAACTTAACAGCTAAAGAAATAACATTTATCAGAAACTCATTACTATTTCAACTTTGACATTAAGGTTACGGGTTTATTATGTGACAGACTACAAGTTGAGTGTGAACCATAAATTTTCAACCCACTTGAACCAGCCGTTTTCGTCGCTTTCTGATAACTTAAATCACTTTACTACTTATTGAAAGACAAGTGCCCATAAAACAATATTCTAACTTGAATACAATACAATAATTGATACGAGTACCGCAATAAAGTCTTTTGTTGCATCTGACCACCGTGGCAACGGTCACAGAGCTTCCCCACCATGGGTCACTCAACACTGTCAATCACAGTCACAGATCCCCGCCACGGATCTCAGGCCGACACCACCACCTTGTGGCACGCCTACTGGTAACACCGGTTACCTGGAGCGACATCATACATAACAGTAATGACCACAGTAATCACCTACTTGGTCAAGTATGATGCCCTCAACGAATCCATGCGTCCATCAAAGACACCATCTGATCACACAGATCAGCAAAGCGGATGGTGAATGAGCCACTGCAGCTGGCCACTCACCCGATCAGATCATAGTTCCCCGGGCTATATCTGACCCAACACAACATGAGACCTCACTGTCTCCACAATTGAGACCACACTGTCTCCACCATGGCACGCGCTCCTCCCGCAGAGGTCTTAAGTCAGAGTCAATAGGTAGGTACGGTGATCACAGTCATAGTATATAGTCGTGAGGGGTCGGGAGGACAAACGCGTCCATCACTGCCAGCAACAAAAACTTTAACTGCTACTATCATCTGATTCATTATACAATTTTATGGGTACTTTACTTTCAGTCATTTTAGCTTTCTATCGCAGTAAAGCACATAACAGCTATGTATGAAGATAGCCAGATTACGTTTTCCTGCTCATGAAAGCAAATCAATATTACTTAAGCAAATCACTATAGCCATACGATTCAGTACTTCTAAAATGAAAACATAAGTCCATTTCAAAATGCAACTTTTAACAATCGTTTCTATTATCACATTAGATCCATTCAATGCTTATCAAATTAAAAATAATTCTTATTTGATTCCACCTTTACAAAGCATGTATTGATTTGAACTAAGCACTGCTTTGAGAGCTTAATTTTCATAAATTGCTTCACCGAGTAGGTGATTTAATATTTCTCAATTAATCTTCCAAGTTGACAAAATAACTTAATGAAATCTATTTTTTTTTTTAAATGATAGGTACCTAATTAATATCACATACCAATACTCAAATATCAATTGCATTCAATATGCAATTTACTATCTACTTCTTTCGTCGAAGTCAGTGCTATAAAATTCTATATTACTTACACAACATAGCCACGTAATCTATGCTTTAACTACATCAACCCATTGTATCCAACAACAAACAGTTTTTTTGTTTTGTTTTGTTTTTACCGAAACAAGATATTAATGTGGTTCACGCAGAAATATACACAACGTCCTTATCCAGCTGCTCTATTTATCACCACCACGGCAAAGCACTTCGTTACCTTATATAAAAATTATTACTTCATAATTAAAAAACGCTATACGCATTTAAGTTAATCTTCATAAGTTACAGTCATGATCATGCTTAACCATATCATTGTGATGTTTGTTTCTAAATCCCTAATGATATAAGTTAATTAACAAAAGAGTTTTTGCCAGACTTGCATTATGAAAACAATACAAAGATCTCGCTGATTTCTCCGAATACTACCTATGGTAACATGTGTTGAACAACGGGTATCAGTAATACGCGTGGCTACAACCCTCAGTCATTTGGGACATCAATGTCCCTTTTAGAACAATGCTTTTTTTTATACCTCTAAGATAACATAATAGAGCTACAGCAATGCTTTAAAATGTTTTCTGCACTATAAGGAAATACTATAACCATTATGATTATTTATTAGCCATTCATTCGTTTTAAAACTCAAGTGTGTTTCTCACAAACGAAATAAAAAATCCAACGCGAGAGTGATTCTCAAACTGAAAGTTGTAGAGAACAATGTCTTCTGGCAATAGGTACAGTACTTAGCATTCCCGGGACTCTGAACCAGCAACAAATTGTTCAGTTTTAAAAAAACATGTCTCATGAAAATCAAATAGGTACGTACATTCCTTTCGTACAATATCTATGTTAAAATTCAAATCACGTTTATTGCAAACAACAAACACAAAATCTTTTCTTCTTCCGAAAATCGCTCTATCTTTATAGGTACCAACTCCACAAAATCTTTTTTTTTCAAAAGTTTTGTATAAATGCATTTCTGCACCAGGTAATATTAAATATCAATTGCAGTAAAGATTGAGAACCAGTCGCTATTCCCAAACCAAAACACAACGCCTTGGTTCTCATAGGTACTTGAAAATACCCTTTTTTACGCCGTTATCAAATAGCCGTCCCATAGTTTGACTTAAGGTTTGTTAAACTTAGTTCTAAAAATAGACTGATTTATCCATTTCCAAAAGTTTAAAAACACGCTAAATAATATTTTACTGTAACGATACATGCGTCACTTTATTAACAAGTAGTAAGTAAGCAATAATGCAATGCAATAATTGCAAAAGATCAGAAATCCTTCTTTACACAATAAAATACGAAATCAAAACTTCTAGACTAGGCCAGGAATTGAACCTGAACCTTCATGTTCCTTGTAACGGTCTACCAACTGTGCCAACGAAAACAAAATGCGTGTGCAACTAACTGTGCACAACAAAACTAAAACATGTTTCTTTTTATTTGATAATTTTCGATTACAGAGACATCTTCCAATCATCACAACGTCATCCATTGACAAAGAAATTAATTAATCTTTATGTTTTTGTGAATCTAATTCATTATCCAAAATAATTATTTAATCGAGTGATTTTTCATCAATCAATAATGCCAATTAAAATCCGATAAAATTGTCTCCAGTCCAACTTAGGTCCACGTTTATAAACAAATTCAGTAGATTAACGTGTGGCAATCATTACCGTACTAAAATAATAATTATGACACAAACTGAAAATTGCCAACATTACTAATGCGCGGCAAATAAAAATCATCAGCAACCAATAACATCAAATCGCTAGAAAATAATAGTATGGAAAGAACTGGCCTGAATTATTTGTGGTCCAAGAGCATTCTCTGCAATCTGCATTTCCGCTTACAACTGGTATCTTCGCCACGAAAGTCATTTTAGTCACGATCACTAGGTCCACAAGTCTATCACTATGGCACTACATTACAGTTTGTAGGTCTCAATCCCACTTCTGATGTCGTAACGGCCGAAAATCAGATAGTAGGCTAGCAGCTATAATTAATTTTAACATTAAGATCAGGACGCGAAGTACCAAAACCAAGGAACGATGAAAGGTCATTTGAGCCTTGCGCTACGCCCGATCGCTCAAACAACACTGCCTCGGAATCTCTCTGTTCCCAAAAATGCCTTTAGCCAAACCACTTGACACAATATGTCTACTACATGCTTCGACCGACGCCAACGCATAGGTACTCAATTAATGCTCTTTCCATAAAATACATCAAAAAGTGCACTTTACTTCATTCCTCAGGTTTAATACCTCACGCTCCGACATATATATAATATTAATAATATTATCTAGTGTAGTATATTATAATATGGTATTTTATGATTTAGTATATTTATTAATGTACACTGTCTAATCTTACCTTTATTTTATGCACTACTCTCTTCTTCCCTTTGATTTCTCCTCCACCCAAAGGTTGTATGGTAGAAATCGCTTTCAGCTATAAGGCCGCCTTTGCGCATTTTTAGTTTAAGTTTTCCTGTTATTTATTTGTGTTTCGAATGTGCAATAAAGTGTTTTTACTTACTTACTTACTAGCGGTCCAAAAAAACAATGTCGTTTCTATGTACACTATAATATGTAAATCAGGCAGTAGGCAGTCAAGAATTCATGTTTTGACAACATGCCCCCTTAATAGCTAAATCGTAGGACAAACTTATCGCCATAATTGATCTGTTACAAATTCAGAATTTCAAAATTAGGTATCATAATATTATACAGAATGGTAAAATATAAGCTCCAAATTATTTTAAGGAGTGAAATTGAAATTGAAATTCTTTATTCAATGTAGGATAGTATTATCTAATCATATCACTTATTTACGTCATGAACCGTCATTGTAAAAAAAAGAAATTTGTATCACACAGTTTTCTTTTTTTTAGAACAATTTTGTAATGATAATGATAGATAATGATAGAAAACCGGCTCGGGCGGGATAAAAAATAAATAAATAAAGACACTGCCACGGGGCTGGCCAGGTTAATCACACGGCATGTAACTTTACGCCACCACCATCTGAAAACGATATTTGTTCCAATCGAAGTCAAGATTTTTAAAGCGTGTAGTTTACATGCGTATAATTAACCGGACCTCCTGAACAGTAAAAACTACCCAAAAAACCTGCCCAGAAGTGCTCCTACTCTAAATTAACAATTTTACCAGCCCCTAAGCTACCCTACCTTTTTTGGAGTGAACCAGCCCATGAAACTGACCGACTTTCCCTAAGGAACATAGGTCGCAAAATTACAACATACGGTCCAATTTTATCATGTTCCGACCTACGTTACATAAATACATGCAAATATCACGCCTATATCCCTTGCGGTTAAGGCAGAGCGTAAACGACCGCAATATCGGACATTTACTTCACGTTTGACAAACAATTGAAGGCTATAGAAAATTGTGTATCACCATAGTGACAGGTTGTAAGCCCACCGTCTAAAATTACAATACACATGTAACCCTCGAGTTTCTTAGTCGCATCTTTCGACACCTACGAGAAAGAAAAGGGGTGATGCTATTCTGCCTAGCTGCAATCACACGGCAATCGACCTATGTTCCTTGGGAAAGTTTGTTCAGTTTCATGGGCTGGTGACAGCCGATGTGGCGCAGTGGTAGTGACACTGCCTGCGACGCAAAGGTTTTGGGTTCGATTCTCAGTGGGGCACTCTCATCACAAAGTTGATAATTTATCACTTTGTGAATGTGTTCCCGGTCTGGTTAGGACATTGCAGGGTGAACCAACTGATTGTCCGAAAAAGAAATGGTTCCGTGCTTCGGAGGGCACGTTAAGCCGTCGGTCCCGGTTGCTGTCTATGATTACTTAGACGGCGGTCGTGACACAACCATGACAGAGGCCTACTAGTGGTAGCAGGCGGTTGAAAAACTCTGACACCAGGGTCCATCGGGTCGTTGGACGACTCGGTGTCCCACACGAAAAGAGAGAGATGGGCTGGTTCGCTCCTTAAAATATTTGCCGCTAATATTTTTACATCCTTTATAGTTGTAAGTCTAAGTATTAATTGTTTTATACACGGCCAGATAACCAGTTTCTAAATCTATGCAACTAGGGGAACTTGTTTAAGCTAGTTTGGCCATTTATTCTAACAGCAGAACTTTGAGTCACCTAAGTATCCACCTTATACTAGTTTTCCATACAGATATTACCATTACCCAGTATATTTTGACCTCTTTCGCAGATCATACCTATTCAAATCTAGTATGGCTTAGTCACTGAGACCAGTTTAACTTGTTTCTTGTATAAATGAATACTTCGGACAAATTTATTCATCAATCGCCGTAATTCAACTATTAATAATGTCTTGCAGATACATTGCTTCGATTTGCAGTGTAAAGATAGAAAATTGTAGATAGAGTAAAGATATAGTACCTTTAGATAGAGTCATAGCCGTGTGATGCCGGCTTAGAATAGCATCACCCCATTTCTTACCCATGTGTGTCGTAAGAGGCGACTTAGGGACTCGGGGGTTAGATGTGTATTGCCATTTTAGGCGATGGGCTGACAACCAGTCACTACAGTGATACACAGTTATCTGATTGACCATCAAACTTTTGTCAGACGTGGTGTTAATATCCGTTTTACGGCCGTTAACGCTCTGCCTACCCCGTATGGGATATAGGCGTGTATGGCTAGTTTATCGTGTTTCTAAATTATTAGAGTCGTTTATTTTTGCCCTATATAGTTTCTTGACCATTGTCCGAACCCAATTTATGGTTTTGTGTAATTTTAGATAAATGCTAACATACTTTCGTTTGCAGTGGGTAAAACGACTTACATTGGGTTTTTACATGGTGTAAATATTTTATAATATTGATTTAGTTATAGACCTTAAAATTTATACCTATTGATTATATGAGCTAGGTACTACACATTGAACCGAAAAATTTGGCAAGTGTAAAAAAATTGCACAAAATTTAGGTAATTAGAGCTTTACAGATACCCATGTCGCAATTATTCGCAATTACACAAAAAAAAAATAAGAAATGTTCAACTTAATATGTTTAATTTAGCGTTGCTATGCTGGGGTGAGTTGGGTATTAATGGCGGTCTATGAATGCGCCGCGATTTCGCACGCATCGCTCTGGGCATGTGTTGTCCCTTTCTCGCTCGCGGGGCGAGGGCGGCGTGCGCGCGGGCCGCCTGGTGGACGCCAGGCGGTGATTTCTGCACCGCACTCAGTCACTCGAAACCGTTCGGACAGGAGGGTATCGCGTATTGTGCGGATTTCCCGCCACGCGTTTTGTGATGCCGCGTGTAATGGACGATTCTATTTGAGATCGCGCGTGTTGATGCATCGTATTATTGTGTTTCTCCTGGGTTGTACTGGAATGCCAGGCTTAGTGATTGTTGGATGTCTCGACGTCTTCCACGTGAGCGTCGCGTTGAATAGGCATCAGGTGGCCATTTTGGCCCGCGTTTGTACGGCCCAAATTCGGGTTGGGTCACGCGTAATGACTAATATCAAAGTGGAATACGAACAGAAGCTGTGAGTGGTTTGACGTGAATAACGCGCCAAGGCTGAAGTGGAATGCTGGGTGTCGATATCTTTTCCACCCAGCCCTGTAAGTACCCACGGAATCCCGATTTGATCCATTCCCTGAACTTCCTTTCTCCGTTGGGTATTTTATGCATTTGGACCGGCACGTTGACTGTAAGTGTAAACCTGGTTGTTTAGTATAAAACTGTTTATTCGTGTTAATGGTGTGTTCCCTTTAGTCATATTTGTTGTACCATATCATTGTGACTCCTTAGTACGAATTGCGGAATTCGTGGGGTGATATAATTTGGAGGTACTTACTTATAATCTAGTGCTAATACGTGTGACGTAACGCCAGATCGGCAGACGGTATTTACTACCGACTTGAGTTATGTAAGGGTTGGAACACATCATTTGCCAATTTCAATCAACTTAGTTAATTAAGTTAAATAGATTTAGGTTCACGTTTAATTCATAGTATGCGCTGCTATATTGTGCAGCGTATGCTATTTAGCGCTGCGTAACGCAGCCATTGTCTGCCTCCAGTTGAACTCCTGGTATTTTGTTCGAAATTTACCTGTGTAAATCGCTTCCACTGCGGGAGTTTAGCTTGGAATTAGACAATTTTTGGTAGCAGAGCGTGGTTCAGAAAACCACTAGATTTAAGATTATTTTTAGTATAAGATTTTTTAATCTACCTACATAAAAAAAATATATTTATTGTGATTGTAGTGGGTGCCCTGTGTAGAATATCCTATCGGTAGGATCAGGGCCAATCAATTAGTGAATTGCTTGTTATTATCGTTGTGTTTACCCTGTGCGGATATCCTAACGGTAGGATCAGGGCCGATTGTCTATTTTTTTTTATTGTAAGGTTCGGTGTTACTTTGAGTTGGTACCATGGCTCCCACAATTACACAGCTTCAGGCAAAAATTAGAACGCACCTAATTTGGTTCGCGACTAAGCAGGCGATGGTCGGTCGCGGGGACCGAGAGGACGCACTCATCGCTTGTGCGCAACGGATTGACGAACGGGTCGCGGAGGTGTTGGATTGCCTCACTGGATGCGAGGAGTTATTTGATGGGACGCCTGATGAGGAGGTCAAACTTACGGTCCGGACGAATGTGACCCAGTGCATGGAGATGGGGCAGGAGATCCAGCAGGCGGCTGCTGTGATCACCAGGCGTAGAGCTGGGGAGCCGGACCCACCCCATGGTCCGCGGGGACCGGGGGTGCAAGTGCCCCTGCCGGCTGTGGCGATTCCGGTCTTCCACGGGGACTACATGGATTGGACCCGATTCCAGGATCTGTTTGACAGTGTGATTCATAACCGCACTGACTTGCAGCCGGCATATAAAATGGCACAATTGATGGCCAAGCTGCAAGGTGAGCCCCATGAGCTGGTAAAGCATCTACCAGTCGATGATGCAAATTACGAGGCGGCTCGCGGTTTGCTGATCGAGAGATACAGCAACAAACGTCTCATGATTGACCAACTCCTGGAACAGTGGCTCACCGTGCCGACCATCACACGAGGGACGGACCTTAGGGCCAAGGTCCTTAACCCTGTCTGCGTTGCAGTGAACGCTCTTGAGAGACAGGGGATGCCGGTGTCAGGCTATGATTATATCCTGGTCCACACGTTGTTGCGCCGCCTGCCGAGCGACATGGCCGCTCGTTTTGAACAGTCACACGGAGGTAAGACATCTGATTACCTCCCGACCTTCGAGGAGCTCAAGTCCTTCCTCGAGGCCGAGTGCAGGCGGGTAGATGCCCAATTTGGAGAGTCGCCTCACGCGGAGTCTGCGGCCGCTCGCCGCCCGGAACGGCCGGGTGCACAGGCGCGAGACGGTAAGAGTAGGCCACCCAGGCGATACAACGTCGCTAATTTGGAAACGAGGTGTGCCTACTGCAGAGAGGCGGGGCATCAGGTGACTGCGTGTGAGGAGTTCGCTGCACAGCGGGTGCAGAAACGTCGTGGTGTGGTGCAGCAACGGCGGTGCTTTAGGTGTATGGGGCCGCATCAGGTGCGAGAGTGCCCATCAAGCACCAACTGCAGGTACTGCCAGGGTGCCCACCATCAGCTCCTAGGCATGAACCGCAGCGGAGATTACGGAGGCAGAGCTGACGCGGGTCAGCGGACGGAGTCTGCCCTACCTAGACGGGAGCAACGCTCCCCACCCCCTCCAAGGAGGAGTCCTCTTCCACCAGGGTTTCAGGGACGAGGCCAGGGACATCAGCAGGTGATGCCCCCTTCACCACGCGCGAGACAGTCACCACCTCGGCAGCAGGTGCCGGAACAGGGTAGGTGGTCACAGGTCCAAGGTCAGGGGCACCCATCACAAGTACGTGATGCTACGGGCGGGTGCCAACACCAGGGCCAGTACATGCAGTACTCGGCGGGACTGAACAACATGGTGAGGTCTCATGACCCACGCATGCCTCTCCCCTTGGCTGAGCACCCACGGCTACAGGCGCATCCACGGTACGCGCGCCTGCCGCAGGGTTACTATAGGCTGCCAGCCATGGCGTACAGGACCAGAGGTCCTATCAGCAGGAGTGGGACCCACTCGAAGGTGTACGGAGAGAGGGGACCCCCCCGCAGGACGCGGACACTCCGCGCTTAGGTTCCTGCTAGGTAATCGCCGCCTACACGCCAGCTTCGGCCCCCCGGCCAATTACGGTATTGTTGCCTACGGCAATGATTTGGGTATGGGGATACGGTGGCCGCAGCATACAGGTAAGAGCCTTGTTAGATACAGGGGCTCAGGGTTGTATTGTGTCTAGTAAGCTGGTGAGTAGGCTACGCTTAAATATAAGGCCCACAACGGATGGGGCTGTAGGTATTGGAGGTGTAGATGTGCCTGACGTTCGGGGTCAGGTGAGCTTCGAGTTCACATTAGGTAATACAGGTACAGGGGTCAGCTATCATGCCTCAGCAGTGGTGCTGGATGATGTGGTAGGGAAACTTCCTCAGGTTCGGTTACCGTCAACGGTACGAGGGTTAACCACAGGCTTAGAGTTAGCTGATCCTGAATTTGATACTCCTGGTACGGTGGACGTTCTCCTCGGGTCAGACGTCCTCGGGAGATTCTGGTGTGGCAGAAAACGGGTACTTCAGCAAACTGGTTTAGTGGCCGTTGATACCACAGGGGGGTATGTTATTTTTGGCCCAGTTTGGAGACCTCAGGACCTACCAGAGGGCGATACGGTTCTCTATGGTAGTGTGTTGTCGGAGGTGCTACAGAGGTTTTGGGAGTCTGAGGAGCCACCCACAGCGGATAGACGGAAGCCAGAGGATGACGAGTGCGAGCTGTTCTATCAGTACAACACTGCACGAAGTTCGTCAGGTAGGTTTGTTACCAGGCTGCCATTTCTCCCAAACCGCCCCTCCTTAGGTAGTTCGCGACAGATCGCGGAACGGAGACTACTGGCTATGGAGAGAAAGATGAAGCGAGATGCAGCACTTCGGCAGAAGTATATCGAATTCATGAGGGAGTACCTAGAGTTAGGCCACATGTCGGTGTCCAGCATAGATTGGAGGTGTGTCGAGCATTACTACATACCACACCTGGCTGTTTTGAAGTCACCGGAGGCGAAGATACGGGTAGTGTTTGACGGTTCTGCTCCTACATCGAATGGTGTGTCTGTGAACCAGTGTCTGCACGCGGGTCCCAAGTTGAACCGGGACATTGTGGACATCCTCACAGATTTTCGGTTGCACCAAGTAGCGTTCGTCGCAGACGTCAAAATGATGTTTCGCCAAACAATTATACACCCAGATGACCGTCGGTACCAGCTGATTTTGTGGCGTGAGAGCCCTGACGAGCCGATGGTCACTTATGAGCTTAACACGGTAACGTATGGTCTGAAGCCAAGTCCGTTTTTGGCAGTACGCACGCTGCGAGAGTTGGCCGCACAGGAAAGGGTAAGATTCCCTCGAGCCGCAGCAGTACTGGATCGCGACGTCTACGTGGATGACATCTGCACGGGTGCAGATAGCGTGCAACAAGCACTGCTACTACGAGACGAGCTGATCGCGATCATGGAATCAGGAGGTTATGAGTTGCGGAAATGGCTGTCCAGCTGTCCAGAGCTCCTGGCCGGGTTGCCAGGTGAGTTCCAGCAGGACCCGCACCTTTTCGAGAACCCGGACAATCCAAATACGTTGAGCATCCTAGGGGTGCAATATAGGCCAACGCATGATGTCTTTACGTATCAGATCGAGCCAGACCTTTTGCAGAAGACTTGGACGAAGCGTTCGGTATTATCGACGATCGCCAGAACTTTCGATCCTAACGGGTGGATCGCACCGGTGACGTTCATGGCGAAGTGCTTCTTGCAAAGGTTGTGGATAGCAAACTTGGGTTGGGACGACCAGCTCTCCGGAGAGCTGTTGAATGATTGGACCAAGTTTGTGACCACCTTACCAGGGATCGTACGCATCGCCATACCTCGCAAGTTGCTCCCATCGGTGGGATGTAAGGTACCCTACATGGGTTTTGTGATGCCTCGGAGCGAGGGTACGCGGCAGCTGTCTATTTGCGGACAGTCAGTTCAACGGGAACTGTAGACGTGCGTCTAGTTATGGCCAAGAGTAAGGTGGCTCCGGTTCGGACAAGATGGACCATTCCAAAGTTGGAATTGGCGGGAGCAGCGCTTCTCACGCGCTTGCTACATTATGTCGCTAGTAATCTACGCGGTACCATCACTTTGGATGAAACGGTGTACGCATGGACCGACAGTAGGATAGTTCTGTGCTGGTTACAGACGTCGGTACATACTCTTGAGGTTTTCGTGGCAAATCGGGTGTCACAGATTAAAGGATCGGAAACTCCGTTGGTATGGAGACACGTACCGGGAGAACAGAACCCAGCGGACTGCGTCTCACGGGGATGTAGGGCCCCTGATTTGGTAGGTCACTCACTGTGGTGGGGACCTCAGTGGCTGACTGAGTCACCTGAGAGATGGCCATACAATGAGTGCGGGTCGCCGCTTGGGCCACCTGATCGAGGTTTGCGAGTGAACGTAGGGCAGATCGTACCTAAGCCTAGTGCGGCTTTCTTGCTGGAACGATACAGCTCCCTCGACAAACTTCTAGGGGTGACAGGTTGGATCAAACGGTTCGTGAACAACTGTAGAAAACCTCAAGCAGAACGGAACTTGGCACCTGTCCTCTCGCCTGCGGAGCGGAATGCGGCTCTAAGTTTATTGGTTAGGGTCGTCAAGGCGGAACATTTTGAGGAAGAGGCCAGGCTGCTCAGGGATGGCCGTGGAAAGCTGAAGGGAGGTCTTGTGCGCCTCAACCCGTTCGTGGACGAGCATGGAATGCTCCGGGTTGGAGGTAGACTTCGGAACGCTAACCTGCCCTTTTCAGCACGGCATCCGCTGTTACTCCCAAAGAAGGGACCTTTGGTAGAACTTATAGTTAGGGATCGTCACCAGAAAAACTCGCATGCGGGCTGCAATGCACTTTTGGCTATTCTGCAGCGCGAGTTTTGGATCTTGTCTGGACGACGTACGGTACGGAGCATTGTGTTTCGGTGCTTGCCTTGCTATCGGTTGAAGGCAGCCACAATGCAACCTCAGATGGGAGACCTCCCACCGGACCGGGTGACGGAAGCCTGGACGTTTGCGGGTGTGGGAACGGACTTTGCGGGCCCTTTTATGGTAAAGGCAGTCAATCAAGGCGTATTTGTGCGTGTTTGTGTGCCTAGCAACCAAGGCCGTCCACTTGGAACTCGTGGCCGACCTCACTACGGAGGCTTTCTTAGCAGCTTTAGATAGATTTGTGTCGCGAAGAGGGCGACCAGCGCTGATCAGGTCGGACTGTGGTACCAACTTTAAGGGCGCTGATCGATGTATGAAAGAAATTATAACGTTTTTATCGGAAAACGAGGAAGCTATCGGCACGAGCCTCTCCCGTCAGGGCATTAACTGGGTGTTCGATCCACCAGGATGCCCCCACTGGGGTGGTATATTTGAAGCGGTTGTAAAGTCCGCTAAGACGCATTTGATGCGCGTTATAGGTTTAACGATATTAACCTTTGAGGAGCTAGCGACCGTGTTTTGTAAAATTGAGGCCGTTCTCAATTCACGTCCTTTGTGTCCGCTTAGCTCAGATCCGAATGATCTGGAGGCCCTGACACCAGGGCATTTCTTAATTGGCCGACCACTTAACGCCTTGCCAGAGTACCCCTACACAGAGGTCAGTAGCAATCGTTTGACGCGTTATGAGTTGCTGCAGCAAATGTCTCAGAATTTTTGGAAGCGATGGTCGCTTGAGTATTTGCACATTCTGCAGCAACGCCTTAAGTGGACGGACAGAACTGAACCCCCTCGCATCGGAGATCTCGTTCTGGTTAAGGATGCCAACCTGCCGCCACTGCGATGGCGCAGAGGGCGCATTCTCAACTTGTTCCCAGGTAGTGATGGCACTCCTCGAGTCGCGACAGTTCAGGTAGGGGATTCAGTTCTTAAGCGAGCAATAGCAACGCTATCTCGTCTCCCCAGTAGTGAATAGGCCTAAGGGATTCGGCCTAGGGCGGGTGAATGTTTAATTTAGCGTTGCTATGCTGGGGTGAGTTGGGTATTAATGGCGGTCTATGAATGCGCCGCGATTTCGCACGCATCGCTCTGGGCATGTGTTGTCCCTTTCTCGCTCGCGGGGCGAGGGCGGCGTGCGCGCGGGCCGCCTGGTGGACGCCAGGCGGTGATTTCTGCACCGCACTCAGTCACTCGAAACCGTTCGGACAGGAGGGTATCGCGTATTGTGCGGATTTCCCGCCACGCGTTTTGTGATGCCGCGTGTAATGGACGATTCAATTTGAGATCGCGCGTGTTGATGCATCGTATTATTGTGTTTCTCCTGGGTTGTACTGGAATGCCAGGCTTAGTGATTGTTGGATGTCTCGACGTCTTCCACGTGAGCGTCGCGTTGAATAGGCATCAGGTGGCCATTTTGGCCCGCGTTTGTACGGCCCAAATTCGGGTTGGGTCACGCGTAATGACTAATATCAAAGTGGAATACGAACAGAAGCTGTGAGTGGTTTGACGTGAATAACGCGCCAAGGCTGTAGTGGAATGCTGGGTGTCGATATCTTTTCCACCCAGCCCTGTAAGTACCCACGGAATCCCGATTTGATCCATTCCCTGAACTTCCTTTCTCCGTTGGGTATTTTATGCATTTGGACCGGCACGTTGACTGTAAGTGTAAACCTGGTTGTTTAGTATAAAACTGTTTATTCGTGTTAATGGTGTGTTCCCTTTAGTCATATTTGTTGTACCATATCATTGTGACTCCTTAGTACGAATTGCGGAATTCGTGGGGTGATATAATTTGGAGGTACTTACTTATAATCTAGTGCTAATACGTGTGACGTAACGCCAGATCGGCAGACGGTATTTACTACCGACTTGAGTTATGTAAGGGTTGGAACACATCATTTGCCAATTTCAACCAACTTAGTTAATTAAGTTAAATAGATTTAGGTTCACGTTTAATTCATAGTATGCGCTGCTATATTGTGCAGCGTATGCTATTTAGCGCTGCGTAACGCAGCCATTGTCTGCCTCCAGTTGAACTCCTGGTATTTTGTTCGAAATTTACCTGTGTAAATCGCTTCCACTGCGGGAGTTTAGCTTGGAATTAGACATAATAAATTTTTCATTATGATGAATGAGCTGCCATAGCTCTTTTTTTTTTAAATGTATTAAAGTAAACTTATATTACAAATTATACAAGTATTGTTGATGTGACTGTTTTCATTTTCAATGAAAGTATGAAAGCATAGAATCAAAATGACAAAAAATAACAAATTGGGTTCAGCTAATGGTCCAGAATCTATAGACATAAAATAAAAGACTTTAATATTTTTGAAACATGAAAAGCTAGCCATACTGGGCTAAAAACATTTTCTTCAGAACATTCGAATTCGCCATAAGCATAAAATGTATGACAGATATTCAGAATGCCGTGTGATGCCGGCTTAGAATAGCATCACCCCATTTTTTCCCGTGGGAGTCCTAAGAGGCGACTAAGGGACTCGAGGGTGTGTATATTATATTTTAGGCGATGGGCTGACAACCTGTCACTATGGCGATACACAATTTTCCGAATGACCCTCAAATATTTGTCAGACGTGGCGTAAATGTTCGTTTTTGCGACCGTTTACGCTCTTCCTACCCCGCAAGGGATTAAGGTGTGATATGTGTATGTATTCTGCACAAATTCTGAACACTTGGAGGTACGAATTTTTACCGCAGCCACGCCTTAAAGACGTTCATACAATTAATAACATATCCATACACGTCCAGCCCTGAACAGCATCTTATAAGTTACTATTATACTACCCTGCCAAAAGGGCCTGATTCAACACACATTGCTGGTCAGTTTACGGGTGTCATTGAAATGTACTCGAGATAACCAGCAATGTACGTCGAATCGAGCTGGGTGCTGTAATAACGGCTTTAATCGTTCCCAGGCAAGGGAGGGATTTTGATCAATAATAAATCGGGCCTCGATATTGTACCTACTGTCAGATACCTAATTAATAATTTGTTACTTTGTATTTCGATTGAATTTATTTTGATTTCGACTTACTTAAATTAAAACAATAAAAAAATCTGCAACGGAATTTTAAATACAACACAACCTTAAAGATTTTATTCCTAATTTTGTTACACAGGTAAGTCCAGCTGAAGTATTTTTAAGCTATGTACCTATATTTTTCCATTTTCATAGACATCAGGGATGGGTGAGACATAAAACAGTTTTTACATTTGAAAGATTTAAATTTGTTTCGTAAAAATACTTTAGCATTAATTTGAGGTAGGTACATAAGGGGTCATCCACAAACTACGTAACGTAAATTGAAAAAATAATTAAATCCCATCCCTCGTTGTAACGACATAAAGCCACTTTAGTATGAAAGATAAATAAATAAATATCCTGGACCATTCACACAGCACCATCTAGTCCCAAACTAAGCAAAGCTTGTACTATGGGAACTAGATAGCTAATATTAATAATTAAACACTTTTTTTTTTGTAAAAAAAAATACTATACCTACATAGTAACACCCAGACTAAACACAAATATCTGAAAATGACATAACTAATATTTGTGTCTTGTGAGGCATCGAACCCACAACCGTCGGCGTAACAGGCAGGCGTACTATCCGCAACGCCATCGGCCCAGTCCTTCCTCTAAATTGCGTAACGTAGTTTGTGGACGACCCGTTATGCTATTATCCATAACGATGATAAATTTAATGAGATTGCCTCCTCTTCACAGCTATAAAGGAACAGCGTTATTGAAATTTACAGGGTAATAATGTAGCTAATTTTGGAGTAGGGAAGCTTGTTATTATAATTTGGAAGTAATTTCAAGGGAAAACGGTACATTACCTCACTTCAAAGTAAGGATTGTAAGAATTCAAAGAGCTATGGAAAGATCTATGCTTAGTATATTTTAAATGGATAAAATCCGGAATGAGACTATCCGCAAATAGACCAAAGGAACGGACATAGTCTGGAAGTGTAGCAAACTGAAGTGGCAGCGGGCACATCTGTCGCAGAACCGACGGACGGTGGATTAAGCAGGTTCTCGAGTGGATGCCACGCCATGCACGACTAGCGTAGCGTTGGACGACTCCAGTTAGATGGACCGATGACTTAAAATGGTTGATGTGAGTATATATGTAAGAAGAAGACACTTCAACAGCCACAACAGATCCTCCGATACAATTCCCATTCAAATCTGTTCAGTGGTTAACGAGTTTCAGTTATTTAAAGAAACGCACAATATATACATACATGAACTGTAAACACATTACACTTCTTTTTTGGTTGGGCAGTCGTGTAAAAATAAAAAGATTTATAAATTTGCAGCTTATAGGTAATCAATAGAGATTTAGTATTAAGTGGTTTGTATTTGAATGACACTTAGCACTTCAGACTTAATGGCATAGTCAGTAGTCGGGGCTTCTGTGGTTAGCTAAGCCATTTTTCACACACGACTTTTATATCTCCTGTCTTACTTTATCAGGTGCCGCTAAATACAGGCTACAAAAAATGT
The DNA here is from genome assembly GCA_027580185.1 of Tuta absoluta. Taxonomy (NCBI): domain Eukaryota; kingdom Metazoa; phylum Arthropoda; class Insecta; order Lepidoptera; family Gelechiidae; genus Tuta; species Tuta absoluta. The sequence goes on from JAQAHW010000015.1 coordinate 11,571,254, forward strand.
ATTTACGACCTGTGCGCGCGCCGCTGTAGCCGCCAACAAAAAATATCAATTACGATGTGCCTTGGCACTCGTCTGCCCAAAATAAGAAACCTTTAGGCTATTTTTTCCAAGTAGCTTTAGGGACGTGAGATTCTTTTAAAGGTAATTTTTATTTTACAGCCCAGTCTTTATTATATTTTTAATTTAGTTAATACTTGCGATTGTTGGCGCTTGGTGAAACTCCATGTTTAATTAATTTTGTCAAAAAACACTTGTACTCGTTTCACAGTAAAAAAAACTGTGAAACGAGTACAAGTGTTTTTTGTCACAATTAATTAAATATTTTTAATTATTGAGGAAACCAACTAGAGGAGCTACATTAATAAATAATAACATACTTATCATATTCAGAAATCATTAAGCTAAGCTTGTTCGTTGTTAAAATATTAGAAATCAATATATCAGTTGATTTTCGAGGTACTTGATGAGAACATCTACAGTCAGGTGTAGATTTCATAGCCCCGGGGCTAAAAATGGAAGAGTCCAGAACTTGAAAAAAATATTACTCAGGCACAGGTAGGTACCTCCGTCGTGTAATGCCGGCTAAGAATAGCATCACCACATTTATTTCCTGTCGGTGTTGTAAAAGGCGACTTACGGACTGGAGGGTTACATGTCTATTGCAATTATTAGGCGGTGGGCTGACAATCTGTCTTATATTATGGCGATACTGTATATTCTAAATGACCTTCAAATCTTTGTCAGAAGCGGCGTAAATGATCGTTTTCATGGCCGTTTTCGCTCTGCCTAGAAGGGATATAAGTGTGATATATGTATATATGAGCTTATAGCAGTGTTCCGCAAAATACACATTTGTTGTTCGTTGGTAAAATATTAGAAATCAAAACATCAGTAGATACCTAAAGTACTTCTGACAGAGTATACATAATATAAGCATAACGACTTTTCCAGTACCTACCTATGCATGAGAAGATTAATTGACCTTATTTCCAAGTGATAGCGGTGATATTTGCCATACAAAGACTGAACGATGGAACGTACATTGTTACAATACCACAGACAATACAAAACGATCGCTACATGTCCCAACATTGTCTTGTCTACAATTGTTTCATACAATTTATTGAGCAACTAGCTCTGACTATCTGAAAAAAGCATTGGAATCTTCTTCTGCGGACTGGTGTCATAAAAGAGCTACTACGGTAACTTTTCTCACAAGATTGTCGCTTAAATAAGTGTAGGGTAAGAATGCAGTGATTTCTAGAAAGAGACTTGCAGTAGCTTAGAATTGAATTACATTTGAGAAAGTCAATTAGAATTATATCTTTCGCCTTTGCGACAAAAACAGAAATATTTATTCGGTGTATATTTGTGCAAACAAAAAAAAACTATATATCTTATTCACCTTACGTAAAGCAGTTACTCATTGCATTTTGAAGTCATACGCCAACGAGCCATATCTGCCTCAGACAAAAAACTCAAAACTCATTCAAAGGTGCATACACACAAAGATTACCAGCCACAACAGTCCACTGCTGAACATTCACCACCCCATAATATTGCATACTCACCACGTTTGGCAAGTAGATTGGCGAGCGTAGTGCAAGATGTTGCATTCCCAGGGAAAGCTGCTGCCCATTCCCTGGATGTATTAATCACTATTTTATTTAACCTTCAATTAAGTCACAATTACCAGCCGTGAGACCTCCAGCGCTGAACATAGGCCTTCTCTGGCGACTTTTTAGACCGCGATTTTGCTACAACTGCATGCTGTGACTGACCGTTTTACAAGATTTTTCGTTGCCGCCGGCCTGACCTCACCGATTGTCAGTTCGACTTCTAAGAGCTAAAAGTGTAAATCGAATGAGTTCCGCTAGTAGCCCCTGTAAAGAACTGCCTTACTCTTACAAGCCCCAGGGCCATATTAGCAATCTACTCGTTACTCTTGCACTGCGCTCGCTAATCAACAGTTGTAACTGGTGACTGTAGATGAGTGAGAATGTAGTGAGTACCACTGGTAGCCCTTGCAAAGAACTGGCTTACTCTAACAAGCCCCGGGACCGTATCAGCGATCTACTCGTTACTCGCGACACTTCAATGGCCCGCGCTGTGCGAGGGATGCGCTCTATGCAGAATGCAGGATAGTCCCTTGTATGAGATATGTACCTACCTACTTAAGTATCTGGGTAGAAATTCAAGAAAATATTAGGTGTAAAAAATACTGCAAATATTTTACGGGTGAATCAGCCCAAGCAACAAAGATTGAAATATATTATGAAAAATTACATAAAATGCTCTAGCCGACCGAGTCAATTTGTATGGAAGGTCCAAATTTTATTTTTCCTATTTGTCATGACCTGTGTTCCTTGGGGAAAGTTGTTTAGTTTCATAGGCTGGTTCACGCCTGAAATATTTGCAGTTAATATTTTTATATCCTGAACAGACAAGACACCAAAACTTTCACGAAAGCTGGATACACATGCTGAACTTGCATTTGAAGATGGACACAACTGTGATGGAATTCGTACTTATGATTTTTGCCATAGTAACGTGCCAACGCTGTAACCGTCCAGATATAGTGTACTCGTGAACGGCCTCGATAGTGGCGCCACTTCACAGAAAAAAAATATCTTTATAAAAACAATATGTCATAATGTCCGTTGCCCAAGTTTTTGTATTATCCTTAAGTAAAATTAGAATCACAAACTCAATGAAATATTCAATGTAATTAAAGTTATGGGAATACACGTAGCCGTTTTTAGGTACTTTTTGTCACAACTTAAATTGCAGAGAATATTTCATTAAGTTTGCAGGTTCCAATTTTACTTAAGGATAATACAAAAAACTTGGACTACGGACATTCTGATAGATTGTTTGTATAAAAAGAAAACTTTTTTTGTAAAGTGGCGCCACTATCAAGGTTCACTTTACTGATAGCGGCCCAATATTTAAAAGGAGGATACGATAGCACTTGTGCCAAATTGACAAATACATGGAGTACAAATTTAAGCTAAAATTATTTAGGTGAACCAGCCCATGAAATAAATTGTTTTTCCCACGGCACATAGATCGAAATATAGGTACTCATTCAAAGTATACACTCAACGATTTTAAGAAAGCCTGCCATTATAATTTTCACGGTTGTTAAATGTAAATCATGACCACGCGAAATTACTTCGATCGTATTAAAATTAGCTCGGCCACAGCCAGAAAAAAAACACGATGATTGATTTTTTCAAGCTTGTTGCTTGTAAACTGAATAAAAAAAAATACAAATTGACAGTTTTATGTTTAAAAATTTATTTGGGACACAATATTTTTTTTTTACCATTTAGGTACAAGAAGGCGAGAAGAAGATAATCGGCACTCTGGAGATGTGGTGTTGGAGGAGAAGACTTTGGACATAGTATAAAGAAGGGAGGAAGTAGGCCAACTCCGGCCTAATCCGAGCTATAATTGCCTACTCTCTTAGGGTTGCCACTTTTAACGAAATTTCTATTCAGTGCCTAGGAATTGGCAAGCGTCGAGCAGTTGCATCTTTAAATTGTATTGTGACAACCAAGGTCTCTTAGTCCGTTTTACCTAACCAAACGATGATAAAACCTATCTAATAAAAGAAAGAATCTTGTTTGAGAAGTATCTTCATAAACAATGTGTGGCATGTTTCCCAAAGAACGGCCAGCAGACGTGCGGGGCGGTGTTGGTTGAGAATGTCGTCTCTGTTAAGTAAATAAAACTACCACAGTGATGATCTTTTAATCCACCAATGAATCCTTGTTCGCCGAGCGTTGTTTGGTTCAGCTGTTTCCGAACTTTGAACCTTAATATTTCGCCTGACAAATAGTAAAGCAATAATAACAGCAAATAGATAACTAATCAATCTCTTCATCGAGTTTAACAAAGTTAATATAATGTAACATGTTAAAACAAATGAATTCCTCGTCCTTAGGTACCTTTCCTGGTCAGTAGGTAATAGATAAAAGTGACAAATCTGGAGTTGATGTATAGTTCAAACAATCAAACACACAACAAGCATAAAACATTTTAAAAAAAAACACGACTGCTTTCTGGGATAAAGACTAGCCTATGACACTCAGGATAATGTAAGGATTTTTCCGATACAATTACCATTCGAATCTATTCAGTGGTTAACTAGTTTCAGTCCTTTAAATAATGGCACATATATACATACATGAACCCTTAAAACATTATACTCCTTTTAAGCTGGGCAGTAAAAAAAATACTTTCTTTTGCGATAATCAGCCATTTTACAATCGTGGATTCGCCTTACTATTACGTCGTGACGCGTGACCGTGACGCGGTGTCGACTGGCGGCCCCGTCAAAGCGCAGTCCGAACCCCCCCGAGATATGTCCGTGTGTGCGTGCGGCGACGCATAGGTACTATCGCGCACACATACAAGCCGCGCGCGGTGCGTTTGTATGAAGATAACGTACTTCCCCCTTCTTTATACTATGCTTTGGAGATGTGGTCGTGGACTGAATTTCCCCTAAAACTTGTCTGTCCATACTACAATAGAGTAGTTTAACTCTAGCACCTTTCCGCCTGAATCTACCTCCATTCAACAAATTGGTTTTGCAAACCCAAATTCAAGTCATATCACACTTAGGTACCATAATGCTAAGATACAGTAAGAAAACAATGAAATACATTATTATTTTATGAATAGTTAGGTTTCTAAGTATACATTTTCCCGATTTCCTGATACTCAAACAAAAACGCGCGGTAACAGTACAGTTCGCTGTGACACAAGCGGCATGAGATTCTATGTAGTAGTCGTGTACAGTCGGTTGTAGCACATAAGGTACCAGGGGTACTCCAAAAGAACTAAATTATTTTTGTCCGACACAATCTTTTTTCTTGATATGAAAATGTATTTCTGGAAAATAACTACTTTTATGAGAATAAGTTGAAGATTTTATTATTTATTAACTGGGGATAATAATAATTTAGTTCTTATGGAGTACCCCTGGTACCTTATGTGCTTTAACCGACTGTACATACGGTGGTCGGCCGGTCGTGCATGTGCGGGTGCGCATACCAGGCGTTAGTATAAAGTAATACAGCTGCTCCTTGGTATTTTGTGTCCAGACTCAAAGAGCTTAACGTCTAACAGCGCCTCTCGTCCAAAGTTCAAACGCGCATCCTAACCTTCTTTGGTCATATTTCCCGACCTTACAATGAGTCCATCGAAAATTAAGAGGTACAGGCGAAGGTTTAAGGCACCAAGGCTGTAATCAACACCACAGTCCACTCGTGCACCAGAAGAGCAGCTGTGAGAGAAGAATATGGCATCGAACTGTCAAGTGGGCCACTTAGCAAGATGATCACGTCTATTTACTACATGACGACCACTATATCAAGAGTGTTACGACTAAGAAGAAAAGGTACAGTCAAGATCAGACTGGATTAGGCAGTTTGGACCACAGAACATTGACTAAAGCTATAGAAACCCGACACAGACAAATAACAGAGTATATCATTTCACACCATTGAAAGAGGATACATTTTGGTTTTTTGTATCGCCAGTTAGAAGGTTGTCACAAGTTTCATTTATTATACGTCAGAATTCAGTTGTCATAAACAACAGTATACTTTGCACATCGCCAGTAGTTCTAAACAAAGCGCTAGAACTAGAAAGTTTTTTACTTTACTTCTAAAATTGTTTGGTTTATAGGAATCCAATGGCAGGGACTCCATTTTGGCCGGTTGAAACTGGTCATGCACGAAAATAATAAAAACAGACAGTCTTTTGCATCTTGCTTATACTTGCATATGCTAATGAAGCAAAATTGAATAAGATATAGTTATTTTTATTCGTCTAAAAGTAAAATATTGCGTTGGTTCTAGTCATAGTTCTGTGGTTTGAACTTTGGACCGTTCTTATGCCGCACGTATAAGACTTACATTGGCAGTTCGAGTGTCTAACCGGCACGTGAGCTTGACTGTACGATAATTACACTTTTGTACATATTTACCTAGTCACACCTATACACAATCTACGTAAAGACCATGTAACGACGAGGACTTGGGAAAGGAAATCATAACTTCCAAAGGATCGAATCACAAAAAAGTAGTCTACCTAGTTACAGAGAAGTTAAAACGTTTAATTGACAACTCGGCCACTTACTTAACAGATCAGAAAAACGTTTTAATCGCCACTAAGTTGTATCCTTTCACATAAATCCCTTTTAAATAGTTCTAAGGAAAATGCAAGTGAAGAACTTCGATTTCACACAGAAAAAGTACTTTAGATCTGCAGCCAATCAACTTACCTCTTTAAGGGGTCACCCTTAACTGGTGTTTCTTATAAAATGTATTAAAAATAATACATTCAAGGGGTAGGTAGGTTCATCTGCTGCAGTAGGTACCGACCTGTCTACATTTTTTTACTTATCTTAAGCAATGGCAATCCATAAAGCGTTATAGAGACACTTTTGCCAGCGTCGAGTTATAAATATTTTTCCGTTTATGTATTAATACTACTGTGTACTATCTGTGCCGTGACCAATCTAATTTAAATCTAACCTAACCAAACTCATGCATGGAAACGCCCTAGTTAAGCTTGCTTTCCAATTCCGCTTAAGAAACTTTACGCGGTAATTATCAATATTAACTGTACAGCATTTATTTAATTTACACACTGCCAAAAATAAGGGCTTCTACAAAAAATATATCAGCACTCAGTGAGGCACTCAGAGCCAAAGTTATTTTGTACGGGAGGCCCAAAAAATATTCTTATATTATTTCGACCTATGTTCATTGCGGAAAGTTTTTCAGTTTTATAAACTGGTTTATCACTTAAAATACTTATAAGTAGGCTTACTGACGGTCGACGTGGCGCAGTAGTTCCGGGTTCGATTTTCAGTAGGGCACTCACAAAGTTGATATTTATCACTTCTTTGTTCCCAGTTTAAGTAGGACATTGCAGGCTGAACCACCAGATTGTCCGAAAATAAAGATACTTCCGTCGATCCCGGTTGCTATCTATGATTACTTAGACGGAGGTCGTTACACAACCATGTCAGAGACCTACTACTACTAGTAGTAGGGGGTTAAAAACTCTGACACCAGGGTCGTTAAACGACTCGGTGTCCTACTCGAAAAAAAAACAGTTTCTTTATAGAACTAGTTAAGGTACAACACGCAGTAACAGGACAATAATAAATAGTGATTGCTTTGATAGCGAACGCGGTGACATTACAATATAATTAAAGGAAATACCGACGCTACAACATTCCTAAGCCATTGGTGTGCAGGCCACAGTTGCTGGAAGCTAGAAAATGATTATGTCTGAGAACAAATAGGTACAGAATAGAATAGAAAGCATTTATCTCAGTGCAATACAAAATAGGACTTTACCTCAGGAGGAGGCTAATAATATTATTTTTTAGCGTATGTAACTGTATGTGGACAATCTGTACAAATATTATAAATCTGGGAGTTTCTGTGTGTGTGTATGTTACCTCTTTACACTCAAACGGCTGGACCGATTTGGATGAAATTTGGAACACAGGTAGAGTATAACTTGGAATAACACATAGTTAACTTTTTACTGCAGGGAAACAACTATTACCACGGGAAAATGAGTGGCAGCGGGTGATACTGCTGGGCGGAAATCTAGTAAATTATATTTCACGTGCTACAGCCTAAACGGCTAGACGGATAGTGACAATGAGGTGTCGTTAGATTCGTTTCAGCAGCGCAGGCTACATTTCAAATTTCATTTTTTTATATAATTAGCTTGTTCCTTGTGGTATATTGTTTTTATGTATTTCCTTGTAATAACGTAATAAAATAATTAAAACAATGAAACAAACTCACCTTTTAATACGACTAGTAGAACAAGATGGCGTCCGTTACATGGTCGTCTCGTTACTGCAACAAAGAATATGGATTAGATGATTATTAGATGATGAGTGAGCCGATGGCTAAGCGAATAGTACTCCTGCCTGCTACGCCGAGGGTTGTGGGTTCGATCCCCACAAGACACAAATATTTGTTAAATCGTTTTTAGATATTTGTGTTTAGTCTGGGTGTTTCTATGTATAAAATGTATATATAAACAAAAAATATATATATAAGTATTAAAATCAGCTATCTAGTTCTCATAGTACAAGCTTTGGGGCTAGATGGCGCTGTGTGAATTGTCCAGGATATTTATTTATTTATTTTATGTCATTAAAACGTACTTAGATGTTGTTACATATTATGATGTGATATGGCCGTGTGATGCCGGCTTAAAATACCATCACCCCATTTCATTCCCGTGGGTGTTGTAAGAGGCGACTCTTCTTCTTAGCGTGTCGATGGCAGACACTACACCATCGCGGCCCAGAACTTGGCTACGTTGACAGCGCTGACAGACGCTGTCATAAGATCGTCCTGCGTGCAGGTGCTAGGGCACGCAGGACACGATGTTAGGTGGTTCATTGTTTGAACTGCACCACACAAACAACCTACATCGGAACCCTCCAAGAAGCCCCACTTGGTCATGTTTTCCTTACTCCGGCCGGTCTGAGTCCGAAGTCTATTTAAAGATTTCCAAACCGACCATGGCAAATTATGGCCAGGCGGCAAGCTCTCAGCAATCGGGACGAAAGGATCTGGTAGGGTCACCCCCTCCTGCCAAAGGTTGCACCTCGCTTGTTCGGGGTCTGTGCAAAGAGGAGTGACGCACTTAACAAAGCCATTACGGCTTTTCAGCCGTTGTGTCACTGGGATGTGGTCGTGCAAAGGATGCCGTGCATCTGACTCCATCTTTGCTCTTTCAAAGAAGCTAGCCACAGATCTACGAACAACTGGAGGCGCTATTCCGGCTAGTGGGTACAGTTGGCTAACCGGGGTCGGTTTCAGGCAACCAGTTATGATCCGGCAAGTCTCATTTAAGGCTGTATCCACCAGCTTTGCATGAGCTGAACGGCTCCATACAGGACATGCATACTCGCCTGCAGAAAAGGATAACGCCAGCCCAGTAGTCCGCAGAACATGAGGTGTTGCTCCCCATCCAGTAGAAGTAAGGCGCTTTAATAGATTGTTCCGAGTGTGCACCTTCTTTTTTATGTTTTGGCAATTCTTACTAAAGGTAAGTGACCTATCCAGAGTAATGCCCAGATATTTTGGAAAACTAGTGTGAGCTACAGGCACACCTTGCCACTCAATATTAAGCCTACGACCTGCTTGGCTGTTGCGGAGATGGAATGCGCAAGACTCAGTTTTTGATGGGTTGGGTTTGAGTGAATTTTCTCTATAATATTTGCTTAAGAGGCGACTAAGGTACTCAAAGGTTAAAAGATCAAATTACGAAAAATGGATCTCCCGTTCAAAATGCCGATCAGCTGATTTGCGTTACTATGGAAGCTCGTATTTTGTTCATGTCATATTGCAACCTATTTTCCTTGGGGAAAGTTGTTTTTTATCACCAGCCCGTCTTGAGATTACGCTATCGGTTTCTATACTCTGTCAATTACAGGATGATTTCTTTGACAGCAGGTAGCTAGATAGGAAACCAAGTAAGAGTGAAAAGGACAAAAGAAAAATTGTATGAATCTGACATATGTCACAGAGCTCAAGCTATACATACATAAATCACGCCCATATCCCTTACGGGGTAGGCAGAGCGTTAACGGCCGTAAAACGGATATTAACACCACGTCTGACAAAAGCTTGAGGGTCAATCAGATAACTGTGTATCAGTATCACTATAGTGACAGGTTGACAGCCCATCGCCTAAAATTGTAATACACATCCCTCGATTCCCTTAGTCGGCTCTTACGACACCCATGGGTAAGAAATGGGGTGATGCTATTCTAGGCCGGCATCACACGGGAAAACACAAGCTATACTTTATAACCTTTGAGCAACGACGGCCTCGGGTCGGAACGAGACGGAAGACCGTGTTGCTCGAAGTTTATAACTAATAGTAAATTTTACCATCTAGAGAAGTTTGATTGGTTATATTTTTGTTATAGAATTAGACGATCGATGACATCCTTATACACTCGTTCGTAAGACGTTTTCTCGTTTGCCACAATTGACGTATAAAAAACAATAAAACGGCATTACTCGACACAGCTAACTGTTGACAATACCAATGACAGACATAGCTGTCATTCTGTTGTTTGTCGATAAAAACCCGTCCGCTAACTATACTGTGCCACTAGCGATTCCAGCTAAAAGTACAAGTGGCAGCAACTCAACCTTGGTTCGGAAATAGATAAATAATATAACATAATAATAATATGATACTTTAAATTTGAGCAACGGACAATCTGATAGTCGTGAACGACCTTGACAGTGGCGCTACACTCGCCTTAAGATATTTCTTTGATACATCTATGTTTATTTTTAAAATAATACAATAACTTGACGGATCATATTGTGTGCTTGATAGATCTTAAAAAGATTATTAGTGTAAACGAATCACTTCGGTATTTGATTGAATTAAACATTATTTTTTGTCAGTGATGCAAATTCAGTGAACAACTCTTAAAAACATAATATCTAGCAATAAAATTCTTCAGCAGTCCACTGCTGGACGTAGGCCTCCCCCAGGGTACGCCATAAGGCACGATCTCCCGTTTTCGCCATCCAGTCGCTACCAGCCGCCTTCTTTAAGTTTGAATCTCCGAGTCTTTCTCAGAATAAAAGTGAATAACTATAGCTGATATTTTATGCCATACATGCTCGAATATTTCCCATCGCCGTATTACTAATACTTCGACGATGTCAACATAAGCTAAGTCCAAGGAGCGAGTGAGTGAGTCACGACATCACACAGCCCAGCCACGCATTACGCATTGTCATTCTAGCGGCGACACACCGCGAGTCACACATCATACCTACTAGAGATGAATTGCTTGCAAGTTAGAGTTAAGAAAAGATAAACAGGGTGTATGGGACAGCCCTACGAATACTGATAGGGTGCATTCAGACCATGAAACTGGACAATTTACCAGAAAAAATATTACAGGAAACGTCAAAACATTTCTGTCTGACACACATAGTAAATGCAGTCATCTGATCGTGTTTTCTTTTGGATGGTCGAATTTTTAGTCGTTTCCTGACATATGCTTCTAAGGGAAAGTTGTTCAGTGTCATGGTCTGAATGTACCCAATCAGTATTCGGAGGGCTGTCCCTTACACCGGGTATATATCTTTACAAAAGCTCCACGCCTGATGTGGCGCAGTGTCAGTGCTGCCTACAGCGCATAGGTTCCGGGTTCGATATCCGGTAGGGCACTCACAAATATTACCACTTTGTGAATTTGTACCCAGCCTGGTTAGGACATAAGCTAAACCACCTAACTGTCCGTAAAAAGATGGTTCCGTGCTTTGTAGGATACGTTAAGCCGTCAGTCCCGTTGCTGTCTTTAATAACTTAAACGGTGGTCGTTACACAACCATGTCAGAGGCCCACTAGTAGTAGTAGGCGGTCAAAAAACTATAACAACAGGGTTCATCTGGTCGTTCATCGACTCGGTGTCCCACACGAAAAGAAGAAGAAGAAGCTCGCACGTGTTTCACTTATATCTCTATATCGCTTAAAATAAGAGACAGTTTTCAAGATCAGTTAGGCGATTGACATGTAGCCGTTCGTTCATTTCCCAAAATAGCACCTCCGACATTCTTATTTAATTTCTTTTAAGTTATTTAGCTACTTTATTAAAGGCATTGTCATTATGAATACAAATAGTGACGTGACGACATATGCATGTACTTATTCATACTTCACCTTTTCAGATGAGTCATTTATGTCACATACTTCCTAGAATACGTACTTGTTTCATGACAGTGCTACGACAAATCATTAATCATTATTAAGGCGAAATGTCAGCGACACTAGCGCCGTTCAGTGAAAAAAAAAATCGTAAGACGCAATTGATTGGGAAATTAAATTATGAATTAAGACAGTCACTAGCCACAAAGATTATTTAGATTAGAATCAGTAAAACCACTGTGTGCTTTAGTTATGTATGTATTTTCTATCATCCGAATGTCATTCTTTGAGCCCGATATTACCAGTAAATTGTAAAATTAGTATTTCACTGTATCAATCACATCTTTGCAAAAAGTTTTTAAAACCATTACGATTTCTACACACGTACCACAGTTTGTGCTTTACCAGTAAGCATAAACATAAAATAATACAGTTAGGTATGTTTCTTGAAAAAGAGGTGTTTCAATATCAACCTACTATTAAACCAAGACACGTATAGGCAATTTTATTGACAAGGTAGTTGGACTTAATATAGGCAATCGTAAAACCTCGACCTGCCCACCTAGACAGTGCAATTGTTTATTTGTCACAAACACTCAATACTGAGGCACTAACTTTATTATAAAAACTTTAGAGAGCTAGTGGTGCCCCTAAACAGAATAAAAACCCTGGCTGGAGACGCTAGTCATCTGTATACCAAAGTATCAATTCGCGGCAATAACTTACTACAAAGATTATTAAGAATTAATAAAGTGGTCACCTTTAGCAAAAGTTTTGTTTGTTGTTTATTTGATCATCCGTGAATTAATAATTAATTTTTAAAATATCCTGTTTGATGACGTAATTTGGGAGCAATCATTACAACGAACAACTCCATTCGTAAAAATCCATTAAATCAGACTTTTGTTTACTTAAATTTGACACTAAATGTTGTGTGACGTACCTACTAGGATTTATAGTTTCCAATGTCAATGTTTATCTTGAAGGAGATCATGAAAGAGATTCGTTTTATTCTTGGTCAGTATGACGTCACACAGGTCAAATGAAGGTTATTTAAGTAATTTTTTTATAATACAAATACAAAACTTTTATTACCAAAAATTCACTTTTATAAAAGTTTTACTTTTGATCCCACACTACGCACAACCTGTAGCGTGGGCATCGAATAGTTAACAAAAGTTTAATAGCGCTTTAATAAAAAAAATGTGACAACATAAAAATAATACATAGTAGAAAGAAAAATATTAGGCTAACTGAAACTAGCAAGTATGTAGTGAATGCTGACGGAATTGAGGACGGAAAACAAAAAGTGTTTGTGTAAACATAAATGTATTTCGCCTCTTCCATCTGGGCTACCGCGGCACGTCCAATGCCCGCTAATTTTGCACGTGTACTTTAGTGGGGTCACAGAGACCTAGAACAAATAAACGCATACGGAAAATATTGTTATGATAAGTTAAAGAATGTAACGATTTCTAGTCAGTGCAATCTATGTGTAAATTTGTATTGTTTTGAGCATTTTAATATTAACATTATTGACGAACTTTATAATGATACAATCTATATTTTACGTAAGGCTTCTATTTTAAGCTCTGTTTCTCACTGCAATGCGAAGAAGAAAAAGGCGTTCGTGACTGGATGGAACTTTCATGTCAAGGATAGTCACCAAGTCGCTAGGTTTCATTTTCGAAACTGGATACTGTGGGGGAAGCCCTCTTCGGGGATATATTATGAAAATATGACTCGTAGTCGTAGAGACTTCAAAAGCAATTTGAAATGGTGCCAAAATAATCAGGACCGTATAAAAATGGACATCTTAGCAAAGCACCAAGAACATAAAGATTTTGTCGGATTTTGGAACTCAACAAAAAAGTTAAACTACAAAATGAGCCTACCAGTCAGCGTAGAAAAGGCACAGAGTCCCAAGGAAATAGCTGATACTTTTGCCACACACTTTAAAGCTACACCTTTACCAGCACAGCATGCTCCCGATGTCTGCCCGCCGCCGCGTGCCTCGGAGACAGTCACGTTGCGATTCTCGCCTACTGATGTGGCTAAAGCGCTGAAGAAAATGAAGCGCGGCAAGTCTCCTGGACACGACGGCTTAAGCATCGAACATCTGGAGTACGCTAGTGATGAGTTATATAGAGTGCTATCAGAACTCTTCAACCTGTGCCTTAGATTTGGTTATCTACCCAAAGCTCTTATGCGAACTGTAGTTGTTGCAGTCCCGAAGAACAAAACTGGTGACCTTGCATCAGTCGGCAATTATAGACCTATCTCATTAGGAACTGTAATTGGAAAGGTTTTAGAACGTCTTATCCATCCGCACATGATGAAGCCAGTTCGTATTAGTGATGCTCAGTTTGGTTTTCGTGCCGGCGTTTCGACGAATTCGGCTATTTTCTGTCTTAAAAATACAGTAAAATATTACACGAGCAGGGAAAGTAGCGTATATGCTTGCTTCCTAGACCTCAGTCGTGCTTTTGATCTAGTAAATTACGATTTGCTGTGGTCAAAACTTACGGTGGCTGGGGTCTCAGATGATATCTTGAATCTGTTGAGGCACTGGTATGGAAATCAAACTAATACAGTTAAGTGGGGCGACACAGAGTCTAGCGTGTTTAGGCTAGACTGTGGTGTACGCCAAGGTGGTCTCACGTCTCCGGACCTGTTTAACATCTACGTGAATGCCCTGATCGAGGAGCTGAGGGACACCAGAATTGGCTGTCACGTGGCGGGTGTTTGCACGAATAACTTAAGCTATGCAGACGATATGGTGTTGCTGAGCCCCTCGATTGCAGGCTTAAGGAAGCTTCTGTCTATTTGTGAGCGGTATGCTACGGAGCATGGCCTCAAATACAATGTTAAAAAAACAGAAATGCTTGTATTCAGGTGTGGAAGGGGTCCGGAGACAGTGCCCTCGGTTTATTTAGATGGAGCTCAGGTGCGAAGAGTGGCTGTGTTCAGGTACCTGGGACACATGCTGACGGAGGACCTCAAAGATGATGATGACATCGAGCGGGAGAGAAGGGCGCTCGCGGTTCGGTGTAACATGCTCGCACGCAGATTCCACAGGTGCACTTCTGACGTAAAGAAAACCCTTTTTCGAGCTTATTGTCAAAATATGTATACGTGTCACCTGTGGTTTGCGTTTAATAGGCGTTCATACAGTACCATTAGGGTGCAGTATAATGACTCATACCGAACCTTAATGCGTTTGCCGAGATACTGCAGTGCGTCGAGCATGTTCGCTGACGCCCGGATCCCTGACTTCTTCGCTATCATGCGTGCCAGGATTGCCTCGTTTTTGGAGCGAATTGGTTCGTCCCAAAACGACATTGTTCGAGCCATGTATGACTCACTGGACACATCCATCCTTCGTTACTGGATGACTTCGCATTGCAGTGAAAATAAAAAGTAATGTTATGTATAGACTGACCCGGGTGTTTGCAATAGCAAGTTTCTTTTGTACTTGTTTATTAATTATGCCTATCTTATTGTAAATTTTAACTAATTGTTCCTTTATGTTTATTGTTTCTCTTTATGGGTCTAGAGCCTGAAATAAACAATTATTATTATTATTATTATTATTTAGTGCCAATAACGCGTGGCACGGCTCCATCTACCGAGTTAGTTTTGCAACGAATACCCGGCGACTTATTCATTCTTTACAGATTCAATGTAGTCTTAGCGATGAACATATTCGCCCAGCGTAAAATAAAGGCAGCAAAATATACAAATAAAACAGCTACATGCACTTATTGTTCTACTCTGTGGACGAGGACTAAAAAGAATCCATTCATTGTCTACATGTGCTCCATTAAGAGGATGCCGGGTTCGAATCCTGGCTAGTTAAATTTAGGAACATGCTCACCCTGGTATTGCTTTGAAACATGAAGTAAAGGTCGACATACATACAAAGCTGCATATTAAGTAGTAAATAATTTTGGCAAAAAACCGGTCGGATTCCTCACAATAAAACTGTGAAACGAGTACAAGTGTTTTTGTCAAAATTAATTAAAGATGGAGTTTCACCAAGCGCAAACAGCCAAGTATTAACTTTATTTAAAAGTAGTATTTGTTCTATACAAGGAGTACTTATAATAAGCCGAAAGGAGGTTTAGGTGATGAAACTGAACAACTTTTCCTATGGAACGTAGGTCGGAATATAAAAATAAATTTGGACATCTCATAGCAAATTAGTATTTTGACCTATGTTCCATGAGGTAAATTGATCAGTTTTATGAGAACCTTGACCGCTTTTCGGTTTGTTATACTCTTTTTGTTACCCCCTGGTATATAATTTAGATATTATGGAAATAAAACGAGAAAAAGCAAAGGTGCCTCCAATAAAAAAAACTAATATTTAATTATTATTTTTTTGTATTTTATTATTAATTTGTTTTGTTACACTGTTTATCTAATAATAATAATAGGAATTTTTGCCGCTAATCGAATGTAATAAACAGGATAACCGACATTTTCAAAAAAACACATAAATACTTACTTAGTAACATATATTTTACTTAGTATTTCAGACCTGAATCTTTTTTTCTTTTCTTTTGTTTTTATGTTTTCTAACAACGAAATTGAATTATTTCAGACGTGACTCATACCTTTTGTGAAAATTATGTTCTCTAACACATTGAAATTAAATGCAAACCTTTTCCGAATATTTTTACGACCAAACTGCACTTACTGCAATATACCATTCAACCTTTACCGAGAACTTATGGGACATAATGAGATTTACATAAGACCCCCTAGAAGATTGTATGAGCGCGGTATATTGTGCATTGTGTTGTCATTTGTGGTCATGGTATACATACATGCATATAATAATGCATATATCCGTTGCGGGGTAGGCAGAGCGTAATCGGCTGATCGAGAATTGCGTATGTTTACGGTCGTTTCTTTTTCTACTGTATCATTACATGCTAAATATTAAAAGCTGCTCAGTTTGATGGTCTCATCATGCATGGGCTCGAAATTAGACAGTCCCACTGCTCTGCCAACTGAGCTACCGGCGCCTCGACTGACACTTCCAAATTTTCAATCTCTTGGTAATCCTCTCGAAGCGACGTACAATTCTTTCTATGAAAATGATATAGCACATAATAAACCATAGTAAATTTTTATTATTAAACGAACAAGTAACACTCATGATGTCGGTTTACGCGACTTACTTGTTTTTGTTTTGTAGGGAGTTTATCCCTCTAAACGAAGGAAGATTTGTCGCAAATGGCATCCCCTCTAACTCTAACCCCCTTGGGAAATGAACGGAATTTCATTTCAACCTGTATCATTATGCATAATCAAATACAGGTGTAATATCTTTACCTTCGTATACATAATAATATGTAATACTTACATAAGATGAAATATAATAAAAAATACATACTCTACGTTTCGTCTGCTTACGGCAGCCTTCTTCACGGAGGTCGACAGTGTTCGGCAATCACAGCTGACTGACGGGCGTATGTGATCTGTCGACCTCCGTAGAGAAGGCTGCCGTAAGCAGCCGAAACGTAGAGGGATAAACTCTCTACAAAACAAAAACAAGTAAGTCGCGAAAACCCACATCATAGTACATTTGCAACAATTTCCCATAGATGTATATGTAGCGGTCAGTCACCTGCGTGTGCGTCGCTGAGACGTGATGATATGCCATAATGTTGAGTGCTGGGCGACCACGAGTGAAGGGAGCTAGGGACATTGTACCGCAGGACACAGATGGTTACAGAAGGCTCATTCGTGCTATTTTTGTAAACGCACACGTTGCTACAATGATAATCATCTTTGCTTACATTAAATTGATACATATACACACCTATATCCCTTGCAGGGTAGCAGCAGAGCGTGCACGGCCGTAAAAATTTGACAAACATTTGAGGGTCATTCAGAATAGTAGTTTATGCAACTGTCGTATAATGGGGGTCATTAGAATGCGAGTGTCTGTTTATCACACGAGGCGCAGCCGAGTGTGATAATAGTTTGACACGAGCATTCTAATGCCTAATTATAGCAGTTGCATACACTATTTTTCTACACTCTCCAAAAAAACTCAGAAACACTTTTCTAAACGTACGCACCGGCCATTGCAAGGCCCGATACAAGGACAAATTCAATACGAGAACGTAATATGGCTGGATATGAATTTTTAAAAATCTATACTTTAGCAGTTGTTTAGATGTGGAGTCTTAACAATAACTTAACTAAACAACTGAACAACATCTGAACAACATCTGAACAACAACTGAACAACATCTGAACCACAACTGAACAACATCTGAACAACATCGAAACAACAACTGAACAACATCTGTACAACAACTGAACAACATCTGAACAACATCTGTACAACAACTGAACAACAACTGAACAACATCGGAATAACATCTGAACCACAACTAATCAACATCTGAACAACAACAGAACAAAAACCTATTAAAACAACTGAACAACATCCGAAAAATTACCGTACAACAACAACTGTCAGGTGCGGCGGAAGATAGCGATTTGAGTATTGGAAAAAAAAACTTCGTTTCATTTCTCAACTTTATCGTATTAAGAGTTTTGTCATTAAGTCATTACGCTTCTGTAATTTATAGTAAACCCTAGTTTTTATAGGCAGAATGCATAAAGTAGGTCATTATGCATCTGTTTTCGAATTCATAATTCGAACATTATGAGACGAGTGTATATAAAATTGTATATCGCAATAGTGACTGCAACAGTTGAAGCCGCTTGAGCCATTGCAACTAGATGACACTCCACAAAGCTCGTCAAAAAGTCCATAAAATGATAATTTAGGTTCGCTGGCATTACAATGACTAAAAAATAAGAGAATCAGAATCATTTAACTGTTTAAGAGGAGTGACGATGAGGCCACTAGGCCGAGTGACGACTGTGAAGAAAAGAGTAGCTACCCGCCTGGTCGGGAGTTGTGACCAGGGGAAGTTTTTGGAAGTTGTATATATAGCGATCGGCGAAATAACTTCTATACCGCGTTTTAGGACTTGTATGTGGAGCGCATGCGCGCCGCCACAACTGTAATTTATGTTCACGTTTAGACGCGGCAAGTCACCTAGTTCTTAGTCTGTCTTGTGGCCGCTAATGCGCTTGGCTTTCTTGAAATACTACGCACAAAAACTTTAATATGTTATAAAATGTGTGATTCTTGCAATGTAGAATGTAGATAGATAAAGGTAAGAATGTGCATAAAACATAAGATGATTGTGTAAAACACTGCCAAAGAATGTTGCCTGGCAATATACAGGGTGTTAGGAGAAGTACTGCGTTCCTTTCAAGGAATGAACCAGTCTATGAAACTGATATATTTTTCTGAATGACCCTCAAATGTTTGTCAGACGTGGCGTAAGTGACCGTTGTTTCGGCCGTTTACGCTCTGCCAACCCCGCAAGGGATAAAGGCGTGATATATGTATGTATGTATGTGTATGTATGAAACTGAAAAACTTTCCCCAAGAAACATAGGTCGAAATATGATAAAGAAATTTAGACCTTAAATACAAAATGTAGCAGCCGACCAAGACTGGTTGTATGGGAGGTGTAAATTTCTTTATCATATTTCGACCTATGTTTCTTGGGGAAAGTTTCCTTGAAAGGAACGCAGTACTTTTCCTAACAGCCTGTATAGGGTGAAATTTTACTAGTGACCTATAGCGAAAACGCAGATCTGGCTGGTGATAAGACTGATATGAAATAACTTTCCCCAATAAACATAGGCGGTTCACTCGCTTGTCGTCCGTCGTTCCGTTTTTTTAACGCAACGCATGCGTCTGTCAGACGAAAGGATAGCGAATTCCAATCTTATTTATTTAACCATTTATTGTACACAAAAACATACACAGGAACAATTTACAATGAAACAAGACACAACAGGTAGGTAGGTTACTTATTTGTAATGAGAAACATGAAAAAATCATTGAACTCCCATACAAAATTGTCGATCTGCTGGGGTTAAATATTTTTATTACCACCTATATTCCGTGGGAAAAGTTGTTCACTTTTATGAATACCGTGTAAAATTCGGACTTGACCCAGAAAAATTATGAAATTTAATAAATAAAGAAAATTCGACGTGTCCTTTGTATGATTTTATATTACAGAAGAATATGTTGCCAGGTATAAAAAAAGGTATAATTAAGTGTTGCCAACATGCTCCCGAAAACAAAAGTAAGAGGATATTGCGAATTGTAATAGACAAGCTATAAGCAAGTGGACTGTATTTTGATAGGTGATGTAATAAATAAAATATTTAAATGTATTGATAACTCAAAGTTCGTCGGGTCGTTGGAAGACTTGGTGTCCCACACGAAAAGAAGAAGTACCCTCATCTCCTTTCAGCTTGTTATTCCCTTTTAGTTACTTATTGTAGGTATTTATAATGAGAATGAATTGAGCCTGTGTAACAAACAAACATTTACATGCGACAAGTTGTCCTCGAGGTTAGCTTTGTTACAACAGTCACCTGTTTACAATTATTAACTATGAATAAACATAGGTTCTTTTAATTATAGGCATTGTGATTCATGATATGACTAACATTCGTGTATAATAAATGTTCGGTTGATGTAGAGTATATCAAAGGTTCAATCAATCAAAATTATGTTCAATTCATTCAATCACCAAATATCAAAAGCAACCTTAATAAATATAGACTTATAGACTGGCCCGATAGCGTAGCGGATAGTACCCCTGCCTGCTACGCCAAGGGTCGTGGGTTCGATTCCCACAAGACACGAATATTTGTTAAGTCCTTATTCAAGTATTTGTGTTTAGAGTGGGTGTTTTCTATGTATAATATGTATTTATTTACAAAAAAAGTATATTAGTATCATTATTAGCTATCTGGTTCCCATAGTACAAGCTTTGCTTAGTTTGGGGCTAGATGGCGCTGTGCAAATTGTCCAGAATATTTATTATTATTTATTATAAATAAGTTTTAGATCTTTTGATTGATATAATATTTCAAATCAGATTTTCTACTTGTCTTAACTGTCTAACCCAGTCTGAGATTGACTGTAGGTACCTTACACGCATATGTCACGTGCTAAGTTAACACACTCACGTGCAAAGGCGATGACCACACGCAGACATGTCATGATGACATGATAGAGCCTTAAATAACGGGTTCTGTAAGTGTTACATCGATCTACAAAATGTTGAATATAATAGGCAGTGATAGTAAAACAACACAGTCCAATTCGCAAACTGACAATCGGTCTCGAAATTAACAATTTTTTTAAACTCGTAGATAAGCAAATAATAAACGATCCGCATACTTATTGGATATACTTAGACACATATATCACGCCTATATCTCTTACGGGGCAGGCAGAGCCGTAAAAAGTGACAGGTTGTCAGCCCATTGCCTAAAATTGCAATACACATACAACCCTCGATTCCCATAGACGCCTCTTACGACATCCACAGGAAAGCAATGGGGTGATGATGATGATGATATTCTAATTTTAGGTAAATGCTACATACTTTCGTTTTCAGTGGATAAAAACTACTCAAACTGGTTTTTTTTCACTGTGTAAAGACAATAGTGGTATATTTAATAATTATTTATTTAATTAAAAATTCGTAAAAAAGTATCAAATAAATCCATTAATAGCTTCCATTTATTGAATCGAAGAAATACGCAAGAGTAAAAAATACACAAAATGTAATATGTATTTTACAGACACATAAAAAGCTTCCATTTATTGAATCGAAGAATTACACAAGCGTAAAAAAATACACATAATGTAATATGTATTTTATTGAATCCAAAAAATTACACAAGCGTAAAAAAATACACAAAATTTAATATGTATTTTACAGACACATAAATAGTTTCCATTTATTGAATCGAAGAATTACACAAGCGTAAAAAAATACACAAAATTTAATATGTATTTTACAGACAGGCATAACGCAATCGTACAAAAACTAAGCGACTTTAGAATTAATGTAAGTTATACCCTCAAATAATCTAAACCGTGAAGGTTCACAACAAAATACCAAAGATGCAACGTATATGACGATATACCAGCGTTGTGTTCAGGGAAATAAAAAAACCGCAACAGCATTGCATCATGCTGTGACAACATTGCAAACGTTTCTTTCCATACTATGACCACAATCGTGATCATTCGATTGAAACTATGTATTGAGACATTAAGACGTACATGGATTTGGAAGAAGAATATTTTATTTTATTTTTTATAAAAAAATAGATAAGCATTTGTCTGCCATCTCAACTGATGTTAAGTGGCGATGCAGACGATATTGGAACATGCTCACCTAGATAATGCCTATTCACTCTCGCCTTGAAAAGGCCCAGATTGTAACGTTCCGGAAACACATGCGCAGGCAGGGAGTTCCACTCTTTAGCAGTTCACATTAAAAATGTAGAAACAAAGCGCTTTGTGCGAATTTGCGGAGTGTCTACGATATAAGGGTGGAATCCCAACCGGCGTCGTATACATACATACATACACACATTATACACAATTTTCCGAATAGTCCTCAAATATTTGTCAAGACGTGGCGTTAATGTCCGTTTTTTGCGACTGTTTACGGTCCGCCTACCCCATTGTATGTATTTAGATACACATAACACGCTTTTATCTCTTACAGGGTAGGCAGAGCGTAACAGGTTTAAAATACGGTCGCTATCGCCACGTCTGACAAATATTTGAGGGCCGTTTTCAGAAAAATCGTGTATCACTACACTTTAGTGACAGGTTGTTAGCCTGTCACCTAAAATTTCAATACACATGTAAACTCAAATATTTGTTTTCATACATACATACATACATAAATCACGCTTATAACCCTTACGGGGCAGGCAGAGCGTTAACGGCTGTTCAACGGATATTAACACCACGTCTGACAAAAGTTTGAGGGTCAATCAGATAACTGTGTATCACTATAGTGACAGGTTGTCAGCCCGTCGCCTAAAATTGCGATACACACCCTCGAGTCCCTTAGTCGCCTCTTACGACACCCATGGGTAAGAAATGGGGTGATGCTATTCTAAGCCGGCATCACACGGCAATAATATTTGTTTGACGTGGCGTAAATGTCCGTTTCTTGCGACTGTTTACGCTCTGCCTACCCCGCAAGGGATTATAGGCGTGATGTGTGTGTGTGTGTTAATTCTCCATCGATTTGAAACTTCAAATTACATACCTACAATTTTCCAGTGCCTTAGTTCTACAATTACTATAAAGACATCCTTTGGAACCAATCCTCACTTTTACTCTTATTTCATTCGCTTGTAGGAGTTGTGGCCTGTCCATACAAATTAGCCGTCATTAAGAACTAATGGTTTGCACAATTGATCTCATCAACGGCGGCAAATCTTTAAAGGGCTTGTGTAAAAGGATTGCAGATTGTATTACTTCTCTATTTTGTCTGTAGTCTGTTCATTAAAGGGTTATAAAATAACACGGTTTCCGGCAGAAGACGAATGAATAATCAATGAAATCGTTGTTAGGAAAATTATAAGGTATCGTGTATAGATTACCTTACTAAAAACTGAGAAAAATGGATACATAAATCTTGGTATAAGAATACAATTATGTGTAAGATATTCATTGTTATATTAGGACATTTTCTATTAGGACAATACAAAATGGTTATAAAAAGAAGAAAATTGCGTTATGCAAATTTCTTTTTTTTACAATGACCGATCATGACGTCAATAAGTGATAATGCTATCCTACATTGAATAAAGTTATTTCATTTTCATTTTCATTTTTCATTTTCATATAATTTAAACGGGTTCTTACCGACGAATTATTTTTAATGCGATTTTCCGACGCTGTTGCAAACGTCATGATCACGGGTAAACCACAAATTAACTATATGTAGGGTAAACTGGCGGGTGCGGGTGGCTGCTAGGGGCAAACATATCTGTCTACCCTCATTCTTCTTCGTTTTTGTGGAACGCAATCGTCACTACCGGAACTCACTCGAAAGTCGTCCCGACAACACACACTCACTAATAATTTAGTGTTATGTGTAAGATGAAGTAGATAATCGTACTATCGACTAGAGGCTGTGTTGTGCAGTTTATGTAGCAGCAGAAACGTGAAAGTTAAATTTCTGCGCCACGTGCTGACCCGCTCGTCACTATTACACAATGTCAAATATATGCATATACATACATACATCCGCCTATAGCAGTCCACTGCTGGACGTAGGCCTCCCCCGGGGTACGCCATAGGGCACGGTCTCCCGTTTTCGCCATCGCTACCAGCCGCCTTCTTTAAGTCATGGGTCCACCTGACTGGAGGTCGTCTAACACTACGCCTGCCGAGGCGTGGCCTCCACTCGAGAACCCGTTTACTCCACCGTCAGTCGGTTCTACGAGAAATGTGCCCAGCCCAGCTATGCATATACGATTTCCTATTTAATGTTCAGTTTAAGAATAGTTTTTGCTTAAGCAAACACAAACAAACACTACTATCAGAATTGTTCACCAAACACCTAAACGAAAAATAAAATTATTCGCTATTACGGAATAAAAACGAACGAATCTCTTTTTTTCAAATGACGTCATATCAGTAAAAATGTCTTTCTTGAATGAATGCAGCATGAAACGGATCTAAGCGCATTTTATTGCGCGCATATGCAAGCGCACTTGACCCGAAGGTCGGCGAGCGCAAGGTGAGGCAACAATGTGTACCAGTGGGTGCTGGGGGCCTTACATACATCACATGTGGGTCTTCAATCGCGTATTAATTATACTTACAAGGTAAAGATGGTTAGGTTAGGTTGCTACTGATTACCTGATGTTAGATTTTTTAACCGCCAACATGGTAGATAACAAGTCTCTGACGTGGTTGTATAACGAGTGCTAACCAAGTGACCATAGACAGCAACCGAGACCAACGGCATACCGTGCCCTCTGAAGTATAGAATAGGACCATTTTTCTTTCTGACAATCAGGTGCTTCATTTAGCTTTCAATGTCCTAACAAAACTGAGAATGGAACAAAAACGGTATAACAATTTCGGAAAACGCCCTACTAAAGTTAAACGACCAGCTGATCGGGGATTTTGTATGGAATATCTAATTTATTTTAAATATTTCGACCCGTTAGTTTTCAGATGGTGGTGGCGTAAAGTTACATGCCGTGTGATTAACCTGGCCAGCCCCGTGGCAGTGCCTATATTTTTATTTTTTGTATCCCGCCCGAGCTAATTATCTATTAGGAGATTAAAAAATTGTTATAAAAAAAAGCAAATTGTGTGTGTGTACAAATTTTTATTTTACAATGACGACAATTAGTGATAATACTATCCTACATTGAATAAAGAGTTTCAATTTCAATTTCCGTGTTCTATATAGAAAATTGTTCAGTTTCATATGTAGTTCACCTCCTTTTGCCTTGTTATACCATTTCTGTTACTCCCTGTATAAACAACAAGTTTGGCGCTCAGGATCAAACCGGGGACCCCGGATTATATTTTAAAGAGAGGATTTGTTTGGTTTTAGTTATTTATTTAGGTTTTTGCTTCGAATTTGGGGTTTGTTTGTTACATCTAAAGTATTCGTGGGTCGTGTGATGCCGGCTTAGAATAGTATCATGTAGTAGGCGGTTGAAAAACTCTGACGTTGATCGTGTCGTTGGACGACTCTGTGTCCTACACGAAAAGAGAAATAGTATCATCCTAAAATCTTACCCGCGGGTGTCGTAAGATGAATAAGGAGTCGAGGGTCACATGTTTAATACAATTTTACGCGACAGGCTGACAACCTGGCACTATGGTGATACACGATTTTTTCAAAATTAATACCATATTTTTCTTAAACGGTCCTCAAATATTTGTTAGACGTAGCGATGGCGACCGTATTTTTACGGCCGTTAACGCTCTGCCTACCCTGCAAGGGATAAGGCGTGATGGGTGTATGTTTGCATTTTTCTATTTGTTCACGTTTTAAGCATATTCCTCGAATTTGGGTTCGTTTCATCTTACATATTTGTCCTTGAAACCTAAGTAAATGAAGACAGAAACAAAATCCCTACCCTAACTCTATGTAAGAATATCGTTTGTTTCTTTCCTCTTAAATGTACAGAAGTTTTGTTTTTATATATTTTACCTATAATTTTATTAACCACATAATTCGTTGTTTTGTAGGATTTTGTCAGTATCAAATTTAAAAAATACTTCCTAGACATAAAATCTCTCACAAGTTCTTAGAAAACCTGCCTCCAGGTAAAGGTGCCCACATACGTAGCGATAGCGGTATCGCGCTATATATTTCTATACATATGGCCAGTCTTCTACTGCTGACCTTGACGATATCGCTTGATCGCGCACTAAAGTGCTGCCAACTTACTTACTGCACAAATTGTCCATAGAGTCAAGCCAAGTAAAGTCTTGTCCATTTTTTATAATAATTTTCATCTTCTGATGAACTATCTAGGATATCTGACAGCAAGAAATTATTTTTATTCATTGTCGGGTCTTCGATATTACTTAGAAATTCAGAAATAAACCGCGTATTTAAAAAAGTGCCCTCTGCCTGTAGTGACGTACAGCGCTCGAGTGGTGCGCGAACAGTAGATACGAGTATGTATGGAAAAGGTACAACTAAAATCCACTAACACGGTTTATTATGCACTCACAGTGCCATATTTTTTTCAAATAAGGCGTAGCAGGCAGGGGTACTATCCACTACGTCACCGCGCCAGTCAAAAAAATAAGAAATTTAAAACATGTTAGCGCCCGCCGGAACTTGAACCTCCCACTGCTCCGCCAACTGAGCTACTAGCGCTTCAAATGATACTTCCAAGTTTTCAATCTCTTGGTACTCGTCTCGACGCGACGTACGCTAACACTTTTCAATCTTATTTTCATTTATAAAATCCGCTAGTTTGGATACTGGATATACTGCGCAGTGCCGCGCTATATCGTGCGATAGCGTTA
The DNA here is from genome assembly GCA_027580185.1 of Tuta absoluta. NCBI lineage: Eukaryota > Metazoa > Arthropoda > Insecta > Lepidoptera > Gelechiidae > Tuta > Tuta absoluta. The sequence continues at coordinate 11,597,952 of JAQAHW010000015.1, forward strand.
CAGCCACGTATGTAACCTAACTTTAAAGCAATAGCAAAGGGCGATAATTCTATTTTTGGCTACAGCCAGCCGCGTCACCGTCTGACCAGTGAGTGACTTGGTGGTAGTGACTAAGCTTCCGGTGACGGATTTGCACTTCAACAGAATATGGAATTAATTTTGACCTTCACGGTGAATTGTTCTGAACTTTGCGGTTTTGTTGATGACTTAAATACTAAGTACGATTTGATTCTTTAAATTAATACTCTGGAAAAAATGAGTCGACGTTGGATTTGGGAATGTTTGTTAAAAAAGTAGCCCAAATTTAAAGAACAGTGAATATTCTTTACAGATGTATCCATGGAAACAAAGATAATTTAAACAGTTTTGTCTCTATTCACCCGGCCATCCCGATACCCCCGTTTTATTGGTATTTGGCTTAAGACAGATAAAAAATCCCTGGCTTGACACGCTAGTCATCTGGAAAGTAACTAACTAGAGAGATTATTTAGAATCAATAAAACCTTGTAAAAACTAAGCGCTTTAGTTATATAAGTATTGTAATTTTGCTAATAGTTGCCACTTTTACCATTTTTGGAATACATAACCAAATCGCGCAGTTTTTACAAGGTTATATTGATTCTAAATAATCTTCGTTATCGTGTCGTGATCTATCGTAATCTTCGTGTAGTTATTGCCGCGAATTGATACTTTAGTTTCCAGGTGACTAGCGTGTCCAGCCAGGGACTTTTTTCTTGTTTGAGGGCGCCACTGGGCTCTGGAACCACCTTAAGTCGGTACACAAGTTTAGAACTGTTTCCCCTATGCAAAAGACATCAACGCAATCTAGTTGCCATAAACGCCATTTTGCTATTTTTTCTCAATAATATATATTTCATATTTCGTTTAATGCGTTTATATACACACACACACATATCACGCCTATAATACCTTGCGGGGTAGGCAGAGCGCAAACAGTCGCGAAAAACGGTCATTTACGCCACGTCTGACAAATATTTAAGGGGCAAGCGGAAAATAGTGACAGGTTGTCAGCCCATCGCCAAAAATTACAATACACATCCTCGAGTCCCTTAGTCACCTCTGACGACTCCCAAGGGAAGAAAATGGGGTGATGCTATTCGAAGCCGGCATCACACGGCATTTATATACTTAATTTATTTACATTTCAAATTTTATAACAATAATTATTGCTTGTGTGGGATACTGAGTCGACAAACGACCCGATGAACCAGAAAAGTTTGATCCCTAAAATGCTGAACTTAAAGTATCGCTGTACCCTAATACTCGAATATCTCTGAGATCTATGACGAAATCTATTTCTTCACAAACTCAACCTAGAGTGTAAATCAATAAGTCAATATTGATTGTAAACATTGGTTTTGGCTTAGTATAGTCCATACCTACATGTACTTGTGAGCTAACAATGGCTTTAACGGAAAGGGCACATCCTGTCACGGTTCTGTCTTTATAAAGCTACGTTTACATCATGCTCCTGGCGCTACCGCGAATATTGCGAATATCGCTATCGGTCGCTAATAATTTTTATTTTATTTTTTATTAATGATGGGTTTGCTCTTGACTCTAGTCTAGGTCATAGGATAGAGACAGAGTCTAAGATGGAGCGAGCTCACCCAGAAGAAGCCTGTCACCCGATAAATAATAAAGTCAGATCTAAGTGGCACGATAAACTTTGTTTAACTTTGTTTAATGTCGATTTAACATCGACACGGATCGTTGGATGACTCGGTGTCCCACACGAAAAGACGAAGAAGATTAACGGATTGCTAATTTTAGTGTTTGTCTAACAAAGATACGATAAACAGTCAGATAAAGCATAAGCTTTACTTAACAGGACTACAAAAGGCTGCAATTTCTAGGAATACAAATGACACACTTAAGGCGAGTGTAGCCGTAAACGTCCTCGACAGTGGCGCCACTTAATAAAATATAGACATTCTCAAATTGGCCGCACCGCCGCCGTGTGGTGCCGGCTTAGAATAGCATTACCTCATTTCTACTCAAGGATGTCTTAAAAAGCGACTAAGGGATAATCATCCAGTGAATGGGCAGCAGCGTTCACTGTTAACGCAACATTTTGCACGGCGCTCGCCAACCCGCCTGCCAAGCGTGGTATGACAATACCCCTAGATAAGGGGAGTCTCATGTCCAGCAATGGACTGTTGTGGCTCTTAATATAAAATTCTGATATTTTAGCCGTGTGATGCCGGCTTAGAATAGCATCATCCCATTTCTTGCCCGTAGGAGTCGTAAGAGGTGACTAAGGGACTCGAGGGTGTATTTTGCAATTTTAGGCGATGGGCTGACAACCTGTCACTAATGCGATACACAATTTTCCAATCGATTGAATGACCCTCAAATGTTTGTCGGACGTGGCGTGAATGTTCGTTTTTGCGGCCGTTTACGCTCTGCCTATCCCGCAAGGGATTAAAGGTGTGATATGTGTGATATGTGTGATATGTGTAGGTATGATATTTTACCTTTCTTCAACATACAGATATTTTGAGACATTATGATCTTCATTTCTTTGGAACAAAAAGGAAATGTACCTAGTCTAGATACCAAATTCTCGTGACGTTTTCCTTATTCATAAAATAATTCATCTCTAAATATTATTTTATTTATAACTGCCAAGGAAGTTATAAATTGAATACCAAATTTTAAAATACTTCCCGCGCTAGGTATAAAAAATTTTAAACTTTTGCAAGTAAAAAAAGAAATTTTAAATACATACATACATCACCCTATTGCAGCCTAAGTTATTAATATTATCGTTAAAATATCTGTACTTTATACTCTCTACATGCTCGTAGTATGCAGATGCACATTTTTTGTTCACATTTGAAAAAAATATATAGAGAAAATATGTGCTATGAAAAGTTTTGAAAAACACCTTCTTAAAATCCGTCAAAGCCTTATTTTGTTCTTATATGCTTATTTACACCTCCACACACACAAAAAAAACTCGGCCAAACGCTTACCTCGCTTATGTAAACATGGATTCACTGTAGGTTACATACAGTATCATATTATTTACGTATCGGAAACTTACACCAGATTAACATACGAAGCCTGTTTCCTATAGAAGAAACTGTAAGCATGCTTTGCAAGCGCATCAATGTACAGCGATGTAAGCTATAGGTTCTAAGCTATTTAGTGTAAAGTTGTAGGTAGTATTGGAAGGTTAGTCACCGGTGCCGGTGAGGCAATGGTCACGCCTATGTGTAGGATTATGTCATTCACTTTGACAACAGTGTGGGTGTAAAGTACTTTGTACGATTTATCGATTATTTGCAAAGTTAATTCTAGATCTGATCTGAATAGATGTCGCCACCGCTGACAGCCGCAAAGAATTTTCAGGTTTCGATAGTTGGTAATTTCTGAACTATTTGACCAGAGACACGATCCTTTTATTTCATTCCAGCCAGACATACTGAGCTACCATTCTGTTTTAGTCGGTTACCGATACCGCGTTTATCTCTAGGTGATAGCTGAAAATCAGCGATTTGCCGTCAAAGCAAATATTGGCGCTGAGCTAAGGCCTTTTGCATTGCTACGGCACACATACAGGTCTTGAGCAGGGCCCTAATTGTGACTAATTTAATATCATTATTGTATATGGAAGGATGTGTGTGTGCTATGTAAAGATTCTTTGTTGTTATTTTTCAAATTGTTAATTTTGTCTATGTATGTATGTGTGACTGTAGCAAAAATAAACTTTTTATCTATCTATCTATCCATTCTATTGGTGAACTATGCACCTGCTCCTTCGTCTGCCGCTGCCGCGAACTTCCTTCCAACGCACTTCTCATAATATTTTTCTGCTCATAGAGGCAGTGTGTTGAGGTGACACTATGACTCAAACTTTTAGCCGAATACGAGTTTCCCAAAACAAGGCCAGAACCAACCGACTGACTGGTTTACCAAATTAGTGGCCTTGCCCACTCTATCTATCTATTCTCTCTATCTGACTAGTTACATATTTCGAATAATTTCTCAAAATGTTTACATGGTATTATCTACTAGAAGCCGGTACTATTTAGTTGTAAACAGTCTATCTCATATTTACATACATAGGTACGTTAATAGCCTCACCAGTCCACTGCTGGACACGCGCGTCCCCCTGTTGGAATTTATTTGCCATACTACCCATTCTTATCAAAAGGATTGGCGAACGCAGTTTAAGATGTTGCATTCACTGTGAACGCTGCAGCCCATTCCCTGGACAATTATCCTTAAGTCGTAGAATTGGGGTTATCCTTAGAACCGGCACCACACGGCAAAAGGAATACGCATATCATGTCTTATCATTTAAAGTTGATTAAAATAATATCTAGATAAATGAAATGGTCTACCTCTGAAGATAACGAAACTCGTAACAGTATTATCTACGACTCTAAACCACAGTAATAAAGATGGAACCGTCAAAGATTGCTAGATACGTGTACTGAACACCAGACGCCTGCATAATATTATGCAAGCCCTTTTGCGGTGAACCCGCACTAAAGGAGGCTGTACACTGTCGACATTTTTCTAAACAGACATACATACACATATCTCGCCTTTATACCTTGCGGGGTAGGCAAAGCGCAAATAGCCGCGAAAAACGGACATTTACGCCACGTTTGACAAATATTTGAGGGTCATCCGGAAAATTGTGTATCGCCTTAGCAACAGGTTGTCAGTCCGTCGCCTAAAATTGCAATACACACCCTCGAGTCCCATAGTCACCTCTTACATCTCCCGAAATTTCTTTTCATCTCCAAAGAAGGTGGGGTGATGCTATTTTAAGCCGGCATCACACGGCACAATATCTGTTTAGACATACACATATCACGCCTTTAGACCTTGCGGGGTAGGCAGAACGTTAACGGTCGTAAAATACGGTCGCTATCGCCACGTCTGAAAAATCGTATATCACTATTGTGACACGTTGTCATCCTGTGGCCTAAAATTGTAAACGAGCGCAGCGAGCCTCGGTTCGCAGTGTTCGGCAATCGCAGCTGACGGGCGGGCGTATATGATCTGTCGACCGCCGTGATGAAGGCTGTCTTAAGGCGAGTGTAGCCGTCAACGACCTCGACGGTGGCGCCACTTCACAAAAATTAAGTTCTCTCTTTATACAAATTAATCAGTCAGAATGTCCGATGCCCAAGTTTTTAGTATTATCCTAAAGTAAAATTTTAAACTGCAAAGTCAATGAAATATTCGCTGCAATCAAAGTTATGGAAAAAAGTGCCTAAAAACGGCCACTTTTGGTATGAATTCTCTTAACTTTCATTACAGCGAATATCTTATTGAGTTTGTAGGTTCTATTTTTACTTAAGGATAATACCCAAAAATTTCAGTAACGGACATGCTGATATTTTTTTTTTATAAGGATAAATCTTTTTTTTTGTGAAGTGACGCCACTGTCGAGGTCGTTCACGAGTACACTCGCCTTAACCAGCCGAAACGTAGAGGGCTAAACTCTTTACCAAATAAATAACAAGTAAGTCACGTAAACCTACATCAGTTGTGGCCTACAATTATCACTAGTTGAAATAAATTATTACCTATGATTTAAATTTTATTTCATTATGACAGGCGACTAATCGGCTACTCAGCCGACTAAAGCCAAATATTTCCCAATATTTAAAAATGGCCGACTAATCGGCTGTCCCGACTAGTCAATGCATCTCTAGTATGTTATTTTACATTAACAAAAGTAGTCAGTGTGCAGGGGTCCTAAATTTGACTTAACTTAGTCGTAAAATGTTCCCGTTTGGTCCACTGGCGCAACCTACAAAATGTTCTATAAAAGGGAATTTAGATAAGCAGAACATTTAGCTTAGTTGTTTTTTGTTAGACTCTAAAATTATAACTCTAATTGAATACCATTTATTTTAAAAACGCCCCGAGCAAAATTTTCTACCGCGAGCAGTATTTGAACCTGCTACTAGTGGCGACGCAGTATTTGAACCTGCTACTAGTTTTTATCCCGCCTGAGCCGGTTTTCTATTAGGACAATACAAAATTGTTATGAAAAAAAAATATATACAAATTTCTTTTTTTTTACAATGACGGATCATGACGTCAATAAGTGATAATACTATCCTACATTGAATAAATTAATTTCATTTTGTCATTTCATTATGTTATGCAGTATAATTTGTTGCAAAATACTCCTTGTAATTTCGCGACAAACGGCTTGGCCGCTGACTATGATCCGACCGTAAGCGATGAAAACCGGCGATAAACTGAAAACCAAATTTTTAAACACCTCCCGTGATTTTTGAAGCTTTGATAACTAAACCAATTTCTTTCCCGTGGGAGTCGTAAGTGGCGACTCAGGGACTTGAGGGTGTGTATTGCAATTTTAGGCGATGGGCTGACAACCTGTCACTATGGCGATACACAATTTTCTGAATAACCCTCAAATAATTGTCAGACGTGGCGTAAATGTCCGTTTTTGCGGCCGTTTACGCTCTGCCTACCCCAAAAGGGATTATAGGCGTGATGTGTGTATGTATGATAACTAAACGACGACAAAGATTACGCATCAGATTTTCCTCGAAACACAGAACTACATGCACTATACACTTTCCTCTTCGTAACTGTATAAGTTTCGTAACTGTTCTTGACTTCAATGTTAGCACAATTATGTATTACGTGGCAATCGCTTAGCACACGTACATTGCTTGCTTATCTAACAGCTGTCGGCGTAAGGTCGTGGAAAATCAGTGATGTGTAGCGAAATGAGAAGATTGTAGATAAGTCGTAAGGTTAGAAGTGGTGGTTAGTACCAGTTAAGAGATCATCCTGGTCTGGTTATTCTTATCAACAGTTTTAAGAACCAGAATATGCGGGTCCCTGAAATAGTTGAGGTTGATGTGTTCCCGATTGTACTATGGTTTTATGGTTATGTTGAAGGCTTTTATAATCTTGGCTTAAAATTGTAGAGATAATTGTCTTAGCTACCGACTGAACTAAATATCAAGCCTGTATTAGAATTCATGTTACATTTGCGAAGCATGATTAGAATACCATTAATCCATTTCTTTCCCGCATGGGTGACATAAGAGTCGACTAAGAAAGTCGAGGGTTTCATGTGTACTACAATTTGCAAGCTGAAATAAACGGCCTTTTCTAAAACGGCCCTCGAATATTTATCAGACGTGGCGATAGCGACCGTATTTTACGCTCAGCCTTCCTCGCAAGGAACAAAGGCGTGATATGTGTGTATATTATTATTATTAACCATTTATTGCACACAATAAACATTACAAGATACATGATATACAAAGAATGACGACACAACAGGACAACTTATTTCTACTTACCAGCTGACCTACAGAAATGTGTATATGTATGTATGTTAACCACTAGTGTACCATCTAAGTATTTTTATGTTTTCAGATAGCTTATATTTATTTATTAGGTTCACAAACAGGTAAATACATATCAACTTAACCTAGATACATATTGCTGTAAGATAGTACATAAGTATGAAATGAATAAATAAATAGGGTGAAATTTCGCTAGGGACAGATAGCGAAAACTCAAGACGGGCTGTTGATAAGGAACAAGTTTTCCCAAGGAACATAGGTCGAAATACGAAAAGAAAATTAGCACCTCCCTAATACATTATCAGCTGATGTGAGTCATATGGGAACTCAAAAAATTTATTTCAACCTGTTCCTTGGGAAAGGTGATCCTTATCACCACTTGTTCCCTGTGAGTGCAAGATGTTACATTCACAGGGAACGGTGCTGCCTATTCCCTGGATGACTATCCCTTAGTCGGTTTTCATCACGGTCAAAATTGGGATAATGCTATTCTAAGCCAGCACCACACGGCGTCTAAGGGTCGTTACGAGTCTTATTTGCTTGTACTATCAGCTAAGATATGAATTTAAACGTTTAATAGTTATTTTAGGACCCTAATATACCTATCTAAATAAAATCGAGTAGGTACCTACGCAAAGCAATAAAATTATGATAGTTTTCTGACCTGTGTGACTGTTTATACGTATCGTAGAAGTTTAAGGCGAGGATAACGTGGAAGCAAGATTTTTAAACCGGTTTTTTTGAGACAATTACAGCCACAACATACTGAAAAAAAAATACTCAATGATCTTACAGATAACAGATACCTATCGGTAGCAAACTTTGACAAACTTTAGTTGATGGAAAAACATAAAACATTTTTTCAATATTATGTCTACAGTTTTAGAGATATTACATAAAAATACGCTATAATTGAGATACATATTAACTTTCAAGTAAGACATAAAACGGTATTTCTCTAGTTCTAAATGTCGAAAAATCCGTAAAATCTCCGCGAAAATTTAAGCCCAAAATGTTTGGCTGTTTTCTCTGGTGCAGGGACCAACTTTTCAGGTGAAACTGTGCCTTAAGAGGCAGTAAAAATACCATTAGAAACATATACGATCATTGATTATAACCCTCAGGCTTGTTGTTCATTAAAGATGGGAACTTTGAATCCTCCGTGTCATAGGAATTTATAATGTAATGAAATGTGCACGGTTATAAAATTTTCAATATGGCGAAGTTTATATTGCTGTAAATTATAATCACATTAATTATGAGAAATGACTAGCTGGCCTCGCTGGCCTAATAGCATAGTGGATAATACCCCTGTCACCAATGTCGGGAGTCGTAGGTTTGGTTTCCCCTCTCACATCTTAAATATTTGTTCAGTAAAATATATTTTGTGTTGTGTGGCTTAGTTAGAGCAAGATGTGTATGTGTGTTAAGGTTTTAACATATATCATATTTATAATTATCACGTTATTACATTATTAACATAAATCACGCCCATAACCCTTGCGCGGTTGGCCGAGCGAAAAACGGTTGTGAAAAACGAAGATCTACGTCACGACAAAGGGTCATAGGGGAACATTGTGTATCGCCATAGCCCATCGCCTAAAATTGCAATACACATGCAACCCTTAAGTCCCTTAGTCGCCTCTTACGACACCCACGGGAAAGAAATGGGGAGATGCTATTCTAAGCCGACATCACACGGCACGGTTTTTTTGTACCTAATAGGTACATGAAATGGCCGGTTTATTTGAACGTCAAAGAAAAAACTTAGCCTCCAACTTTAAATCTGAATTCAATATGCTACACTTTCTTGGGAAAAACATGTTGTTACGCATAAGTAAAAACCTACATTTCACATTTAAAAAGTCGTGCGAACAAACAATTTGAACAACCGAACTCTAATTCGTACAATCACTGTCAAAAGCAAATGTTGAACCAGCGTACAGCCTCACAGCCACTCAGGCATATTATTACAGAATTACAACGTGTTATTACACGTATTACAAGCCACCATTACCGTGTATTACAGGTATACACATGCGGTTATGTCAAATTATCGTATATTTAGAGTTACTTACACGCAAGTAAGTGGAATTTGCAAAATTAGGTACGGATTTATGAGTTAGCATACTTGGAACATGGCTTTAATAAGAAGTTTTGTATTAAGGTGAAATGGTCTAAGAAATCAACCGCGGAAGGTTGGATAGTGTTCGAAATTTCGAATTCCTTTTTTTTTTTTTTTTATTTTTTTTTTATTAATGATGGGTTTGCTCTTGACTCTAGTCTAGGTCATAGGACAGAGACAGAGTCTAAGATGGAGCGAGCTCACCCAGAAGAAGCCTGTTAAGGCACTGGCACTCCCACACACTGACGGAACGCAGCAAGCTACTTGGCGCCATTTCTTGAAATCTACAAATTTTGTATCTTATACTTCAAGATATATGCTACAAAACTATGGGACTCAAAACACCGATTCATTAAAAATGACTCATAATTAAAAATTACTCATGACTCTATGGGCTTACTTTTTGAAATATTTGTTTATATATTTTATAAATTTATTGACTGTTCGGTTTCCCGGATCTGAGCTGTTATCGTGTGTTATCGACGGCCGATGTGGCGCAGTGGTAGTGCGACTGCCTGCGACGCAAAGGTTCCGGGTTCAGTTCTCGTTGGAGCACTCACAAGTTGATATTAATCACTTTGTGAATTTGATCCCAGTCTGGTTAGGACATTGCAAGCTGAACCACCTAATTGTGACGGAGCGCATGTTAAGCCGCCGCCGGTCCCGGTTGCTATCTATGATTACTTAGACGGCGGTCGTTACACAACCATGTCAGAGGCCTACTACTAGTAGGCGTTTGAAAAAACTCTGACACCAAAGTTCATTGGGTCGTTGGACGACACAATAAAAACCGCAACAGCCCCAAAAACAATATATCGGTTTTGGAAACAAAAACGCGTTGATGTCTTTTGTATGATCGCTTGCTCAGTACACTTGCCCCGACGACTTTATCTAAAAAAATAAGAATTGAAAAAAGACTGCAATTATTTCAAGAGGTGAAACAGCCCATGAAACTGAACAACTTTCCCTTAGGAACATAGGTCAAAATATGAAAAAAATATTTGGACCTCCCATGCAAAGTTTTCCAGCCAACCAGTCGCAAATTTTTGTTTAGTTTCATGTACTGGTTCACCCCTTAACATATTTACAGCTAATATTTTCACATCCTGTATACTTAAGTGACTATTGATGTATAGACTAGTAGATGAACTTATCAAGATGGTCCTCTTCCAAAAATTAATTCAATTAACATAACTTTTCTGTGACACACGCGCTCCGCTTGTATTTCTCTAATTACAGCTTGCACTTAAAACAAAGACAAACAAAATAATTCGCATTTCGCAAATGCGAACAAATTGCGCGCATTACGAGTTTTTTCGCGCTGCAGCGCACGCGCGTCGCTAAATAAATAAGCTTTTTACGCGCAATTTTTCCGACCATAAAACCTAAGGGTGTCATGGTTGTTGTGTTGAAAAAATAAAACTGTGAAGTATATTTGCTATGTGAGGAATTTTAATTGCTATAATTCTTTGTCTAGTTGTCTTTAAAATACAGGTTGGTTGTCACATTTCTTATCTGAATAATAATAAGAACACTTAGGGTGGATGTATAGTGCTATTATCAAACTACAGGTTACAAATATAGCCGATATTCGATGTTCATTGCGTAGTTGATTAGTCGTTATGATACCAGGAATATTAACCGGCTACGCAATGTACTAAGAATTTTATCTGTATGCTTGTAGACTGTAGTTTCATAACAGGGCACTGATCGCAAATTAAGCAACAAATATGCAGATAATCTATTTTGTACTTCAAATGTCAAGAATTTCCGCCAATATTTTACACAGTTGATCGGGCCGTTCGTCGGCTCAGTGTCCCATGTGAAATGGGAATATTTCCTATTTTATTATGTTCTGCTCTGGCTTATTATTGTGCAATAGATTTCAGTCCAGAACAGTACTTCATTAAACATTCGTTAAAAGATTTGAAAATATCACCATAACTTTTGGTTTGGGACCAAACTTATTTAATTTAGATATGTACATACATAAATACATTATTTCAACACCACGTCTGACAAACATTTAAGGGTCATTCGAAATATTGTGTATCGCCATAGTGACAGGTTGTCAGCCCATCACCTATTGCAATAATCACCCTCGAGTCCCTTAGCCGCCTCTTACGACACCCACGGGAAAGAACTGGGGTGATGCTATTCTAAACCTCGACTCCCTTAGTCGTCGGTATATTTTTTAATATTCGTTTTTAAAAAAAATGGGTATGTAATAATTATTCACGCTGTATATTCTGTGGCACAACGATTAAGTGGATTAACGTTGGAATACTTGGAATAAGCAGCGTGATTATCATTCTTACCCAATTTACTCGAAAAGATTACAATAACACAACTAGGATTTTTCTTGAAATAGAAAACAGCTTAGTGCTATCAGCTGCACTTTCAGTTAACCATTTAAATGTGTATTGCAAATTTAGGCGATGAGCTGACAACCTGTCACTATGGTGATACACAATTTATGAATGACCGTTTAAATTTTCAATTTGTCAGCCGTGGCGTAAATGTCCGTTTCCTACCGGATATAGACGTGATATTATGTATGTATGTAACAGCCTATATCGGAATATAAAATTAAATCAAAAGTCAATAAAGTTATCACAACAAACACTTAAAATATATCTCTCTATTCTTCCAAAGTGTCCATCTATGCTATCGTTGCTAGTAAATCAATAAAAATAATGTCGTTAAAAGTAAAAAGATGGCGGCAAAAACTTTGAAGTTTAAAAAAAGATAGCTAAATTACGGTTGTGGGCCGCCGCCATTATAAATCTCCAGCGAAACTACACAGTCGCTTGTTTCGTATTGTCTCTGGCCACATATGTTTTGGTTTTTTAAAAAGAAATTGAAGTTGGTACCTTAGATCAATGAATTTTTCAGACGGAATCTTACGAGTAAGCCGAATGAAGCTATAAAATATTCTTCGCAATCAGATTTGGAAAAGATTAAAACGAAATTTAACGTAGGAAACAAATAATGGTAATTTGATTAAGTCGGTACACTTTCCAAGCAAATATACTTTAGAGTCCTACTTCGGCGGAAGGAACGAAATTCAAATGAAATTCGGAAGTCATGTCAAAGAGTATATTATAGAGGTGTCACCATTTCATATAATGTTAGTCTAACTGGTACTGATACAATACTTGACGACCAATGGTAGTGCGTCTGCCTGCGGCGAAAAGGTTCCGGGTTCGATTCTCGGTGGACTACTCAAAAAGTTGATATTATAACTTGGAAGGAATATGAGCCTACATTATAGGTACTGAACCATATTTTGAAATAAGCTGAACCATCCTTAATAATTATGAACTCTATAAACTGAACGTAACTGTACTGTCTGTTTGTTTGTTATTTTTTCACTTTCAGTAACTGAAAAAAAATCATCTAAAAATAAGGGCATAATCAGTTCACAAAACAACAACAACTTTTTAAGTTTGACGTTATTTCAGAAGAAGCAAAATCATTAAACTACATAAAGCCAACTAATTATTTCAGTTTTTAAAATGCAAGTGGCCAGTATCATGTTACGCACTTCGCGCGAACATAATTTATGTTTTGTTTTTGTCCATCCTGGTATTGTACATTTTTCTTGCGAACTTCGAGAATAAGAAACATTTTTGATATTTCTTTGTCATTTTCGTCATTGAGAGCAACTTAAGCGGAACTAATACTGTTCAAAATATAAATAGCAAAAAACAATAAGCGACGGCCATAATATATTCGAGTATGATATTATGATAATGTATAGCGGTCGCATTCTTGCACCGTTCATTAGTTTTTGAACAATATTTGTTGAGCATCAGACGCCACATGCCTAAATAATTTAATATTACATTTTCAAACCTTCGACCACTTCAATCTTTTACCTTTCCAATGTAAAAAATCACTGACACTAGTTGAATTGCTTCATAATTAAAGAAATTATCATATATTATGGTGATATCTTATAAAGCAACTAAGAAAAATTAAAAATCAAAAGGACTTCTTAAAACCCCATAACACTAAAAACCTTCCGACTCAATTGATCCCACTCTTAAACTGAAATCTGACAAAAATCTAACGACTTTTGTATACTAGGTACGCAAGTTGCAAGAGATATGGGCGTGATATGTGTATGTATGTATGCACGTAAGTACATGCACATAATTATTATACTTGCTTTCTTAAAATTTGTCCTAAAACTGTGGTTGGTGGTGACCGTATGCGCAGCGCTCCATATATACAATTAAAAATTTCCACCGCGGTTAAAAAACTGCTTTTGTGCCGCCGTGCCGCCGTCTAGTGTTGCATATAAATCGAATCTTACTACTTCATACTAATCTGCACTAACAACCACGTCATCCTATTATTTTATCGTAAAAATATTTTTAATACCTACGTCTAATCGTTTCATATTTTGCGTTTCGTTTGATGTTTCAATCAACGTAGTATTGACATTGGCAAAATTATCCATAGCGGATAGAATGCCGTTGTTGTATATAGTTGATATATTTTACGGCAAAATTCTAGCAACAATAATATTCACGGTCAAAATATCGAACAAATGTACAGTGTGTCGCGTCTGCATCATATTCCGTTTATCTATGATCAATTCCACGTCAGTTTTGACAGCAGAGGAAACACATCAAAACAAAAACCTCTTATTCCCAAGGAAAGCAGCCGGAAACAGTAAGTGTTTTGCTAAATTTCTAAATAACTAAGTTGTTTGGTCAAAAAATAACCGCCCGGGCGGGTTCAACGTGAAATTGCCATTAATAATCATACTAAGATCAATACAGTTCGATTAGTCCTGGCGGAGGAAATCTCTTACGCCACGCTTCATCACTGAAAAATAGAGGTAACTTCAAATTTTAATGTCTTCGTAATTAAATATAAAATAAGATTTTGCGCTGCCCTGGCTTATCCCTCATATCTTGAAGATTAAAAAACAAAATTTTGTTGACAGTGATATGCCTTAGATTATGTATGAAATGCATTCTCGTAGCTCGTTTTCACCTCACTTCATGGAAGTAGGCCCGTTTACTACTCGAATCAAATATAGGTAGAAAGGTTGCTCATTCTATTTGTTCAAAAAGCAGCATCTTAGTGGGTATTTTGTTGTGATTTAGCCCGCGCGAAGTCCGATTGCGATTAGTTATTTATGGCTTAATTCTAGTTGCTCGTAAGGTTCTTCCTAAAAAAACCTTGCTCTTAATCTGATAGTTACAGAAACTACCTTTGTGCATTGACTTGTTTATTAGGTCAATGGAAATCAATGTATGGAGTAGGTAAGCGGGGTTATGGCTCCAAAGCTTTTTTTTTCAATTTATAATTCACTGACGTCGCGAACACGACTCGCCCACTGAGGGTTTCGTTACTTCACATCAAGAACAACCTATAATATGATACCCTATTTGAACAACCGGCCTCAATTTTTAAATTATGTTTTTTCATAGCACCCTTAAAATCATTTTTTTATTTTCTCGCTTTTTTCCTAAAACCTACTTGTCAAATTTCATAGTTCTAGCGATAGGTGCACAAAATTACCTTATAGTCAAAAACACGCGATTTTTCAGCATAAACGTAAATAGTTTTACATTTCAACTCGATATCACAACGCGTTCTCGAGATAAAAGATCAAGACAGACGGACAACAAAGTGATCCTATAAGGATTCCGTTTTTCTCCTTTTTTACTTTGATACGGAACCCTAAAAACATTAAACATTTTTCGAACCAGGTCCGTAATTCCTCAGTCGATACGACATAATCCGACCCTGATCACTTTACTCTCACTTTCAACATAACCTGTTTCTCAATCCTTTAAGAATGTTTTTCCCGTGCGTAGGTACATGACGAGCACGTTTATTAAAAAAAACTCGGAGAAGGAGACAAACGAAGTAAATCCAATTCCTCTATAAAAAATAACAGAATATCATGCTTCCTTAAACAGTACGTAGCTTAAAATTTGCGTGTAGGGACTAGGTTCCCGATTCTCTTTTTTTGTCTATTTTGCAACTATGACTCAAACTTTTAGCGGAATATGAAACGGCCAAAACCATCCAACTGGCTTTCTATCAAGAAGAAATGAGACGCTTTCCCATAAGATGTTTTTTAACAGTTTAAAAAGTTACGCTTCTCTACGGCAAAAGATGGCGTTGAGTTTTTTTAATGTCATTACAGATGGCTTCGTTCTAAGTTGAAATTTTGACATTTGAGTCATAAATACATTTCATCTACTTACATACGTTTCTATGGAAAGAAACTTTTTCAGTTTACCTAGTGGCTACGAAGGCTACACATGAAGCTTAGCTGAAAATTAGTTTTTAATTCATACATACATCAGCCCATTGCAGTCCACTGCTGAACGTAGGCCTCCCCCAGGGTACGCCATAGGGCACGATCTCTCGTTTTTGCCATCAAGTCGCTACCAGCCGCCTTTTTTACACGATTTCCCAACCAAAAAAGGACCGTAATATTTTTGTGGTTCATGTATGCATGTATATATGTGCGATTCTTTAAAGGACTGAAACTTGTTAATTACTGAACAGATTCGAATAGGAATTGTATCGGAAGAATTCTTACATTATCCCGAGTATTATAAGCTAGGCTTTATCTCAGAAAGCAGTCGTATTTTTATTTTTTTATGCTTGATAAGTCATCGTTCCATCTGGCCGGAGGTCGTCCAACGCTACGCTTGTAAGCTAGGTAGTAGTTTTTCAACGGGACTTCCTCTAGTTTTTTCTTTGCTCTGATGCGACGTGGTGCCTGTTTTGCTTTGCTCACCGATGACAATCTACAATTCGCTCCCCCGCGGTTTTATTGTACACCATCCGCTATGTTATGCTAAAATTATGCGCCTGTACCATATCTTGGTTATTTGTTTTTAATTGATAAAGCAAATAAATCATTTTGTAACGAGTTGTGTTTTGAAACATGGAACTAAGTGTATGATATACAGGGTGTAAGGGACGGTGTACCGAAAACTTTGCAGGCATGCTCAGGCCATGAATCCTAAAAACTTTTACTATGGAGCCTATGTTGACAAACGTTTTTTTTTGAGTTTTCATAGAAAGTCAGACGGACAGTCAGAGGTAGAATTTTTTTCTCGTTTTCCAACATGTCCTCCATAGAAAAAGTTGTGCAGTTTCATGGTCTGATCATGCCTGCAAAGTTTTCGGTACACCGTCCCTTACACCCTGTATAGTGTAGAGCAGAAATAGTAAATGTAGAGTTGCCGTGTGATGTCGGCTTAGAATAGCATTAGCCCATTTCTTTACTGCGGGTGTCGTAAGAGGCGACTAAAGGTATCAAAGGTTTCATGTGCATTACAAGTTTAGGTGACAGGCTGACAACCAGTCACCATGGAGATACACGATTTTTCTGAACCGCCCCTAAAATATTTGTCAGACGTGGCGAAAGCGCCGTATTTTGCGGCCGTTAACGCGCAGCCGCCAATTCTTACTTTGTGCGTTAACGCTCTGCCTATCCCACAAATGACAAAAGCGTGATAAGTGTAAAATAGTAGGGACGGTTTGTGAACATGGACCAAGACCGTTTTTTTAGTTTGATAAAAAAGGACATTAAATAAATACTTGGATTGCGTTGATGTCTTTTATATTGAGGAAATAACTAAGTTTGTTATGTTGGTAGCTATGTATTTTTGTTGCTACAAGATGCAATTATTCTTATAAAAAGATAAAAGCAGCTTTGTTGATTTTGCCTACCGACTTTTATAGTATGTTCGATTTTCTTTAATTATATAGGATTTAATTTTACTAGTGACCGATAGCGAAAACTCAATACCTACAGGCTGGTAATAAGGAACAATTTTGAAGTTCCTCTTGAGCTACCGCGGTTCGTCCGTTGCCCGCGAATTTGGCAAGTGTACCTTGATGCCAATAACGCGTGGCACGGCTCCATCTACCATGCATAAGATTCATGTAATATTACCTCGTTGATACGACGTCTCCTCTACAGACCCTTTCCTAAGGGTAGCATTGGTGACGTTCGTCGAAAATCTGAAACAAACACACTAATATGATTATACGATCTTTTAAATTCATTCAAAAAATATTAATTAAAATTACTTCACCGAAAAGAGGTTGACTCCTAAATTTGAAGAAGTATATTCATATAACATGCATCAAAAAAATTGCAAGTTTAGACGCAAATATAAATACACGCATACATACACATATCACGCCTTTATCCTTTGCGAAGTAGGCAGAGCGTTAATGTCCGTAAGATACTCTAAAGGTTTTTTTGCCACGTTTGACAAATTCTGAAAAACACAATAGTGACAGTTTGTCGCCTTAAATTGTATAGTAATGAAACCTTCGGGCCCTTAGTCACCTCTTACGAAACGCAAAGGATGAAAATGGGGTGATTCTATTCCAAACCGGCATCACGCGGGAAAGATTAAAAATCCGAAACGCCTATTAAGATTCTCTGAATCGAGGAAAAGCTTACCCCCGTGATGCCTAAAACCTCAACTGCCCCCGTGAAATTCTTTACAAAAATAAAAATCAATCTACAAGTCTCAAAAACCTAACACCAAATTATAACCACTGTGACATCTGTATGGACGTTTTAATTCATTCAACACGACTTGAATCTCAATACAAAAGTTCATCAGCAGGTTTGAATGTCGTAATACATTGTTATAAAAAACTTAATACCACGTTCACAAAATGCCTCTTTGGGCAGGAAAATAATAAGGGAAGTGGGCAGCGCGAACATTTAAAAATGTTATTCGCGCTGCTAATCGTCATGCCGCTGTCACTTCCCGTGCCCCGAAATTGTCGGCTTTTGGTGCACGAGTCAAAAGAACGACTGCACGAACGAGAATGGAATGTATTGCTATTTAGCTCAATACAATTGGTGCGAGAAGATTATGACGGCAGTGTGTAAACACTCACTTGCGTTGAAATATTTCGGGCAATATTCGCAGCAGTGGCAGGAGCAGGAGCATAGTGTGAATGTAGTATAAGATACAAACAACAGGTTATGCTGAAGCAAAAAAACAATAGGTATCTACCTACCTGCCTCGCTTTCGAGGCCAGAAGACCACTTTCCTTTTCGATACCATACATTACATCAATACATTGTGTAGTACCTATAGACCGATAGTGGAACGAGATTTTGACCGCAAAAGTTATTATTTTATTAAAGTTAGATTTTGCTTCTTTATTATCTTAGAAGCATTATTCTCGGCATATTTTAAAAATATTAGAAGTTTTTATTATTTGTGTTTTCCATAAAATAGATATTTTCAATATCTTTGAATAACTAAGTAAATATATAATTTAAGTTAAATATTTTGATTGTAACTGACATACACACGTTTTTACTTTATTTTATATAAATTTTAGAAAATTAAAATACCGGCGAATATGGAAAATAAAAAATTGCTTCTGATTTTGGTAATATTGAATTAGAGTTAATGAAATTTATAAAATATTTTTTAAGTGTTCATATAAAGCTACCAACAAAAGTTTAGAAATTTGAGAACTCAGCTTGACTTAGTTATCGATGTTTGTTGTCGTAGTAAGAGTAATATTGAATTTAAGTGAGTAAGTCCGAATCCATTTTTTTATACCAATAAACCAATCTATAATTCCAAATATTAGAAATGTAGGCCAAAAGCTTTAGAAAATATTAGGAATATTACAAATGCACGTAGTCTAGGGGGTGGTGGACATGGTGGTGCGCCCGCCAAGACGAGCCAAGCGAAGCTCTACAGCACTACCTTTTATTTATTTAATTACAGTGTATTGCACACAACAACAATACAGAAAAGACACAAAACAAATAAATATGACACAACAGGTGAAGCTTTTCTCGAAGTGATTAATCGTTTTTGAGCCGTCATAATACCAGATTGATCAAATTATCAGATATGATATTAACTAATAGTTATGTTATTATTACTAAACATTCTTCTTCTTCTTGTCGATTCATTGGGATGGGAGGTCTTGTTATTGCAACTATCTGGTTAATTACAAGAAACTAAAATAATGCCTACTAAGTTTGACATATTAGGGTCATCTACAATTTTTATTAAGATTTTGTTTAGCAGTACATAATTATGTCAGATGCTGAACAAAACAGAAATCTTTGAAAACTGTTTTAAAGTAAGTTGTACAATAAATGAAAATAAGAAGTTAATTTTTTTTGCGTCCTAGCACTCTGCCACTGAGTTATCGGCGCCCCGACCATACCCTTAAAATTTGTCAATCTCTTGATACTCGTCTTGTAGTGACGTTCCAGCGACATCTAGTGTAATTTATTTTGAACCGAGTGAAACCACGGAGTGCACATAGTATACATCCATCAGCCTATTGAGGTTCACTGCTGGACGTAGGGCTCCCCTAGGGTACGCCATAACGTAACACGATACGTAATCTCTCGTTGTCTCTATCCAGTCGCTACCAGCCGCCTTTTCTAAGTCGTCGGTCTATCTGGCCGGAGGGCGTCCGTCACTTCACTTCCAAACTATGTCCAGACTTCATCAATTATTGAGCACATAATATATGCATATAAAAAGGTAACGGAAAATATATTTCAAAGCAAATAAAAAAATAATTGTACATCTGAACTTGATTTGGATATTAAATTCTCGTAGTCTGAAAATTTTACCAAACTTGGCAATCTTTTCACATAATTAGATACACGACATGGGAACTACAGTTCGGCCATCCCAATATGCCATATTTTACAGCTGTAAGTTACACACTAATCGAGATGTAGCAAAGGGAAATAGACCCTCAGTCATAGCATTAGCACGAATCTGATAGCTGTCAAATATGACTTATTGGGATGGCCGTATCGTATTGTGGAATAGTTTTGATGGATGACTGACATTTTCACGATATGTTGTACGGATAGCAAAAAGTTTAATACAATCCGGAAAATCCGCAATAGTCGATTCTTACTAAATACTTAGTCTGTAAATTGGACTAAGATGGGTGTATAATGACAAAACGTTCAGAATGTTTTACATGGAAAGAATTCGTCCTTATTATCATATCTCCCCCATGTATGTTCCGCGATTTTTTGTAACTTCCGAGTTATTTAACTTTTAAAGTTGTATGAGGAAAATTTTACTGGGAGGCTATTTTTATTTTTTTGAATGCTTCAAATTACAAATCATAAAGATTATGCCATAGAAATAACCACTCGAAAAGCCCTTTAACGGAAATTAAGAAAAGAAGGAAAAAACCGGTGAGTCAAAATTTCGCCATACAACTTTAAAAGTTGAATAACTCGGAAACTACAAAAAATCGCGGAACATACATAGGGGTGATTCGGATACCCCTTAGTATAAGGCATTCAGATATTGTCTTTGGACGTGACTATACGGGCCACCCTGTATAACGATAATGGAGTCTAAAAATATAGTACAAGCAATTTTCGACCCGACTCGAAAATATCCTATGGGTAAAAATGGGCTGATGCTATTCTAAGCCATCACCATGCGGTTTACCGAATAATACATTTTTTATTCAACCTTTCTTCTAACTTGTGTAAACAGTACCTCTCACTAAGCAAATTGGCATTAATCTTATAAAATAATGATTTGCCGTTTTTTTGGCTATCTTTACCTCTCATTTACATTCTATGTCTTGACAACAGAGTTTTCCAAACCAAAAATCGGTAGGCCTTGAGGCATTCGATAAGTTGATTCGGTAGATTTACATTATTACAAAAAATGCTTGTTTGAATGTTAGTATTAAAGATGGACTACATCTAGTAGGTATTGCATTTTAAAACCCAGCAGTTTTGAGTATACATCGCAAATACACATTATTGGCTAAAATAGTTTACATACGTAGACATAGACACTGCAATTTATAATTATAAGGCAAATTTTGTTTTGTTTTTAGTTACCAAAGAAATTTGGATTACAATCGGTAGATGAAGATCGAAATCGGTAGTACTACCGATTATTGGATAGCTCCGATGTGAACCCATGTGAACCTGTAGGAATTACATTTATATTCACGGGCCTACTTCCATGAAGTGAGGTGAAAACGAGCTACGAGAATGCATTTTATACATATTCTAAGGAACATCACTGTCAACAAAATTTTGTTTTTTATTCTTCAAGATATGAGGAATAAGCCAGGGCAGCGCAAAATCTCATTTTATATTTAATAACGGAGAAATTAAAATTTGAAGTTACCTCTATTTTTCAGTGATGAAGCATGGCGTGAGAGATTTCTTCCGCCAGTGCTAATCGAACTGTATTGATCTTAGTATGATTATTAATGGCAATTTCACGTTGAACCCGCCCGGGCGGCTATTTTTTGACAAAACAACTTAGTTATTAAGAAATTTAGCAAAACACTTACTGTTTCCGGCTGCTTTCCTTGGGAGTAAAAGGTTTTTGTTTTGATGTGTTTCCTCTGCTGTCAAAACTGACGTGGAATTGATCATAGATAAACGGAATATGATGCAGACGCGACACACTGTACATTCGTTCGATATTTTGACCGTGAAAAATTATTGTTGCTAGAATTTTGCCGTTAAATATATCAACTATCTACAACAACGGCATTCTATCCGCTATGGATAATTTTGCCAATGTCAATACTACGTTGATTGGTACATCGAACGAAACGCAAAATATGAACCGATTAGACGTAGGTATTAAAAATATTTTTACGATCAAATAATAGGATGACGTGGTTGTTAGTGCAGATTAGTATGAAGTAGTAAGGTTCGATTTATATGCAACACTAGACGGCGACACGGCGGCACAAAAGCAGTTTTTTAACCGCGGCGGAAATTTTTAAATGTATATATGGAGCGCTGCGCATACGGTCACCACCAACCACAGTTTTAGGACAAATTATAAGAAAGCAAGTATTAGTACATTGTTGTCGAGGTATGGAAAATAAGACTTTGCTGGACGAGTATAGTTTGAAGTCCGAGCCGCAGGCGAGGACTTCGATTATACAAGTCAAGCAAAGTAATTTTCCCCGAGGCTTACATAGTGCTTTTCTCAAAAAAAGGCTAGGAAATGAAAGATTGTACTTCTTATAAAAGTTAGCTAGCGACCACAACACAACAAAACAAATAAAAATTTACAATTTTCCCACCAATTGTAATTTTTTAAAATAAATTCGCCTGTAAGGCACAGTATTACGTAATATTCTGCCATACTAAATGTTTAGTTCATTCTTTTCTTTTTTAATTCTGGACAGGCAAGGGTCTTCACATCATACAGCCTCGTCTTTAGTTACCTGTTTCATACAAAATTACGTTCCGTTTCTATGAGAGTCATCGAGATAATTTTGAAATCAAATTATGTGGGTTTAGCGTATAACGAATTTATCTTAATGTACACCAGCAAAGGATTTCCATACAACTTTGCTGGCGTGATCTGAGACGTGACAAACAATGTGAAACTTCGCGGTTTCTTTTTTTGAAAGAAATGAACACATTTTCTAGCATGTTTGAGAAAAATAATTATGTACATGTACTTACGTACATACATACATACACATATCACGCCCATATCTCTTGAAACTTGCGTACCTAATAGTATACAAAAGTATTATTTATGTAGTAAAAGATTTTTGTCAGATTTCAGTTCAAGAGTGGGATCAATTGATTCGGAAGGTTTTTAGTGTTATGGGGTAGAAAGGTTCTAGAGTGGCACTGGGTCAAGATGTTCATGCTAGGGTAACACTGGGTTGAAAGGTTCTAGACTTATACCTAGCTGGAAAGTCCTAGAGTGTCACCGAACAAAATGCCAATACTAATGTTAAAATTAATTTCCAGGTAGGTACTTATCATTTCGGGAAGGTCGAGGGTATCATTATATTTAAGGTTGTGGTCACCCTGGTTCGTTGGTAACACCGAAATATACCAAACATTGTATAGGGCTATAAATCCCTTTTCTAAAAATAACAAATTCAAGACCAAAAATTATAGGATTATCCAGATAGGAATGGATTAAAAACCTTAGTCAAACAAACAATTAGAAGCACCTTCGATTTTAATTTTTCTTAGTTACTTTAATAGATACCACCAAAACGTACGATAATTTTTAACTATGAAGCAATTCAACTGGTGTCGGTGATTAAAGGAAAAAGATTGTAAAAGGTGTTCGAAGGTATGAAATTTTTAAGGCATGCGGCTCTGTGTTTGTCTGATGGTCAACAAATATTGTTCAAAAACTAATGAACGGTGCGAGAATGCGACCGCTATTTTATATATTATCATATCATAATATCATACTCGAATATATAATGGCCGTCGCTAATTGGTTTTTGCTATTTATATTTTGAACTTACATCTATGTATACTGATTTATGCAATAAACGTTTAAAATTGAAATTTAACAGTATTAGTTGCGCTTAAGGTGCACGCAATGACGAAAATGACAAAGAAATATCCAAAAAAAGTGTCGAAGTTCGCAAAAAAATGTACAATACCAGGATGGACAAAAACGAAACAAAAATATGATCGCGCAAAGTGCGTAACATGATACTGACCACTTGCATTTTTAAACCTGAACTAATAAGTTGGCTTTATTTAGTTTAATGACTTTGCTTCTTCTGTAATAACGTTAAACTAAAAAGTTGTAAATATGATTTGAGATGTTATGAAGATAAGTGTTTTGTGAACTGATTAAGCCCTTATTTTTAGACCAATTCTTTTCATGTACTGAAAGTGGAAGAATAACAAACAAACATACAGTACAGTTTATACAGTTCATAATTAATATGGATACTATGCGTTCAGCTAAGTCTTGGCGAATGGTTCAGCTTATTCCAAAATATGGTCCTTATGAATAATGTAGGTTAATATTCCTTCCAAGTTATAATATCAACTTTGTGAGTAGTCCACGGAGAATCGAACCCGGAACCTTAGCGCCGCAGGCAGTCGCACTACCATTAGTCGTCAAGTATTGTATCAGTACCAGTTAGACTAACATTATATGAAATGGTGACACCTCTATAATATACTCTTTGACATGACTTCCGAATTTCATTTGAATTTCGTTCCTTCCGGCGAAGTAGGACTCTTAAGTAAATTACAAAAATAGTTCCTTAAATCTCTATGTTGCCGTAGAGATAAACTTCTGATATTTTGAATAGTTGTTTATTAGATGATTCTGAGAAAGTAGTATTAACTTTATATTCTCTAATTTAATATTGGCACTTATATGATAAAAAATGTTAGTTAATATTAAAGCATTAATCCTAGGCTTCTAAACTTTTATGGGCAAACTCAGTATAAGCTAATAGAGTATTTAACTAATATTAGAGCCACTTAAATTTTATATTAGCGAAAGTATAAGCTTTTTTTCGTTTAGGTATGTACCACGTACATTAGATTTCTAATAATTTAATAAAAATAAGATATTGTTATTTCATTTTAGATGCAATTATTTTTTTCTACTCTAATTCAATATTGACTGATAATGAAACGTTGATAACCTCTCGTCCTGTTGTCCCCGTAAGCCGTGTCCCCGTGAACGGGGACAGCGGTACTTTAATAAAAAAAATTAAAATTAGTCCCGCTGTCCCCGTTAGCCGTGTCTCCGTGAACGGGGACAGCGGTACTTTAATAAAAAATAAAAAATTAGTCCCACTGTCCCCGTTAGCCGTGTCCCCTAGAATGGGGACAGCGGTACTTTAATAAAAAAAAAAATTGTCCCTTTATCCCCAATGCCATAATGACTTTCAAAAAATATACTATTAACGTGTTATTTTACTAATAGTTGTGGGTATAAATGTATACCCTCCTTACATCAAATATGTTTTATTAACAACTAGCTTTTACCCGCGACTTCGTCCGCGTTTGATAGTTTTTTTAGAAACAGGTTCAGGTGGGCTCCTGATGGTACACCTGGTGGTCTTCATAAGGTACTCCAGATCCTCAATGTCCTTGTGAAAAGAAGCGGCCCATCATACTGAACAACTTTTGTTTTGGAACCATTTCTGTATCTCTAATAGTTTAAGTGGGCTCCTGATCGTACACCTGGTGGTCTAAATAAAGTACTCCAGATCCTCAATATCCTTGTGAAAAGAAGTAGCCCATCATACTGGCCAACTTTCGTTTTGGAACCATTTCTGTATCTCTAATAGTTTAGCTGGGCTGCTGGTGGTACACCTGGTGGTCTATATAAGGTACTCCATATCCTCAATGTCCTTGTGAATAGAAGCAACCCATCATACTGAACAACTTTTGTTTTGGAACCATGCCTGTATCTCTAATAGTTTAGCTGGGCTCCTGGTGGTACACCTGGTGGTCTACATAAGGTGCTCCAGATGTCCTAGTGAAAAGAAGCGGCCCATCATACTAAACAACTTATGTTTTGGAACCATTTCTGTATCTCTAATAGTTTAGGTGGGCTCCTGATGGTACACCTGGTGGTCTACATAAGGTACTCCAGATCCTCAATGCCCTTGTGAAAAGAAGCGGCCCATCATAATGAACAACTGATGTTTTAGCACTATGCCTGTATCTCTTATAGTTTAGCTGGGCTCCTGATGGTCCACTTGGTGATATACTTAAGGTACTCCATCTCCTCAATGTCCTTGTGAAAAGAAGCGGCCCATCACACTGAACAACTTTTGTTTTAGAAACAGGCCTGTATCTCTAATAGTTTAGCTGGGCTCCTGATGGTACACCTGGTGGTCTACATAAGGTACTCCAGATCCCTAATGTCCTTGTGTAAAGAAGCGGCCTATCATACTGAACAACTTTTGTTTTGGAACTATGCCTGTATCTCTAATAGTTTAGCTGGGCTCCTGATGGTACACCTGGTGGTCTACATAAGGTACTCCAGATCCTCAATGCCCTTGTGAAAAGAAGCGGCCCTTCATAATAAACAACTATTGTTTTAGAACCATGCCTGTATCTCTAATAGTTTAGCTGGGCTCCTGATGGTACACCTGGTGGTCTACATAAGGTACTCCAGATCATCAATGTCCTTGTGAAAAGAAGCGGCCCATGATACTGAACAACTTTTGTTTTGGAACCATGCCTGTATCTCTAATAGTTTAGCTAGGCTCCTGGTGGTACACCTGGTGGTCTACATAAGGTACTCCAGATCCTCAAAGTACTTGTGTAAAGAAGCGGCCTATCATACTGAACAACTTTTGTATTGGAACCATGCCTGTATCTCTAATAGTTTAGCTGGGCTCCTGATGGTAGACCTGGTGGTCTACATAAGGTACTCCAGATCCTCAATGCCCTTGTGAAAAGAAGCGGCCCTTCATAATAAACAACTATTGTTTTAGAACCATGCCTGTATCTCTAATAGTTTAGCTAGGCTCCTGGTGGTACACCTGGTGGTCTACATAAGGTACTCCAGATCCTCAATGTCCTTGTGAAAAGAAGCGGCCCATGATACTGAACAACTTTTGTTTTGGAACCATGCCTATATCTCTAATAGTTTAGCTAGGCTCCTGGTGGTACACCTGGTGGTCTACATAAGGTACTCCAGATCCTCAATGTACTTGTGAAAAGAAGCGGCCCATCATACTGAACAACTTTTGTTTTGGAACCATGCCTGTATCTCTAATAGTTTAGCTGGGCTCCTGATGGTACACCTGGTGGTCTACATAAGGTACTCCAGATCCTCAATGCCCTTGTGAAAAGAAGCGGCCCTTCATAATAAACAACTATTGTTTTAGAACCATGCCTGTATCTCTAATAGTTTAGCTGGGCTCCTGATGGTACACCTGGTGGTCTACATAAGGTACTCCAGATCATCAATGTCCTTGTGAAAAGAAGCGGCCCATGATACTGAACAACTTTTGTTTTGGAACCATGCCTGTATCTCTAATAGTTTAGCTAGGCTCCTGGTGGTACACCTGGTGGTCTACATAAGGTACTCCAGATCCTCAAAGTACTTGTGTAAAGAAGCGGCCTATCATACTGAACAACTTTTGTATTGGAACCATGCCTGTATCTCTAATAGTTTAGCTGGGCTCCTGATGGTAGACCTGGTGGTCTACATAAGGTACTCCAGATCATCAATGTCCTTGTGAAAAGAAGCGACCCATCATACTGAACAACTTTTGTTTTGGAACCATGCCTGTATCTCTAATAGTTTAGCTGGGCTCCTGGTGGTACACCTGGTGGTCTACATCTGTACTCCAGACCCTCGAATGGTGATAAAAAGTAGCCTATGTCCGTTCTCGGTATGCTAGCAATCTCTATGCCAAGTTTCATGAAGATCGGTTCAGCGGTTTGGCCGTGAAAGCGTAGCAGACAGACAGACAGACAGACAGAGTTACTTTCGCATTTATAATATTAGTGTGGATTTTGCATCAATTACCAGGTAGGTATAGTCAATGCAAAATTTTACTAATTTTTTGCCGATTTCCATAATACTAATAATAGACCCTATTCCAGACGCACTTCTATTATTACTAAGTCTAATTTGACGTTTCTAAAGCCGTTTCCTATTCTGCATGTAACTGTCAAACTCAAATGACGGGATTATAATCTCTAAAAATAACTGACAGGATTAAACTTAGCTTTAGCCGATTAGTGCAATTCTAGGAGGTGCAAAATTAAGCAATTTAAATATTTAAAAGGATTTAATTTACTAATCTTAGCGGCCACTAAAAAGGTCCCGCTTAAAAATAGTACTGTCAAAACAAATCGAAATGGTTGCAATGTTGGAGTTTTCTGTGTGATTTTCGGTCAGATAGGAGAGTTCTAAAGTGGGATCAATTGAGTTGGGTTGGGAGGTCCTAGAGTGTCACCGGGTAGGAAAGATTTAAAGTGGCACCGGATCAGAATGTTCTAGGCGGGCACCGGGTTGAAAGGTTTTAAAGTGGCACCGGGTCAGAATATTCTAGGCTGGCACCGTGTTGAAAGGTTTTAGAGTGGCACCGGGTCAGAAAGTTCTAGAGTGGTACCGAGCGAATGTTTATCTATCAATTCCATCTCATCTCTTTTTGGCGATTTTACACAAAAATGCACCTTAAAGCATTATTGCGTGCTGCGCTCGCCAATCCATCTACCAAGCATGGTGTGTTAAGCAAATTCCCCCAAGCCTCAACAGGGACGGTCCTGTTTCTATAGTTAAATACCTATAAGAATTACTTTACCAAATAATAGAAAAATGCTTTTTCGTGGTGTATAAAAATTATTTGTTTTCTTGCAACACTTTAATATATTTTTAAATTTGCAACACTAAATTTTGGTAAAAATAGCATTGTCAAAATCAAATTATATTCCTGTCAAAACCTTCCCAAAAACATGGCTTTTCTGGAATAGCCACACTTAAAACCTCTAAGTTTAGGGATTTTATTTTAGTAATTTTAGCATTAGAAACTTAAAATGATTAAAACGTGGAATCGGGTCTAGTATAATACTAAATATTTTTTCCTTAACTTCCGGTCCGCTTTTGCGACCGATTCAAGAATATAGATTCTTAGATTTGCTTAAAATAAGAATTCCTTAAGGCTTTACGATACGTGAAGTGTAGTTTTTCAAGTCAAATTGTTTAAGAAATAAAGAATTTAATCCATAAAGAATCAATCAATTCATTAAAATTAAGGATTCAAACAACAATTTCAGTTGAACAGAATAACATTTTTGTTTACCCCGTTGTAGAAAAATAGTCCCAAAGTGAACCTATTTTTCGCCATATTTTGCAAATTCTCTTGGAAACGGCTTATGTAATCTAGTTCATTCTAACCGACAAAAAAAGGTCTTAAAAATATCATTTTGAGTTGAGAGTTTTATTTTTATCGCGCATTATACGCGTGAAAAGTATACTTTTCTTCTAAAAATCGGGCGCGAGCGCTCTCCCCCACCCTCTGTAATCACACGTGATGATAATGACACGTGAAATCTTGACGTCCCATTGTCCCCTTGGTGGTACCTGCGTAATGGGGACAACGGTACAGAAAAATATAGACGTCCCGTTGTCCCCTTGGCGGTATCTGCGTAATGGGGACAACGGTACAGAAATATAATAACGTCCCGTTGTCCCCGTAAAGGGGACATGGCCAACGGGGACAACAGTACTAAACGGTTGATAAATATGTAAATGTTTAAACAGTACCTAAAGCACGTATTTAAAATTTCTAACTTTTTGAACAATTGTCTAAAAATATGTCAGTTACCAGGTTCTACAAATTGGAGAACTTTAATATTATCAAAACTCAATTATTTCCCACTATTGGTCTACTATGTATGTATACAATTATATAAGGTCCTTCACAATCAGTACAAATATTTTTAGGGTGAATTCTACTCGTAAATCTGAACAACCCGATTAACTTAGGTCAGAATATAACAACAAAAATTTAATCTCCAATACAAAGTGACACATTTTTATATGGAATTATTTTTGTATGGAAGGGCGAATTTTATTTTTTACATATTGCGGCCTATGTTTCTTGGTAAAAGTTGTTCAGTTTCACGAGTAGAACTCACCCTTAAAATATTTGTTCTGAATTTAATGGGATTTTTTCGCTAGCTTTACTGGAAAACGAATGATTAGTTTTAACATTTAATGGTTCTATTTTTTGTATAATCTAAGAAATATCTACGAATTAGCTAAGGAGGTGTATTGTTAGAATCAATATGAATAAGCATACTATTAATATTGAGTACCATCGAGTACTATTAAGGCAAAAAGTGCCTAAAACCGGCCACTTCTAGTATTAATTGTCATAAACGAATATTTCATTGAGTTTGTAGGTTCTAATTTTACTTAAGGATAATACTAAAAACTTGAGCAACGGAAATTCTAATAGATTGTTTGTATAAAGAGAAAATATTTGTTTGTGAAGTGGCGCCATTGTCCAGGGTTTTCACGGCTACACTCGCCTTAAGCAAAACAACAGGCAATTTTGTAGGGATTTTTTTTTTTGTATTGTAAAAGATTAACAAATAAGCATGAATTCGAAAATCGCATTCCACATCATTACTTACTTTCAATATAAAACTTTACTCTCACTTTCATCACACCAAAACATCCTTTAACCGAACAAAATACAGGTCAATTTCGCATGCTTACAATCTCGCTTGGTTCACTGATATTTCGGGGACGAAACCTGCTACTAATGTCAAAGGGGTCACATTGGAAGAACCTTGCCAAGAGAGGTTATTGGCAAACCTTGAGACTCCAACCCGATTACCCGAGACAGATTTTTGGGGAAAAGCGATCGATGCGTCACCGTGAGAACCTGTATAGAAAAAATATTGGAGAGTTTAACGATCGGGTTCAAACTTTCAAGGATCGAATCCCGGGGGGCGTTGGTATATCTTATTTATTTATGTATGCATGTATTTATTTTATGTAGGTTTATGTATTTTTGTTTTATTATGTAAAATTATTAAGTACTTTGTATTTCTGTTTATTTCTTCATGATGTTTTGTATAGCTTTTAGTGAGAACTTTACGTACGATTATAATTCGTTTTTTTGTGTACCCGCTTTGAATCTTTCTGTTTATTTTTTGGTTGGCCGGTAGAATGCCGCGTGGCATTAGGCCCGCCCTTTGTACTTTATTTGCAATAAAGTATAATAAATAAAATAAAATAAAATAAAAAAGTTTATATTTATCAGTTTAAGAATTTGTTACCAATTTGGTTCAGTGCTTTAGATGACACGGTAAGCCGTTGGTCACGCTTACTTTTCTATGATTAATTAACACGGTGGTCGTTACAAAAACCATGTCAGAGGGCTCTCCTACTACTAGTAAAAACAAGTATTAAAACTTTGACACCAGGGTTCACCGAGTCGTTTGTCGACTTATGTCCAAAACGAAAAGAAAGACATGAGTCATTCACAACTACCAACATTTATATTCGTCGACAGGTCAAATAGCGTTTGCAAATGTTAAAACAGTTTATTTTGTAACAATAAAACAATTTGAAACGGACTTGAGTTGTGTTTATTTTGAGTTTAACAATTCCTACGTTTCGAGTCTTTACAGAGCTTCGAGCTTCTATCGAGCATTTTCCAAAATAAACACAACTTAAATCCGTTTAAAAATGTTTTATTGTGTTGAGTAATAGTTGCGCAAACTCAAGAAAATATTAAGTTTATTTTGTGTTATTCTTCTTTGTCTAACTTCGTAGAGGCTATAATTTGGTTATCGTCATAGTTTTATTCTAAGAACAGGCACATAAAGTAATGCCTTCCCAATCATCCATATTTGACAGCAGAGGGTCTATTTTCCTTTGTTGTCATCTCTAATTGTATGGAGATGACAGCTGTCAAATATGGCTTACTGGAATGGCCTTACTTTAGGTAGTAAGTAAAATCGTCTTTTCGCTCTAATCGTTCGGCAGCTTGTATTACGTCATTAGCGTGAAGGCTTTGCCAGCTTTTCTCTGCAAGGTTGACAACCCACACAATTCTTGATATTTATGTGGATGACATCATCATTCGATTTTACGCTTTTTTTTTGGTATTCGTAAGGTTTTTGTGCAAGTCTGTCGGTCTATTACCTGTTTTATACTTATTTTTACATGTCTAGATTTTATTCTAAGAAAACCTGTTATGTAAGTATGTCGTGCCTAATTAATGCGATAGTTTGTTTCCTTGTCCTAGAGCTCAACGCACAGACAAAGACACATTCACAAATTAAGTATGACATACAAGTGTAACAAAAGTTTTTGTATTGTTAGACAGGAACGTTTAAGTTTTCTTTAAGCGTTTTAAGTAGGTAGTCATCACTACATAGTATAAAATAAAGTCGCTTCCCGTTTGGTGTCTCCTTATATCTTTAGGATTACCCAACGGATTTAGATGCGGTTTTTTTTATTAGAAAGAGTAACTTGAGAGGAAGGTTTATAAGTATAATTTATTCCGGGAAATTGTCACGTTCCCATGGGAAAACGGATAGCCCAACTCGTAGTAAACTTTTGACCCCCTTTTGACAACTTTAAGAACTAAAATTTCAAAAATGCTGAAACACGTATTTAATTATTTTAAGTAATGAGTCTAATCAGAAATTTTGAAACAGATCACATTAAAGATAAAAACTTTCATACAAACTTTTAACCCCCTCTTCACCTTTCTAAAGGTTAAAATTTCAAAAATGCTTAAACACGTGTTTAATTATTTTAAGTTATTAGTCTTATCACAAATTTTGAAACAGATCACATTCATTTCAAAAAACGAACTTTCATACAAACTTTAAACACCCGTTTGACCCTATTAAGGGTTAAAATTTCAAATTATACTGAAACACGTGTTTAATTATTTTAAGTAATAAGTCTAATCACAAATTTTGAAACGGATCACACTTAAGACAACGATCTTTCATACAAACTTTTAACCCCCTTTTCACCCCTTGGGGGATTAAAAAAAACACAATTTAAAGTAAAGTCGCTTCTCACGTCTGTCCCTGTCTGTTTGTTTGTTTGTATGCTTAAATCTTCAAAACCACTTAACGGATCTGGATGAAGTTTTTTTAAAAGATAGAGTGATTCAAGAGGAATGTTTTCATGTATGTATGTACCTATGTACAATTTATGTCGGGAAAAGGTCTGTTTCCCGTGGGAAATCAGTTAGCAGCGGGTGAAACCGCTGGGCGGGCCGCTAGTTATAATCCATACTAATATTATAAATGCGAAAGTGTGTTTGTTTGTTTGTTTGTTTGTTTGTTTGTCTTTCTTTCACGTTACAACAGAGCGATATCATGCAGTGTTTTTTAGGTGTGCAGTTAGGTGAGAGGCTGGAGAGTGACATAGGCTACTTTTTATCCCGGAAAAACATATTTTTCCCATCGGAAAAGCGATTAATGTTTAGCAATAGAATACACCCATACTACGAACATAGATGAGTATCATGCAGCGATGTAAAGCATTTTTTTTTTTGAGAGCAGCTAAATGAAAAGCTGGTGAGTGACATAGGTTATTTTTTATCCCGGAAAAACATATTTTTCCCTTCGGAAAACCGATTAATGTTTAGCAATAGAATACATCCATACTACATACATAAATGAGTATCATGCAGCGATGTAAAGCATTTTTTTTTTGGAAAGCAGTTAGATGAAAAGCTGGTGAGTGTCATAGGTTACTTTTTATCTCGGAAAAACATATTTTTCCCATCGGAAAACTGATTATTGTGTAGCATAGAATACATCCATACCACATAAAAAAGATGTATATACAGGATGTAAGGGACAGCCCTCCGAATACTGATATTCCCATAGTAAATGCAGTGAGCTGATTGTGATTTTGTATGGGATATAGAAAAAAAGAATTTAATCTATGGCAGGTTGTTCAGTTTCATGGTTTGAATACACCCAATCAGTATTCGAAGGGCTGTCACTTACACCCTGTATAGCACTACTATGAGAATGTCTCTTGAATATGAGTTTTGGGATATGAATGTGGCTTTAAGGGTGATGTGGGTATGTACTTGAGATACTTCTTACCACAGTAGTAAAGTTAATTTCTACAGTTAAACATGATTTGAAAGTCCATTTCTATAATAATAACCATTTTTAGCACAGTAAGTTTGCCCTGCGTATACTTGCGAAGACACATAATAAACTTAAATTTTTTGGTACCATAGTCCTGAAAATTGAAGACTAGGCAAAATCATTATACTGCGTATTCATATTATTATAATTCCAATCCAAGAACATCCATCCCCAAGTTAATTTGGTTTGGAGCTAATATAGGTTTTCAAATCCTTGATTACATACCCACTCCTTTCTTTCATGTCTTCTTGGAGCATGTTTGTATGTAATAAAAATTTCAAAATAGCAGGAATATTAAAAAAAAATTAAAGCTATATAGCAATCTATACTTTCTTATTATTTATTAACCACCAATATAACACTAGGCAATATTCACAATATTCATAAGGTAGCTATACTCTATGGCGACATAGAGCGCTGAGTGTAATAGCTAGGCATAAATATAGGTGTATTGGTAGTTTAGTAGTATTGCTAGATGTAGCGCTGCATTGTGTAATAATGCAGGTTATGCCAAATTATATCGCTGATATAATTTGGCATAACCATTACTACTATATTTGTATTATAATATTCGCGTAGGAGTTAAATAAGTGACCCATAAACGTAATTTTAATAGAGACGCAGTCACTAAACCGGAAAGTAATGACCTGTGTTGTGTGTGCTGTCGCCCTGTTTAGAATACACAACTAATTAATAAAACTCTATGAGTACGCGGGCGAAGCCGCGGGTAACAGCTAGTATAAGAATAATAATATTTTTTATTGCACACAAAAATAACATCGAATAAAGAAAAAATAAAGACAAAACCGAGGGCCTTAATGCTAAAGCAGCATTCTCTTCCAGGCAACCTAAATATAATGTTTTGTTTGTAAATATTTTGGTAAAGGTCGTGTATTCTGCCGCGACACAGGTTCTTCCTAGTGCGGAGTCGTCCTAGTACGCAGTCTACTAGTAATAAATTTTTATGCAATTGTTCTTTGGAAAATAATAGTAGTTTATGCAACTGTCGTATAATGGGGGTCATTAGAATGCGAGTGTCTGTTTATCACACGAGGCGCAGCCGAGTGTGATAATAGTTTGACACGAGCATTCTAATGCCTAATTATAGCAGTTGCATACACTATTTTATCTACACTCTCCAAAAAAACTCAGAAACACTTTTCTAAACGTACGCACCGGCCATTGCAAGGCCCGATACAAGGACAAATTCAATACGAGAACGTAATATAGCTTGATATGAATTTTTAAAAATCTATACTTTAGCAGTTGTTTAGATGTGGAGTCTTAACAATAATTTAACTAAACAACTGAACAACATCTGAACAACAACTGAACAACATCGAAACAACAACTGAACAACATCTGTACAACAACTGAACAACATCTGAACAACATGTGTACAACAACTGAACAACATCGGAATAACATCTGAACCACAACTAATCAACATCTGAACAACAACAGAACAAAAACCTATTAAAACAACTGAACAACATCCGAAAAATTACCGTACAACAACAACTGTCAGGTGCGGCGGAAGATAGCGATTTGAGTATTGGAAAAAAAACTTCGTTTCATTTCTCAACTTTATCGTATTAAGAGTTTTGTCATTAAGTCATTACGCTTCTGTAATTTATAGTAAACCCTAGTTTTTATAGGCAGAATGCATAAAGTAGGTCATTATAAGGTCATTATGCATCTGTTTTCGAATTCATAATTCGAACATTATGAGACGAGTGTATATAAACATTTTTTTACGTAATCATAGGTAGAAATGTAGGAAAAATCACTTTTTACCAAGAAAAACCTAAAAACAAGTTGCTTACCTATCGTGTCATACACTGACTTGGCAAACGTTCTGATGAACACTGGGGCCGTATTCCGCTTTTTAAAAAGCGCCTCAGTTGTGTTTCAATACAGTGTCACTTGGATAGTTTTGGCCGTTTCTTATTCCGCTAATAGTTTGAAGTATAGAAAATTACAGTGGTAATAGAATTGCAGTTGAGTGTGGCATTATGATGGCAAAAAATAAGAGTTTCGGGTCCCTGATGTCTGTTTTAAACCGTTTTCCACAATCTGACATAGTTTTGAAACAAAATCCATCTAATTAAATTATCATAGACAGCAACCAGGACCGACGGCTTATTATGCCCCAAGACGCACGGAGCCATCTTGCTTACAGACAATCAGGCAGTTCGCGTGCAATGTCTCAACCAAACTGGGAACAATAAAAACATCGTTAAAGCTGCAGGACAGGTCACTTGTATAATATACAGGATTTAAAAATATTAGCTGCAAATATTTATTTTAGTGAACCAACCAATGAAACTGAAAATCTCTTCTCAAGGTACATAGGTCGAAACATGAAAAAAATGACCACCTATAAAAAAAACTGTACAAAATCACGATCGGCTGACTGCATTAATAGTGTGGTTTCCAATGTTCGATTACACGTCTCTAAACGATTTTAACCAATGTTAGCTCGGCCCTACCGACAACCGGTATGTACTTATTCAGTACGTTTTCTTGAACATGGAAAGTGCGGTTGTAGCATCAAAAGTGGAAGTGGGGGGGAGTTATGACGTAACAAAGATGGCGGCCGGACCAACTCTACTAAGCGGTTTTTCTAGATAATTACTGGGCCAATATACATAAATGAGGTGTCAAATGAGAGAGCATTCAATGTTCATTATTTGATTTCTTACATTTATGTATGTAAAACTAATACCAAATGAAATATTTCAAAAACATCGCATTTTATAAAATTTAAGTTTTTTTTTCTTGCCTATATCTCGGTATCCGTCAGAGTTATCAAACTTTTGACAGATACAAAACATTTTGGCAATTTAATCAGCTCTCTAGTGAACCCCCAGTTATTGAGATCAGAAAAGAAACAACGGAGATACAGCAGTTTGAGTGGTCGGAGTCGTAGGTACAAGTGATCTAAAATTGACGGAGCTTGGCTGTGTGTTCATTTAAAATAATAATATAGTTTAAAATATAATGACAATCTTATATTGAACACGGGTCTTCTTCAATGGGGGGTACTATGTGTAGTATGTGTAGTATGGGTTGGCAAGTACAGTAGGTACATGGTGTTAATTTACTTATTTTCACTGTGTTGAGGTTAACATCGGCTTTAAACCACTTGATAATGAAATGAGAA
Organism: Tuta absoluta; assembly: GCA_027580185.1. Taxonomy (NCBI): domain Eukaryota; kingdom Metazoa; phylum Arthropoda; class Insecta; order Lepidoptera; family Gelechiidae; genus Tuta; species Tuta absoluta. The sequence goes on from JAQAHW010000015.1 coordinate 11,635,013, forward strand.
AAACACTGTGGTATTTGAATAAATAAAACTAAGTATTTGAATAAATAAAACTAGAAAGTCAATCACAAAGTGTGATTGTAATCATTTTAACATTAATTAAAATAAAATAAAATAATCAAGTAATATAAACTACTTAATTATGATCATCATCATTCTGGATCAGTATCATCTAGATAATTAAAATGGTTGAAACATTTGTATCCCACATGGCATATACATATGCCCTCCAAGCATTTCTGTTTTTTGACACTACATCCACAACGGGATGAACGACATCCAGCTTTGCATTGACAAGATATCAATTCAAGAACTTTTAATGAAATCAAATTCACGGATGATGTCATTGGCACTAGGCATCCCGTTTCTTCAATCTTCCAGCCGCTGTCCGTGGGTGCAGGTAAAATAGGCTCTGCCACGTCAGCATGCAGCCAACAAAACGTCTGGTAATTGGCTCTTAAGGCATGTTGGCGAAATGCTTCTCGTGTTGGCGGTAATTTGTCAAGCTCCCTTATATTTTGGAATATCGCAGCTCTCAGATCGTCTAAATTATTTGAGTTTTGAGGGCCCGGCTTCTTATTTGTGTACATAAAAATCACAAATCTCTCAGCATTTCAGAGCTGCACTTCCGTAGGGTGTGGGCTTGTACCAAAATCGGATAATAAATTATTGTGCCGTTGAAAAATAGGCCAGCTTGATTTTTTGTGTGCCCTGATAGTGCACTTGTGGTATCACACCCAGTTATGCTGCGATAGGCCAACAAAGCTTTTCTTCTTTCCTCTGACGCTAATAAATCATTGTTTGCGTTTATATGTTTCCGTCTATGAATTTTTGTTTCTTGGTAGTGCCTGATTTAATCCAGACAACACTTGGTAAACGTTCATAAAAATGCAAAATGAGTAGTAGCACGTCAGTATCGCGAGTCTTAACGATTAATCTCTCATAACCGGATTGTTTGATGTCAATACTATGTAAAACGAATCTGGTATCCGCTTCTTCTTGAGTAATTCGTAAATGATCCACGTTTCTCAGAGCATATGTGCTGGCTGACTTCTTTCGAGTCCAAGTAACCACCAGAGGTCAAAAGTTATTGTCCAGCTGGGAGCATCGATGCATGCATTGCAATTTTTTTTGAAAGAAAATCAGACAGACGGGCTTTGTTTTCAGAAGAGTGTATGAATTTGTTCCATTTTGCAGGAAAAAGTGTCTCACGTCCTGCTATTTGATGTACTATTGGAGTGATAGTATGTCGTCTCTTGTCACGAGTACTAGACTTGATGGAGGTCTTATCGTATCGGTCGAAAAGAACGTGCACGCTCTCGCAACCATTAGACCTGAAATTTGACACAATAGACTTCAATATAATTTCACTTAAATCTCCAAATGTTTTGTCACTTTTCGGTTTTCCACTACTCTGCACTAAAGAGTCAATCAATTAGAGTGGCAGTTTTCATATCTGTTTCATTGTTTATAGTTTCAGATATGGATTCGCCTACTATCAAATTACCGAGAACTGCTTTTGGTGTGGATCTGATAAGGCCATTGGTGTCAAAAAGAGATAGTGGAGGATCACGTAACTCATTCTTTAGAATAATTTTGAGATCTATTTGACGTCCACTTCTTGCAGAAAACATGTTACGGAATAACATATTTGTGTCAACAGTGTTTACTATATTTTCAGATTTGCCAGCTACGTTTACAACGTGCAAGTGTTTAAATGTTTTTGATTTAACCTTTTTTAAAGGGCTGTAAAAATCTGTCTGTTTTTCAATAACACGATCTGTTAAAAAATAATCCTCAGACAGTTTAAAACCAACATGCCGTAAGAGCTAATTACCAGACGTTTTGTTGGCTGCATGCTGACGTGGCAGAGCCTATTTTACCTGCACCCACGGACAGCGGCTGGAAGATTGAAGAAACGGGATGCCTAGTGCCAATTACATCATCCGTGAATTTGATTTTATTAAAAGTTCTTGAATTGATACTTTGTCAATGCAAAGCTGGATGTCGTTCATCCCATTGTGGATGTAGTGTCAAAAAACAGAAATGCTTGGAGGGCATATGTATGTATGTATATGCCATGTGGGATACAAATGTTTCAACCATTTTAATTATCTAGATGATACTGATCCAGAATGATGATGATCATAATTAAGTAGTTTATATTTCTTGATTATTTTATTTTAATTAATGTTAAAATTATTACAATCACACTTTGTGATTGACTTTCTAGTTTTATTTATTCACATACTTAGTTTTATTTATTCAAATACCACAGTGTTTTTCTCATTTCATTGTCAAGTGGTTTAAAGCCGATGTTAACCTCAACACAGTGAAAATAAGTAAATTAACACCATGTACCTACTGTACTTGCCAACCCATACTACACATACTACACATAGTACCCCCCATTGAAGAAGACCCGTGTTCAATATAAGATTGTCATTATATTTTAAACTATATTATTATTTTAAATGAACACACAGCCAAGCTCCGTCAATTTTAGATCACTTGTACCTACGACTCCGACCACTCAAACTGCTGTATCTCCGTTGTTTCTTTTCTGATCTCAATAACTGGGGGTTCACTAGAGAGCTGATTAAATTGCCAAAATGTTTTGTATCTGTCAAAAGTTTGATAACTCTGACGGATACCGAGATATAGGCAAGAAAAAAAACTTAAATTTTATAAAATGCGATGTTTTTGAAATATTTCATTTGGTATTAGTTTTACATACATAAATGTAAGAAATCAAATAATGAGCATTGAATGTTCTCTCATTCGACACCTCATTTATGTATATCGGCCCAGTAATTATCTAGAAAAACCGCTTAGTAGAATTGGTCCGGCCGCCATCTTTGTTACGTCATAACTCCCCCCCACTTCCACTTTTGATGCTACAACCGCACTTTCCATGTTCAAGAAAACGTACTGAATAAGTACATACCGGTTGTCGGTAGGGCCGAGACAACATTGGTTAAACTTGTCTGAAAAGCTTCGGAGCCTATACTATAAGTAAAAGTAAGTCAAAAAAATATGTTACCTAAAATATTTTCTAATGGGAAATTGTTCAGTTTCATGGTTTGAATGCGACCTATATTCGGATGGCTGTATAAAGCTTACAGCCTATATAAAGCGTGTAATAAAAATGGCGTCGATATTTCCGCGTTCCTACGTCGCCTGTGCGCCTACGCACGCACTAATGGCTGCAGGTAGGTAGTAGGTGTGCATGAATGTCACACGAAGTACGCAGTAAATTGTAGAGGTACACTACGGTAATCGATGGATTCGAGATGACTTGCGTGCTTTTCATGGTGCTTACTGTGTATGTGTGGTGGTTAGACCCTCGGGTCTCAGATCTGCTAATCATAGGTTCAGGTCTCATGGATCAATCATATTTGTTATTTTATCTACACTCGTCTCATTATATTCGGATTACAAATCAAAAGCTGTAACATGACGTCTCAAGGATGTGGTATGCCTTTCGATAAAGTTGAGAAATGAAACGAAGTGTTTTGTGCCAACACATAATTAATCTGTGCCTATACTCAAATTTGCTACAATCTTCTGCCACACCTGTCATCTGTGTCGTGTGGTTATGATTGTTTGTTTTTGTCAGGCTTTTGTTATTTTTCTAGTTTACTTTTCCTATATTTCATTATAAACAATGAAAGTGATGAGGATATTTCCGTGCCACCTGACATCTTGGATGCGGTGTTTGTTAAAATATACGTAGGTAGTTGTTTTTTTATGAAGAGTGTAAATAAAATAGCATATGCAACTGCAAATAAATTAGGCGTAAGATTGCTCGTGTCAAACTGTTCTACACCTCGTGTGATAAACATACACTAGCATTCTAATGCCCCCCCCAATATAAGACAGTTGCATAAACTACCTTCCATTTCAGTGTAGTATTTCAGACAAAACACTAGACTTTTGCGTCATTAGGTAAACATACGTAGGAAAAGAACTTTCTGATAAAATACGATTAACACTTACCCAGTCAATCACTCCTATCATTTGATGAGTCCAAGACATCTATAACACGAAATTACCATCACTCGATTTCGCTGTTGCATGTTCACTGTACAGACAGAGTCTATTAGACACAGAATTCTTAATATTGATCCACATTTCCACTTTAATCCAACCTTATTTACCGCGAATTTCTAGAAAGATGTCTAGATACAAAAAGTCGTTAGAAATAGACACTATTGTTACGCTTTTGTGAGCTTCAAAACACGTTATTGCTTAAACCCAAGTCCCTCCTTCTTTTTCTTACCATTTTGCGAAATATCTACTTGCGTGACTGCCCCGTGGTGCCCTGTGGTGTGATGCCGGCTAAGAATAGCATCACCCTTTTTCTTTCCCGTGGGAGTTGTAAGAGGCGAGTAAGGGACTCGAGGGTGTGTATTGCAATTGCGATGGGCTAACAACCTGTCACTATGGCGATACACAATTTTCCGAATAACCCTCAAATATTTGTCAGACGTGACGTAAATGTCCGTTTTTTGCGGCCGTTTACGCTCTGCCTACCCCGTAAGGGATTATAGGCGTGATATGTGAATGTATGTGACTGCCCCGACGGCGTAGCTAAAGTACCCGCCTGCTGCCAAAAGACAAATATTCGTGTAGTTATTAGTTTGGGTGTTTTCTATGTATAACTTGTATTAATTTTGCAAAAAAAATATAGAAGTAATAATATCAGCTATTTAGTTCCCATAGTACAGCTATGCTTAGTTTTAGGTTAGATGGCGTGAAATGTCCAGGATATTTTTTTATTATAATCAAGCCTGGTGGATAAACACCTTAATAAAAACTTGCCCATCGCCTACGATTGACGCGTCAATAGTGTATAACAGCCTTTACAGAAACATGGCAGGACTAGTGCCATATTTAGTCATCCAATTATAGGATGATTTTCTTCTAAAGCTATTATGAATCAGTCACAGATATTTAAAGTTTTTGCTGCTATTAATCTCTTTTATCTGTCTTTTTTATACGATGTGTAATAATTAGAGGTTTGGGACGCCCACTCAACTCAAATCTTTATCCATATGATTAATTAATTACTATGATGCATCTTAAACAGCGAGGTGTTTTTAGAATTAGCTGCGAGCTTGAAACGAGATAAGGCGATAAATTAAAATCATTATATTTTTAAGAATTGATAAACTCTACCAAACATACTTAAATGTTTGGTTTAATTGAATTACATCATTAACATAAAAGTTTTTTTTTACCAATGACGAGGGGGAATACCCAATTTTAAAACACTTCCCGTGTTAGAGGTATTTTTTTTTAAACTTGCTAAAAATAGCAAGATTTTAAAAATGGTTATACTTAATTTGGTATTTAATTTATCGCGGGTTTTCATCGCTTAGACTACATTCAACCTGTAATCAATTTATTAGTCACTGGCTATTAGTTGGGCAAAATTAGCCCGGTAGATGGAGCCGTGCACGCGTTATTGGCATCAAGATATACTTGCAAAATTGGCGGGCAGGAGAAGAGCCGCAGTAGCCTAGATGGAATAGGCGTAGCCACTAGTAAATGGCGAAAGTCGCAGGTTCAAATCCTGCCCGCGCTTATAATTATATATTTGTAAGATTTCAAAAATGACGAGGGTATTCCAAAGCTTTAAGCTGCGTTTTTTCACTTTAAAATCAGAAGTAGACATTAAAGGAGTGGACTTTCGAAGACGAAACGGATCGAGTGGACGTACGGGAAAGTAAACATTGCACACCTGAAGGATTTAAAACAACCGTAAGACAATGCGTAGATAAGACAAGTCTGACTGTTAAGAATAAAAGATCTTAGAAAGTTTAAAACTGCAGACACAATCAGTTGCACATCTCCCATTGTAAGTTTATGCATGGGAAATCAGTATAATTTTATTATAAGCATGAATGCGAACTTACTTTTATACTTTCCTTTCGTTATGTATAATATCTTACTATTGTTCTTCTTTCTTAGTGCGAAAGTGTGAAGAGTTAAGCTTTTGAAAATTACAGGTGCGCTAAGGTACTTATTCTTTGCCAATCCGTAAAGAATCAGCTCAGCCAATCGGTCAGAGTTTTTTTACCAGTGGTCCATGGTTTCTCGGGGAGTCTACTGTAGAAATGATCACGGGCGTTCCAACTCCCACGAAAAGTTGTAAAATAAAACTCGCTTCGCTCATGATACTATGGCTTCGGATTCCAGGAAGAGTATGTTTAAAACAAATTGTATTAATTTAATACCTAAATGGGTTACTTGGGTACGATGCATAAATTACATGATTTTACAAGGCTCTACCTTATCTAATAACTTTTTTAAATTACACAATTCAATACTTATTCAACTACGCGTAGATACATAATATCTTAAGATACACACATAGCTACATTTATCTATAAGTTACAGGTTCACGACCAGTCAAACGTCTAATTAAAACTGATTCCCTGGTGTAGTTCATTGCCATCAGCGACAGGAAAAACGCGTTTTTCCGACAAGTTGGCGACAAAAACTGCTCTAAATAAAGCGCCAAGGTGGCGTGTTTCCACGCTCTCTTTAAAGAACCTTAGAAATACTGTAGGTCTAGTCTGTGGTGTTGCCAGGCGCAACACCTGGATTAGCAATTAGGTACCTATTTTCTCAATTTTTGTCAGGAAAACTTTACGTGGTGTATATGAAAGTGAAACCTAAAACTTTTTAGGCATGTTTATACCATGAAACTGAATAACTTTTTCTATGGAGGCTTCGTTAACGAGAAAAAAAACGACTTCCCATACAAAATTCCCGATCAACTGACTGACTTTCAAGGGAAACTCGATGAAAACATCGTTCCCCAAAAAGGTTCCATTGTAAAAGTTGTTCAGTTTTATGGTCTGACCATGCCTCAATTTTCACTTCACCGTCCCTTATATCCGTTATGAAAGGAAAAGGAGTTAGAGAGGCTAAAAATATGTTTGGGAAATCACTTCATCGTAAATTTTGACTATTGTGTGTAAACCAAGCCGACCGTTGAACCCTGGTGTTAGAGTTTTTCAACCGCCTAATACTACTTGAACTCTGACAAGGTTGTGTATCGACCGCTGTCTAAGTTATCATAGTCAGAAACCGTGACCGACAGCTTGACGTGCCCTTCGAAGCACCATCCAATTATCTATCTTACGTACAGTGAAGATTCGGTAAACCTACGTTATTATCTTCCTGGTATCCAGTTAATTATATATATTTATTTATCCTTTATTGCATAAAAATGTACAAACAGTGTGAGCAAAGGCGAAGGCTTTATAGGTTTTCAAAAAGGGCATATTCAAGGAAGAGCTGGCAACCACGTCAGCGTAACTCGTCTGACGAGGTTCCTCTTCCGGGGAGCATCGAGAGCGCTTTGACTGAACCACTGCTATTGTTAATGATAGCTCTGAGCGGGACAAACGTATTAACGGGCCTACTTCCATGAAGTGAGGTGAAAACGAGCTACGAGAATGCATTTTATACATATTCTAAGGAACATCACTGTCAACAAAATTTTGTTTTTTATTCTTCAAGATATGAGGAATAAGCCAGGGCAGCGCAAAATCTCATTTTATATTTAATAACGGAGAAATTAAAATTTAAAGTTACCTCTATTTTTCAGTGATGAAGCGTGGCGTAAGAGATTTCTTTCGCCAGTGCTAATCGAACTGTATTGATCTTAGTATGATTATTAATGGCAATTTCACTTTGAACCCGCCCGGGCGGCTATTTTTTGACAAAACAACTTAGTTATTAAGAAATTTAGCAAAACACTTACTGTTTCCGGCTGCTTTCCTTGGGAGTAAAAGGTTTTTGTTTTGATGTGTTTCCTCTGCTGTCAAAACTGACGTGGAATTGATCATAGATAAACGGATTAAGATGCAGACGCGACACACTGTACATTTGTTCGATATTTTGACCGTGAAAAATTATTGTAGCTAAATTTTGCCGTAAAATATATCAACTATCTACAACAACGGCATTCTATCCGCTATGGATAATTTTGCCAATGTCAATACTACATTGATTGGTACATCGAACGAAACGCAAAATATGAACCGATTAGACGTAGGTATTAAAAATATTTTTACGATCAAATAATAGGATGACGTGGTTGTTAGTGCAGATTAGTATGAAGTAGTAAGGTTCGATTTATATGCAACACTAGACGGCGACACGGCGGCACAAAAGCAGTTTTTTAACCGCGGCGGAAATTTTTAAATGTATATATGGAGCGCTGCGCATACGGTCACCACCAACCACAGTTTTAGGACAAATTATAAGAAAGCAAGTATTGTACATTGTTGTCGAGGTATGGAAAATATGACGTTGCTGGACGAGTATAGTTTGAAGTCCGAGCCGCAGGCGAGGACTTCAATTATACAAGTCAAGCAAAGTAATTTTCCCCGAGGCTTACATAGTGCTTTTCTCAAAAAAAGGCTAGGAAATGAAAGATTGTACTTCTTATAAAAGTTAGCTAGCGACCACAACACAACGAAACAAATAAAAATTTACAATTTTCCCACCAATTGTAATTTTTTAAAATAAATTCGCCTGTAAGGCACAGTATTACGAAATATTCTGCCATACTAAATGTTTAGTTCATTCTTTTCTTTTTTAATTCTGGACAGGCAAGGGTCTTCACATCATACAGCCTCGTCTTTAGTTACCTGTTTCATACAAAATTACGTTCCGTTTCTATGAGAGTCATCGAGATAATTTTGAAATCAAATTATGTGGGTTTAGCGTATAACGAATTTATCTTAATGGACACCAGCAAAGGATTTCCATACAACTTTGCTGGCGTGATCTGAGACGTGACAAACAATGTGAAACTTCGCGGTTTCTTTTTTTGAAAGTAATGAACACATTTCCTAGCATGTTTGAGAAAAATAATTATGTACATGTACTTACGTACATACATAGGTACATACCTACACATATCACGCCCATATCTCTTGAAACTTGCGTACCTAGTATACAAAAGTATTATTTATGTACTAAAAGATTTTTGTCAGATTTCAGTTCAAGAGTGGGATCAATTGATTCGGAAGGTTTTTAGTGTTATGGGGTAGAAAGGTTCTAGAGTGGCACTGGGTCAAGTTGTTCATGCAAGGGTAACACTGGGTTGAAAGGTTCTAGACACCTAGCTGGAAAGTCCTAGAGTGTCACCGAACAAAATGCCAATACTAATGTTAAAATTAATTTCCAGGTAGGTACTTATCATTTCGGGAAGGTCGAGGGTATCATTATATTAAAGGTTGTGGTCACCCTGGTTCGTTGGTAACACCGAAATATACCAAACATTGTATAGGGCTATAAATCCCTTTTCTAAAAATACCAATTTCAAGACCAAAAATTATAGGATTATCCAGATAGGAATGGATTAAAAACCTTAGTCAAACAAACAATTAGAAGCACCTTCGATTTTAATTTTTCTTAGTTACTTTAATAGATACCACCAAAATGTATGATAATTTTTAACTATGAAGCAATTCAACTGGTGTCGGTGATTAAAGGAAAAAGATTGTAAAAGGTGTTCGAAGGTATGAAATTTTATTTATTTACCGTTTATTGTACACAAAAACATTACAAGAGAAACACATACAAAGAATAACGACACAACAGGACAGCTTATTTCTACTAAGAAATTTCTTCCAGCTGACCTACGCAAAGTGAGACTTTATAAGAAATTTTTAAGGCATGCGGCTCTGTGTTTGTCTGATGGTCAACAAATATTGATCAAAAACTAATGAACGGTGCGAGAATGCGACCGCTATTTTATATATTATCATATCATAATATCATACTCGAATATATAATGGCCTTCGCTAATTGGTTTTTGCTATTTATATTTTGAACTTACATCTATGTATACTGATTTATGCAATAAACGTTTAAAATTGAAATTGAAATTTAACAGTATTAGTTGCGCTTAAGGTGCACGCAATGACGAAAATGACAAAGAAATATACAAAAAAAGTTTCTTAATGTCGAAGTTCGCAAAAAAATGTACAATACCAGGATGGACAAAAACGAAACAAAAATATGTTCGCGCAAAGTGCGTAACATGATACTGACCACTTGCATTTTTAAACCTGAACTAATAAGTTGGCTTTATTTAGTTTAATGACTTTGCTTCTTCTGAAATAACGTAAAACTAAAAAGTTGTAAATATGATTTGAGATGTTATAAAGATTTAGTGTTTTGTGAACTGATTAAGCCCTTATTTTTAGACCAATTCTTTTCATGTACTGAAAGTGGAAGAATAACAAACAAACATACAGTACAGTTTATACAGTTCATAATTAATATGGATACTATGCGTTCAGCTAAGTCTTGGCGAATGGTTCAGCTTATTCCAAAATATGGTCCTTATGATATAATGTAGGTTAATATTCCTTCCAAGTTATAATATCAACTTTGTGAGTAGTCCACCGAGAATCGAACCCGGAACCTTAGCGCCGCAGGCAGTCGCACTACCATTAGTCGTCAAGTATTGTATCAGTACCAGTTCGACTAACATTATATGAAATGGTGACACCTCTATAATATACTCTTTGACATGACTTCCGAATTTCATTTGAATTTCGTTCCTTCCGTCGAAGTACAAGCCTTAAAAAAGGATGGATAAGTGTAGGTTGTAGTTATGAAGGATGGATGGGTGGCCGCATCTTCGGAAGCTTTTCTGCCAATGCTTGCTGTTTGTAGAGTCAAGCTCAGGCTTGGTTAGACAGTTTGGACTTTGGACTGTCTTTACGCCTTAAATTGGCGGATCAAGTGTCCAAAAACAAAAAATGCAGTAGGTTGTTTGAAGGTGGCGGCGCCGACCGTTCAGTGGTTCCCTCACCTGTTTAATAATTGCTTAAAATCTATAACAAGCATGAAATACCTAAGACGGACCAATTGTTGTTCTATACGATACAATAAATTTATTTTAAGGTACAACAATAAGCTTTATGTTAAGCGTCTTTAAAATCACTTAAACGGAAAATGGTGGCCACCAATAACCATGCACATAAAGTTGTTTAAAAAATTTTAACCCAAGCATGAGCTCATTGTTGTATTTTGAAATAAACTTATTGTATTAGGACAACAATTTGTCCGATTTGTTTCAAATTTATTAAAACATGTGAGGGCACCACTGAACGGTCTTAATTTCGCTCGGCGCAGGCTTATATTAGAACAAACCAATTAATTTGACTGTGTCTCATGTGTCTGTTAAAGGTGACGAGAGTAATTTATCCCGAATTTGTAAAAAATAACCACAAACTTTGACCCTGCGACTCACCCAAATCATACGATCAACCGTAAGCTAGATAGGTTGAAATTTCACTTGTGACCGATAACAAAATCTCAAGACGGGCTGATGATAGGTTGAAATATGACAAAGATTTTGAGTTTCCATAGTAACTTAAATCAGCTGATCGTAAATTTTGTATATGAGACTAATTTTTTTATAATGCGCCCTTTTTTGCTTGGAGAAACTTGTTTCATATCACCAGCCCATCTTAAGTTTTTGGTATCGGTCACTTGTAAAATTTCACCCTATATTGTAAACCTAAGCTAGTAACCAAGCCAATCCATTTACATCAACAGCAACCAGTAAATCTCTCCCAACTAGGTCACTTCCTACATCAAACAGTCACAAATCTGCCGATACAGCATCAGGTATCGACCTCGATCGGACCCTTAGCCTCCTAAACCATAGATCGTAATCCGAGGAACCGGGGCCGCAATTGGCAACTATTGTAGTAGCATGCCAGTCGGCTTGCGAGTGAAGGTTGTGCCAGACGGCACCGAAGAATGCTTCCAGTCCCACTGAGATTTATTTATTATTTGCTTAGTTTGGAGCTAAATAGCGGTGTGTGAAATTTCCAAGATATTTAGAATTTATTTAGTATCATATCATCACTTACAAGGTAGGTATGTAAATTGGCTCCAAGAAAAGCTTAGTATTACTGAATAATGTTTTAGGTTAGGCACCAATTTCAGCAGCATAACAAATATGTTGATGCGCCAGTTGACTCTCTACTTCTTCTTCGAGTTTCTCTATTTTATTTTATACAGAACAGGGACTTCAAAAGGCTGATTTGTAGGAGTAGTAGATCAATTCTCACGGTAAGAACCCGTTTCAATTATAACTATGAATAGTGTAATGAACAGCCGCGAAAGTTTAAAATTGAGTTCAGTAAAAGCCAAAAATTATCTATTTCTTGTGTTCTTCTCGATGATCAGAATGTCCATCTACTGTTGCCGGCCTTACGTTGCATTGACTGGCGTTGTGCAAGTATGCAAGCTTTTTTCCACTCAATACGTCAAGCCATCTTTAAGGTAAAAAACCATTTGACCGTAGAAATGTAAATTACATCTAGATATTATCCTCTTCCTGAGCACATTTTCCTTCAACATTGGCTCTATCCACTCAGGCAAACTTTCAAAACTATTATCAATTCAATTACCTATAGCCAAATAATCTCGTACTTTGACTCTACGAAATGCATACGCAATTAGAGTGAAGTGATTTTGGTTCTAAGTAGAACAAGCCCTTTCTAGTACCGTTGACATGACACGGCGCCCAGTACAGTTAGACTACCCGCGCTTAGTTTAGCGCAGTCCGTATTTATTGCATTTCAAATAGCTTCGGGTGGATTGTTCTGCCTTTTGTAGGTTCAATTTTCTTAGAGCTTTTTAAGGCGATTTTCAATTTCAATCAGTCCTTTTGCTTGTTCATTACTGTTGATATTAGTATAGGGGCGAAATGCTATATAAATATTGGTTGGGTTCTATTGTTCTGAGCTAGTAGATAGGTAAACCTACAAGTACACTCACGGCAGGTTTTAATATTCGGACAATTAACAGCGCCATCTAGCCCAAAACTAAGCAAAGCTTGTCCTATCGAAACTAAATTGCTGATATTAATACTTACATACATTTTTTGTAAATAAATACATACTATGAATAGAAACCACCCAGACTAAACACAAATATCTGTAGATGGTCATTCCCTCGGGGTAGCTGGCAGGGGTACTATCCACTACGCCATCGGGCCACTCAGTGTGTAGGTTCAATTCCGACGGAATCTCACGATTTTATAATTAAACGAACAAGTATCACACATAATGTAGGTTTACGCGACTTACTTATTTATGATTTGAGAGTTTAGCCCTCTCAGTGTTGGCCAATCACAGCTGACGGGCAGGCGTATGTGATATGCCGACCTCCGTGAAGAAGGCTGTCTTAAGCAGCCGAAACGTAGAGGGCTAAACTCTCTACTAAATCAAAAACAAGTAAGTCGCGTAAACCTACATCATGAGATCTCACGATATTAATATCAGCATGCCAATAACATAATTATGGAGTCGGCGCAACATGTCTTTTTGTATTCGTCTCTTTCATCTACACTAATATTATATAGAAGAAAGATTTGATTGTTAGTTCGAGTTGAATAGGCTTCGAAACTACTAGACCGATAAAAAAAACTGATTCCTTTAGAATCCTACATCATTCCTGATGAACATAGGCTACATTAAAATATCTTATTCCCGCGGGAAAACAGTTATCAGCGAGTAGAGTAGAGAGAAACCGCTGGGCAGGTGGTCAGTTATATTTTCATTAACACTATTTTATTCATGTAGTTTTCATAAAATCCAACCAAAATTGAAAATCGTTGAATCTACAAGGTTATTGACCAAGAGATAAATCTATGGCTATAGGTTTATATTCATTACAAAATTTATTAAAAGTAAATCTATCGAAGCGGTTACTTTAAGATCTTATCAGATTGTATCAATTCCCATAGAAACTAGAGCAGACCGTATAACTTGCTTCGCTAATGTTTTTACGATTTCCGGAGCCAGTGACCTCAAGTAAGTAAGCAAATTCTAATAGCTACACACACACACACACACATACGTATCCCACCTGCTCCGTGATCCCACCTTTATCCCTACAGTACGGCTATCCCAATAATCCATATTTGACAGCTGTCAGATACGTGCTAATGCTATGACAGAGGGTCCGTTTTACTTTGTTGAAGTCTCTTTAATTACAGAGATGACAGCTGTCAAATATAGCTTATTTAATGGGATGGCTTTTCTTTTGGCAAAACGTTACTGGCCATAAAAATACGATCAAAATTGCCACTTATCTGACCTTCAAGCAACACGGTCTTCCGTTTCGTTCCGGGAAGGCCGTCGTTGCTCGAAGCTTCTGACAAACATTTTAGAGCCGTTTCAGAAAAATCGTGTATCACTATAGTGACAGATTGTAAGCCTGTCGCCTGAAAATGTTATACACATGACACCCCTTAGTTGGCTCTTACGACACCCGCGGTAATGGGATGATGCTATTCTAAACCAGCATGACACGGCAACTTTCCTATCTATCATTACATTATTAAACATACTAATTGATACTATATACATAGTTTGTAGCGGGGTTTATTCTTCTGACTGTAACTTAGAATAGCATCACCCTATTTCTATCCTGTGGGTGTCGTAAGAGGCGACCAAGGCACTCGAGTTACATGTGTATTGCAATTTAAGGCGATGGTCTAACAACCTGTCACTATTGCGTTACATGATTTTCTGAATGACTCCCAAAAATATAAATACAAATCATTTCTTTTCAATGAAAATATGAACAAAAAAATACAAAAACACAAAACATTTGTCAGACACAGCGTAAATGATCGTTTTTACCGCCGTTTAAGTACTGCCTACCCAGCAAGGGATATAGGCGTGATATATGTATGGATATACTTATTCATACTATACATACACAGTTTGTAGCTGTGTGATGCCGGCTTAGAATAGCATCACCCCATTTCTTTCCCGTGGCAGTCGTAGGAGGCGACGAAGGGACTCAAGGGTGGGTATTGCAACTTTAGGCGATAGGCTGACAACCTCACACTATGGCGATGCACAGTTTTCCAAATGGCCCTCAAATATTTGTCAGACGTAGCGTAAATGTCCGTTTTTTGCGGCCGTTTTCGCTCTGCGTCATATGCGGCGTGATATGTGTATGTATGTATGTGTTTTTCCCGAACTTAAAACGCGTATACAAAAGACATCAACGCAATCTTTACAGAATTAAAATCTGTGCACGGAATCTCTTCTGATGATTTCTTCTGCAATTTAATAAGTATTAACTAAACTGGTAACAATCTCACGCTAGTTCATAAAGGCAGACGGCCGATGTGGCGCAGTGGTAGTGCGACTGACTCCGGCGCAAAAATTCCGGGTTCGATTACCAGTGGGGCACTCATAAAGTTGATATTATCACTTTGTGAATGTGTTTCCAGTCTGGTTAAGACATTGAAGGCTGGACCATCTGATTGTCCGTAAGAAAAATGGTTCCGTGCTTCTGAGGGAACGTTAACCCGTTGGTCCCAGTTGTTATCTATGGTTACTTAGACGACGCGACGGTCGATTCACCATGTCAGAGACCTAGACATGACGTCAATAAGTGATAATACTAGCCAACATTGAATAAAGTTATTTCATTTTAATTTTCAGTAGTAGGCGGTTAAAAACTCTTAGGTACACCAGAGTTCATCAGGTCGTTCATCGACTCTGTGTCCCACAGGAAAAAAAGATTGAGGCAGTTGCTGTGCTAATAATAACTGTTAGGTTTTCTTACATAGCTTATGTTGATTATAGGACGGTTGGACTCCGGAAATATACATACATACACATACATTACATTACATTAAGTTAGAACAATAAGAACCAAAAGTCGCCGTTTTTGGTAATTTAACCTATACCTTTAAGTACATTACAGCTTATATTTTTCACGTACACACATACACATATCATGTCTTAATCCCTAGCGGGGTAGGCCGAGCGGTAAGAGCCGTAAAATACGGTCGCTATAGCCTGACAAATACTTATTTGAGGGCTGTTTTAGAAAATTCATATTTTATTGCATTGGATTTAATTACACGCTTGTGCAAAATAAATTCTGATGTATTGTTTGCTTAAAGCGGTATGTTTTTTATTCGTGAAGTGTCGCTAGTATTGTGTCAACCTTCGTACCGTATTTTATTATTTTATTGCAATAATTAGACAGTGTTGTTGCGTACTAGAAGTTGTACTAAAAGGAGATGATACGTAGGTGTAGGTGTGCCGTGTGATGCCGGCTTACAATAGCATCACCATAGCAGAGTGGTAAGAGGCGACGAAGGGACTTGAGGGTGTGTATTGCAATTTTGGGCGATGGGTTGACAACCTGACACTTTGGCGATACAATTTCCCGAATGACCCTCAAATATATGTCAGACGTGGCGTGAATGTCCGTGTTTGCGGCCGTTTACGCTCTTCCTACCCCGCAAGGGATAATAGGTGTGATGTGTGTGTGTAGGTAATTCAAATAAATAATATTAAATACTTAGCCCAATGACATTTAAATGGCACCCGTTCATTTACTTTTGCGCGCGCGAAGTCTGATTGCGTACTTTTATTTTTGTCTTCAGTTTGTGAGGTTGCCTCCGAAACATGTCCTCACTCTAATAACAAAAATAATATGTGATGTAGTTTTGGGATCGAAGTGATACACTAAAGTAATGAAACTAAATAATTAAGTACAGTAAATGACTTTATTTTATACCAATACTTATCACAAATACATTTTAATTTAAATAAAAAATGGTGGCTTACGTACTATTTTATTAAACTTGTCTTAATCACTCGTCTGTCGCTTCATACTATAATATTTCATTGGTTTTGAATTTTATTGTGGGTAGTTAAGGTTCAAAATTGTTGTCCGGCTCCCGGTACGTGACAGACAAGTGGACACATTATCACAACATAAAAAATAATTCATTTATTAAACTTGTGCCAATTCTTCTACAAATTACAATTATCTATATTATTCACCAAGTTATTATTCCGTAATAAATATCTCACTTTTGTTTGAACTATTATGTCAATAAATAAAGTGCACTTATAGCGTAAGTATTAAGTAAATAAAAAATATACTATGAAACAGTTCCATACGCTATTTTTCTACAATGAAAACTTCTAAAATGGTTCATGTTACCGTGCTAAATGCTTTAATTTCTACCAAATCTCCGGTCTCTAAGTGAAATACCTACCATATACAGCCACAACAGTCCATTGCTGGACATGGGCTCCAACTATTAGTGGTGGGAATTACCATACACACCATCCTTGGCAATCGGATTGGCGAGCGCAGTGCAAGATATTGCTTTCACAGGGAACGCTGCTGCCTATTCCCTGAATACATCCCGTATTCGTTTTTCCGACACCCACGTGTAGATATGGGGTGAAGCTATTATAAGCTGACATCACACGGCCTAAAATAAGTATTATTATTTATTTACATACAACTCTTGTTTCATAGTCTAGTATTTCAAATTCTTCTAGTATGCTGAATGATACATAGCCTTATTTTATTTTATTTCTACCAGACCTGTGGGGCTACAATATTCCATTCAAGCAAATTTTATAACCTTGCTTGGATAGCTGAGAAACCCCTGTTTAACGCGATCTATTGTCGTAATAATGCGTAACTTTTATAATCCTTTAAAACGGTCTTATTGGACACTCAAAAATCCTCATATCTATTGTCAAACATAGAATGCAAGACCGTTTAAAAGTATCTCGATTTGCAAATTGGCCTACGCACCGCACAGACATGCCTGCAAGTATGTCATGGTCACTCAAGTCGCATATATTGACAAGCGTGACACTGTTGCGAAGTTGTAGGTAAATACCTATTGTTAGTTACTCTTTTTGGATGTTCTCTACGTTTTTAGCCCCGGGGCTTTGGAACCTACCTACACCTGACTTATTAGTTGGGAAAAAGGTTTCACCCGGTGATGTTTTTGTGGTTGTTCAATCAACCAGCCCTATCTCGCGTTTGGGGCGTGACTGGGCTTAGGAGTTGGTCAGGAAAGAACGGACCGGAGTGGATCTACCCGGTACATGCCTGTAGTTCTCAAAAATTTATTTTATTTTGTGACTCTGTAGACTTTTATAGCGTAATTACGATCAAATTATTGCTATTTACCTATTTTTAAAACAGACAGTAGATAAAAGGCAATTTATATGCAGTATAGTTTTTGATATTGTACGCTATTTTTCCCGTCCCATTTCTTTCCCGTGGGTGTCGTAAGAGGCGACTAAAGGACTCGAGGGTTACATCTTTATTGAAATTTTAGGCGATGGACTGACAGTCACCTAAAATTGTAGTACACATGAAACCCTCGAGTTCCATAGGCACCTTTTAGAGGTATTTATTACACTAATTAATTACGTACTAACAGGCGCAATAGTAAAGTTATAAACTCATTAATTACTGGTTGATAGCAAGTGCTCAATAAATCTTTTTAATGCTTAAATACCTGCAAATTATGTATTTATGTGATACAATCTCCACCCAAGGGTAATCAGGCATTTAGTACTTTCGCTTTTTGCATTTCAATGCATAACTCTTACATTTATCTACATTATGTACGCATTGGGGGAGGCCACGTCCAGCAGTGGACTGCAATAGGCTGATGTATGTATGTACGCATTGGTACTACCAGCAGAATATCCATCAAATTACTTTTTAAAGGTCAACCAATCTACTTCTTTTTCGTATGGGACGCGACGAACCCTGGTGTCAGTGTTTTTCAACCGCCTACTGGTAGTAGATCTTTGACATGGTTGTGTAACGACCGCCGTCTAAGTAATCATAGACAACAAACGGGACCAACGGCTTAACTCCCCCTAAGCACGGAACCATCTTTCTTACGGACAATCAGGTGGTACAGCCTGCAATGTCCTAACCAGACTTGAAACAAACTCACAAAGTGATGATATCAACTTTGTGAGTACCCCACTGGGAATCGAACCCGGTTGCTTTGCGCCGCAGGCAGTCGTAGTACCACTGCACCACATTGGCCGTCAACCAATACTGGTTATTCCTATAAACTTTATAAAAGCCAGCATAAAAGTTGATCCTCTAATTAATGATCTACTGATAGTACTTATGATCGAGAAAATATGTACACAATTTCATTTAAAGCAGGCGCGCCTACTTATATCTACATAATGTAATCACCTATGTTTAGTTTTAAATTAAATACACCGTGTATACCTCTTAAACAACAAAATAGTTTACTAAATAGCAACTCTCACTGACATGGATACAAAATAATTAATACATAAATCTACATTGCACTAATTTCAATTCAATATATAAATTCAACAAATAAACCACAAAATTGAATACAATTTAATAACAACGGAACATTATGGAAAAACTATTTATTTTATGTTATTTAATTCTATGGCCACTTAGATAAGTAATTGAATTATTTGTACAAGTGAGTGTTTAAAATTAAATAATAAATTTGCTATTATCTTACATGTCTCTGAAAAACGTAGATAAATCAAACTCCTTCAAATTGACAAGTCCTTGATGACCATTCAGCATACAATAGTATTCCGCACCAATTATGTAGGAGAGAACCATTGCCCCGACTAAACTGCCGAGATGAGTAGACTTCGGTAGCAAGATACCTGTTGCTATGAGCAATCCTACATATGTCATGTACCTTTAGGAGAAACAAGTTTGTTAGTGTTTAATATGCTATAAAGTAAGTCAAAAGATACAAGATAAATAAATGTTTACTAATAGATTATGTAAGATATATCTTACAATCCCGAGAAACTATAGATAAATTAGTAAAAGTTTAAAATACATTACATACATACATACACATATCACGCCTTTTATCCCTTGCGGGGTAGGCAAGAGCGTAAACGGCCGCATAAACGGACATTTACGCCACTTCTGACATATATTTGAGGGTTGTTTGGAAAATTGTGTATCGTTATAGTGACAGATTGTCAGCTCATCGCCTTAATTTGCAATACACACCCACACGTCCCTTAGTCGCCTTTTACGACTCCCACGGGAAAGAAAAGGGGTGGTGCTATTCTAAGCCGGCATCACACGGTAAAATGTTTTAGTAAAATGTTAAATTAAAATAATATTAAAAGCCAATGAACACACCACCAAAATAAAATTTTGTTACCTAGTTCTTCTAATTTATTTCTATTGATCACACAAAATATTACAGCTCCACTTTTCTGCAAAAAAATATTTAAAAATCAAAAACCATGCACAAAAAAAAATATAAAATTATTACGAAAAGCCAATCAATTTAATATTTTCTGTTAACCTGGTTATTAAATTAAACACATGTTGTTGTCAAGAAAAACAGAAAAGATTTATGACTGTACCTGGTTGTTGTAAGAGTTTCCATAGAATCCATTCCGATATCCCTATCAGGTACGCAGAACTGCTCGGTTTTTAAAAAGCCTTTAGCACATTTCTTGCACATGTCAGGCCCATCTCCATAACACCCATTGCATGATTTATCGCAATCCACACATTGGTATGATCCTAATGAATTTAGGCAGAACTGATCTCTTCTGCACATATTTACATCATCACATTCATTTACATCTAAACAACCTTCATCAGAGTCAAATGAATAGCCGGGTCTGCAAGCAGCGCAGTCTTTTTGGGAACCATGCCGGCAGCCACCGCTGCAAGATTTATGGCAGGGTGAACATAACATTTTTGTATCATCTTTGTATGCCAAGTAGTATCCTGTCGTACATTCATCACAGTTAGTTCCTGCATATCCAGGGTCACACAGGCACGTACCATTACCTTTTCTTGTGCCTTCACCTCGGCATTTACCATTACCACTGCAAAGATTATTGTGATCTCCTGGGCAAGGCGTACAATCTCTCCCATAGTGGTTTTTCGGGCAGCACACTTTAAGCTTCTCTATACATATGTATGAATGCATGTTGGCAGATTCATCAGGATCTTGAGACCACCATTCTTCAATGAATTCTTCAGCTTTTTCAGCCATGTGATGACACTGGACAGAATAAGCGCTTTTTTCCTTACAAAGATTTTCTTGTATATCAATAAGGCGCATTTCGCTGCGTCTGTAGGCCTTTTTGAGTTTTTCTTCTTCCCATGCGGCGTCTCCACCTTCGTATTTGCCTCTAGCAGTGCGTTCTAGGCCTTTCTGGAAGGATTCTACAAACAACTTACAGGCGTGACAGTCTCCGGTAGTGGACTGCGAGAAAACGCTAGGATTTACCGCCGAGGGTTGAGATGGTTGTACATCGCCTGAAGTTACACTTGCAAGTAGAACCACAATTGTTATCGTTAGTGCTGAATAGCGAAATGCCTGATCTGGTTTTATCTCCATGTTTTAACTGACCTGAACACAAATCTGTGCTGAAATAATAAAGCTTGGTAAGTAAAAACTTAGCATGCGTTTCGTGTGATAGAATATACCATTTTATAACTTACACAACAACTTCTAAATACACTTTATGAATGAAATATTGATCTAATTACATTCAAGCACAATTTTTAAAGTAATTTAATTATTATTATGGCCTTAAATACGAAAAACACTGACGTGTTCGCCTCCCACTCGCGAGCCGAGCGCTAGTTTGACAGCCAGGCCAGCTGTTTCTGACGTAAACCGCCATCATTGATTTATACGTTTCGTTACGCGGCAACACCGCGGCAAGTTTTGTGTGCGGTAAAAATAAATACACCCTTTCTTGCGTACAACTAAACTCCGAATTATAGTACAGTCTAGAATGGACTAATCGTATACAAAATGTGCAGACCTCGTACTGAATTCTATGAGAATCAAGCCCGCTTTCTAATTTCGATGAATTTGCCTAATGCTTGAATCTGCGTCCTTTTGCGAAAACACGACTTACTTAAAAAGGCTTTTACCTACTGTCCCGCGCTGCCCACGCACACAAAGCGTTTACCAATTCCTTGCTAAGAAAAATATATTCTGTGCCGCCAACACACTGTAGGATGAAAATTTTATGCGTTGACCTCATCGATGCCAGTTTCGCAACCGTAATAAAGTCGGTTCGTACCAGAATTAGCAGCTCGGAAACGAATGATTTCTTTGATAATATCGGTATTGTGCGGTGATGAATAACATGGATTTATATGGACACATCATTTGTCTTGTATCCGCAATCGTAGCAGATCATGAAGACGCATACCTTATCTTCGTAACATATGACAGATATGATTGATTCTTCATCATGTCGGTGCTTCATGAATAAAACCTAAAGTTAGTATATTAAATCACCAATGGAATAAATAGTATAAATACTTAATAAATACTGTAACTCAAACCTAAACAGAAACTTCATTTGCACAAATAATTAAAAAGCTTTACGGAATTCACTCAATTAAAAAGTAAATAGATATGGTGCCCCCTTTACTTAATTGAGTGAATTATGTAAACCTACCCATTTAAATTGACCTAGATAGCGCAAACACACTATCATCATTAGACAATAAGAATACCCAGGTATAGCACTTGCATCAAGAATAATCTCATAATTACGCGAGCAAAGATGCTCTTGCGCAACTTCCCGCTTTCACTGTGTACCTACTGTACGTATGCGGTAGATACTTTTAGCATAAACAAAGACGTGTTTTAAACGAGCTCTGGCACGAGTTGTCTGTGAAGCTATTGTTTTTCTACAATAAAGCATGCGATGTCCGGAAGAACGAGATACGTACCTGCCTGATAGATGAACTATGATAAATCAAATAAATAAATCAAGAAATAAATATTGCTGATAAGCGTAAATTGTGCAGCATGTGATTTCAGGAGCGGAAAAAAGCTTGACTAATGTAAATAGTAACAAGTCATCCAAATTCAGCCATTGTCGTATGTACCTCTAGATATAGACGATAAACAAAACGAACATTGTTTCAGATTGGCGTGCGACTAGAAAACACACTCACATGTGTGAATTTATCAGTGCATTTATCCAACTAAGATAAAACAACCCGGCATTCAGTAACAAAACATAATAAACCACTTTAATTTTATGCTATTTAAATGATGATATCGTATTCAGCCTTCATTTACTAGGAGTTCTTTACTGCACCGATATGCAGTCTTTTTATTGCATTATACTCGAGTTTTAAATCGACCGTATAAACTGTTTAGCAGTTGCGTCCTCGGATTGCAGAGTTAATGAACGCATAGAGGCGGCAGATGTAATTTGCTCGCTACGTTTGAATGTTTGTAAAATCGAAAACCGAACAACGTATTCCCGTGGTATTACACTGCGCGTTCCACAGCACGCAGAGCTTTTATTTCTTTCTTTTCCCTACTGCCTTATCGTAATAATACAATAGTATACCTGCCCTACGCCCGGCGGCGCAAAGAATTCAAATGTTTTCGTTTTGTGCTGTCACAGTTGTTTTAAACTGAAAAATTTATTTTATACTTTTATCCCTGCATATTCAAATGAACTGTTTGCAGTTTTATCGTGGGACAACTTTACTATTATCGTTCAATATACACCTTCGCAATACTACAAGAGCTTTATTACACAAAAGCAGTGAACTAATAAGCCAAGTGCTTAGTTTATTTGAAATATTGAGTTGCATTGTTTGTCGATATATAGAGCTGCCTGGACGAATGTGTCGATAAGAAAAACAGAACATAGAAAAAAATATTTATAATTAATATCTGTGTTTTAATGACAGACATTAAACTACGGTAAGCTGAGCTAATTTTCTGGACAGTATAAGGTTCAGTTTACCTACATGTTTGGCTATGAGTATGAGTTTACAACTCATACTCATAGCCACGCGTTGTGGTTAGTGATGAATATTTCAGTTTTTCTCTTTTTCTTATGCTCCAGTAATTATAAGCTTATTTTTATGTTCGGTCTGCTTACATAAATTGTGTTCTTAACTTGAGCGCTTGGTAAATTAATATGAGATCATTCACAACTGAACTATTTGGATTGAACTTTGTGTTTGGCGCTATTCTCAGAAATATTATCTTGCTCTTGTCTTGCTGCCTGACAAAAAGTTACTCAAGTCAATATTCATTAACAACCGTCACGTATACCTACCTACTTTTCTAAGTTAAAATTGATCTGATTGTAATATAAATGAGCTCAAGATACAATGAAGAAGTACTTGATAGCAAAATAAATAAAAAACCTATTAGCGGGCATTCTTTGTTTGGGTATCTGTCGCTATGCTAAGATTGCGCTACCAGAGATTATCGTTTAAAAGATCGAACGGCTGGCTCTAGGCGAGCCACGCACGAACCATTATAAGAATTATGCAATGTCATTTTCAGCCTTATAGAATTACTTCTTATCAGATCCTGCAGGGTAATTAAACCTGATTTGAGATAGTAAAACGGTAATAATATAACCAAAGCTCTGATTACATCGCGTACCACGTAGATATACACGCTAAATGGAACGAAAAAAACACAAGACAACGTTGATCTAACAAACATGTCGAAGTGCTAACAAGGACTAGGAGGTTTTTAAACATTTAAAGATAGGTGTTATTGTAGACAAGTTCTTGAGCAAACTACAATACACAACAGTGGAATGACGTCAGGCTGCAAATGCCAACCAATAAATTGGACAAGGTCTGACAACTTGATTCTGTCGCCGCCGCGCGGCCTGCTATTAAGGAACATTTTATCATACATAAAAACCGTGTTCTGTGAGATTATAGTACATATTATATACATACAAAGCCAATCAGACAAATAATCAATATTTTTATTGCAGGCAATGTCAGTCTATGCACTCTTGAATGAATCGTTTTCAAACATTTAATCGCGAATAAAATTGTTTTGAATAAAGTCATCCAAATATTATATCATTGTAAAATCTTTTGACTACCCGTAAAAACTAAACAGTGCATACTTACTGAATAGTTTACATAAAAATTACGAGCACTTTACTTTTACGAGTGTGGACAACAACTCCATCGTGACCGAAATAAAATAAAACTACAAGTTATAGCTTACGACGACCGTAAAATGGAACGGGACAATTCCCGCCAATATGCTAATAAATTGGAGCGAGGATAGTGCGAAGTAGGAGCACCAACCTACGCGCAGATGCGAAGCCTTGTATTTCGTAAAACAACTGACTGAGAGGTTAAACACAACCGATACTGTATATATAAGAGATCTGTGACCGATACGTTTTATTAAATTTATATACAAAATATATTCGAATGGAATAAGTAGAAGTCAATTGATCTTCTAACATTATATTCTAGTAAACTGAACATCACATACATTTATATTTCTTTCTATTAGAAGTTCAAAAAAAGATGCTTGCGCCAAATCTTTACGCCTTTCATTCTCACTCAGATCACACTTACATCCGTTGCAGCGTATTTTTAACGCATCCGTAACGCATGCATATCGGAATTGCGAATCCCGATCTTAAATAACATATTCCCATACAAATACGGTGATGTTACGTTGACGGTGCGTTAACGGATGCGTCTTTCAAACGACAATAATGACGAATCCGTCAACGCAATGTTGCCGTATTTGTATGGGAATAATATCGCAAGAAGCAACGGACAGCAAGTGGGATAACCGCCTAACTTTTTGTCGCCGTCTCGTATATCAAATCGCAAAAGAGTTGAATCTAATAAATAAGTCACGTCCAAGCCCAAACATCCTGCACGTCACCCGTGCTTATAAAAAACCGCAGCTAATCGCCGGTCATCGCTCTCTCTATGCTTTCGTAAAAATATTTTATTTAATACCGTCACGACGACGGTTACGGGAAAGACAAGTTCCATGTGAGACGTGTTTCGCTGTTTAAACAAGTGGTGCTAACATAATGGGATTGCCTAATCTGACTGGCCGAACAAAGAACTGTTCCACTTCACCAACTATCTTTATAAAGCATGCTCCACAAATCACCGAAGGCATCAGCATCCATTACACAGCATCGTGTTATTTGCCTAAGTGGCCCTATCCAGGATAATAAGTTAGAAAGAATAGCCGTAGGTTACGAAAACCTTTGTTTGGCTCTCGCTGCGGCTGAGACACCTCCGGGCAAAATGGCTCGCTACAAACTCAAATGTGGTCTAATCTGCTGCAGGGAAATTACTATAAAATACGCATAGCTTCAGGAAGAGCTCACCATTGCACCGCAGTTTTCAAATTCACGGATTTAACGACTTTAAAGGCGAGTCGGGGTCGGCGGGGTGAGCAGTCGACCGTGCTGCCGAATTTGTGAGAATTCAAAATGTACGTTATAATACAAATGAGGTATTACCGGTTCTTGGTGTTAAATTTAGATATAGCATAATAAATGTTTTGCTTGCGGTGTTGTAATCGGACAGTGACAAGCCAATAAAAAAACTTGGAGTAAAAATATTGATTGCTCACAGCATGGCATCTTTAAGTCTCAAAGTGGTTGCTCGATATCATTTTTGCGATACAGTAAAGATGTTTTTGCGAGCCCTCATTATTGTGTTTGTGTTTTTTGTGCAACGAAATGACAATAATTATAATGGAAAATGATTGAAGTTGTGATTGGATTCGTTTAAAGTGTGTGTCAAGGTGGCCACAAACGTATCTATTAATCACATAGTATTGTAGTAGCTTTACTTATTGATAGTTAAAAATATCTTCATGAACTACGATTTAAACAATCGAACGGCAACAACATGTCATTCACAGCTACGTCTGTGGTCACCTTTACTTAATAATTTTTACTTATTTACCTAAATAGCAGCATGAAAAAGAAGATTAGGATCTCTCTCTACCGTAGAGAGAGATCGACTGTTGCCGTTCGATTGTTTCAATCGTAGTTCATGAAGATATTTTCAACTATCAATAAGTAAAGCTACTACAATACTATGTGATTAATAGATACGTTTGTGGCCACCTTGACACACACTTTAAACAAATCCAATCACAACTTCAATCATTTTCCATTATAATTATCGTCATTTCGTTGCACAAAAAACACAAACACAATAATGAGGGCTCGCAAAAACATACACCGTAGAGAGATCCTAAAGAAGATTAGGATCTTCTAATCTTCTTTAGGATCTCTCTACGGTACTGCTGGAAGAGATTTCTTTTTGGAAATAAGTAGTACCTGTTGTGTTGTTTTTCTTTAATGTAATTGTTCTGTGTTTTATCTTGTGTGCAATAAACAGTTAAATAAATAAATAGTAAAGTGATTCAAGCTGTCAATATAAATCCTTCATCTGTGTCGATAGGCAGCAATCAAAAGATCCCCGGATTCGTTTCTCGCCTTCGTTAATGTGGTGCTCCTCGAAATTAGTTTCGTTAATAATGAAGGCCTGCGTTTTTATGGGAAACTTTTACTGAGGTTTAAGTAATGGGATGCCGGCGGCATCGCCAGGTCTACCTAACATTTTATGGCACATTAAGAGTAACAAGTAATTGAAAACGCATTTCAAGGGCTACAAAATAAAAAATGCAAATAAATCAGTCTAGGTTAAAAGTCGATTAAGACGGCCATCAATTCATCATTAAACTTGGGTAAAAAAATTAAAAAGGTTCAGGTGTATTGAAGGAGAAACGCTCAGAATCAATATCATGGAGTCTAATTTAAATCGTTTTTGTTCATTGAAATGGATTTGACCTTAAGTCAAGTTTAGGCCAAGAATATTCAAGACAGTGTCAATGATGACGAAGTGATCCAGTGCAATAAATCAATTTTAGTTGTGTCTATTTCGAATATACCTATAGATAGGCACCTAAATGATAATTCCCACCATCATTCGAGTCAATTATCTGCCGTTGGAACCTCCTCCCTCTTTTTAACTGTGACGCCCAATACCTCGACCATGAGCTCAAGCATTCGAGAC
The DNA here is from genome assembly GCA_027580185.1 of Tuta absoluta. Lineage (NCBI taxonomy): Eukaryota > Metazoa > Arthropoda > Insecta > Lepidoptera > Gelechiidae > Tuta > Tuta absoluta. The sequence continues at coordinate 11,662,745 of JAQAHW010000015.1, forward strand.
AAGTACTCTATGAAAATGACCTGAATCTACCCTGTTAACGTCACACAAACCTTGGAAAACCACTCACAAACGAACGACAACCAGCATGCCCACTATACTTGAAGGGAGTACTGATAATATTGGTAGAATTCTGAAAAGAGCTTCGATCAAGACCATTTTCAAGCCGCTATGGAAGATCAGCCAGTAATCAGTGAACTGACTACTTTGACTGATCTGATGTATCAAAACATTCAAATGCAACATCCTTCACCACGAAAAATCGTAGGAAATAGAAAAATCCTAAATAACATTTTGTATTCGTTAAATTTTTATTGTGTTGAGTAAGTTTTTAGTTGTGCAAACTTAAAAAAAATATTACATTCAGTGCAACCTTACGCAGAAGACGCCTGTACCTAATGTTTGGTACCTAACCTATTATTATATGTGATCAAAAAAACACGCGCAGGTAGCACCTAAGAGGACTTTAGGATCTTGTATGAAGTTCACGTAGTTTGTTTAATTTGATATTATTTTCACTGAATTTTGTTTGATTTATCCCGCCAGATCTCCTAACTTGTGTATCAGATTCCCGCCATACAAGCGTCGCCTGCGCAGACGCAAGGGGAGGCGGAACTCAAGTAATAGCACATTCCGTGCAGCCTGTGAACTGCGTTAGAATAACGCCGCGTGTAGAACGCTAGATCTAATCGAATTGACGGCTCGGCCTTAACAGCCTTGCTCTTTAACATGTGATTTCATGTGTAAGGACGTGCTTTGTAGATAGTTTTTTAAAGGCTTGAGAAACCGATAATTTCAGTAACTAGACACCTTAGAAATCGCATTGTCTAAGCCTAAAGACTAAAGACGGCTATACCTATCCATGCTAGACACCAACTTTATAGAATTGAAGAAAATTATTATACTTTCATCATAAAAAAACAAATAATATGAATTAACAATCGTCAAGGCACGCTTAAAGTTTTGCCATTCAAACGAAATAATAACGCTTATATTACAGGCATCTAGATCTATTAAAATTCTACTCATTAATGAACTAAGTTGTATTTAAGTTATAATCGTTAACTCGTTAGCTCAATCAATTATAAACGGCTCATTAAACAATGCAAACATATTTAAACCCTTGAGATCCAAATGTGGCCAGGCTACACGAATATGCACATTTCCCTCATAAGGTTTAACTGCAAACCTTTGTAATTCCATCTGTGCGCAACTTTAGGTGATCGTTGGAGTATTTGAATGGCCTAAGAGACCATTAGCGGGTAAGTGTTCCGGCTTGCTAATGCTTCAGCTTAATAGTTTTAATCTTGCTATAGAAAATCAACTAGTGAATTTAGCTTTCATTACAGTAAACGGGAGCTGCACTTTTTAAAGTTGTTTTAGGATATTTATTTACCTGTTTTATTTTGTTTTAATTGTCTGGTTTAATAAAATATACTATAACTTGCATGATAAACACAATTACGGTTTGAATGATTTGGCGTCCTTCAGTGCCGGTTTGTTTGGCGGTATTTATAAAGTGTAATATTTCTTGCAATGAGACCCTCATCTATAATTTTTAATACCATATTTCCGGTTTTACGTGTGTGTGTGTGTTCCGTTTTGTCGTGATCGTTAGCGTTTGCAAAAATAATAATTTAAATGTAAAAAGTATTTAGTATTCTCTTTGTTGACAAATTGCTTTGAATTTAATGAAACTTATTAATGGTCTTTTTCTACTGCGGATAAAAGCTGGCTTTAAAATTTGCGTTTCTTTCGTTTCTAACCTCTCATCAACGCAAATAGAAAAGATAGCTTTTGTTCATATCTAGGTACCTGTACCTACCTACCAACTTTAAAATGCAGTGCTTACTTACCTAACTATAAAATCATTTAAGTTTCTAAGGTTTTTCAATTGTGTTAAGGTAGGTAAGTAAGCACTTACATAGGCACACGCACACCGACATTTTGATTTTCCTTAGGACATATTATATTATAAGTGATAAGATAAGATAAGTGATCTGTGCATTAGCCTATTTTCCTTGTCTTGTCATTTTTAGCTCTATCCTAGCTCTAAGCGTTTGAAAAGGTGCACAGTGGACTGTGTGTGGATGTGGTTTCTTCAAGTTCAGGAAGGGAATGTGTTTACTTCACTGGTTGTTTTGTTTGAACTAAAGTTGTGCTTAAGTTTTCTTATAGCATTTTCTAGGTATGGTAGGTCGGTGCCTAGATAAAGTAATTTCCGTGTTTTAGATACCTACAAATATTTTCTGTTCCTTCGGACTTTCTAAATTTCCTAGTAGGAAAATTCAGATAATCACATTGAGCTCCGATTACATACTCACAGCGCCATTGTACCTACCTAAATCTTATTGTATTTAGAAATAAAACGGCACAAAGTCCAAAGTGTTTAACCCGAGATGAGCCCTCTACCTGCCTACAATTATGAATTGGATTCACTATAGGATTAAATAGAATACCTACCTGCTTACAAGTACATTTAGTTAGTTGAACTAAAACAGGTAACAGCTGTAAATAAGAATACAAATTACTAGGTAGAGCGGTATTAAGAGATAGAGCCAACTTTAATAGCCCTGCGTTAGAAGTACCTAACCTCACGCAACGGTGACGTCTGCTTGCTTTACAACTTCAGAATTATTCAAATAAACATCGAATACTATAATATCACGAGGTCAGGTTAGGTAATCCTTGCAACCGACCGTACCACTAATGAATGACTTACAAACCATGCAAACGAACCCGCAAACTGGCCCAACCAAACTAAACTATCGACTAGACCACAATATAGAAGACAGAGACGCAACTATTAGAAACTACGAGCAAAACTTCGATAAACAAACCTCTTTGAAGAGTCGTCGGCAGCGTGGGTCCAAAACTTCGAATTATTTATAAGTAAACAAACACTGAACTGTTTTGAATTTTGATTATGGAACACTTTTGTAACGGGCACGTATGAACACAGTTTGTCGCGATCGATCGCGGGCCGGTGGGTGGGAGTGGCGTGCGCGCGCGCCTGACGTTCCGCGCTGACTGCTCGCGGCTGCCTGGTGAACGTCGCATGACCTTCCTGCCCACGGAGCCAAGCAGAACCTCTTTTCCATTTACAGACTTGCCCCGAAAATCTGGCCTTGCTGGAAGTCCAAAAGGAAATGCCATTTCCTAACCTGACCGAGTTTGGATTATCCGGCTCGAAGGAGTGTTTTTTTACTCGGCTGCCTTAGAATTAGAAGGGAGTAGGTATGTTATGTATGAATGCGGACAAGTACGTCAATAACTTTTCAGATACCCTGCTTCCATACTCTTGAAAACAACCCTCCTTCTGATCTGAGGCAGTCGGGTAAAAACATGCCAAGCGATACTTGTAGCCAATATACAGGGTATTCGGTGAAAGGGGGTAAATTTTTTCAGGGCGTGTTCTACACGGGGAACTCAACAACTTTTATATATTTATAATAATCCGGTTGCTGCTCGAGAGATTTTGTACTTAAGAGAGAAGCTCTTGTTTTTCGTATTTCAAAAAAAAAATATACTACGATTTTATTTTAGTCTGTTGACGGCTGATGTGGCGCAGTGGTAGTGCGACGCAAAGGTTCCGGGTTCGATTCTCGGTGGGACACACAAAAAGTTATATTTACTAGTAGGCGGTTGTAAAACTCTGACACCGGTATCCCACACGAAAAAATGTCTTCACACCCTTAAAATATTTTTGCCCTTCGCCAAACACGATGTACCTATAATAAATTGGGTTCGGCCAATGGTCTAGAAACTATAAGCCAAAAATGAACGACTTTAATATTTTTGAAACCTGAAAAGCTATCCAAACTGGGCTATAAAACATGCTCTACCAACTGTATTGATGAAAAACTTTTATACTATTTGGTGTGTACCAAAACACAAACAAACTTGCTTGTAATGAAACGGCAAACTATAATGTTACCATAAAAAATTATTCACCCTAAAGATGTGGTAAACATGTGAAGTAGGTAAGAAAGTGTCTCCCTCGGAGCGCGGTCGCACTCTGAGCAAATAATAATATTAAAGTCCATCCCAATAAGCCCTATTTGAAAGCTGTCAGTTTTAAACTAAAAGAATAGCATGAATCTTACACCTGTCAAATGTGTCTTTTTGGGATGGCCTAGATTATTTAAAGCACGGTTCGCACCGTTAAATAGCGCTTTCCCTGGTAATTGGTCCTTGCTACGGTGCTTAAAGTCTGCCTTATTAAAATTGTACTACTGTGTCACGAAGACACTTCTCATAACGTTTAACTCCCCAAAAGGTAATTTCACCCCGTCTTCCATTACTAGCTGTGGCCTGTGCTATCATTGAACAACTACAATTCTACAGGCGAAAAAGTGGCAACATCGCGCCAAAATTAATATTTAAATAGCAACACTGATGAAAATTACAACTACAGGCGTTTTTTGAAGCTACAGGTCTACAATTTTACAAGTCACAGCTACAGGCACCTGTAGATTTCCATCGACAAACCATAGGGTAGATTTTGCTTTTAAAAACACAATCGAGCAAGTTTTTACAGGTGTTCATCAAAAGACTTGTAAACTACAACTGTAAAAACTTACAACTTGTGAATAATTTTACAGGTCGTCTGACCTAGGTAATTATTTTACAAGTGCAAGATTTCTGCATAAAAATCTATTCAATATGTTCAAAAGTACTCAAAATGCGTTCCTTGCCAAATTATTTTGCTCGAGGTGTTAAATAAAGCAAAACTTTATCGTCAATTGTGGATTATTATTATTAATTCACAACACAATACAATATTTTAACGTACTCTATCAATAATGATTTTAATTTGAAATATTGTTGATTTCACTTTTGTAAAATAATTTTCAGTGTAATGTCTTATATATTTAGCAAAGTGTTTACATACTTTCACTTTATTTAATCTGTGCTATAACATTGACGTTGAATTTGAGAGTGAATGAAATGAATGAATCGATAGTGTTGTACATCGACTTGTAAAACTAGTTGAGATTTTGGAGCGGTACTGACAATGGTAGCTTTACAAGTGTCTTCATAAAACACTTGTAACCTGTAAATTGTAACTACAAGTGCGCTACAGGCAGATTTTCGCCTGTAAATGTGGACCTGTACCTGTACAATGATAATACATGGCACTGGTGCCCGGCGTCTTCGTACGCGCGGCGTGAATTCGATATTACATTTTCCCGTGGGATTGATAGATTTTCCTGCGGTAAAAAGTAGCCTATGTCCTTTTTTAGGTTCCTGTCTATGCTTATGCCAAATTGTATCAAAATCGGTTCAGTGGTTTAGGCGTGAAAACGTAACAGACAGACAGAGTTACTTTCGAATTTATAATATTTGTTTAGATAATTATGTACCGTCACGTCGCGTTTTTGGGGTTGAGCAGTTTGAGCACATATTATTCTGTGGGGTTGGGTTCGGTACCTAGATGGTAGATCTATTCGGCGCGCTGCCGTCAATACCATAGTTTCGGCCAGATTGTCAAATTTTGAGATGGTCACCCTGAATTTATACATGTCAAATAATGTCAATATTAAATCAAAAATTAGAAAAACAAACTTCAAAATTTACCTAAATTACAGTATAAAAAATTTAGAATAATATTACATTTCCCGTAAGTTCCGTTAGGAAATAATATTAAGAAACAAATAACTTTCTTTTTTCAAATGCATCGCTTCAGAAAGTTAATTTTTAGTTCGGGTAAGTTTTGAGGTTATTTTTCGAACGTAATTTGTTTTAACACAAACAATACATTTACCGAATTAATTCTTTTTTTAGCGCTACGTAAAAATGAAATGCACTTTAATCATGTTTCTAAACGTGTCCGTTCAACAACTACCGAAGAACAATCACCGAAAGAGACTAACATAAAAGAGGAAAGTGAGATTTTGAAGCCTCAATACACGATTCCTCAGGGAATAATGGGCCAGCCGACTTGCTACACGCATCCACACATGGTTGAAGAAGGCTACCTCACTTGCTGTGTGAAGCAGGAAGAATATATAGACAGACGAGACACATTGATGACCAAATTGAGTCAAGATGTTAACCAGAATGCTAGTCACATTGTAAGTTGTAATCATGTTTTTTAGAGGAACTTACCTCACCAGTAAGAAGCTTTGAAAATCTTGCTTCAATTGTCTCTGGCAAGTTCAGCTAATAAGCAGTATAGGTACAAATACAAAGTCCACCTTGTAAACTTTAAAGGTGTTAAAATTTACACTAAATGTCTGACCTGAGATTGACTGTAACTGTACCTAACCTTAATTATTTATATAGGTACTTGACTTTTATATTCAATCCTAGTTATTCATAAAGATTACACTGAAACATTATCATTATCGTGCTGTCTTCTGTTGTTTTCTTTTCCTCTTTATACTATTGTATTATCCTGACTTCCATAGTTTAGGTATATGTATTAGTTTATTATAATATTATTTAAATATATATTAGTATATTCATTGTTTTGTTTACACTATTATATATGTATTAATGTGTAAAATTGTTTAAGTAGTATATTTTGTGTATTTTAGTGCTCGTAGGTAATATTTGCACTATCCCGCTTCCAATGTCGCACTCTCTTTTTCACCCTAAGGTTGCCTGGTAGAGAATGCTACCTAGCATTAAGGCCGCCTGGTTGTACTGTTTCTTTTATTTGTGTTTATCTATTGTTGTTTATTTAATGTGCAATAAAGAATTTAGTTATGTTATGTTATCTTACTCTGAGATTTACAATATAACTTACAGGGAACATGGTTTCTTAAGTTGCTAGTTCCCTATATTTTTTCTTATAAGAGCCGGTATTTAGATATGAAATGTTGAAAGAAAATCAATCAATCAATACGAAAAACAAATTAACCACTTCACTCACCTCGAATTTTGCAACAATAGATTTGTATTGTACTTCAAGCACACATGTGTGCTGTTACGAGCGGAGTAGTTAACCTCCCTTACAAATTGTTCCAATTGGTTGGAACATTTTGTATGCAAGACCCGATTCTTTATATTTCGACCTATGTTCCTTCATAGCCTAAGAAAGTTGTTCAGTTTCATAGCCTGGTTCACCCCTTGAAATATTTGGAGCATTTTTTCTACACTTTATATAAATATATGTTTTTTTTTCAGATAGTGATTCCAGGTGCAGTGAAACAGTACATGACAGAAAAGATACCGTATCCGTTCCGTCAAAATTCTGACTTCTTCTACCTAACGGGGTGTTTGGAGCCCGGAGCCATCCTTGTTATGGTGAAACAGGCCTACAAAGACACCTACAATGTAAGTTAACTAAATCTAAAACTAAACGAACTGCAGGTAAAAGAAGGTCTTATTCACACATACATTTAAAACGCCTTTATCCCTTGCGGGGTAGGCCAAGCATGAACTGCCGTGAAAACAAACATTAAAGCCAAATTTTCACTTACGTCACGTCTAACAAACATATGAGGGTCTTTCAGAAAATTTTGTATATCACCATAACGACAGGTTGGCAGCCCATCGCCTAAAATTGCAATACACACGAAACCCTCAAGTCCCCTAGACAACATTGTTTCTGTATAATTTCCAGACAGCATTGTTTCTGTATAATTTCTAGACAACATTGTTTCTGTATAATTTCCAGACAGCATTGTTTCTGTATAATTTCTAGACAACATTGTTTCTGTATAATTTCCAGACAACATTGTTTCTGTATAATTTCTAGACAACATTGTTTCTGTATAATTTCCAGACAACATTGTTTCTGTATAATTTCCAGACAAAATTGTTTCTGTATAATTTCTAGACAACATTGTTTCTGTATAATTTCCAGACAACATTGTTTGTGAATGAGAAGGACGCTCACGCCGAGATGTGGGAGGGCCCCCGGACCGGCACAGTAGCCGCTACTCAGCTGTTTGCCGTCAACGAGGCCCTGCCCGTTCAGTGTTTCAATCAGTTCCTACAGACGTAAGTATTCACCGGTTATTATCTATCATACCAGATTTCCGCCCAGCGATTTACCTGCTGCCACTCATTTTACCCTGGTTAAAGTTGTTTTCCCGTGGTAAAATGTAGCCTATGTGTTACTTCAAGTTATACTTTACATGTGTTCCAAATTTCACCCAAATAGGTCAATCCGTTTGAGCGTGAAGAGGTAACAAACATACATACACACACACAAACTCTCAGATTTATAATATTAAGTACCAATTCTACCTCTACTCCTTAAGTTGGTTCGAGAGCCAACCAGTGGCGCGTCCAAACACGAAAAAAAAAACCCGTGCTAGACCGTGCCGAATTGATACTTTAGTTTCCAGATGACTAGCGTGTCCAGCCAGGGATTTTTTCCTGTTTAGGGGGCGCCACTAGCTCTCGAACCGCCTTAAAGTAAACTCTTTATATTTGATAATACAGATCCTGAACGTTTCTAGTGGCCAATACTGAAAACAGAGGCGGGCTGGTGATAAGGAACTATTTTCTCCAAGGAACATTTTGGGGTGGTATGGGATCTACCTCCTAGCGGTCCACCCCGGGCAACGGCAACACAGGCTTGCCTGTGGATAAGTCCGGCTGAACGATCCCACCAAGCGGTGGAAGGCTCCGTAAGGGGCCGCCTGGCTCGCGACCACCATCCCACCGAAGTCTGGCGCCAAGTAGATTGCTGCGTTCCGTCAGTGTGTGGGAGTGCCAGTGCCTTAACAGGCTTCTTCTGGGTGAGCTCGCTCCATCTTAGACTCTGTCTCTGTCCTATGACCTAGACTAGAGTCAAGAGCAAACCCATCATTAATAAAAAAAAAAAAAATATATATAATGTGAAAAATATTTTGAGCTTAGTAACTCAAATCAGCTGATCGGCATTTTTATATGGGAAGTAAAAAATACATTTTATGTTTCGACCTATGTTCTTTGGGGAAAGTTGTTCCTTATCATCACCAGCCCATCTTGAGTTTTCGTTATAAGTCACTAGTAAAATTTTACCCTATATTTTCCTCGTTTGTATTGCCACCATCTTTTTACTCATTGTTAAAATTTGTATCAATAATATCTAATATTGATACAAATTTTAACAATGAGTAAAAAGATATTTACCTTTTATCCTTTTGCATTTTTTAAATTTTCTGTAAATATTATAACAGATAATGCATAATAATAACTATGATTAAAACTGTACTATAGCAGATAATGCATTATAATAACTAAGATAAAAACTGTACCTTTTAAATTTTATTAACATGAAATAAAAGATAATAATTTCATTTGAGCCCCATAACTGCTACCCTGAATTGATTCCACTGTGAAAAATACTGCAAAATTTTAACAGTTAAATGCAAATTAAATGAAAATGAAAAATCACTTTATTAATATCTGATATAAAACTAAGGATAGGGTATACAATACTTGTGAAATTATCTATGAGAAAACTTATGTCTAAGTAGTAAATTAACACATACAACAGAAGTAAAACTAAGCATAACTGCATATTATTACGCATTAGAATGCTCGTGTCAAACTATTATCACAAAACAACAGACATTCTAATACCCTTTATTATATAACAGTTTGTAAAATCTACTACTATTGTTTTAGAAAATTTGTAAAAACTTTTACCGCGGGCAGGACCTGAACCTGCTACTTTCGCCATCATATATTGGCGACGCCTCTTCCATCTGGGCTACCGCTGCTTATCCATTGTCCGCGAATTTTGCAAATGTATCTCGATGCCAATACCGCGTGGCACGCGGGTCAGGATAGAAAAAAAAACATATTTCTAAAATTGTCTAACTAACACGGGAAGTGTTTTAAAATTTTAGTATTTTTTTAGAAATTTGAAAAACAAGCCTGGAGTGTTATGGTACCAAACGAAGGAAGAGGCGAACCCCTGTTTGACACCTGTCGTCTCCACCACCATGCGGCATCAGGGGACCGTGTCCTGGGCCGACCCACAAAGGTAAAACCTGACTGTCAATTACTCGTTTTTTTTTGTTTCACTGCAGGGAAAAGGTCTCCTCTCTTTAACGCCACTAGTCTTGGTCTTGGGCCTCCAAATGCCAGTTTTCGGGAAAGGCCTCTTTTTACTCGTATAATATTATAAAATAAGTATCGAAAACGAATCACGATTTCGAGTCACTATAGTGTTTCATGATTTTTTTGAAACGGCCCTTAATCATCATCTGCCTGCCCTTATCCCAGTTTATTTGGGGTCGGCGCAACATGTTTTTTTTCTTCCATTCATCTCTATCAGCTGTCAAATCTTCGTTTACACCCATTTGCTTCATATCATCTTTTATACAATCCATCCAAACTTTTTTAAGCCTTCCTCTCCTTCTGCATCCATCCACATTCATATTCAAATTTTTTTTGTCACGTGATTTTCATCCCTCCTCATAACATGTCCATACCACGATATGGTGAAACGGCCCTTAATATTTTAATGAAATTATTATTTGTCAGACGTGGCTATAGCGCATTTAACGCCCGTTCTCGCTCTGTAATCGTTAAAGTTTCCAAATGAGTTCATTGCTTTTTAATTAAATTTTATATCATTCAAGGTTTATCCAGTGCCATAAAACAGTTTGTTGTAAACAGGCATATTCAAGACATGAGACTGATAAAGTCTCCCGCCGAGATCGAACTGATGAAGGAAACGTGCTATATCGGCGCTCAAGCCATGAATATGGCCATGGCATGTACTAAACCAGGTATGTAATCCATACTAAACTACCGCCGTTCCCATAAGTCGTGTTTGACAGCTGTCATTTCGATACTAAAAGAGATGTCAACAAAGTCAAATGGCCATAGTATTATCACGAATCTGACAGCCGTCATTTACGACTTATTGCAACGGCGGTACTTTAATATTATACATTCGAAAGTAACTCTGTCTGTTACGTTTTCACGCCTTAACCACTGAACCGATTTTGATACAATTTGGCATAAGCATAGACAGGAACCTAAGAAAGGACATAGGTGACTTTTTACCGCAGGAAAATCTATTGATCCCACAGGAAAAAAGTTAATCATAAGAAACTAAGCGCATAACGCCGAAGAAAATCATCAGACGAGGATTCGTTGTGTGGATTGATTTGCTTTTTGTGTCAGGCAATATATAGTTGTAATACTGTCTAATGCGGACGAAGTCGCGGGTAAAAGCTAGTCTCTTTTATATATCTAATTGCACGTTCACACAATACACTTGCTCCTGCTCCTGCCGCGAATATTGCTCGAAATACCTCCGCGGAAGTATAACGCGAGTGAGTGTTCACACGCTGCCATCACACGTCACACTCTTCTTGCGCGTGAGCGAGATAGCAATACATTCCACTCGCGCTCGTGCTGCCGTTCCTTTGACTCGCGCACGAAAAGCCGACATTCGAGGGAGCACGGGAAGTGGCACCGGCCTGACGAGTAGCAGCGCGAGTATCCTGTTCACATACTCGCGAATTTTTAAGTGATGACGGCAGCACTATGGTTAAACTGTGTCCTAATTTCATTTCATCTTTAAAATATATTTGAAAGTTGGATAAGCAGTTATTATTATTAACCATTTATTGCACACAAGGAACATTACAAGATACATAATTATACAAAGAAGAGTAAACAACAGGAAAACTTATTTCTACTAAGAAATTTCTTCTAGCTGACCTACAGAAAGTGATACTTTGACAAGACAGGCGGATTAGGCGTGCACAATTACGAATTTTAAATTAATAAATGCCAATAAAATTAACCTACATGCAAATATAGTGATATAGTACTAAATATAGTGACGAAAAAGTAAAAGTAAGTGCAGTTATGCACATGGTAGAAAAATATTATTTTCTCCAATTTGCTAGGAAATGGCTTCATTACTTTAAAAAAAGATGTCAATGGGCTCATTTATGTAGCCAAGTTGCAGAGGACTGTAATAGAAATTTCCGGACTAGGCCGGAAAAAAAAAGGTTCTTTAACTTCACACTTTCGTGTTTAGGTGTTTTATGGTAAACAATACCATGTTCAGGAACACTTATACCGCGCGCGTTCCATTTTTTAACTAATTGTATAAACTGTAACATAACTTTCAACATGAATTAAGTGTCGCTCCATAATTCTTTCTTTCATAATAAATTAATTATTTTCTAAAATTACTGTATTATTACTGTTATTTCCTTGCAAATGAGAGAAAAGTATTGTACAATCCACGGCCGAAATAACAATTTCTGGTCTCGTTTACTTTAGAAGGCCTCGACTTCGTCTCGGCCTTCCAATGCCACTCCACCAGTAATAATTGCTTTATACTCGGCCTGTGTAATGTACTATTTCCTTTCAATCCCAGGCATCACAGAGGCGTCCGTGAGCGCAGTAATAGACTTCACGTCCCGCCAAGCCGGCGCTGAACACTTGGCCTTCCCGCCGGTAGTGGCTGGTGGGCCGCGCGCCGTTCACATACACTACGTCACCAACGACCAAGTGCTCAGCGAACACGAGAATCTACTCGTAGATGCAGGTAAGCTTAGTTACTGCGCTACTGAACATACTTGATAGTTATTAAGTCGTCCGCTAGATGGCGCTGTTTGGAATCTTACATAAATTGATGATCCTACAACGTGATAAGTTGTCACACTTCGTCACCAACACGATTAAGTGCTCAGCGAACACGAGAATCTTCTTGTAGATGCAGGTAAGCTTAGCTAAATGCGCTGCTGAATACACTTGATAGTTATCAAGGCGTCCGCTAGATGGCGCTGTTTGGAATCTTATACAAATTAAGCATCCCAAAACGTGATAAGAGAGTTTGCTAGATAAGTCTTCCCGCCGGTAGTGGCTGGCGGGCCGCGCGCCGTTCACATACACTACGTCACCAACGACCAAGTGCTCAGTGAACACGAGAATCTACTCGTAGATGCAGGTAAGCTGTGGCTTGTTCATGATACTTGATAGTTCTCGAGCAATCCGCTAGATGGCGCTGTTCGGAATCTTACATAAATTGAGCATCCCAAAACGTGATAAGAGAGATCGCTAGATTAGTCTTCCCGCCGGTAGTGTAGTACACTACTTCACCAACGACCAAGTTCTCAGCGAACACGAGAATCTACTCGTAGATGCAGGTAAGCTTAGTTACTGCGCTACTGAACATACTTGATAGTTCTCGAGGCATCCGCTAGATGGCGCTGTTTGTAATCTTACATAAATTGAGCATCCTACAACGCGATAAGAGTTTGCTAGATTAGCCTTCCCGCCGGTAGTGGCTGGCGGGCCGCGCGCCGTTCACATACACTACGTCACCAACGACCAAGTCCTTAGCGAACACGAGAATCTACTCGTAGATGCAGGTAAGCTGTGGCTCGTTCATGATACTTGATAGTTCTCTAGCCATCCGCTAGATGGCGCTGTTCGGAATCTTACATAAATTGATGATCCTAAAACGTGATAAGTTGTCACATTACGTCACCAACGATCAAGTGCACAGCGAACACGAAAATCTTCTTGTAGATGCAGGTAAGCTTAGCTTAATGCGCTGCTGAACACGGCTAAGATACTTGATAGTTATCAAGGCGTCCGCTAGATAGCGCTGTTTGGAATCTTACACAAATTGAGCATCCTACAACGCGATAAAAGAGTTTGCTAGACTAGCCTTCCCGCCGGTAGTGGCTGGTGGGCCGCGCGCCGTTCACATACACTACGTCACCAACGACCAAGTGCTCAGCGAACACGAGAATCTACTCGTAGATGCAGGTAAGCTTAGTTACTGCGCTACTGAACATACTTGATAGTTATTAAGTCGTCCGCTAGATGGCGCTGTTTGGAATCTTACATAAATTGATGATCCTAAAACGTGATAAGTTGTCACACTACGTCACCAACGACCAAGTGCTCAGCCAACACGAAAATCTACTTGTAGATGCAGGTAAGCTGTGGCTTGTTCATGATACTTGATAGTTCTCGAGGCATCCGTTAGATGGCGCTGTTTGGAATCTTACATAAATTGAGCATCCTACAACGCGATGAGAGAGTTTGCTAGATTAGTCTTCCCGCCGGTAGTGGCTGGCGGGCCGCGCGCCGTTCACATACACTACGTCACCAACGACCAAGTGCTCAGCGAACACGAGAATCTACTTGTAGATGCAGGTAAGCTGTGGCCTGTTCATGATACTTGATAGTTATGAAGGCGTCCGCTAGATGGCGCTGTTTGGAATCTTACACAAATTGAGCATCCTACAACGCGATGAGAGAGTTTGCTAGACTAGTCTTTCCGCCGGTAGTGGCTGGCGGGCCGCGCGCCGTTCACATACACTACGTCACCAACGACCAAGTGCTCAGCGAACACGAGAATCTACTTGTAGATGCAGGTAAGCTGTGGCTTGTTCATGATACTTGATAGTTCTCTAGCCATCCGCTAGATGGCGCTGTTCGGAATCTTACATAAATTGATGATCCTAAAACGTGATAAGTTGTCACACTACGTCACCAACGATCAAGTGCACAGCGAACACGAAAATCTTCTTGTAGATGCAGGTAAGCTTAGCTTAATGCGCTGCTGAACACGGCTAAGATACTTGATAGTTATCAAGGCGTCCGCTAGATAGCGTTGTTTGGAATCTTACACAAATTGAGCATCCTACAACGCGATAAAAGAGTTTGCTAGATTAGCCTTCCCGCCGGTAGTGGCTGGCGGGCCGCGCGCCGTTCACATACACTACGTCACCAACGACCAAGTGCTCAGCGAACACGAGAATCTACTTGTAGATGCAGGTAAGCTGTGGCTTGTTCATGATACTTGAAAGTTCTCGAGGCATCCACTAGATGGCGCTGTTCGGAATCTTACACAAATTGAGCATCCTACAACGCGATAAAAGAGTTTGCTAGACAAGCCTTCCGGCCAGTAGTGGCTGGCGGGCCGCGCGCCGTTCACATACACTACGTCACAAACGACCAAGTGCTCAGCGAACACGAGAATCTACTTGTAGATGCAGGTAAGATTAGGCTCGTTCATGATACTTGATAGTTCTCGAGCAATCCGCTAGATGGCGCTGTTTGGAATCTTACATAAATTGAGCATCCTACAACGCGATAAAAGAGTTTGCTAGACTAGCCTTCCCGCCGGTAGTGGCTGGCGGGCCGCGCGCCGTTCACATACACCACGTCACAAACGACCAAGTGCTCAGCCAACACGAGAATCTTCTAGTAGATGCAGGTAAGCTTAGGCTCGTTTATGATACTTGATAGTTATCAAGGCGTCCGCTAGATGGCGCTGTTTGGGATCTTACCTAAATTGAGCATCCTACAACGCTATAAGTTGTCATACTACGTCACCAACGATCAAGTGCTCGGCGAAGACGAAAATCTACTTGTAGATGCAGGTAAGCTTAACTAAATGCGCTGCTGAACACAGCTAAGATACATGATAGTTATCAAGGTGTCCGCTAGATGGCGCTATTTGGAATCTTACATAAATTGAGCATCCTACAACGCGATGAGAGAGCTAGATTAGTATTTCCGCTGGTAGTGGCTAGTGGAACGCGTGCAGTTCACATCCACTACGTCACCAACGACCAAGTGCTCAACGAGAATGAAAACTTACTTGTGGATGTTGGTAATCTGAAATTCCTGGTAGTTCCTGAGCCAACCGCTAGGTGGCGCTGTTTGAAATCTCACACAAACTGAGTACCCTAAAACGCGATAAGAGAGTATACACGAGACTCGAGGACTTTCTGGTGTAGATATCAAGTTGAACAACTAGTTTTCTTTTCAAGCCTTTGCACAATTCCTGGCTCCCATTATCAAAAACTTGCATAGAAAATAATCTTCGCAACTTTTCTTGTGTAGGACACCGAGTGGATGAACGATTGGAGGAACGTGTTTTTCAACCGACTACTACTCTAACTTGGTTATGGTTGCGCTACTGTAACTACTTGATAATTTACAAGGGTGAGCCTAGATGGCGCTGTTCATAATCTCGCATAAACCAAGAGCTCTAAAACGCGATATAGAGTTTTTACTACTTTAGTTCTAACAAAATCTTTTTGTTGGCAGGTTGTCAAAGATGGCTCTACAGCTCGGATTTATCGCGGACGTGGCCAGTGTCAGGAAAATTCTCACCCTACCATAGGATATTATACGAACTAGTCCTTACAGTACAGGTAAGTAAAAATAGTACTTATTATTGAATAGGTTGAAATTCTGCTAGTGATTTATACTGAAAACAAAGAATGGGCTGGTGATAAGGAACAACTTTCCCTAAGGAACATAGGTCGAAATATGACAGAATATTTTGAGCTGTAACCCAAATCGACTTATCCAAAGGTCCAAAATGTTTGTTTATATTTAGACCTATGTTCCTTGGGGAAAGTTGTTCTTGATCACCAACCCGTACTGAGCTTTCGCTATCGGTCACTAGTAAAAAAAAACCCTATACAGGGTGTATGGGACAGCCCTCCGAATACTGATAGGGTGCATGCAGACCATGATACTGAACAACTTTCCCCTAGGAACATATTATCAGAAAACGACAAAAAATATTTGGCCTCCCATCACCTCACGATCAGCTGACTGCATTTACTATGGGAAGTCCAATTTTGCCGTTGCCTGAAATATTTTCTTATGGGAAGTTATTCAGTTTCATGGTCCGAATGCACCCTATCAGTATTCGGAGGGCTGTCCCTTACACCCTGTATAATTCACCCAGCTTGATAGTTTATGAAATCGTAGCAGTCACACTATTAACCAAATTTTATTCTGCTTATAGGCGTGATATATGTATGACATGTATGTATGAGTTCACTAATTTGTCAGTTTAATATAAAAAAAAATATATATTTATTTCTGAATCAAAAATAATAATTTTCTAGTTTCGTAGTTTTAACACAATATAATTTTCTTGTAGAAACGCCTCATCGAGGTATTAGATAATAGGCGGCCACCCTTAGACCAACTATTTGACGAAATGTGCAGACTGCTCGGCAAATACATGCAACAGGAAGGGATCTTGCCCAAGGATATTGAAGGACAGGAATTAGCCTCCGTAAGTTGAATTTTTCTGTATTTTTTTTAAGCTTAATCCTGAAACTTCTAAACCCAGTCTCAATAGGACTGCAAGTTGAATGAGCTAGCTGATTGTTTAAACTGAATTACCACAAAAATATCTCCTAATCTAAAGTATAATCACAGAATAACCAATAGTATGTAGTATATATTATACATACATAACAGACACTCACCTCCCCGCACCCCAGCCACTAGGTACTAGGTACTACTATTATCTATTCTGTGCCCCAGCCCCCGACCCGCCCTCACCCGAGAAATGTCAAAAACAGTGGAGAATTGAGTAGAAACTAGCGCTAGGCTTGTTACATCCTCTTTGGTAGTTACTGTATGTATACATCAGGTTAGGTATAAAAATCAACCTGCATGCCAACCCTGCACTCACACATCTGTGTTCACCCACACATGCACATGTAGAAATGACAGTTGTCTATAAAGAGTCCGCTGTATGGAGTGTCCGAGGTGTGGTATTATCAAAAGCACATAAACCTAGGGTAGGTTGTTATCAACTTGAACCTACATACTGTTTATAAGAAAAACCATTATAAGTTATTCTTTAAAGGGGTTGGTTGTTGCGATGCTAATTAATTCATTTTGTGTAGGACACCGAGTCGACAAATGATCCCATGAACCCTGGTATCAGAGATTTTCAACCGCCTTCTACCACTACTAGTAGGCCTCTGACATAGTTGTCTAAGTAATCAATCATAGATAGCAACCGGGACCGACAGCTTAACGTGCCCTCCGAAGCACACAACCATCTTTCTTACGGACAATCGGGTGATTCAGCCTGCAATTTCCTAACCAGACTAGGTGAAAAATATCAACCTTGTGTGCCCCACCGGGAATCGAACCCAGAACCTTTGCGCCGCAGGCAGTCGACGACGACCGTACTACGAATAGTATATGCTGACAGTACGTCGAATTTGGAACATAACAAATACGGTAGTTTAGTTAAGTTTTGGTCCTGATGCCTTACCTACTTGAATTGCTCATGTCATAACTCATGTTATTCATAATTATAATTTAAATTTAGGCCGTGTGATGCCGGCTTAGAATAGCATCACTCCATTTCATTCCCGTGGGTGTCGTAAGAAGCGACTAAGGGACTCGAGGGTGTGTATTGCAAATTTAGGCGATGAGCTGACAACCAGTCACTATCGTGATATACAATATTCCAAATGACCCTCAAATGTTTGTCAGACGAAGCGTAAATGTCTGTTTTGTTACAGCCGTTTACGCTCTGCCTACCCTGTAAGGGATTATAGGCGTGATATATGTATGTAGGTATAATTTAAACGGGTACTTACCGACGAATTATTTTTATTGCGAGTTCCCGATATTTCGACGCTGTTGCAAGCGTCATGATCACGGGTAAACTGACGTATCGGGTAGTATGACGTTTGCAACAGCGTCGAAATATCGGGAACTCGCAATAAAAACAATTCGTCGGTAAGAACCCGTTTAAATTATAATTATGAATAGTGTTATATTATGCCGTGTGATGCCGGCTTAGAATAGCATCTCCCCATTTCATTCCCGTGGGATTCGTAAGAGGCGACTCTCTCTCTTTTCGTGTGGGACACCGAGTCATCCAACGACCCGATGAACCCTGGTGTCAAAGTTTTTCAACCGCCTACTACCACAGTACCACTAGTAGGCCTCTGACAAGAGGCGACTGAGGGACTCGTGGGTGTGTATTGCAATTTTAGGCGATGGACTAACAACCTGTCTCTATGGCGATACACAATTTTACGAATAACCCTCAATTATTTGCCAGACGTGGCATAAATGTCCGTTTCTTGCGGCCGTTTACGCTCCGCAAGGGATTATAGGCGTGATATGTGTGTGTGTGTATGAATAGTGTAAACAACCGCGTAAGCACACCTCGGACACTGGCGCTCAAATGTATGAAACAAATGCGTTGCTACGCACACAGTCTAAGCTCGCGTAGGTGAACGCGGACCATGCTTGTGTGTGTGAGACAACATGTCAGGGTTGCCGCCATTTTGCGTTCGCGAATCGGGAATGCAATGTGCGGCAGTATGAGATGACCTTCGTCGTCGCGTCCTTGCTAGCCGGTGTCTGAGCGTCCTCCGAGCGCGGGTGGGCGGCGCTTGTAGGGGGAGGCAGGGAGTGACCATACTGTACGCTAGTACTATTAATTATACTGTGGCGTAAGTTTAAAATTGAGTATAACTCATGTTGTTTCACAGAGAGCGTATCGCCTCTGCCCGCATCACGTGTCGCATTATTTAGGTCTGGATGTCCACGACTCGTCGCTAGTCAAAAGAAATATCTCCGTGGAGCCTGGCATGGTTGTCACTGTTGAACCGGGTAAGAAAAATCTTTTTTAAACCTTTGCAATAATACTTCTACAACAAAAAGAAAGAATAGAAGACATTAGAAGAAAAAAGAAAAGTCAAGAACAGAAAATTGATACTACTACTACTAAATAACTACCTTACTATACATTTTCCAAATGTCTTCTTTTCTTTACTTTTCTGATTCCATTCTATTCTTTGGTCATATATCTACTTCTATCTAAATAACCACTAAGCAGTGACGTAGCAAACTGGGGAACAAATGTCGCCACTCTGGAATGTGCCTTTTTCTGTGATATGCAAATACAAAATAGTTTATTTGCCAAAACTAAATTCCATTTACAAAATTACCGGGTCTGCGCACTAGGCGAATCTGTATCGCGGGAAACCTTAGAAACACACATTTGGTCAACATTTGGCATTCGAAAACAAAAACATGTTAATTTACTAGAACATGCAAAATTTAAAACAGTAAAATATACCGAAATGAAATAAAAATCGTACACACATGGTTGAAAAGGAGATGGGAATAAGGATAAAAGAGAGAAAAAGGGGGAGTTGACGTAATGAAGGTAAAAAATCATACTTAAGTATATAAATTATACGTCATTATATATAGTAAGTATATCGAAAATGTGTCAATGTCAAAGTTCAGTTACCTCTCATTACTTATTACTGCGTTTGGGTACAGTCGCGCCTGCAAACATCTGCAATAAGCTTTGAGTTTCCCTTCACATTACAACCACTTACTTTTACAGGTATTTACATAAGACCGGACGACCTGACGGTACCTCCCGAGTTTCGCGGCGTCGGCATCAGGATTGAGGACGATGTGCTCATAACCGACAACAAACCGCTAGTACTCACCGACTCGTGTGCAAAGGAGGTTGCCGATGTCGAAGCTATAGTCGGGAAACATACCAAAGCAAACTAATTGAGATTATGAAGGTAGGGCAGTAGTTCATTGTGATATAAACTCTGTTTATTTAAGAATGACCTATAATGTAAACAAACTTTGTATGTGACTGACAGTCGCGAGCTGTCAGATTCATACAAAGTTTGTTTACATTATAGGTCATTCTTAAATCAATGGAGTTTAGATGGGTTGGTAGTTTCAGCTTTACTGGGCCGAGATTCTCCTGTTTTTGCCATTGTAATGCTATCGACACTCAATTGTCTTTCCATTGTGATTTTCTATACTTTAAACTGTTAGCGGAATACAAAACGGCCAAAACCATCCGACTGGCAACCCTGAGACGCTTTTAAAATAGCGGTATTACAAATTTATTTGTAAATAGCTGAAGTAATTATTGTGATATAAAATAATAACATTGTAAATTTTGGCATACGGATTCTTCATGTCTGTTACCATCCAAACAGTCTTAAGAAAGAAAGTGTGGAAATTTAAAGCAATGCCTGCTCAAGTAACGTTTAATTAGTAAAATTCTGTTTTAGACAGAATTTAGTCTACGGCTCTGCTTGACAGGCGAAAACTTTGCCGATGATTTCCGATTGTCCATCTCATGATTTTAATCTTATCTCTTGACATGCGAATCTTATGATTCGCCACTTAAGCCTGCGCCGAGCGAAATCCGCACTCACATGTTTTTTTACTAATTTCTCTTAATCTGAAACAGATATCAAAAATCTAAAACAGACAAATTGTTGCCCTTTACAATAAGTTAATTCCAAAATACAACAATGTGCTTTTTATTGTGTTTTAAATTTTAAATCACTAAAACGGAAAATGGTGGCCACCTTTTCCGTTTTAGTGATTTTAAAGACGCATAACAATGTAAAGCTTATTGTTGTACCTTAAAATAAACTTATCGTATAGGACAACAATTTGTCCGTCTTAGATTTTTAATGTTTGTTCTAGATTTTAAGAAATTATTAAAAATCAGTTAAGGGGGCGCCACTGGACTGTCGGCGCCGCCGTAAATACAGTAAGACAAACGAAGCATTCAAGTGGAAAAAACGAGCTAACTTTGGTTATTGATTTCATAGGAGATTTCATTCAATCCAGTAAATTATTTATTAGTAGTCTGATATATATTTTGTATTATTTATCTTGTACAGTTAAATTAATATTAATAATAAAAAATTGTAAAAGTCAAAGTGAACTGTAAAAACACAAACTTATTTCAGTTTCTAGTTAATAAGAATAAAACAACACCTTTCAATATAATTTAGTTTTTATTTCTATTTGTAAATTAAAAAGACAAGATTAAATAAAAAAATATACTTTATGTACTTTTACATTACATTGTACTAAAAGGTACATTTTAAATCCTATTTTCTACACTACCATCAATCATAATCACTAAAAAAAGACAAACAAAATCAATAAAAAAATAGTAATGCAGGATTTCTTTAAATTTTCTTTTTTACTAGAAACGTATATGTATTTACGTTATTTACGTCCCTACGTGCACTTTCGTAACCAGTTTTTCGTAACTAGCTACGAAAATACACTTTTTATTCACTGTTTCGTAACTAGTTACCAATAAACACGGTTTTTTTTCTACATTTAATATTTACTTCATTTTAATGAAAATACGTTATGTACAGTCAAGCTCACGTTTGGTTAGACATCCGAAGCGCCAATGTAAGTCTTATGCGTGCGGCATAAGATCGGTCCAAAGTCCAATCTGTCTTTAGGGTCTGATTATAGTAAGCCGAGGTCAATTCTCTCGAGATTACTTATACATGTGCGCAACGAATGGGAAATTTTCTAGGGATTCTCGAGTGTTGAAATTTGAATTGAAATTGAAATTCAATGTAGGATAGTATTTATCATATCACTTATTGACGTCATGAACCGTCATTGTAAAAAAATGAAATTTGTATCACACAATTTTCTTTTTTTATAACAATTTTTAAACAAGTGTAATGTAGAGGGCGCTGAGCTAAATTGAAATAACGTTTCTTTACACTAAAATCTAAACCGCTTCAAAATTTTGATTCTTTTTGTGTTCATTGAATTGTTCTTAATTTTTTATAAACTTTTTGTTAACATGATTGACACTCAATAAATAGCAAGACGACAATTTTTTTTTGTGGCAAATAACACTAACAGAAGTATTGAACACAACGAGAAACGGAACCTGTGACAAAACTATGGCTGCCGCCAGCCATATTGAAACGTAAAATTTTAGTTTCGCACAGCGCCATCTGGTTTGAACGGCAGAACTATCAATAGAACTGTCATCAGAAAAACTCCCATTATATAAATGAATTGAGTAAATTAGTGTATGATATGCAGTTTTATTCGTTGCAAAACATTCATTGTAATTTCGAGACAAACGGCCTGTGCCGTGTGTTATGAAGCTACAGGTACAGGTCCACCATTACAGTTGTAGTTTACAAATCTTGGTCGATTGCGTTTTTAAAAGCAAAATCTACCCTTTGGTTTGTCGATGGAAATTTACAGGTGTACCTGGGGCTTGTAAAATTTTAGACCTGTAGCTTCATAATACGCATGTAGTTGTAATTTTTCATCAGTGTTGCTATTTAAATATTAATTTTGGCTCGATGTTGCTATTTTTTCGCCTGTAGAATTGTAGTTGTACAATGATAGCATAGGACACTGGCCGCTCACTATTATCCGACCCTAACCCAGCCTGAGCTTGACTGAACATTAACTCTTCTGTCCCTTTCACTCTTCTATTTCGTCGTATTAAAACAACAGTACATAACAAAAAAGGCACTATTCGATCACAATGTGGAATGTATGAAAACTAAAGATACGAATATACCCAGTGTATATGCACAGATCTAAACCTATTCGAGAAGACGTTTAAAAACAGTTGGTCCGTGCTAAGGCATCCTATTCAAGTACTAATAGTAACAATAGGTTCACAGGGAATCGTAAAAAGATTAAATAAAAAAATATAATTATTTAAAATCTAACATAGTGTTAGGAAAAAACATACTGCATTCCTTCCAAAGAGTTATAATTTTATAGTTTTTCGTACTGAAAAATTCTTTTTGCCAATACAAATTACTGTCACGATACAAATCATATTCCAGCCTTTCTCGGGTAATGTTGTTCAGTTTCACGTAGTACACAGTACTTTTCCTAACACACTGTATATGACAGCAATAGGGCTATCCAACTTTTGAGTTGTAACCAGCACAACTCGATACAAACGTGTAAAAATACATAGCTTATAGAGGCTTAAAACTACAGTTTGTTATAAAACTAGAGTACGGCCATCCGAATAAGTCGTATTTGGCAGCTGTCAGATTCGTGTTAACGTTATGGCAGAGGGTGTATTACCCTATGTTGACACCTCTTTAAGTATGGAACTGACAGCTGTCAAATATGGCATAATATTGGAACGGCCTTACTTTAGAAGGCACTATTTATGGAGAATTCTTTTTTCGAGACAAAGTAAAAATATTACCGAATAAATTGTAGAGTTCAATTTAGTTTGGTTAAACAATGGTAAGAAATAATTGTGACAAAAAATTACTATGAAAAATTATTATGCATTGTGCGAAAAATCATAGACAATTTTTCCTGTTTTAAGCGGCAAGTGAAAATAACAGAAAAAATAATTTAGGCATCACTAGAGTCTGTATGGAAAGAGAATAGGCGTGGGAATTGACGAGCGCTCAAATTTCATAATATCCACTTTTCTATGACCATTTCGGAGATTTCTGATTGCAGATTCATAGTGAAAAAGTTTCAAATTTTTCTGTTGAAAATCTAGGAAAAAATTATCAATTTTCTGAAATCGTGCTTGTGACGTCACAATACGATGATTATCCTGCAAAAAAAACATCCGTTTATAGACGTACATTTACAAAAAAAAGCGCATCATGAGCGCCAAACCTGTCAATAACGTCAAAGTACACAGTTGGCTGGGTTGCCAACTGGGATTTTTTTTTCGTACTGAAGCACTTAAGGCTAGCGCAGACTGTGGCTTGTACGTCTACGCAAATGAAGCACGCGCATCGACGCACCGGTTGTAATCTATGGAACCAATATGGAACTGGAAGCTTAAGAAACATGCCATAAACATGCCACACCAGATGCGGGCCGTGTTGACATGTCACACGCCAACAAGTAGGTACCTGCTGAAGAGTACCAACTGACTAAGTTACTAGATTAGATGCCAAAGGCAAAACAAAATGCTTGTCAATATCAATATCTACCCGGGTGTTGTAAAAGCCGACTAAGGGATGACTCCAGGGAATGGGCAGCAGCGTTGTCAGTGAATACAACACCTTACACTGCGCTCGCCATTCCACCTGCTAAGCGTGGTGAGTATGGCAAATAACCCCTTATAGGGGGAGGCCCATGTCCAGCAGTGTGGTATTTCCACACTTGTGTCTTTCCTGCTGGGGTTTTGACCTCTTAGTACTACACGACTCTACTAAAGTTACGTTAGTCACGACTCTAGACTCTCCGTTTCTTAATTTGAGTAAAGTTTGTGCGTCTTCGTCTTTCTCTTTTCCCTTCCACCCTCCCATTCTGCAACGTTTTTTACTTCCTAATTAAGGCGGAACTATACTATCTAACGCGTCCATCAGCCGCGTCCGTCAGCCGCGACTTATTTTAATCTGGGTAGTAATTTATGTGAAACTGCAAACTATCTAAGTCGCGCACAGTCTGAGAGAGATATCTAGCCGGTCGGATGCCACAGACAATATGCACTGGCCTTTTAGACTCTGGAGTCGCCTTTAATTTATTTCGTGGACGTAAACACGTATACGCTCCTTTTTATCTAATTTCTTGGTAGACAATACAATGTGGCCACAGTTAAATAAAAATTTTTGTCCTACTCGTTGCTCGACGTCATCATCGCGACCGCGACCATAGACGAATTTCGTCCGCGGACACTCCGTGCACACTGTCTTAAGCCGCGGCTGATGGATGCGTCAGATAGTATGTTTCCGCCTTTAGACTTCTTTTCCATCCAATTTAATCAAAACATTTCAATACGTAAAATCGTTTGCAATCAGCATTTGCAAGCAAAATTATGAAAAATTCCAAAACCTCGTACAGAAGTGAATACTAATACTTGTCCTCGCGTGTCGTATGGGAGACCATAGTTTCGTATTCGTACGAGGAACCTTGTATTGTACGGTTGGCAACCCTGGAAATGTATGGTAATGTCGCTGTCAATCATCTTTCAATCATCAGTATTGCCATTATATTTTATTATTTTTAAGAATTTTAGTGATACCATTTTTATAATCGTATTCTGACGTCATCATGCACTTACGACCTTTTAGAATGAGCAGTTTTAAATTATTTAAATAAAAAGGGATAAAAGTGTTGTTTTTTCTAAAATGTTACTCGGGGGCTCCACTTGTTCACTAAAGTTTTATTTAAGCTAATAATATCGGTAGGTTTACGAAATGAGCGGTCATCAATTGAGGGCGCCTCTGTGCCTTAGTATGTGAAATGTCATAGCAACATGAAAAAAATTGGTAATCATTTGTCTGCCATATCATCTGATGTTAAGTGACGATGCAGACGATGTTGGAACATGCTCACCTAGATAATGCCTATTCACTCTCGCCTTGAAAGGGCCCAGGTTGTAGCGTTCCGGAAACAGATCCGCAGGCAGGGAGTTCCACTCTTTAGCAGTTCGCTTTTTGTCCACGCCTATTCTTTTTAATTTCATTTCATTTATTCATTGCTTACATGTACAAGTATATAAAGGTCTTAAATAGTAACAAGGTATTAGTACATGCACCCAGATAGGACATTGCAATAGAGGCATGCGTTTCCCGTTACAAAAATAGGATAAAAAGTATAAATTTTAATTAACACATAACAATAAATTCTCTATCCGCACAAACTCTATCTCTTACCCTTTTCTACACCAATGTAACGGTAAGTAACAGTGCTATTTCTAGTTAGCCGTTCTAGTACCTTGGAATGAGACTATTGTTTGATATGCAAAATGGATCATATCAGGCCAGGGTCTACCAGTCCACATCATCAGGAATTCCGCCAGGATACTCTCCGGTGAGACAGGCGGTGCAGTGGCCGCCGACGCCGTCGCTCGGCTGCACCTTCATGTTGTAGTGCACTGCGCTCACCAACCCCTCCACGCTCAGGTATTCCAGACTGTCCGCGCCTGTAGAGGGTGAAGGGTTTAAAAAAATGTTTTGTGGGTTGACGCACATAACACCGTAACGTAATCGGATCGCCTCGGATTAGGAGCGGGTAGATTCTTGTCTATGGTTTGTAAGAAAGAAAACCGTTCACGTGCAAAAGACTATTAATATACATATACCGTATCACCCGCTGCTAACCGATTTCCCACGGGAAACAGACCTTCTCCCGACATAAATCATACATACAAACCTTCCTCTTGAAAAACTCTATCTTTTAAAAAAAACCGTCGAGATCCGTTAGGTGGTAATGAAGATTTAAGCATACATACAAATAGACATAGGGACAGACGCGGGAAGCTAATTTACTTTATACTATGTAGTGATAGTCTGGGGTAATGGCTAAAAACCAGTGCTGCCCTTTTTTGGGCATTCCTTGCACGGAGCTTTGGCCCTTTGCATCGCTGGCAGTAAACATGTGTGTTTACATAATACCTATTTTATTCTGAACTGTTTTTACTCTTTTCTTTTATTGTTGAATGTATGTGTGTGTTGTTAATTATGCAATAAACGTTTAATCTATATTCAAGCACAACATCATTCAATAGCAAGAATGTGTTTCTTTTTATTAATGAAAATAAATAAATATCACTTAAGCCTCCCGGTAAGTCCCTGCGTTCTAACTGTCTTATTTCTCTTCCGTTTGCTTCAACAAACTACAGGCAGAATACATTTATTTGGCGAGCTTCTAACAACTTTAATCATCTTACTAAACAGTTTGATTTCGATTTATTCAACACAGGTTGCGATTTGGCGAGACGAGTTATTAATCGTTCATTCTTTGGCGGTGATCGTCATGATTAGTATAATAAATTTGATTTTTTGGTTTATTGTCGATAATTAAGCATGTTTTTCCGTTATAACACGGGTTGTTCTATTGTCCTGATCTGTAAATGAATTAAGTTAATTTTGTTTATGTGTTGTGTGCTTTTTGGTGTTAGTGTTTATGTGAATGCTTTTTATATCTAATTATCTACTCAATTATCTAGTGGTGAAAACCTGTAATTGGCTTTCTGGCTTTACTATTGGTGTGTAAAATGTTACAATAGCTGTTGGTTTTCCAAAATAAATAAAAAAATAAAAAACCTAGTACCGATAATCGAATGTATACTTTTGCAGAGGTTTTTATTATCAAATGTTTACTTTATAGTTTTTTACTTACCAACTTTGTCTGCAAGTGCGTGTGAGTCTAGTTTGTTGGCTATTAGCTCTTCTCTGGTGGGAATGTTGATACCCATGTAGCACGGGTACTTAAGAGGTGGTGATGCTATCCTTATGTGGACCTGTTGAAGAAAAATAATATTTCATTAGGTGGTGGTTTGAACATCCTTTGTTAACTTGGCGACGTTAAAAATAAAAATGATAAATCAACGGCATATCCTGTTAAGATCTAATAGTATGCCTTTCAATTTGTCTCAAAGTTAGATTTCACATAATTTTCAGTACTTTAATTTCGCAAGCGAAATTTAAATCAATAGTTTAATTTCCCACTTCCTACTTTTTTTGCTCTTAGATCTGACACACGCATTAGTATTTCTAACGAGCGCTGAATATTTCAGAGGGCGTACAATTTACACAAAGAAGATCTATGCAGGAAATCGGCTTACAATATTATACCTTCCAGAAAAAAAGAACATTAAAATATCAAGTAGTTTCTTACCTCAGCAGCCCCAGCGTCTCGTAACAGCTTGATAATCGGCCCAATAGTGTTTCCTCTAACTATAGAATCGTCTATCAGAATGATTCTCTTTCCGCGCACATTCTCCGAGAGGGCTCCGAACTTCTTAGCGACTCCCAGTTGACGTAGCCTCGTGGAGGGCTGGATGAAAGTACGCCCGACGTATCGGTTCTTGCAGAGGACCTCCATGAACGGAATACCGGACTGAAAAGAAAAAGAAGAACATACATACACAACCCCAGGTGAAAGCACTCATTGGTCTCTCTGTAACAACTGCCCTAAAGAAAGCCGAACAGCGAGATGTATGGAGACAAGTCGTCAAAGACATGAATGACTTTCATAAAGGACACGACCTTCAGTAATAAAGAATACGACAAAGAATAAGACATACACATATCGCGCTTATATCCCTTGCTGGGTAGGGAGAGGGTATGCGGTAAAAATTGCAATACACATCCCTCGAGTCCCTTAGTCGCCACTTACGACACCCACGGGATAGAAATGTAATGACTCTATTCTAAGCCGACATCATGCCAAAATCAATGCTCTATCTTAATAAGGCTTGAATAATTTCAACATTGCCAAATATAACACACTGCGGTCACCAATCCGCCTGTCACGCGTGATGCATATAGGCTAAACCCCCCATGATAAGCGGCAAAAGAAAACAGCCCCTAGTTCCCGGCCGCCCTACCACCCCGGGCTACAAACTAGCGTTGGACGCCCTCCGGCCAGATGGACCGGTGACTGAGGGCGGCTGGTAATGGCGGTAACGCAAGATCGTGCCCTATGGCGTATCCTAAGGCAGGCCTTCTGGGCTGCCATTATTTGAGGGCATACAAAAACTCTAAATTCGCTTATTTTTGTACGATTGCGTTATGTGAATCAAAACGACACAAATTAATAAATTGAGTTCGACCAATAATCCAGAAACTATAAGAAATAAATAAAGGACTCTAATATTTTTGAAACATGAAAGCTGGCCATATTGGGCTATACGTCCAGCAGTGGACTGCTATAGGCTGATGTGATATGATTAGTCAACATTTTTATACCTGTCTAGCGTATCCATGTGCCGCTGCCGTGCCTGACTCAGGAACCGAAGACACGATATCAGCATCCACAGGAGACTCCCTTGCTAGCATGCGACCGCATTGCATACGCGCCGAGTATACCATTTGTCCTGAAAATTAAATACCTGCTGTAGAAATGTGATATCTATGACCAAGTTTGGGATTGTTGTTGCATTTAAACCGGGTGGCAAGGGAAAATCGCAGATTGTCGATGTTGTTGGGGTCAAATAGTTGAGATACAGATTTAGAATGTCTTTTAAATCATTCGTTGATATGTGTCGCTTACAAAAAAATAATCTACCGCTCCACATTCGCAAACAAAATACATCAATCAAAACATTTTTTCTTTTATATTCCAACACAAAATTAATAAAATTTACCGTGTGATGCCGGCCTAGAATAGCATCACCCCATTTCTTACTCATGGGTGTCGTAAGTGGTGTCGTAAGGGTGTGTATTGCAATTTTAGGCGATGGGCTGACAACCTGTCACTATAGTGATACACAGCTATCTGATTGACCCTCAAAATTTTGTCAGACGTGTTGTTAATATCCGTTTTACGGCCGTTAACGCTCTGCCTACCCCGTAAGGGATATAGGCGTGATTTATGTATGTATGCAAAATTAATACAGAAATTAAAAAATAAGCACAACAATCTCAACTTTAACATCATTTGTTGGTTTGTGTCGCTTACAGCAAAAAAATCTTCTTCTCCACGTTCTTACCTAGGTAAACCTCTGGCTGGCTTTGAACGTTCTTATTATTATTATTTTTTTTTTTACTGTCACTCACCTTCAAATATACTATCAGCCCGCGCGAAATAAACATACTCGAAGATGCAGAACGCCTGCTGCTTGCCGGCTGGTCGGTCCACCACATCCACCGTCCTGACACCCTGGCGGGTCAGCTCCACGATCTCCCCCGGCAACACCTCGCGGACGTAACGAGCCCCGATTGAAAGAAACCCGCAGGACTCTGATGACACCACCCAGCCTTCAGCCTTCTCTTCTACGCCGTTCTTCGCGCAGCCGTTCACCAGGACTGGAAAGAATTGATTGTAAGTATTGCGTTGATTGTAGTTATAGAGAAAAGTAGAAGTAGGTAGATGCAGTTGTATCGATAGAAGTATAGAACTCGTAGCAAAGAGTATCATTTACGTGCAGCTATTTATGATAAGGGTCGGATTATACCTCGAGCGTCTTGGACCTTAGTTCACGAATTTACTGCATAGATATAAATATCCTCAATTCATTCATATAATTGGTTGCAAACATGTCCCTGTAATCTTGTAAGATCGCGGCCAAGACGCTCAATATTATCCGACCCTAACAATTGTAAAAATATAAGCAGCAATGGCAAGGCAATTGAAGTGCGTGTAAGGTATTATGAATCTGCATGAATAGTATCGCCGTAACTTTACGTCACCCCGGTGGTCAAACAAATCGAGTTCTTGAAATATAATGGCCTCAATTCGGTATATAAATTCTCTTACTTGCCTTAAATTAGTGTTGTCACTTTCCGTCAAATAGTGTAAGTAAGGACAGGAGATATCATAGTCATGTCTTGTAATTTTATGCAAAATACGTTTAATCAATCAAAATAATGAGACGATGAAAACAATGGCGACTAAATTGACTAGAAATTGCGAAGAACTCATCGTCATTTTTAAACATGACAGCACTTAGATATCTCGTATCCTTTTCAAAACCTATTAAGACTGAAAGTGACAGAAATGAACATAAGAAATTGAAAAAAAATTAGCGACGGCCGGGGATTGAACCCGGGACCTTACTGTCCCACGACGAACGGAAAGTGACAGCATTATTTCAAGGTAAGTTAAGATAATTTATATCCCGAATTGAGATCACTCATGTATGATTTCACACTGGACCGATCATTCGACGCATGCACAGATCAACTATTTACGACTTTCTCGGAACAGAATAAGGTTATCGTTGTTCATTGTCCGTGATAATGCCACGATAAGCGGTTTGTCAGTTTATATGCAATACAGACCCATTGTTGCGTTAGTTCTATCGCACAATCTATAGCTATGTCAATTGTACCCACACGTGATGAACCTAGTTTAATGAATTAGAATGTCTAGTTTAATTAATTATGACTTCGTGTGATATGATATCTTTTATGGCAGGATTTAGTATATTATAAAATGTTGTTCCTTTTTGTGAAGTATAGGATGAAATTTTTCTAGTGACCTATACTGAAGGCAGATGGCGGGCTGGTGGTAAGGAACAACTTTCCCAAAGGAACACTGGTCGAAATATGAAAAAAGAAATTGGACCTCCCATGCAAAACTACTGATCAGCTGATTTGGGTTACTATGGGAGCTCAAAATATTTTTGTCGTATTTCGACCTATGTTCCTTGGGGAAAGTTGTCCCTTTTCACCAGGCCGTCCTCTGTTTTCAGTAACGAACGGTCACTAGTAAAATTTCACTCGATATGACGAAATCTATTTTTTGGTTAGTTTATTTTTAAAAACGAAAATCATTAACATGCGTATGAAAATAATGAAAATGATTCATGCGTTACCCTTGGCATGCTGTGCTTGTGGATTTTTGTAGACATCTGCAAGAAAACGTTAAAAATATTGTTAGAGTGTAGGATGAAAATAGGATTAAGTACACCAACATTGGTAAAATGGTAAAAAGTAGTTGTAGCTAGTATGTAATCTTGAAGAGCCAATGAGCTTTATGACGTCATACATGTATAATTTTAAGTAATGTATAGCCGTGCCGCGCCGGCATAGAATAGCAGAACCCCATTTCGTTCCCGCATGTATCGCAAGAGGCGACTAAGGACTCAAAGGGTTTCATGCGTTTTACAATTTAAAACGACAGACTGACAGCCTGTCACTATAGTGATGATTTTTTTGAAACGGCCCGCAACCGCAACTATTTGTCAGACGTGGCGATAGCGACCGTATTTTTACAGTGTTAGATGTGTATAGCCGATTTAAAGATTTTTTAAAATTTCAAATGAGTATGGTGTTCTTACACGAGGATCCAAGAGGCAAGATCTTTCCGATGCACAGAGGTCGGTTGCCGTAGGGGTCGCGCACTGCGTAGATTTTGTCCTTCAGCATAATCACCAGCGAGTAACTTAGAGGCGCCAATCTAGAATACAAGTATCAGGCTTTCAACATCTTAATCCTGATTATGAATTAATTATGTCACATTCACATTATGCCAATATGGGCAGGAAAATAGTAAAGGAAGTGGACACCGCTAGCATGTAAAGAGGTTACTCGCGCTGCTACTCGTCATGCCTCTGCCACTTCCCGTGCTCCCGCGAGCTTTTCGTAATCGTCAAAGGAACGGCAGCACGAACGCGAGTGGAATGTATTGCTATCTCGCTCTCTTGTATTTTTGCGAGAAGAGTATGACGGCAGTGTGTGAACACTCACTCGCGTTAATACTTCGGTGAAAGTATTTCGTTCAATATTCGCGACAGCGGCAGGAGCAGGTGCATAGTGTTGACGTAGCATTAGATTTAGATCCATCTCAGATCACTACGATTTCATAAAAAACAGAAGTGAGTGACCGCGATCTGAGTACGAACTCAGGAGCTGAAAGTCCCTGGTTGAATTATTTAGGGCAGGGTTAACGTTGATATTTGTCACATCCTATAGAAAGCGATTTAAAATTCTTACAACAGGGTTCAGGATTTGTGCATCAACTCGGGTGCCCCACAATGTTACGCTATACTTCAATGGCGTCCAAAACAATGTTGTTTCGATTTCTACGAATCAAAATATGTCTCACTTACTGCATAAGATGGTTGATCCTAGCTGGCCAGTCGGGTCCATTGGTCTCTCCCTCCGGAGGATTCAAGCACAGCGCTTGTGTGATCAGCTCTGAGTCAGAATGCGTAGACAAGCCTACTCCTCTGGCTAAGACCTTGCTTCCTAAGCCTGCTTATAATGAGAAATGGCAGATACTTACTGCATAAGATGGTTGATCCTAGCTGGCCAGTCGGGTCCATTGGTCTCTCCCTCCGGAGGATTCAAGCACAGCGCTTGTGTGATCAGTTCTGAGTCAGAATGCGTAGACAGGCCCACTCCTCTGGCTAAGACCTGCTTCCTAAGGCTGCTGCAGTTGACCAGCTCGCCGTTGTGGGCAACCGCTAAGGCCCCGTGAGCTGTGTGGACGACGAAAGGCTGGCAGTTCACTTCTTCTGATGCCGCTGATGTTGAGTATCTACGAAAAAAGTGATAGAGGTTATAATAGAAAGTTCATGATAGAATACTAGGCCAGTGGGTACACGGTATCCTAGATCGTACAAATAGTTAAGTGATTGAGTTCCACTATCCACGTAGC
Organism: Tuta absoluta; assembly: GCA_027580185.1. NCBI lineage: Eukaryota > Metazoa > Arthropoda > Insecta > Lepidoptera > Gelechiidae > Tuta > Tuta absoluta. Next base: position 11,696,297 of record JAQAHW010000015.1, read on the forward strand.
CAGGATACCGCTCAGACTTAAACTGGCCTTATGGCGGCGTTTACTGTGGTAAAAAGTTACCCATGTTATTCAAGGATATTGTTGCTTTTATGTTTAAAGAACATCAGTTTAGCTCAACTAGAAATACCATTTCTTCTCCTCACAGCCGCCAATTTAACACAGAATCTGCAAATTATGGAAATTTCTCTTTTGTGTTTTTGGCGTGGTTTTAAATCCAGGTTTTTTGATGAAATGGTGTGTCCATAATCATTACTTATGCTTTTGTTTATCCTATGGGCCGGTGCAAATCTAGTCCCATCTTTAGTAGGAAATGGAACCTGAACTCTTACCTAGTGTGTCCAATTCCTAGATTCCCCTTGAGCTTCTTCATTGCCTCGTCATTGAATATGTTGTTGATGAGCCCCATTCCTTTATGTGTGTTGAAGCCCGCCTTGCCTTCCGAGGTTGTGATGCCGGCCGATTCTTGACCTCTACAGATAGAAAGAGTTAATATCAAGTGAAATCATTTTGTGTAGTTACATAATTTATTATTGATACCCTTACTTACGGATGTACAAGTTTTGGGATATAAACTCACACCCACACGTTAACATTATCGTTCCTTTTTATTGAAAGTAAAATTACATAACTAATAATGAATTTCAAAGTACCGTCTCCTGGTGTCGTCTGCATTAGTTTTGGAACAGGTTAAGTGGAAATAAAATTGTCCCCTATTTTATTTTTCACTAAGTCTATTGATTATAAATATATATTTTTCTCATCCACGTCCTAAGTGGTCGTAAGGGACAAGTTGTATCTTGTCCAACTGTCGTAAGGGGCATTTTATTGAAAGTTTCATCATTGGTACCTATTTTATATTTTATTTCTAATATTTTAAATTGAGTGGTATGTTCAAATGTTAATTATTTCAATACATTATGCAATGGTAGACATTTTTCGTATCACACTGAACTTAGATAGTGGGGTCAAGATCAAAATTACTCTAAATCGTGTGAGTCACGTGTACCTTTGTGTCATTAAAATAACTTACTTGTTGGAATAAATTTACTATGGTTTATTATGCACTCACAGTGCTATATTATTTTCATAAATGTTAATAAGAAATTAAAAATTATTTTAGAACCCGGGACCGGTGTTCCACAATTCCCGGCCGAATCTATAATTTTTTCAAATTCTTTTTTTCATTGTTGGAATATTTTTTTAGGTTAGGCTTTCGAATAGAGTTCTAACATTCTCTAGGTTCGGGTTCGAGTTATGGTAGTATCAAAGTAGTAGAATAAAAAAATATATTTAGGTAAACGTATGTCAATTTAAGAAACAGACGACATGCGAAATGGGCTAGTTGCGAAATAGTCCTTTTTAAGTAGTAGACAAAATGTAAAATATTGAGAAGTAGCTTTTTGAAGTTTTCAGTGTTTGCTTACCTGTGTTGTAGCGCCACCAATCCGAGGCAAATAACTTGTCCGACATCTACTTGAGTGGGCCACTCTCCTGCGCCGATTGCGCCGAACACCCCGCATTCGTGTGTGAGACCTGGAATTTAACAAAAAGCCTAGTAAATATGCGAATTCAATCAAACACCGTGTGCTGCCGGCTGCTGGCTAACGAGACCATCACCCCGATTATCTTATGGGTGTCGTTATAGGGATAATCATCCAGGGAATGGGCAGCAGGTTCCTTATGAATGCTACATCTTGCATTGCGCTCGTCAATCCGCCTGCCAAGCGTGGTGAGCATGGCAATAATAGAGGGAGACTTATTTCCAGCAGTAGACAATTGTGGCTGTTTAGTTTAAGTTAAAGTTTAAAAAAATATCTTGATATTATTTCTATGGACAGTCTGTATAAACTTGTTGGAATAGCTTTTAACCCCTTTAATGGACCTTGATTTTTTTGACAATATATGTTAATAGATAGTCGGTTAGGCAAGACGACGCAACGTCCTCAAGGATAACGTGACCTTACAAGATACTTTTGTGTTTTTTAAATGATTTAGATTATTAGATTAATGTTTTTAACATTATCAAATTCATAATGTACATACAATATAATACCTACATAATAAAGATGTCAGAGGATGATGTGATCGTCAAAATGAAAGGCTTATTTTAAGTTATTCAAATACTATAGTTCAAATAGAGTTTAATGTAATAAATAATAATTTATCCCGTTCCAATGCTAATAAGTTCTATCTCAAGTGGCCTTATCTTGTAAGTCGTTTATATTATAATGTCGTTGGACATCCCTGTATTCTTGACCTCTGAATGTTTCATCATATCATATGATGATAGTCAATCAAAGTTGTAATACTTTTTGCGTATTCATGACCGCTTGAAATAATAATCGGTTTAATTGAGTTTTAACACGAAATAATCAAACTTTAATTTTTTTCTCATTTTTAGCTGATAAGGGAGAACAACGTCACCTTACTTTTGATAATAATAAGAATTAAGTAAGTAAGTTAAGACGTAAGTAACTGCGTATTCGAACCGGGTGTCGAAAATCAGCTCAAGGGTGTTATGGTACGTAGTCAGTTGAACTTAAGAGTACCGAAGTACCTTGCATTTGGCTCATGAAACATGGAGGCGGACTAATAGTATAAATGTTTTTTCTCATTTATATAGTGTACAAGTCGATTGTCGAAGAGTACGGTACGGTTACGTATCGTTGACGGCCGATGTGGCGCAGTGGTAGTGCGACTGCCTGCGACGCAAAGGTTCCGGGTTCGATTCTCGGTGGGACACACAAAAGTTGATATTTATCACTTTGTGAATTTGTCCCGGTCTGGTTAGGACATTGCAGGGTGAAACACCTGATTGTCCGAAAAATAAATGGTTCCGTGCTTCAGGCACGTTAAGCCGTCGGTCCCGGTTGCTGTCTAGGTTTACTTAGACGGCGGTCGTTACACAACCTTGTCAGAGGCCTACTATTAGTAGTAGGCGGTGGAAAAAAAACTCTGACTCGATGTCCCACACGAAAAGAGCTCGGAGAGGACGAAACTAATACGAGTTGCCTTCAATAAACTCATAAGACCGATCACGTTGCTTTACAGATTTGCACCTGGCTTCTAATCAAAAATATGTTAAGCTAGGTTATTTCATGGCAACAGGCAACCAAACTAGGTAAGAAAGTTTAAACCCTGTCAAAGTTCAGTCTACTGACGAGATGGAAATACGGCATGATATACACGAAGATTTTTTTATATTTAGTATTTTTACTATTGTATTTGCGGTTGTGAGTTTTTCTTTGTCTATGGGTAAGTTCAGTCATGGTAGCGTGGTCTGACCTGATTCTACCGCTCCTCTGCCGAACCGCTTGCTTTTTATTTTCACTTCTTCCTGTGTATCGCACTGACAGTTAGACTGACAGCCGCTGCTGCCCAGCCTGTCCTCCATTCTTAATCTGTAACAACATTAAATTGCATTAAAAATCAATGACATGCATTTTTATAACTCAGCCGTAAAGACTAAAGAAAAAAATAATACTTATAAAAAATATAATTGAGTAATAGATGCAGATGGAAAAGCAGACGCACACACGCTGGAAAGACGACATTACTCGCATAGCCGGAAAGAACTGGATTAATGTAGCGACTGAGAAAAATGACACACTCTGGAAGAGGCCTTCACCTGAGAGGGGTTCTTGCGAACGCAGTTAATTTTAATTTTGTTTATGCATGAAACTTTTTTTTAAATTATTATTTTGAATATTTTAATATCATTTCTATTTGATGTTACGTAATTTTGCAAAAATAAAAGACAATTTTATTTTTATTTTATTATTTAATATAGATGCAGTGAGACATAGAAAAGGCTAGAAAAAAATATACAATTAGCAGTATACTCGCATGTATCACCTTCATTAGAATTATTCATTGTAACGAATCAGCTGATAGCTTTATTATACCTAAGATGTGTGCGTGTGTGTGTGCATGTGTGTCTTCATTTAGGTACGCTTCATTAGCCAAATTGCGTTCCAAAAATATAATTTGTGGATATTCCGTACCTACCTTTAGATCATTATTACACCATTTAATTAGTATTCATTCAGTAGTTTTACTTAATCGGTATATGATGAACTATTACGAATCACGGTATGCACATTGAACACATATTTCGTAATATTTCATTCAGTTTTCCTTATCTACACTAATATTATAAAGAGGAAAGATTTGATTGTTTGTTTGTTTGTTTGTTTGCATCGAATAGGCTCCGAAACTACTGGCCCGATTTTAAAAATTCTTTCACCATTAGAATCCTACATTAATCCTGATGAACATAGGCTATATTTTATACGAGAAAAAAATAGGGATCCGCGTGAAAATTTCGATAAAGTAACCCAACGAGTGAAAAATGTACCAAAAAAATATCTTATATCGCGTACGCTGTGGAAATTATTGACAATAGAGCAAAAAAATGTACTACAGTTTTATAGAGGACATCAATATCTACAATAATGTCCGCGATACCATATGTCTAACTATTACAGTTATGCCACAATAACTACTTTTTCATTTAATATTTTACAATCTACACCACATTATTCGTACCAGTGTAATGATTACATTTAATCATTACTGTATTAAAGGGTGTAAGGGATAGCCCTCCGAATACTGATAGGGTACATGCAGACCATGAAACTGAACAACTTTCCCCTAGGAACATATTTCAGGAAACGTAAAAAAACTGACTTCCCATAGTGAATGCAGTCAGCTGATTGTGATTTTGTATGGAAGGTCATTTTCTTGGCGTTTCCTGACATATGTTTCTAGGGGAAAGTTGTCGTGTGATGCCGGCTTAGAATAGCATCACCCCATATCTATGCCGTGTGATGCCGGCTTAGAATAGCATCACCCCATATCTTTCCCGTGGGAGTCGTAAGGGGCGACTAAGGGACTCGAGGGTTTGTATTGCAATTTTAGGCGATGGGCTGACAACCTGTCACTATGGCGATACACATTTTTCCGAATTACCCTCAAATGTTTGTCAGACGTGGCGTAAATGTCCGTTTTTGCGGCTGTTTACGCTCTGCCTACCCCGCAGGGGATTATAGGCGTGATATGTGTATGTATGTATGGAAAGTTGTCCAGTTTTATGTTTCATGCACCCTATCAGTATTCCAAGGGCTGTCCCTTACTCGGTATAAAAAAAGACGACAAAAAACATAAAATAATGCATTAAAAAAATCTACACTAAAATAATACATACATACACATATCACGCCTATTATCACTTGCGGGGTAGGCAGAGCGTAAACGGACACCCTCAAGTCCCTTAGTCACCTCCTACGACTCCCACGGGAAAGAAATCGGGTGTTGCTATTCTAAGCCGGCATTACACTAAAATAATAATAATATAATCTACACTAATATTAGAAACAGGATTTTTTTAATTGTTTGTTTGATTTGGATAGGCTCCGAAACTATTGACGTCATGACCATCATTCTAAAAAAAGAAATTTGTATCACACAATTTTCTTTTTTTATTACAATTTTGTTATGACCTAATAGAAAATAGGCTCGGGCGGGATAAAAAAAAATAAAAATTTAGGCACTGCCATGGGGCTGGCCAGGTTAATCACACGGCATGTAACTTTACGCCACCACCATCTGAACACGATATTTGTTTCAAATTGAAGTCAAGATTTTTAGAATCCTACATTATCCCTGATGAACATAGGCTATATTAAACTGTCTTATAACCGGGTGGAAATTGTTAGCAGCGGGTGAAACCGCTGGGCGGGCTGCTAGTTGCATACTAAATAGATTGTAAAGCAATAGATAAAGAAGTGATTTTTATAACGTTCCAATTATTATAGAGTGTGATTTAAAGTTTGGCTATCCAAAATATCGTGTAACCTATTTTCTGTTTTTATGTTTATAAATCCGCATAAATAAATAAAAGGGCCATCTTTAATTTATTAATGTGAAAAATGTATTTATAATATCCATGTTTTTTAATAATTTTATGGGTTATTTATTATTCAAAAACTTTTATGTTTCAATCAAATTTGCGTAATGATTTTTTCTATTGTATTTTTTAAATATTTTTGGATAAGTAATTGAATTTTTGTATACCCATAATGAGTTAAATGTACCTATTTTGTAAAAACATATTACCTAACCACATTTACTTTAAATAAATTACTTACTTACTGTACCAATAAGTAACGTGCAACAACCGCCCGCATACAAATTGACACTAGCAAGAAGGATATATTGACCAGTAAAATAAGCACCGTTGTACTAACCAACAAGTATTTACCTAGAGTATCATATTGCAACACCTCACAAAAAAAAAACATTTCCGTATACTAACAATAAACCAAAATGTCCTATGCACAAGTTTTTGGTAAGTACAATCAGACCCTACAAACTTGATAAAATATTCACGGCAATTTCAGTTATAACAATTAGTATTAGGCATACATTGCTGGTTATTAAATGGGTGTCATTACATTAAACTTAAGATAACCAGCAACGTAACATACGTACCGTGCAGGAAGGAAATCAGAAAGTTTTTTAATTTTATGCTATTGGAATATCTGATCCGCGACTAAGTTATACGCACACACACTCATAATTACGCAGGTAAATCCACCTTCGCGATATACCCGGTCTAATACTTAAAATACACCTTAATCATACTTATTTTTATTAGGTTTCATGTGGTATAAAGATGTGACTTATATTTTGTAGTAAAATATATGGAACACACAAGAAACCCTGTAGCCAAATAGCTTCCAAACTCCAAAGAAGGTAATTTACAATACATTTTAGTAACACTAATAAATTAATCACGTCTCGGCTAAAACTTTAGAGTAGGTACGTTTTAGACCTACCTTTTACGCGAAATTGTGAACAGCTGACCTGTACCTCCAAACGTAAAACTGTTGTTAATTAATAACTAAACAGTTTGTAGTGATTCCAATCCAACCAATTAATAATTCCGATCAATTGAATAACACAAGTGCAACGAAGTTTATCACAGCAAAACGAAGCAACGACTAAGTGTCTCCACCCCTAACATGCCGTTATATCTTCTTACGCACAACTATATACGAAGTAATAAATAAAGTTTGGTAGATAAAATATATTCCGCGCTGAATTCGTCGCATAACAAAAATAATAGCTTCCGATAATTATGTTAGGCCAGCTTCTTAAAACATTCCTATAGGTTGTTTTTGTGTCCTACTTAAATTATGAAAATAGTATGTATTTTTCTCTCTGAATATTTCACAAGACTATTTTTTTATTAAATTATTACAGGCATGATTAATTCAATAAACTAGACTATTTCATTTTTATTTATTTACTTATGTTATGAACCATGATTTATTTATATTATGGCCCGATGGCGTAGTGGATAGTACCTCTGCCTCCTACGCCGAGGGTCGTGGGTTCGATCCCAACACAGCACAAGTATTTGTAAGTTACTTTTCAAATATTTGTGTTAAGTCTGGATGTTTTCTATGTATTGCGTGTATTTATTAACAAAAAAAAAGTATTTTATGTATTTTATGTATTTTATCAGCTACCTTGTTCCCGTAGTAAAAGCTTTGTTTAATTTGGGGCTAGATGGCGCTGTGTGAAATATCCAAGATGTTTATTTATTATTATGCGCCTTGACGCCTTTCTATACAGGGTGTATGGAAAAGAACTGGATGAACCAGTATTAATAACACAGAACATAGACCCATTTATGAAAAACAAATTAGTCCTTACATACAACCAGACTTTGGTCGTCTGCTAAATGTTGTATGGGAGGTCAAATTTTTGTTTTTCGTGTTTCGACCTATGTTTCTTGGGGAAAGTTCTTTAAATTTGTGGGCTCGTTCATTCCTTGAAAGGAACACAGTACTTTTCTTTTCACACCTGTATATATGTCCCTAAATTCTATAGATTTTATTATTTACTTATATTTATTTGACTGTTCGCGATCCTGTGGAAGAAGTGGAGAGAGGCCTTTGCCCAGCAGTGGGATCTTGATGGCTAGATAAGATGAGATGTTTATTTATTTTTCTTTTTCCTTAAAACTAAGGCACTTGTAAGAATTTTGTCGGGATCTTTATGGCTAGATGAGAGGATTTGTTTATTTTTTCCTTTTCCTTAAAATAAGGGGAACTTTTAAGAATCTTGTCGACGAAATCGTTGACCTCTTCTGTAAATAATAAGTAACCGTAAAGAGTCCTTTTAAATGACGTCAAAGGTCCAAAACAAAACATGTTATTGTTGATAAGTTGGCAAGTGGTCTATTTAGGGGTGCCAATGACGTAGGCACAATGCGTTCTGTTATTTAGGATACGAGAGGTCTTCGGTCAGAGACACACGTGATCATGTGAGATAAGGTTGCTGTGCAGAAAATATGAAAGACGGTCGTTGTTGCCAATTGATAAATATAAATACGCGGTAAAAAATCTTGATTGTTTTGTGGACAAAAAATATTAAGGTCATCCGTACTAATATTTTTTTTTTTAATAATATTTTTAACTAATAAAATAAATCTTGAGAGTTTTTGTGTGTATGTATGTATGTCTGTTACCTCTTCACGCTCAAACGGCTTAAACGATTTGGCTGAAACTTGGAACACAGGTAGGGTATAACCTGGAATAACACATAGGCTTTTTACCGCGAGAAAACAACTATTACCACGGGCAAGTAAGTGGCAGGATGAAACCGGTGGGCGGAAATCTAGAGGTAGTAAGTAGCTAAGTCATAAACGTAGCTGTAAACTACGTAGTGTTAAAGTAGTACTTTTACATCCCGTCTTGAACTACGATTTTAAACTATCGAACTGCCACAACACTAAGACATTTATAGGTACGTCTGTGGCCACCTTTGCGTAGAGTAATTTTATTCCCGGAGAAAAACAGTGAAATAATTGAAACCGCTGGGCGGGCCTTTGTTATTTGTCGTAATTATTACATGAAATTCAAAAGGTCGTAAGTGCCAAAATTGAGGAAAATAAGTTTTTTTATTTATTACCGTTTTATTTATTTATGATACATATTTGATAACCAAAACACCAGCTTGTAATTTATTTCAACACATTAATGTATCTAGTAGTTTGTAGTATAGTGTAGTTTAGTTATGTTGGCTATCTGTTTACCTAAGATACAGGAATACATATTCTTAGTTCAGGAAATAGGTAAGCCTCATAATTATTTTGGTATAAGTGTATCTATTTAAAAGTAAGTTTTTTGAATAAAGAATTATCTCTCATCTAACTTATGCGCAAATAACCATCGCTATGGCTGTGTGTTTACCGAAACAAGCCAGTAGAGCGCCATTTCGAGTACTTTTTTGCATGTAATTAAAAAGGACTGATGATGACTTTATGTATGCAAGCAAAAGGTACAAACGACACTATCATACTGACTTGTTTGGGTAAATAGAGTATACAGGGTGTAGTAAGAGACAGCCCTCCGAGTTCTGAGAGGGTGCATTCAGACCATGCAACTAAACAACTTTCCATAAAAAAAAATTAAGGAAGCGTCAAAAATTTTTGGACTTCCCTTAGTAAATGCAGGCAGCTGATCGTGATTTTGTTTGGGCTGTCGAACATTTTTTGTCGTTTCCTGACATATGTTCCTAGGGAAAAGTTGTTCAGTTTCATGGCCTGCATGCACCCTATCAGTATTCGGAAGGCTGTTCCTTACACCAAGTTAATTACTCAATATTTATGTCAAGCTGTTTTTCTGTCTATGTAAACAAAACGCAAGCACAAAAAATGTGGCGTCATCATCGCACCAGAATTTTGTCGATAACCTCTTCATTTTATAAATAAACTATTCACGTATACGTAATTTCTTACAGTATTCAGATGATGAACACAAACTATACTAAGTCGTAAAACAATAATAATCTTCGATATATCTGTACAAAGGTCGTAAGCGCCCAAATAAGAAGAAATTAATAATGCAATAAAAAGTGATTAAATACCTGTGTTATGAAAGTAAAGAGTTTTCCTGAATGAATTCTCAAGACTTGCTGGTTAGTAAGTTATTTAAGAAAAATTTATATTTATACTGTAAAGTGATACTTTAAGACGTTCAGTGCAATCAGCCCATCATTATACCAATCTGTTCCGCACATAATTATATGACATACGCAATTTTCGTACAAAATGTGAATAGACACAAATACCAATCTAACGCCGATACAATATTTTCGTCCGGCTATCAATAAAGTCGTATAAACAAAACGCAAGTGAACGCAAAGTGTCGTCATATTCATAACTCTAGACCAGAGGGGGTCGGGTTATCATTCTCTTTGAGTACATTTCCAGAGGATTGCTATAAACAGATAACGGAATGGAAATTGACGGGACAATAATAAATGAACGATACGAAAGTAATTATTGTAATGGATGTCATATTATTATGATTTGTTGAATTAGAAATGACCTTATGTGCCAATATGTGAACTGCAATGTTATAAGGACAAATATAAAAAAAAATACGAAAACTATCTTATAAAGAGTGAAATTTAACTAGTGACCGATAGCGAAATCTCAAAACGGGGTGGTTATAAGGAACAACTTTCCCAATGAAATATAGGTTGAAATATGTGAAAGCTCATATCAGCTGATTGGCAATTTTGTACAAGCGATCCAATATGTTTTTCGTGTTTCAACCTATGTTCGTTGGAAATAGGTGTTCATTATAATTTTGTACATTTAATAATGAAAATGGAACAATTTAAAACCGTCATAATTATCCTATATTTAATGAACCTATTTTAATAATCAAAATGGATCAATTTTAAACAGTCATAATTATCCTAGGTTCGTGGTAGCTGACCACAAATATTTCCTTTTGCTCGTCTGGAAACTGGTATGCAAGTGATCCAGCGACGTACGGTTGGTTGATCAAACCGAGATAGTATCGAATAGCTTATACATTCCTGAATCCTAGCCTATCTTATCACAAATATTCCATATGGAAAACAGGCACGAAATGATAATACGTTGACTTTTCAAAAGTTCATGATAAGTTTATTTATGTATACGAAAATTATTTGATTATAATAAACCTATATATTATCTTTCGTTTCACTTTAGATCGCACTCTGGTCATAAAAAAAAATTTAAGCTTATTTTTTTTATCTATATTCATTGGTGCTTCCTCTTATCTGAGCCTAAATATGTGTATCTCATTTTAAACATTTATAGAAAATGTTATAATTTTAATCATATGATAACATCAGTACTTTTTAGCAGAAGCTTACAGCCGGACTGCTCTGAGCTAACTAGTTATTAATAACTCAACTCTTAGTTCAGGTACTATAAATTTATCTAGGTTTCAGTAGGTCTAAGACCTAAGACCTAATCGGTCTGCAGGATAATTAGGCCAATAACACCGCAGCCGTTAACCGTGGTCTAGATAACTAACTTAAAGGCGCAAACAACAATGTAATTATAACTATTTTATTATTGTTTTTATTTTATAAACGATAACATTATTATAATAGGTAGTTTTACGTCATAGTTTTGTTTTCTCAGTAAATGATTGATAAGTATGATGAAATAGCCTCTTGGAAGCCGTTCACCACCGTCGCATAACATAATTTATTTTCGATGACATATCGTAAAACCTCGTTTTAGAGCGCTTGTTAGGAGAAAATATCTACTTATCAAACTATCCTACCCCGTTCACACATCAGATATATTTTGTTGACCTTTTGACCGAGATAAAATTTCGCCAAACGTCACTTTGACAGGTGCATAGCGTTATCTAGTGTTTTGGTGATATATTTCTTTTTTTTTATCGTGTTGAACAGTTTAACTATAAATGATATTCTGATGAGTTAATATTTACGATCATACGAACAGACAAAGTGGCAAATCTTTAGAAATCGCTAATGTGATAAACTGTCATTCGTCCATACACTTCGCCAAAGCCCCGTTCAGAGGTGTGTTAGCAGAGATTTTAAACTAAGGTTATTTAATGCGAAGCACGCTGAACGTACCCCTGAGGACTCGACATTAAAATTGTAATATGTTATTTCTGACAGTTTGTATTAAATATATTATTAGATTTATTTTCATGTTACCTATTTTATTACCTTAAATTTAAGACAACTTAAATATACAGCAGCGGTAAATAGGCTGTACTTAGGTACAATAGAATAATCTTTTGATTTTTTAACAGAAAATTGTTGTAGGTGGATAAATACATTATATATTTTATTTACTCAGGTTTTATAGTTCTCTATCTCATATATAATTTTCTTAACTTATATGAAAGAATGTTTCTCCTGTCAATTATAATTAATAATATTAAAATAAACAAGAAAACATATTCAAAAATATTTTGTTCTTGCCATCACTGCAATCTTGCAATGGTTAATGTTTACTAGAAAAAATATGTGTTAATTTTGAAATTAAATTCCTATCAATCTTATCAACTTCACAACAGTCCACTGCTGGACATGAGTCTCCCCCAATTGGGGGGTGTTTGCCATATTAACCTCTCTTGGCATGCAGATTGTTACAGATTTATTAAAACTGACTAGGTAATAACCAGAAACCTAAATCAACTACTTTTTACATAGTGTTGTATGCTTGATACACACATAAATTACTGTGCTGTGCTAATATTTAAGCTTTATTGTACTTTACATAATCGCAGTTTTTAATTAACCAAGCATACTTCCGTGTAGATTAGCCAATATCAAGTATAAGATATCTTCCTATGCGTATGAAAATACCTCTTAGAAAAACCAAAGTTTTCACACTTATCCAGTTAATAAACAACACGTTAATTAAAGACCTATGCAATTTTTATATAAAATATATTACATTTATTAAAGACCTATACAATTTTCTGCACTTAATCCATTATTTGACTAATTATTGTCGTGAAGCGTTCGGAGTAGTGTGTACGTGTAGGTTAGGATATAATTCAGTGTAAATATGTCAAACATGCAAAAACTAACAGCAACCTTCAAACTGCTAACAAACCATGTGGTGGGTTAAACTTACTACATTTAAATGTAACCTAACCAAAATAAAACACAACGTATTAGCTCACACGACCATATCACATCAGAACATTTTAACTATTCCGGGTTATAAAACTAAAAACACCTGTTTTGTGCTCTAACAGCTGATTATTTACGATTTATTTAAAGGTTTGATGACTTACCCGAGTTTAAACTGTGTGTTGTTGATAAGTTATGAAGTGTCAATCGAGTTTTTTATATAAAAATGTTATAATTCACGCTGGAAGACCGACGGAGCGCCTGTTAACGTATAGTAGCAAGAAATAATTGAATGATCGTATTTGAATTTGATTGAAGTTAAGCAGAGTGAAAGAGACAGGTATACAACATGTGAGAGAGATGGAGATACTACACTAGGAACGAGCATTATTGATACTTCTTTTCTCTGTGTTTAGAGCCCGCGTCCACATGCAACTTTGGTTTATTTTTAACTATAATACAGATGTTTGGTTGAATTCGCCCGCTTGGCTTGCCACGTCAACGTTAGGTACGTTATAGTTAAATATAGGTACAAATAGGTCAGTTAATGCGAAAAGATAATAATTTATTATTCTTAGTTAAAATTTAATGAAGTTTATTTTAAACTCAGGCTATCCTTATAACCTTAAAAATGCAAAATAGTAAGTCAGTTAATGCGACAAGATAATAATTTATTACTTCTAAGCTAAAATTAAATGAAGTTTATTTTAAACTCAGGCTATCCTTACGATCTTAAAAAAAGAAAAATAATAAAAAAAGTGTTTTTTTTTCTTCAATTTATTGCATTTTTACTTTTATTATTCTTTACTATATTTAATTTATTGATTCGCAGTTTTAAGGTTCACAATTAAATAAAACTTTAAAGAACATTACTTACTCAGCAGATCTTTACAAACAAAAACATGCAAGAACAAGGTATATTAAAAATAGTAAAATGTTTACCAGTATCACGACGCGTTGATCCCCATATAGCACGCAACTTGTTATCAAGCAAGACTCGCCCGACCCGAGTTTGTAGAGAACACGTGGTTAGTGGTTCGGATCAGATGGTGGATGTGAAAACTTTATAAAAGGCCATCCCAGATCCCCGGACCTGTCGCGCGTACCCTACGGCACTGCAAGCCTGTCTTCTGCTCTCCGCTTCAAGAAAAAAAACGATAAAATGTCGGCACCGAAAGAAGGTAAAGTTGCTTCATTCACTCGTATTCTGTGTATTTACTGTAGTCCGACTAAATGTGAATGTCTACAGTTGTGTTAATAACCTCAAATTGGTGCGGATTTTAAGTTCAGTCGGATTACAGCCGGCTTTTTATAAGGACTATTTGCGCGCAAAAGGAATTCGCCGTACGGCCTTGGCTGTCTATTATTATGTTTTTGTTAACAATACTCTTCCTTGCTTGATTTATAGTTTTATTTATTGGTTTTGTCGATCATTGGCGCCAGGGCCGCTAGGTTCCTACATTTCGTCAGGCTCTTTACCTGTGGTGTTACCTGCTGTACTTAGTATTTACGTTACTATGTTGTTGCTTTTACCGAATATTGAGTTCCTTGTTATCGAAATATAGATCTGTACCTGTACAGTACAGTACACACCTAATTTAACTTCTTGAAAAGGACAAGAATTTAACTTCTCTTATTTCAATGGACCCAATATATATTATTTAAGCAGTTATACAAAATAAGTAAAAATAAATATTTAAGAACGTATGAAGTAAGAAAATGTTAATAATAGAAAATAAATCGCTGTAATACTTAAAAACAAAAAAAAATAACGATATACCTACCAAATATAAAGTTCTCTTTCCTTCTTATACAGTTGGAGCCTACAAGCTTGGCAAACTGAACTGATGATATATTTTTTGAGCAGTTATAAAGAATAAGTATAAATAAATATATAAGAACGTATTTAAGAAAATGATATTAAAAATAAATCGTTGTAATACTTAAAAACTAAAAAATTTAAACGAAGTACCAAATATTTTAAAGTTCTCTTTCCTCTTTTTACAGTTGGAGGCTACAAGCTTGGCAAACTGATCATCGAAGGCAAAACAAAGCAGGTGTTCGACCTACCAGAAAACCCTGGTCTCTGCCTTCTCCTGAACAAGGACAGGATCACCGCTGGCGATGGAGTCAAGGCCCACGACATGGCAGGCAAGGCCGCCATCTCCAACCAGACTAACTCAAAGGTCTTCGAGATCCTCACAGCCGCTGGTAAGCGTCCCAACAATTCGTGTGGCACATATGGAGAAATTTAGGAACGAACATATTTTTAAGGGTACCTTATGTGCACTTCAACCTTTTTAAAGCTTTTGGACTAAGTTAGCTGTCTCAAGGTAACCCACTACTCAATCAACCCTTAGGTATGTCAAAAATTGCAGATGATAGTCTTAACTGCACCGACTGATCGTCTCGTAATCGTAACCAGACATTTCCCACGCCATCAGAAGTCATAAAAAAACTACAGGTAGAGCTCTTTTTTCTTTTTCGTGTCTTTTGACGCAAATTTAATTTGTGATCTTTTATATCGGAGCAAGCCCCCAATAATCAAATGTCCCAGTGTGTCTGTAGTTCTGTACCTGTTATTCTATCTCAGGCCTCTGACATGGATTGAGGGGCCAATAAAAACATAGATAATATAGGACAATATAGAACATAGATAGAATAGGACCCAGCAACACATACTAAATAAGAATGACAGATAACAGGTTACCGATCTCTAAAATAATCTTAATTATGATTGATCCCAACAATTGCTCTTGAATTTTTTACATCTATTTCGTCACATATATTTGGACTTGGACATATTACTTGCCGCTCATGAGGTCGGGATATTTATTAATTTATTACCGATAACCTTAATCGAAATGGTCACTCCAAAAAGGCAATTTTGGCAGCTGTCAAATTCATGCTTGGACATAAGGTTGATTTTTCTTTGTTGACATGTCTAAATGTATGGGTTTGACAGCTGCCAAAATTAGCTTATTGGAGTGACCCGAGTATAAACATGTCAGCTTAAAATGAGAAAGTAGATTGAAATAACTTAAAGGAATATTTAGAATAGAAACCATTTAGTTTTATTATTTATTTCGGTAAGGTAAAATAAAATATTACTATTGGATGAAAAAGACCCAAAAACCTAAAAATGCTGAAATGGCTCTTACGACATTTGTGTTATAGATAAAGATAAAGATAAAGATATTTATTCGCATTAGATATGGTCACAAAGGTCTTAGAATAACATTATTTAATAGTATCACATACCTAGCCTATGTTAGAAATAAGCATGCAAATGTCCAATTGAGTGCCTAAAATTGTTACAAAATTCATTTTATATCTATACAGTGTATACAATTATCTATTTTATGTTCAAGTAATTCTTTAACAGAGTAAAAAGTATGCTGTAGTAACCACTGTTTGAGAGCCTTTTTAAATCTATATTTTACATTTATCGATTTGAGATAAAATGGTAATTTATTCCATATTGTTTTACACATAGCGTAGCAGTTTTTTTGGAATCTCGCGCTTTTTGGTATCACATCAAAGACCAGAGTATGGATGTTTCTCAGATTCCTCGACGTGACATCCTTTGTTATTGTAAAAATACCTGGGTTCTGTTTTACAAAAACTGCTGCTTCCATAATGTATATGCAAGGGAGTGGTAATATATTTAATAACTTGAAAAATGGTTATCTAGAGACGCGCTATTATTATTATTTCTAAATGACGCGTTACAAATTCGTAATTTCTTCTATATTTTCATTACTTCAAGCACATTTTACTACACTTACTTGTTATGACCACACCCTCATTTAGAAAAAAAACTTCATTTTAATAAATCCTAGTACATAATTGTTGGAGGCTGCTCGTTAAGTAGTCCGAAAACCCCCGCTCTTCCAAAATAGGTAAAGTGTCATCTCTTACATCTAGTGATACGATCCTTGTTTACGGCTCAAGCTTATTTTGCTGATCCACTTTGACCCGATGAACATAACATAACATTGTTAAGATAACATGTCAGCAACATTATGAAATATCTGAGGTCACGTAATGATGGATGATACGAAAATAACAAATATGTTGTTGACGTATAATATAAATCGATTTACAAAAATAAAACTTTATCAATACGTCTTGATTTTATTGTTAGTGAAAAATAGGTTATCTAGGTACTTAGTTATGCCTGTTATAGTAGGTACTTAGTATAAAAAAACGTGAAACCCGATACGCATTCAATACCTATTTTGATAAAAAAGAGTAATTTTCTCTGAAGTAAAGATGGTAAAATAAGAATACCCAGGTCCTTAACTTTTTTTTGGGGCTACTTCATTCTTATTACGTATTTTAAATGATGAACCATATTTTTTATGAAGTTTAGTTTAGTTTTTACGCTGAAATGGTAGTGTACCGAAGTACGAAAGCCGAAAGAAAGGTAAATACATTTGCAAAATAAATAGGCAACTGTTTCGCTTTTGATTAAGCTCTTCAGGTAAGGTAATCTGCCTTACAACAGTTGGGATGAAACTGTGTCCATATTATGGACTACTGGTGCGAATTTGCGAGGCACCAGTCTCATGAGTGTCTTACGACAACTCGTGTATGAGTTTCGTCTACTACGCTTTTGTAAATATACTTTTCGTCTTTCGTACTTCGATACACTAATAACAGTTAGGCGTAAAAACTGAACCAAACCTCATAAAGTTTAGCAATTGCCCCGTTCAGGTACAAGAAGCTTATCGTAGAAGACGAAACTCATACACGACTTCTCGTAAGACACTCATAAGACTGATGCTTCGCAAATTCGCACCAATAGTCCATGTGGACGCAGTTTCATATTTTTTGCTTAGTTAAAAACTTATGTAGAACTAGCAATATCCTAAAACCTTAGTAGATCCTAAAATGTTAAGGTCTAGGTAGGACGTAGGCAGTACATTGGTTAAAATCACAGGACATGGGCCTTAGATGGTCTTAGCCAAAAACAGACTGTCTGATATCCATACCATCCATTTATCAAACGACAAAGAATACTTTTATTAAACTACTTCGACGGCCTGTTAAGGCGAGTGTAGCCGTTAACGACCTCGACAGTGTCGCCACTTCACTAAAAAAAGGTTTTCTCTATACATAAACAATCTATCAGAATATTCGTTGCCCAAGTTTTTAGTATTATCCTTAAGTAAAATTAGAACCTGCAAACTCAATGAAATATTTGCTGCAATTATAGTTATGAAAAAAATGACCTAAAAACGGCTACTTTTGGTATTAATTCCCATAACTTTAATTTCATTAAAGAATAATTTTACATAAGAATAATAGGTACTTAAAACTTACATACATACATACATAAATCACGCCTATATCCCTTACGGGGTAGGCAGAGTGTTAACGGCCGTAAAACGGATATTAACACCACGTCTGACAAAAGTTTGAGGGTTAATCAGATAACTGTGTATCACTATAGTCACAGGTTGTCAGCCCATCGCCTAAAATTGTAATACACATCCCTCGAGTCCCTTAGTCGGCTCTTACGACACCAATGGGTAAGAAATGGGGTGATACTATTCTAGGCCGGCATCACACGGCACTTACTTAAAACTTGAGCGGGGATATTCTGATAGATTGTTTGTATAAAGAGTTTTTTTTTGTGAAGTGGCGCCACCCACGTTGTTGACGGCTACACTCGCCTTAAATATGAAACAGAATAATCAAATACTTACTTACCTTAAATTAAATCTCACAGATTGTACAGTTTAGAGTATTTACTTATTTATATGTATTTTATCCGCAGGCCTGAAAACCGCATACGTGAAAATGGTAGCGCCCACCGCCTTCATCTCCAAGAAATGCGAGATGATCCCCATCGAATGGGTGACCCGTCGTCTGGCCACCGGCTCCTTCCTCAAGCGCAACCCTGGGGTGCCCGAAGGTAAGTCATTATCACACCATCATCCGTAACGAGATGATCCCCATCGAGTGGGTGACCCGTCGTCTGGCCACCGGCTCCTTCCTCAAGCGCAACCCTGGGGTGCCCGAAGGTAAGTCATCATCACATCATCATCCGTAACGAGATGATCCCCATCGATTGGGTGACCCGTCGTCTGGCCACCGGCTCCTTCCTCAAGCGCAACCCTGGGGTGCCCGAAGGTAAGTCATCATTAAATCATCATCCGTAACGAGATGATCCCCATCGATTGGGTGACCCGTCGTCTGGCCACCGGCTCCTTCCTCAAGCGCAACCCTGGGGCACACCTCGGACACTGGCGCTCAAATGTATGGAATCAAACGCGTTGCTACGCACACAGTCTAAGCTCGCGGTAGGTGAACGCGGACCATGCTTGTGTGTGTGAGACAACATGTCAGGGTTGCCGCCATTTTGCGTTCGCGAATCGGGAATGCAATGTGCGGCAGTATGAAATGACCTTCGTCGTCGCGTCTTTGCTAGCCGGTGTCTGAGCGTCCTCCGAGCGCGGGTGGGCGGCGCTTGTAGGGGGAGGCAGGGAGTGACCATACTGTACGCTAGTACTATTAATTATACTGTGCCTGGGGTGCCCGAAGGTAAGTCATCATCACACCATCATCCGTAACGAGATGATCCCCATTGAGTGGGTGACCCGTCGTTTGGCAACCGGCTCCTTCCTCAAGCGCAACCCTGGGGTGCCAGAAGGTAAGGAAACCACAATAATGACCGTGGTTCTCGTTCACTGCTGGACATAGCATACTTGGAATTGGAAGCCTCACCCAGGCGTTCCACCAACCGCAATAAAATATTGCCGAAGATATCCCATTATGGTGATATGGTGATGATATGAAAATCTTCCTCTAAGAACACGGTTCATCATTTATGGGTTGGGGTTGGTTCCGGTCGACGAACAACCCGATTAACCCTGGTGTCAGTTTTTCAACCGCCTACTACCACTAGTAGCCCTCTGACATGGTTGTGTAACGACTGCCTTTAAGTTAATGGACGGCTTGCACGTTAAGCCTCTGAAGCACGGTAAATAGGGCAGACCAACATGACCCTTTGACACCAATGGGAAATCGGGCTTCTAATTATTTGGACCTGTCTTTTTTAGAATAAGTCGTTCAGTTTTATAGGCAGGGTCTTTCTTTATCGTGTGCGAAACCGAGTCGTCCAACGACACAATGAACCCTGGTGTCAAGAATTTTTCAACCGCCTACTTCTAATAGTAGGCCTCTGACATGGTTGTGTAACAACCGCCGTCTAAGTAATCATTGACAACAACCGACGGCCGACCGGGACCGACGGCTTAACGTGCCCTCCGAAGCACAGAATCATTTATTTTTGGACAATCAGGTGGTTCACCCTGCATTGTACTAATCAGACCGGGAACAAATTCACAAAGTAATAAATATTAACTTTGTGAGTGTTCCACAGTCGCACTACCACTGCGCCACATCGGCCGTCAACCTGTCTTCCTTAGAAAAAGCCATTCGGTTTTTTTTTAGGTATACGCAGAGTCACTCCACAAAATAATCTTCTTCCCTCGTTACCTCAATTATTAGGATCGCGATAACATGTGTGGAGGTTGACAGTTATAATTAACTTCCTGCATTCGTATTTCAGGTTTCCGTTTCACGCCGCCCAAACAAGAGACATTCTTCAAGGACGATGCCAACCACGACCCTCAGTGGTCTGAAGAGCAAATTGTCTGCGCCAAATTCAAGTTCAACGGTCTTGAGATCGGTACGTTCAAAGTTCATTGTTTCTTTTCGTTACAAACTGGTCTTACATTTTCATTGTGTTTTTTTACACGACTGCCCTACCAAAAAAGGAGTGTAATGTTTTAAGAGTTCATGTAGGTATGTATGTATGTATATATGTGCGATTCTTTAAAGTACTGAAACTCGTTCATTACTGAACAGATTTGAATGGGAATTGTATCGGAAGAATCCTTACATGTTCGTTTTTGCGGCCGTTGACGCTCTGCCTACCCCGCAAGGGATTATAGGCGTTATATGTGTATGTATGTGTAGAATCCTAACATTATCCCGATTGTCATAGCCTAGGCTCTATCTCAGAAAGCAGTCGTGTTTTTAATTTTTTAACTTGTATGCTTGTTTATTAATATGCTGGTTTATGAGCCTACCTCAAAGAATATCACATATGTGAATAAATAGCAACTAACGAAGAAGTGCTCCAACTTGTGGGGAAACAAGAACGTTGCTCAACACAATTGAAAACAGAAGGGGAATGATGTTGGGACTGATACGGCATGACCAACTGTTCAAAACAATCATCGAGGGAAAGATCGAAGGAAAGAGAGGGAGAATAAGGCCAATATTATTTAGGGAGAAGGGGAAGATAGAAATAACTGGCGGTTACTCCACCGACAAGAACAATGACCTCTTAAATATAAGAGGAAGATATAGTAAACGCATTTACGAACGGCATCTAACCTAGCAAAAATTGTCGAACTAAATGCTCTGACTGGGGGGATTTGGCAGGGACCAAAAAATTATGAACTTACACACAAAAAACAAACAAATCAAGTCAAATATAGTTTATTCGTAGCTGTAGGTTATACTCAAAAATCTTAAATTTAAACTACTTAGTTAGTGCCACTATACAGTTTACCGTACGAAATATTGTTTTAGTATAATATAAATTTACAAGAAATAAATTTACAAAATTAAAATTAAGTAATATTGCAGGTAGCTAGAAAACACATTAATATGAAATAATTAAAGGTAAACGAACTTAAAATATTGAGAAAAATAAGAAAGAACTTTAAGAAGACTTAACTACCAAACAAACACAATTACAAGAGGCTATCTACACATACATATTCCTCTATATTTTTTTTTTTTTTTAAACTGAAATATTAAGGGTTAGCGCTAACTTAAATTAGGATGTTGCTTCAATAGTTCGCCTATCAAATATTTGTTCAAATTCAATTCTCCAGTTTTTGTAATAATAATGTACTATTGATTGCAGGCCAAGACGAGGTAGACTACATGCGTCGTTCAACCATCTTGGTATTCGAGATCCTCGAGAAGGCGTGGGCACTCCGAGACTGCGCGCTCATTGACATGAAGATCGAATTCGGAGTCGACACTGAGGGTAAGATCACAATATTCTTTATTGCAAAAAAATATACAATATTTGTCGCAAAGGCGAGAGAGAATTTAAACTTTTGGGGCAAATATGTAGACAATACGAAATAAATTTAACAAAATAAATGAATAAATAACTCAGTAAAATATTTTAACATGCATAAAAATAATATATATTTAAGCCTACATGAATAGATAAACAAATTTACATAAATACTATAAACATACATAAATATTTCAAGGTTGTTGAGAAATTAATAAAGTGATCTTTTACTCATTATCTTCTTAACATAAGAAGATAATGCCCTCATCCAGGTTATAAATTATCTTAACTTACCTATCACTTTCTGACAAATAGGTTCAGAAAAGGATAGGAGATATCTAACTCACACCTAAGTCATGTCATGTCTTATTAATTGACGCAAAATACGCATTTATCTAATGAGCTCAGTTCAGGATATAATTTCTCTTAACATACCTGTCACTTTCCGACAAATATTAATACAATTTCTTGACAGGACAAATGTACATACAAACATTTTGTATAATTTTAACATACTGTTCTTGATAATGAGAATACAAATTTTTATTTTTGTAGATGCATCCTAGGAATACGTTGTAACAATGAATGAATTTCTGTGTTCCAGGAAACATTGTATTGGCTGACATCATTGACTCAGACTCATGGCGACTTTGGCCCTCCGGTGACAAGAGACTTATGGTCGACAAACAGGTAACATACCTACATATTCAATTTGATACCTTATTGTACACAATTATATGCACGGGAAAGAAAGGAGTCTGAAATGAGGATGCTAAATATGATAAGCGGATAAGACAAACTCTTATTTTCATAATATATGGGGTGTAAGGGACAGCCCTCCGAATACTGACCATGATATAGTATTATGAGTGCATAATTAAAAACCATAGTTCACACTATACAAGGTGTAACGGACAGCCCTTCGAATACTGATAGGTTGCATTCAGACCATGAAACTGAACAACTTACATGTATGTATGTAATAACTTTATTGCACCAAATAAATAACACAAAAAAAACAAATAACAGAAAGGGTAAGGCACAAAAGCGGACTTATCCCATTAAGGGATCTCTCCCAGTCAACCTTTGAGAAATCCAGAGAACATGGTGTGCGCAGGTAAATTATGGTACGAGATTGTTGCAAAAAATATATATATGTCAGAAAACGTTGAAAAAATTACTTCGCTTAGTAAAGCCAGTCAGCTCATCGTGATTTTGTATAGGAGGTCGTTTTTTTTTGTCGTTTTCTGACATAGGTATGTTTCTAGGGGAAAGTTGTTCAGTTTAAATGTCTGAATGCAACCTATCAGTATCCGGAGGGCTGTTCCTAACACCCTGTATAGTGTGAACTATGGTTTATTATGCACTAAGTATACTATATAATTTTTATAATTGAAAAAATGTCACCGCCCGCCGCACGCGTTAGAGGCTCTAAGTGGGGTACCGTCTCACTGCTCTAACTTAGAGCAGTGAGACGGTACCCCACGGTCCCAGGTTCAAGTTCTTACTAAAAATTTGGGCAACGGACATTCTGATTGATTGTTTGTATAAAGAGAAACTTGTTTTTGTGAAGTGGCGCTACCGTCGAGGTCGTTGACAGCTTCACTGGCCTTAAATGGGGCCATTATATAATCTTCTCACACCTACTTATCCCAATGTTAATATTACATCACTTGGTTATTTGCGCTGTAGTCAGAGGTTATCCGCTCTGATAACACGGTTGATTGTGTAACCTTGGTACGTTTATAAGCACGAAATTAACTCATCATCATATCGCGTGGGACACCGAGTCGTTGAACGACCCGATGAACCGCAGTTTCAGAGGTTTTAAACCACCTATCGTGTGCCGTTTTTCCGTGTGGTGCCGACTTAGAATAGCAAGATCCCAAGTCTACTCGTTGGAGTCGTAAAAAGCTACTAAGGGATAATCATCCAGGGAATGGGCTGCAGCGTTCCCTGTGAATGCAACATAATTCAAACTGGGAATAATCTCACAAAAAATGACTTGACAAATATCTACTACGTGTGTTCCTTAGGAGAATCGAACCTATCTTATTTGAACTTTAACAGTCCACTGCTAAACACGTGGCTCCCCCAATTGGAGGGTATTCGCCATACTCACCACGCTGGGCAGGCGGATTGGCGAGCGAAGTGCAAGGTGTTGTAGATATTCACAGGGAACGCTGCTGCCCATTCCCTGGATTCATTCCTTAGTCGCCTTATACGATACACAGGTAGAAATGGGGTGATGCTATTCTAAGCCGGCACTACTCGACAGAAGTCTTGTTGTAATTAGGTGGTAGAACACTTAAGATATTGTTCTGTTGTTATGTTTGTGTGGCAAATTAATGATTTTTATTTTTCTTTCGATCACCGTGTGATGCTGGCTTAGAATAGAATCACCCCATTTCTTTTCCGTGGGTGTTGTAAGAGGCGACTAAGGGACTTGAGGGTTACATGTGTATTACAATTTTAGGCGATGGGTTGACAACCTGTCACTATGGTGATACCCATGGTGATACACTATTTTCTGAATGTCCCTCAAATATTTGTTGGACGTGGCGTTATGTCCGTTTTTACGGCCATTCACTCTTTGCCTACCCGGCAAGGGTATATCCGTGGTAAATAGGGTAAAATTTCACTAGTAACCGATAGCGAAAACTCAAAACGGGCTGGTGATAAGGAACACCTTTCCCCAAGGAACTTATGTCAAAATACGAAAAAGAAAACCGTTATGCCGTGTAATGCCGGCTTAGAATAGCATTACCCCATTTCGTTCCCTTGGGAATCGTAAGAGGCGACTAAGGGACTCGACTCGAGGGTGTGTATTGCTATTTTAAGCGATGGGCTGATAACCTGTCACTATGGCGATACACAATTTTCTGAATGACCCTCAAATATTTGTCAGACGTGGCGTAAATGGCCGTTTTTACGGCCATTTACGAACTGCCTATTCGGCATATAGGCATAGGATAGGGATATAGGCGTGATAAATGGGTGAAATTTCACAAGTGACCGATAGTGAAAACTCAAGACGGTCTGGTGATATGGAACAAAACAACTTAAGTCAAACATAGTCAACATAGGTCAAAATAAGAAAAAAACTGGACCTTCTATACAAAATTGCCGATCAGCTGATTTGAGTTACTAGGGAAACTCAAAATACTTGTGTCACATTTCAACCTAGGGATAATGATATGTGTGTGTGTGTGTGTGTGTGTGTGTGCGTATCTTTCAACCTATGTTCCTTTCGGAAAGTTGTTCCTTATCACCAGCCCGTCTTGAGATTTCGCTATCGGTCACTAGTGAAATCCCACCTTATATGTATGTATCTTTCTCTTTCCAGGTATACAGGAACCTGACCAACGTGACAGCTGAAGCCCTGGACACAGTGAAGCGTAACTTCGACTGGGTTAAAGAACAACTGGACCATCTGAAGCCAAATGTGCACCACAAGGTGGTCGTGTTCATGGGATCACCGGCAGACCAGGAACATTGCCAGAAGATTGCCAAGGGTAAGCTCAGAATATGACAAGCTCTCCGGCACTTTTGTACGTGTATTCGACAATCCACAACATTTCATTTTACGTTAGATACAAAAGATATATATATATCGTTTAGTATGTTTGGGATGCTTATTAAGATACACATATTTGCATAATTTTTAATGCAATCGTTTCTGAAATATTTTGAAAAGTTGTAAAAACTTCCAAAGTTAGGATTACCATGAAAAAATCCTTTGCTTATAGAAGAAAAAAAAATAGTGGAGAAAACTTCATTCATTCATCTGTCAATGTCATTAAATTTTTTTTTTAAATAAAGGTAGGAAAACGAATTTTGTTTTCAGCAGCCTATTTGTTGGAACTAAACTATCACTTTTTAAAATTTAAAATCTCTGATTATGAAACAAAATAAAATAAAAAGAACTTGCTCTTTATTTAATGATGCGATAAACTATCTATTAAAAATATAATAGTCTTGTTAGAAATTTGAAATGTTGTGGAGTAGCCGTCAACGATCTCGAAAAAGTTTTCTCTTTATACAAACAATCTATCGGAATATCCGTTGCCCAAGTTTTTAGTAAAATTAGAACCTGCAAACTCAATGAAATATTCGCTGCAATTCAGGTTATGGAAAAAAGTGCCTAAAAACGGCCACTTTTGGTATTAATTGCCATAACTTTAATTACAGCGAATATTTCATTGAGTTTTCAGGATCATCCAATTTTACTTATGGATAATAAAACTTGGGCAACGGACATTCTGATAGATTGTTTTTATAAGGAGAAAACTTATTTTGTGAAGTGGCGCCACCGTCGAAGTCGAAGTAGCTCAATTGACCTGTGAAGCCAAGTACCTAATTGTGTATTTATTGTTGATTGATTATTTTCTTATTTACTTTCTATTTCGTTTAGCGGCTCGCGATCTCGGTCTCGATGTGGACCTCCGCGTGACCTCCGCGCACAAGGCGACCGAGGAAACCCTCCGCATCATGCAGCAGTACGAGGACACCCACGGAGCCCTAGTGTTCATCGCCGTGGCCGGGCGCTCCAACGGGCTCGGCCCCGTGCTCTCCGGGAACACCTCCTACCCCGTCATCAACTGCCCACCCCCCTCAGACAAGATGGTGCAGGTAATATTAATACTGCGAATTAGTTGAAAAACTACCGATGTGGCGCTACCGACGGCCGATGTGGCGCAGTGGTAGTGCGACTGCCTGCAACGCAAAGGTTTCGGGTTCGATTCTCGGTAGGGCACCCAGAAAGTTGATATTTATCACTTTGTGAATTTGTTCCCAGTCTGATTAGGACATTACAGGCTAAACCACCTGATTGTCCGAAAAGGCAGCTGGTTCCGTGCTTCGGAGGGCACGTTGTGTCGTCGTCGGTCCCGGTTGCTGTCTATGATTACTTAGACGGCGGTCGTCACACAACCATGTCAGAGGCCTACCACAAAGTAATAGGCGGTTGAAAACTCATGCACCAGGGTTCATCGAGTCGTTGGACGACTCAGTGTTCCACTCGGAAAAAAAGGAAGAAGATCCTGTCTTGAGTTCTCTATCAGTCACTAGTCAAATTTTACCCTATAAGCATACCTTCTGCCGTGTGATGCCGGCTTAGAATAGCATCACCCCATTTCTTTCCTGTGGGAGTCGTAAGAGGCGACTAAGGGACTCGAGGGTGTGTATTGCAATTTTAGGCTATTGGCTGACAACCTGTCACTATAGCGATATTAAATTTTTCGAATGACCCTCAAACATTTGTAAATAGCCGTTTTTGCGGCTGTTATAGGCAAGCAAGGATTATAGGCGTGATATGTGTATGTACGCGTATACCTTCGATCAAAATCACGTCGTTTCCAGGACATCTGGTCGTCTCTGTCCGTCCCGTCCGGTCTCGGGTGCGCGACGGTGATCTACCCCGACAGCGCGGCGCTGATGGCCGCCCAGATCATCGGCCTCCAGGACTACCTGGTGTGGGCGCGGCTGCGTGTCAAGCAACTCGAGATGGCGCACTCGCTCAGGCAGGCTGACAAGAAGATCAAGAACCTCCGAGTATAACATACAAGCATCGCATAATGTCGCAATAGCGAAATGCACGTCTACCATTTTTGACGTGGTGACATTTCGCTATTGTGGCATATTTTACGTCAGTTATTGTTATTGTTAAGTATTACAAGAGTTATTGTTGTTACGAGATGTAATCTCATCGAAGTGCCAATGCATTGTTAAGTACACATTCCGTGAATAAACAGTTTTATTTCTATTTTTATGTGTTTTATTGTTGATTTTTAATCTTTTTAACCTACTTCAAAAACGGAAGGAGGTTCTCAAGTCGTTCCCTGATTACTCGAAGGCGTCTGGTCTGGTCTAACAGGGTAAATATTTTTTCGTTTCAAAACATACCAACCAACATTATACTCCTATGGTCAGGATTTGAACTGAATATGGACGAAAACCTGGATAGAATGGAGGGAATTCATCAATCGATATTTAATTATATTACGAAAAACCTAGGTGCTTTTACTTACCTATAAATGTGCAAAAAAAAAATGTCATGCCATGTTTATTACTTTCTTGCATGGAACTAGTATTACGGGTGTATCTTTGAGCGAGGCAGACCCATTGGCTGCGGTCGCCACTTTCTTGCAACGCACGTTATTACTTTAACTTTTTTTGTTGCGCATTACACGCAGACGTTACGTATTTTTTGCTCTAGCAACACAGTTCACTTCATTCATTCATTCTCACTGTTCGTTCATTCTTCATTCAGTAATGTCAATGTCAGCCATCATACGAAACAAGGAACATATATACCTGATACGAAACGTACGAAACAGTAGTGTTTCTGCGTATTTTAGTGTTTTAGCTGTAAGAGTACCGTGTAGGCTAATATTTACGCACAAAATGGCAGATAAACCGGCAGATTACGTCTCCACTAATGGTTTCGAAAGCAAAACCCCGTTCCTGATAGGCGTAGCCGGCGGTACAGCGAGTGGAAAGGTAACCTTGGAATTCAGTCTGAAAATATCGATTTTATTCCTGTAAATGTGTATTATGTAATTCTTTATACATCTCAACGTATATATTTGTTTGTACATTAATTGTAAATTGATTTATATCTCGTGCCAAAGTAGTTTGGATGATGAAATTCAATATAACCTCTGAACAATGAATAGGACATTGTTTTCATGGCAGCACGTGAAATTCAAAACTTCCGGTCGAGAACATTACACCGCCTGATGTAGACTATGTGCTTGTTTAAAAACTGTAGTTTGCATTGTTCTGGTTTGCGTAAAAAAACTGCAAATATTTCAAGAAGTGAACCAGCCCATGAAACTGAAATAAATTCAATTTAATTTAATTGTTCCAGCCAACCAGGTCAATTGGTATGGGAGTTCCAAATTTTGTATTTCACATTTCAATTTATTCCTCAGAAAAAGTTGTTCAGTTTCATGGACTGGTTCACCCCTTGAAATATTTGCAGCTAATATTTTTAAATCCTGTATAGCAAAGTGTATGACAATTAAATAAAGATGATTTAAGAGCAAGTTGCCCTCTTCACTCCAACCTCTATTAAAATGAGGATCTCAGAAATTATAAGATTTGGGAAAAATACATTTACATTAAATAAAAAATTGTCTACTGTAAGCAATTTTCACAAATAATATCCTTAATCAGTCAACAGTATGCCAACGTATAATGGAGAAACTTGGTCAACAACACAAAGAGCAAACGGAGCGAAGAGTAGTCTGCATCAGTCAAGATTCCTTCTACCGTTCACTAACAACCTCAGAGAGGCTCCGTGCTGAAAGAGGACAGTTCAACTTTGACCATCCAGACGCTTTTGATGATAAGAAATTGTTGGCGGTGCTAAAAGATATATTGGCCGGAAAGAAGGTTGAAGTCCCAGAGTATGATTACATCACAAATGCTATCCAGTGAGTATTTTTTTTTATCTAATTCTTTGACTGCAGTGCCAAAGTAATGCTTAATTTGAACAGGCTCACCTTTGCAGCAAGGCCGGCGACTAAGTACAAGCTACTTTACTCATTGCTATAATTATTACTAAACTTTCTAGAAGCTATGTTACACCTTATGTTGCATTTTCTTGATAGATGACATAAAATAAAATAAATAAAATAAGCCTTTATTGCTGTTTTTTTTTTAAGTTATAACTACAGTATTATTAATTTTTTTTAACCTTATATCTAATGTTGTTTTCACAAATCAGCTTGTGTCTCGACAAAGGCCTCCTCTAAAGATTTCCACCTCTTCCTTTCTTTTGCCACTCTGGTCCTCAAGGGGCCAGCAACTGTTCTTATATCATCTTCCCAGCGCTTGTTTTGTCTCCCTTTACTTCTCTTGTTTCCTCTGGGGTACCATTCTGTGATTATTCTTGTCCATTTTTCCTTCTTTTCTCTCATCATATGTCCTACCCATTTCCATTTTAATGTCTTGTATGTTTTTTCTATACCTTTGAATTTTGTTTCATGTTTTATATATAGATAGATGACATATTCTATGTCAATTAAAAACCTTTTTACAATAGTTTCACTAATATATTTTTAAAATGAAACTATATAGCGACCGGTTTCGTTACAACATCATCTGGTAGTATTTAGGTTAGGATTTTTTTTATATTACTGCCTGATGATGTTGTGACTTAACTTAACTGGTTGATATATGGTTTAATTTAAAAAAAATATTAATGGATCGTTCAGAAAAAGTTTTTCATTTACCTTTCTAGAAGCTAGTAAATAAATACAAGTGGTATCAGTAATATGATTGTAATAATGTTTTCTATGCTGCCCAGTCCACACCGGTCACACACAATCTACCCGGCAGATGTGGTGTTGATTGAGGGTATCCTGGTGTTCTACTTCCCAGAGGTGCGGGATCTTTTCCACATGAAGCTGTTCGTTGACACAGACTCGGATACTAGATTAGCTAGAAGAGGTGAGGAATTTTAGTTTTATTTAACTGTATGTCTATGATATCAGCCTAGAAAAGTATCACCCCATTTCTTTACCATGGGTGTCATATGAGACAACTAAGGGACTTGAAGGTTACTACTAGTGTATTGCAATTTCAGGTAATGGGCTGACAACATGTCACTATGGCCATACACAGTTTTATTTAATTATTTATTAGGACAATGACCCTAAAATGTTTGTTACATGTGGCGTAAATGATCGTTTTCACAGTTGTTTACGCTCTGTCTACCCCGCAAGGGATATAGGCGTGATATATATATATATATGTATTTAACTGTCGTTAAAGTAAAGTTGTTGTTGATTTGGTCCGAAAATGCTGGAGCCAGAAATCTCGTGTGCCTTACATATAACTTACACTTAAAAGACATGAGAATGTTTTAGTTTATTTTTCAGTTTTCACTTACAGATATAGGTACCATTTACAACCCCAACAGTCCACAGCTGGACATGGGCTTTTTTCTATTGGCGGGTATTGCTATACTCACCACGCTTGGCAAGCAGAGTGCAGTGCAAGATGTTACTGTCACAAGGAACGCTGCTGCACATTCCTTGGCTGAAATTAATCCCTAAGTCCCTTTTTATGACATTATCGGGTAGCCGTGTGATGCCGGCTTAGAATAGCGTCACCCCATTTCTTACCCATGGGTGTCGTAAGAGGCGACTGAGGGACTTGAGGGTGTGTATTACAATTTTAGGCGATGGGCTGACAACCTGTCACTATAGTTATACACAGTTATCTGATTGACCCTCGAAATTTTGTCAGAAGTGGTTTTAATATCCGTTTTACGGCCGTTAATGCTCTGCCTACCCTGTAAGGGATATAGGCGTGATTTATGTATGTATCGGGTAGAACTGGGGTGATGCTATTCTAAGCTGGCATCACAGGGCATAATTTATTTGGTTGGTTAAGGATGATGAATTGATCACTGATATGAAACTCTATATTTATGTAGTTCCCCGTGACATCATGGAAAGAGGAAGAGATCTGGAGCAAGTTCTCAACCAGTACATGAACTTTGTTAAACCAGCGTTTGAAGAGTTCTGCTTGCCAGTAAGTTATAAATAAATAAATAATCTGGACAGTTCACACAGCGCCATCTAGCCCCAAACCAAGCACAGCTTGTACTATGGAAACTAGGTAGCTAATATTAATACTTAAATACTTTTTCTTTGTAAATAAATACATATTATACATAAAAACACCCAGACTAAACACAAATATCAAAAAATTACTAAACAAAAATTTGTGTGTTGTGGGGATCGAACACACGATCCTTGGCGTAGAAGGCAGGGGTACTATCCGCTACACCATCGGGCCAGTCTCTCATCACATTTTATTTTTATCCTGTAGTGATGTAAATCTGAAAGATACGAAATAAAAAATCTAGAAAAATTAGATGTTCAAGAAAACATTCTTCTCACCTTTACAGACAAAGAAGTTTGCTGACGTCATCATACCTAGAGGTGCAGATAACATAGGTAAGTTGTTTTTCTCGACTTTATTAAAAGAAGAAAGAAAACCAATTTTCCTTTCTTTCAATAAAGCACCTAAATATAAATGATTGGCAGTAAGGCCTAAAAAGTGTCACTTTTGGACCTTATGTAGACGGGAACATCAGTCACTATTAAGTGCACTTGCACTCAATAAAGGTGGATAAAATATCATTGATTGTGTGGTTGAGGACAAATTATTTTCTTTCTTGTTATTCTTTACCTGCATTTTACCTTGCCGTGCCGTGTGATGCCGGCTTAGAATAGCATCACCCCATTTCTTTCCCGTGGGAGTCGTAAGAGGCGACTAAGGTGCTCGAGGGTGTGTTTTGCAATTTTAGGCCATGGGCTGACAACCTGTCACTATGGCGATACAAAATTTTCCGAATAACCCTCAAATATTTGTCAGACGTGGCGTTAATGTCCGTTTTTGGCAGCCATTTACGCTCTACCTACCCCGCAAGGGATTATAGGCGTGATATGTGTATGTGTGTGCATTTTACCTTACTATGTGGTAAACGTTTTTTACAATCTTTTATTGAATATTACAATTGCACTTGCAAATACCTCTATAAGAGCTCTTCTTACCGACTTGAGTAAGACACATCGTAAATTTTTTCTTACGCGTCGTCGTGATACTTTTTCACGGTCACTAGTGCTTCAATTCTGCGTTACAAAGGTAAGCATTATAAGGTCATAGCCACTGCAACAAGTTAACATTGTCAAAGGTAAACAACTCATTCTTCCTATTTCCTACCCATTCTTTTCCCTCATCGTAGGTAGAAGTACCATCCTCATAGGTAGTACAGTCTAATAGGTAGGTGCTAGGTGAGAAAACGATGCAATTCTATCATATTCATTGAATAAGAAGTGGTGCACTGCTTAATAGTATACAAAATCCGGACTTGAACTTTTAAATAGCTAGACATTTTGCCGTAAAAGCTAGGCACATATTTCATTAAAGCCAGAAATTAAAAAATATATAAAAAACTAGAAACAAGTAAATATACTTTACTTTAAAACAAATAAATAACTTGCTAGTATTAAATATTTAAAAATAAATTAAAGAGCACGTAGGTACCGTCAATTTGTGATTTGCTGTATTCTTTGAGCGTTCTATGCACGCAGCCAGACAAAAGCCGGATATGCCGGACTCGTAAATATTTAGCCTGACAACACCGCAATAAAGCCGGATATTTCCGTCTAAAGCCGGACGGTTGGAAACCCTATGCACTGCACATCTAACGCCACGCGAACAGGTTTCAATAACACATTGAAAATAATCTTTGTCTTAATTGAAATAAATTCTATATTGTCTAGCATGAGCAAATGATTCCGGCTTGAATTGAAATTACTTAATTCAATGTAGGATAGTAGGTACTATCACTTATTGACGTCATAATCCGTCATTGTAAAAATAAAGAACTTTGTATAATGCAATTTTCTTCTTCGCATAAAAATTTTGTATTGTCTTTGATAGAAAACCGGCTCGGGCGGAATAAAAAAAATACAAATTAAGGCACTGCCTCGTGGCTGGACAGGTTAATCACACGCGTCCGCGAGATCCTGTAAAGTAATAATTAATTTAAATACCTCCCACACCCTAACGAGCGTTCAAGCAACTATAAATAATACAGGGTGTAGGCATGCAGACCATGAAACTGAAATTTCCCCTAGAAACATGTCAGGAAACGACAAAAAAAACGATGTCCCATACGAAATTATAATCAGCTGACTGCATTTTCTATGGGAAGTCTAAATTTACGTTTCCTGAAATATATTTTTATGGAAAATTGTTAAGTTTCATGGTCTGCATGCACCCTATCAGTATTCGGAGAGCCCTTACACCCCGTATATCTTTATGTCTATCATAGCTCTTTTAACTAAACCGTTCTTTCGCTGTCCATAAACATACCGTTCAGCGACGGCATAGTTTAAAAGAGCTACGGAAGATATATTATTTATGGTCACTTGAGCTAAAGAGTTGTTTACCTAAAATACACTGCAACACAGTAACTTGCGGCGGCTCTGGCCTTGCATAGCTACGTACTTAACGTTCCGTTCTGTTGTTGCAGTGGCTATTGACCTAATCGTGCACCACATTTGGGATATCATGTACAAGAAGCGGCCGTCGCCGGCCAGGGAGAAGGCTGTGAACGGGACGTGTAATGGAACGCACGAGGAGGAACCGAATGGCAGGAGAATGTCGGGGAGTTCAGAGGACACGCTCAGTCGATAGTGGTGTGTGAGGGTCTGCGGCTTATGCGCGTGTGAAGTTGGTTGTTTCAATACTTTCCTTTAATTTTGCACTAAAGTACCGCCGTTCCAATAAGTCATATATAACAGCTGTCGTCTCCATACTAAAACATAAGTCAACAAACGAAAATGGACCCTCTGCTATGGTATTATCACGAATGTGGCAGCTGTAAAAAACGACTTATTAAAACGGTGGTACTTCAATAGTAAACGTTTCGTTTATTTTCATACTCATTATTAAATAATTCAATAAGTATACAGGGTGTAAGGGACGGTGTACCGAAAACTTTGCTGACATGATCAGATCATGAAACTGATTAACTTTTTCTATGGAGGATATGTTGGTAAACGTGAAAAAAACTGACTTTTTTCTAACATAGGTTCCATATAAAAATTTGTTCAGTGTCATGGTCTGATCATGCCTGCAAAGCTTTCGGTTCACCGTCCATTACACCCTGTGTATGAAACTTAACAACTTGTTCGAAAGAATATCATATTTCCACCTTTTTTAATGCTTTATTTTATTGGAACGATCATATCAGTATTAAGTTTATTTCCTTGCCTTCGTTTTACACAGATTTTTCAAATTGTTTGATCTGTAGAATTTGCATCGTATTTTTAACCAACATTATACTGCAGAAGCTGTAGATTGTAATACGTATTGACGTGGGTACCCAGGTCCTTAACCTCAAATAATCGTATACATTAGCTGTAGTTACTGGTTATATCTCCACGCATATACAGTGTTTATTTTAAAATAAGTATAAAATTCTAACATTTTATAATGTCACTCCAAGCATTATAAGGTGCAAGTTGACCGCTTAATGCATTTATCCAATGTGTTCTAAAATATTGCCCCATTTTTACCATATTATATGCTGATACTGTTTCGTATTATAATGGTATTTTATGACCTTGGGTATACATACCCAGTTTTCCTATATACTTTATTATTATTATAACCGAATATAAAAAAAAATGTTCAATAATGTTGTAAAGTTTTTTTGAACTGTATTGTATTTATCAAAAGAACCTTGTGTTTAATTGTTATTATTAAGTCCTAAACCAATCGAACTGTTATTTATAAGGCTAACAAGAGTTTGCAAACCAAATAGTGTAAGATGAAGGTTTTTAAGACTATGTATGTATTTGTATAAAAATTTATACGCCTGTTCCTGAATACCGTACACGGTCAATAAGTTGCTGGTTATCTTGAGTTCATTGAAATTACTCCCATATCAACCAGCAATGTATGCTGAACCGTGCACGGCATTCAGACTAGTGTAATAGCCGTTGTGACCACATCCTGACTTAGTTCAACCTATATAGAGTGAAATTTTTCTGGTAACCGACAGCCAAATCTTAAGACGGGCTGATGATAAGGAACAACTTTCCCCAAGGAACATAGGTTGAAATATGACAATAAGAGTTGCCATAGTAAATCAAATCATTTGATTGGCATTTGGTATGGAAAGACATTTTTTTTGTTCTTGTATTTGGATTTCGACCTATGTTCCTTAAGGAAAGTTGTTCCTTATCACCAGCCCGTCTTTAGTTTTCGCTATCAGTCAATAGTAATATATCACCTTATATAAATTGTTTGTACATTCTGACTTAACAACAGAAAGATCTAGCGCGAGTAGTTAAAATAGGTGCTACCTAAAATAAGATATACATTTTGTGAGTCAAACTGTTTTCAGTATTATAAGGGATATGTAAATTGTGAAAATATTTAAATAGGGTGAAATTTTGCCATTGCTGTGACCGATAGTGAAATCTCAAGACGGGCTGGTGATAAGGAACAACTTGCCCCTAGGAACATATGTTGACATATGTCAAAAATATCCACAGTAACTCAAAGTAGCTGATTGGCAATTTTGTATGGGAGAGCCAACTTATTTTAAAATGTTTTTATT
This sequence comes from Tuta absoluta, assembly GCA_027580185.1. Taxonomy (NCBI): domain Eukaryota; kingdom Metazoa; phylum Arthropoda; class Insecta; order Lepidoptera; family Gelechiidae; genus Tuta; species Tuta absoluta. Next base: position 11,732,551 of record JAQAHW010000015.1, read on the forward strand.
TTATGTTGTTCCTTATCATTATCACCTGCCTGTCTAGAGTTTCGCTATCAGTCACTAGGAAAAATTCACCCTTTATTGCTTCTGTAACGAACTATTCACCCTATATTGTTAAAGAAGTAACAATTTCTATTTGATATACAAATTGGCCCGAGGTGTTGATTATTTTGTATGAAAAACCATTTATTTTTCAATTCTGAAAAGTGCTAAACCAAAAGTTGTTCAGCTTCATTGCTGAGTGCACTATCAAAGCTTTTGAACTATTTTCCTAATATATACCTTATTTAGGTTCGTTAAAGATATCATTGTATTTATTTCATTAGACAATATTTTTTGAACATGGCAACTCTTACAGTATCGTTCTTAGTAAATAAAAGTACATCATGTACTTTCCAATAGAGAATACTGATGCTATGTTTATCAAAAATATCCCGCTGACATTTAAAATATTTAGGTAGTATAAAAAATTTTAAAACACTTCCCGTGTTAATATAATTTATACAAAACCTTTAAAATTTTCTACCGCGGGCAGGATTTGAACATGCGACTATCGCCATCACTACTTGCGTTGCGACGCATCTGGGCTATCTCGGCTCATCCCCTGCCAGCGAATTGTGAAGGTTTCAAAGTCGCAGGTTCAAATCCTGCCCGCGGTAGAAAATTTTGAAAGTGTTCTAAAATATTTTAGTAGTATTGACGTCCTCATCGAAGTTGGCAAAAAAAAAGCTTTTATCGATAGTGACGGTAATAAACGGTTTTAAATGATTTTCAAAGAAAAATCCGCACAACGTTAAGCAGAAAATTTAAATATTAACCTTTTTTTTTTAGACTGATTTCAATTTATAAGACTAGGAAGCAATTCCACTACACATTTATTAATTATTCCTTTGTAATAGTGTGACGAGCTTAATTTGTAATCAAGGGACTTTATTCTGCGTGAACATTTCCTTAGCTATTCATGTCACTTTCTAATGCATAATAAAAGAGATAGAGGATCTGCAGCTGTCATTGCCAAAATACATTTCATTACTTAAGTCACGTTCACACAATGCCTCTATAACCTGGGAAATAATTAGCGAAGTGGGCAGCGCGAGCATGTAAACGGTTACTCACGCTGCTACTCGTCACTACCCGCTCCCGCGAGTGTCGTTTGTGCGCGAGTCAAAGGACTGGTAGCACGAGCACGAGTGAAATACATTTTTCACACACTGCCGTCATACTCTTCTCGCAGCAATACGATAGGGCGAGATACAAATACATTCCACTCCTTTGACTCGAGCACGATATGCCAACACTAGCGGGAGCACTGGAAGTGGCTGCGGCATGACGAGTAGCAGCGCTAGTAACCTGTTTACATGCTCGCGCTGCCCACTTCCCGTAATATTTCTCTATCCATAGACACATAGTGTAAACGTGGCATAAGGTGTTTAAAAATGCACAATTTAAGAAATCTACTATACCATAGAAGGATATTTAGTTTTTTTTATAAGTTCCAAGTATGCAAGCAAGCTAAGAGATGAGTGTTCGCGCGAAGAGACCTGTAATGCAAATTAAATATGTATGTAAAAAATATAAGGATGCAGTGTCATCCTTCTAAATTATATTGAATGTGATAAAATGTTATATAAAATATAAAAAATTGTGTATACAATTGATCTTGTCTATGTGAAAGAAAATGGTCCGCCAGTGTGGTTGCGTATATTATGGCATTTATGTATTTTTGTTTCAATGCTGCCCATTTAATTTCTTGGCATTTTGCCATTTTATGCAATATAAAATCATTGCACGATACTAAATAGGTTTAAAAATGTTTATTTGATCTTTATATGATAGTTTAAAAAAATCGCTTTTCTGGAACCAAAAGTGCTCTGTTATCCATTCTATATATTGGAGAGTTGTTGATTAAGTTATCTGATATCAAACACCTCTATTCTGACAGAACACCTTATTTAAGGAATCAGAGCACACTTTAGGACGATATAATCTGGTTCTTTTCTTTGACTTGTTTAAGAAATTGAAAGAATTAACTTAGTAGGTGTCCTGTTGGAATCGAAGCCGATTTGTTTTGATTTAAGGTGGCCACAAACTTAGCTGTAAATTACGTAGTGTTGTAGTAGTTTAACTTCTCGATAGTCGGAAAACTCTTCTGTAACTACACTTTTAAACTATCGAACGTCAACAGCACTACGAGATCTATATCTACGTACAGGGTGTAAGGGACAGCCCTCCGAAAACAGATAGGGTGCATGCAGACCATGAAACTTGTCAACTTTCCCCTAGAAACATATGTCAGGAAACGAAACAAAAATTGGACCTTCCATACAAAATCACGATAAGCTGACTGCATTTACTATGGGAAATAATTTTTAATATTCTTATGGGTTGTTCAGTATCTGTATTCGGAGGGCTTTTTCTTACACCCTGTATGTGGCCACTTTTATAGTTTAATTATAGCAGGTATATTTTCCTGCATGTAACAAATTGCCCCAGCACAACTTATACTACTTATCGTAATGCGTTTATTTCTTTCTGTGTATCTTAGTTTTAAGTTATATTTTAACCTTTAATAAAATATAGTGTTTGCCTTGTAAGTGTTGTTGTTTTATTTTGCCGAATTTAGCCCGCTCGACGCAGCGTTGGCGCTAATAATATTAAGTTCATGTTAGTTTTCACGTTAACTGTCATTAGTGAACGACTTCAAACTCTCCTTTATGAGCAAAGAGAAATCTTAGCGGCCTTACTACAAAAAGTTAGACAAGTGTTGAACGCTTGTTTGACTTCAAACTCTTTCCTAGATGAGCAAAGAGAAATCATAGGGGCCTTACCACAAAATGTTAGACAATTGTTAAACGCTTCTTTTTAAATTAAACTCCATACAAAAAAGGAACCTAAATACACATTCAAAACTAGTTACTTTTTTCATGGCAAGGCCCTTTAACAGACACAATAGTCCACTGCTGCACATGGGCCGCCCCCTACCGGATGTATTGCCATACCACGCTTGGCAGGTGGATTGGCGAGCGCAGTGCAGTGTTTCACAGAGAACGCTGATGCGTATTTCCTGGACTCATCCCTAAGTCACCTTTTACGACACACACGGGTAGAAATCGGGTGGTGCTATTCTAATCCGTCACTACACGGCAAGGCCCTACATGTTCACAAGAAGTTATTCTCGTGAAAAATATAAATTTATTATAAATATAATAATTTTTACAGCATTTCAACGAATAACTTTTATTATTCCAGTGGCCATCGATCTGATCGTCCAGCACATTTCGGATTACCTGAAGAGGCCGACGGACAAGTGTCTGGAGTACCCGGCGCTCTGCCCCGCTGACAACCTGTCAGCGCCCGGCAGCCCGCAGCGGGGGAAGATCGGACGACCACATTAGAACGAAGTTTGTTTAAAAAAAAAACTTAGGAAATTGCATATACAATTTTAAAACACTCTCCGTGTTAAGTTTACAGATTTTAGAAGACTTGCAAAATTTTTCTATTGCGGGCAGGATTTGAACCCACGACTTTCGACTCCATGTGGGCTACTGTGGTTCATCCCTTGCCAATACCGCGTGTCACGGCTGTATCTACCGGGTTAGTTTTGCAATTAATACCTACCCAACAAAGAAATTTCAAATTCTGCCCGCGGTAGAAAATTTTACAAGTTTTCTAAAAAGTTAAGGAAATTATGGGTCTCGACAGTAGTGGCGCCACTGTACAAAAAACATCTCTTTATGCAAACAATCTATCACAATTTCCGTTTCTCAAGTTTTTAGTATTATATTTAAGTAAAATTTGAACCTGAGCAATGAATTCAATGCAAATGCAATGAAATATTCGCTGTAATTAAATTTATGGCAAAAAGTGCCTAAAAACGGCCATTTTAGTATTAATTGAGTTTGTAGGTTCTTATTTTTCTAATACCAAAATCTTGAGTAACGAAAATTCTGATAGATTGTTAAGAGACCATTTTTTGTGAAGTGGCGCCACTGTGCAGGCCGTACACGACTACACTCGCCTTAACCGACTCGCCATACATATTTGCACATATTTTATCTGCTATGTAAGAAAATAATCGTTAATTGCTAGACACCACTCTCTGCTCACCCGATAACTTAGGCACGAATTATAATCGTCCGTTTGGCAGTGGCGTTTCAGAATTTTGTGCGCATCGCAAATTTACAAAAAAAAATACCTACGAAACGAAATCGTAGGCAGGAATGTTCATTGAAACTTGCGACGAGCGATTTAGCCGATGGCAGACGCCGGATAGTATAATTCGAGTCATTTTTCATCCGACCTTATTAGACAAATATTTACTCACCTAATCAAAACATAAATTATTGCACAATGAATATAGATAAATTATCATACTATACCTCAATACTCAGCTACACGAACACAAAAAAACGGTTCACCCACTATTTATTAAGACGGTAGTAATTAAGTAATTATATCTTCACTGCAGTAAACTAATTGTTAAACTAGTCAATCAAAATTATATGCTACTAAAATGTTTTGCTCAAAGGCATTGTACTTATAAATATTTGGTAAAATTGAGGATAAGTAAAATCGTAGGTATCTATTTTACTTGTTAAATTGAAAGGAATTGGATTCTCTTACGGTTTTAGGCACAATTCCTAAACGAAAACTAACGACTATATTAATGGACTAGTCAAAAAGTTTTAATCTTAACAGTTTCAGTTATTATTGCTACCGCCAGTCATCCAGTCATGACAGCTGTCACTTTTGGATGACAGAGATTCGGATATAACTGGATAAAAACTGTAAGTTATTTGTGGTTGTTACTGAATTAAATTGTGATTCGTCTGTAAACTAGAAGTGACGAATATTAAGCCTTATTAATATAGGTATTTATTGTTGTGTTAGCTATTTCTTGTAATTTTGTTATTAGATAGTATGTAAGAGTCAGTTTCTATTAGTAGAAACGCCTGTACCGATATATTCAAACTACAGGCTACAATTTTACAGGTGAAATTTCGAATTCGATGTCTGTTAGCCATTATGATACCAGGAATATGAACCGGCTACGCAATGTACTAAGAATTTCACTTGTAGACTTGTAGCCTGTAGCTTCATAAGATAGGCACCTAGCGGTCTAGCCGCTCATCATAGTTCGACCCTAAATAATATTTTATCAGATTATGAGACGAATTTCGTCAAAATATGCAAACGAGTTATTATATTAGAATGTTTGTTAGATTATCCTAATAACGAAATAACCCAAATTAACTGTTTTCGTTTATAAATATTTATGTACATCATTTTATAATATAGACCTAGTTAGGTACTAAGGTATAATGATGTTAAAACCGCCTTTAAATAGATATCCTTGAATTATGTCTTACTATTACCCAATGCACCAAAGATTTGAACAGATATGTTTCTAGCACTTTTGTTATGAATAAGATTTCGTGTATTATTTGAATTTTTTAAATGTTTGTAATATAAGTTCCTATCGGATACAGCCGCATTGACACTTAAAGTGTATTTGAACCTAGTAACTTTGATACAAATACTACTTAAATACAACCCTAATCTCTTCAAAGTAAGAGTGAACAGGCTTTTTCTGGGTGAGCTCGCTCCATCTTAGACTCTGTCTCTGTCCTATGACCTAGACTAGAGTCAAGAGCAAACCTACCCTTATTAAAAAAAACATTTGGGTACCCATCGCCACTATAAAGTCCACTATCAAAAGTGTACTTAGATCCAATTCAGTTTATGATAATTTTGTTTATTTCCACGAATTATACAGTTATACAATTATAATCATATATTAAAATTCCACGAATAACAGTTTCCTGTACGCTCCATTTTGTGTTTTGTTATTTTTATTTGTTGCTGGATGCCTCTATTATTGCAGTTGGCGCCATTTTGATTTGTACTTGAATGTCCAAGTAGGCAAGGAACGCGGTCAAGGTTTACTTTGATTGGACGCTGCCATCCAAGTGCACTTTGATTATTGTTGCTTTTATCAAAGTTTCGTCCAAAATGACGTCAAAGTTACTTGGTCCAAGTTGTCAACGCGGCTGACTTCATTCGTGAAGAGGGTAAAAAGAGGCTTTTTAGGAAAACGTAAGCCAAATTTGCCAAAGAATATCGGTGATATGATAAAAAATATGGTGAAGACGAAAAATAATATCGAGGATAGAAAAATGTCAGTAGATTTTGTAGACCACTTCGATCATCATAATATTGCTTGCTGTTAGAATAAATGCCCCATGGGCCGTTAGTAGTCAATTCAAAATGTACCTACCTATACATCTTTGCGCCAACGCTGCGTGATGCGGGTCGCCCAGCCCGCGCTGTTCTTATATTTTGTCGAATCTAGCACGTGCGCGGTCGGCCCGCGCGCGCAGCCCGCTCGGCGCAGCGTTGGCGCTTAAGATCACATTATAGTGAGTGGCCAGGCCGTTTACCGAGAGATGACAAAGACATGTTCGCCACGAATTATACGCATGAATTGAGTAAAAGTATAATTCCTTGCAAATAATTCCTTGTAAATTCGTGATAAACGTTCTGGCTGATTTAGCGCCGCAATTCGACCATAAGTTTAGATGCAAACTGATAACGCTAGAGAACTACAAAACCATAAAATGTAAATAACTCTTTTAACTTATTCCATAATTTTATTGTACTGTACACTCACTGTAACATTTCAAATTATATTTTTTGTGTAGAAAAAAAATGTACAAATATATTATTTTTAAAACAATAAAGCTATATCATTTTTAACTATATTGTTTCCATTAATATTAGATTAGATTAGATTTATTTATTTCACATTATCAAATTCATAATTACAGCACTAAAACTAAATAAAAATGTCAGAGGATAATGTGATCGTCAAAAACATTAAATAGAAAAAATAACAATGTCAACGTTCCACAAAAGTAGATTAAAAGTAGGTACAATAAAATTACAAAAGTAAAATGTCAAAAACATTAAGAGAAATAAAAAATCACAGTGAATATGTCAAAGTGTAAAATAAAAATGTCAAACCAGTTTGAATAGTACAAAAATAATAAAGGTACGTAGTCTTCGGGCGGGTTGTACTTAAAGTCAGGCCATCCCAATAAGCCATATCTGACAGCTGTAATCTGCATACAAGAGATGTTAACTAAGGAAAATGGACCCTCTGCCATAGCATTAGCACGATTCTGACAGCTTTCAAATATGGCTCAAAAACGGCCAGAATATGCGTATCCTACATTAATTTAGTCAATACATATTCTATTTATTGCAAACATGACTAGAGAGAAACGGCCTGGCTGTAGCGACCAAGTCGCTCACTATAATCCAACCCCAAGCCAACTGAATATTTGAGAATATTTTCAATTTTATTTTCAAATTTTCTTGGTTTAATGTCACCATCTCTTCCCTACTTGCTCAAAGGTAAAAAGTAGGTAATTATAATGAATTGAAACAACGACATTAAATTAAATTAAGATTATTTTATTATATTAAACCAACAGATGATCACAAATCGGATAACTAAAATCTAAGTACATCAGTCTTCAAAAATAAGATCACTAGGAAGGAATGAGATAATTTCTTTGGTTATTTTTGTTTACTATTTAGTCAACTTCTTCAACTGTGGGGCCTTGATAGCTGTCACCGCCGTAACCACCAGGCATACCACCAGGCATACCACCAGGCATTCCTCCAGGCATACCGCTTTGACCGCCGCCGTGCATCTTGCTCATTATCGGCGAGCATACCCGCTGAATATCCTTCAAGCGATCTTCATATTCTTCCTTCTCAGCTAGCGTGTTGTTATCTAGCCATCTCAGCGCTTCATCGCACTCGCGTCTAGCTGCGTCCTTGTCCGACTCGCTGAGCTTGTCGCCAGCGTCGTCTAGAGCTTGCTTTACGCTGAATACGTAAGCTTCCAGCTGGTTGCGAGATGCTACCCGCTGTCTTTGGCGTTCATCTTCTTCCTTGTATTTCTCGGCTTCGGACAACATTCGGTCAATCTCTGCCTGCGATAGACGTCCTCTGTCGTTTTTGATGACGATGTTCTTGCTGCGGCCAGTGCTGTTCTCCTTCGCAGAGACGTTGAGGATACCGTTTGCATCCATGTCGAATGTCACGTCGATCTTTGGCACGCCTCGCGGTGCTGGCGGGATGCCAGTGAGGTCGAACGTTCCCAACAGGTTGTTGTCTTTGGTCATTGCTCTCTCGCCTTCGTAGACTTGGATGGTTACCGCTGGCTGGTTGTCCGAGTATGTGGTGAACGTTTGAGATTGCTTGCACGGGATCTTGCAGTTACGTTCGATGATCTTCGTCATGACTCCTCCAGCGGTCTCGATGCCCAAAGACAGAGGCGCCACGTCCACAAGCAGGACATCTTGGATGCGCTGGTCCGTATTTCCTGTGAGGATGGCGGCTTGCACAGCGGCTCCGTAGGCCACGGCTTCATCCGGATTGATGGAGAGGTTCAGCTTCTTGCCACAGAAGAATGTTTGCAGCAAGTTCTGGATCTTCGGAATACGAGTTGATCCTCCCACGAGTACAACATCGTGGATGTCGTTTTTGTCCATCTTTGCATCTCGAAGAGCTTTCTCGACAGGTTCCAGTGTTCCTCGGAATAGGTCGGAGCAGAGCTCTTCGAATCTGGCGCGGGAAACTCTGGTGTAGAAGTCGATGCCCTCGTGAAGCGCGTCGATTTCAATGTTCGCTTCAGTGCTGGAGGACAGCGTTCGTTTCGCTCGCTCGGCGGCTGTACGCAACCTCCTCAGCGCTCTGGCGTTCGCTTTGATGTCCTTTTTGTATTTCCTCTTGAACTCGTCCGCCAAGTGGTTCACTAGTCGGTTGTCGAAGTCTTCTCCTCCGAGGTGCGTGTCGCCCGCTGTCGCCTTTACTTCGAAGAGCGATCCCTCGTCGATAGTTAAAATAGACACGTCGAAAGTGCCGCCACCCAAGTCGAAGATCAATACATTTCTCTCACCTTTCAAGTTCTTGTCCAGGCCGTACGCTAGGGCAGCGGCTGTCGGTTCGTTGATGATTCGTAGCACGTTCAAACCTGCAATAGCTCCCGCGTCCTTCGTAGCTTGGCGTTGGGCGTCGTTGAAGTACGCTGGCACCGTGATAACCGCGTCCTTCACCGAGCTGCCCAAGTATGCTTCTGCGGTTTCCTTCATTTTCGTCAGCACCATACTGCTGATCTCTTCAGGCGCGAACCGCTTCATTTCACCTTTGAAATCTACTTGAATCTTTGGCTTCCCGCAGTCGCTGACGACTTTGAATGGCCAGTGTTTCATATCCGCCTGAATCTTCGGGTCTTCAAATTTCCTTCCGATGAGCCTCTTCGCGTCGAAGACCGTGTTGGTGGGGTTGAGAGCAACCTGGTTCTTTGCTGCATCGCCGATCAACCGCTCTGTGTCTGTGAACGCGACGTAGGAAGGTGTAGTTCGGTTTCCTTGATCATTTGCGATGATATCCACGTTCCCATGTTGCCAAACACCGACGCAGGAGTATGTAGTACCAAGATCAATTCCTACAGCTGGCATTTTCGTAGATTTTTTCGAAATATCACTCACTTTTCACTAAAATAACTTGATTTGAGAAAGTTGGAGAGGTTTTCACCACTCGATTTCGCTTTGTATTCGCTTTGTTTTTCAAACTTGAACTGAGGTTCCCGCGTCTATGACGCCTTTATATACCCCAGGATACGGACCAATCACGAAGCAGTATTTTCTACAACATTCCCGAAATAGGTCAATCGAGAAGCTTCTCGATCGGGGCTAAGAAAAGGAAAGCAATATATAGAGCGAGATAGATTTATTAGAATGTTGCCAGTACTATCTTATAAAATGCAAATATTATAAATAGATTTACAGTTTGATTGAAATAAAACTAACCATATTTTTTTATATTTTAGACAGAATATCATTTTAAAAATTAATAAAGATTTTAAGTGACGACACTTTCTCTCCAACATAATAAGGCTTGAAAAGGCCTAGATTGTTATTTTGTTGATTATAAAGTACCTAGCCGTTTTATTTGATAACGTGGAATCGAGTCTAGTGTTTTTTTACCAATTTGTGATATGAAGATTACTTAAGATGAAGAAGTTAGAGTAGGAGGTACCTAGGATTTCATAAATAAAAATATTAGTTTCATGATCGAATCATTATCACTCTTTGAACTGACCGCGTTTTACTTTACTGTAGTATTTTCTACAAGCCTTTACGTTCAAGCACGCCGCACGCCTATATTATTGGTACAAATTGTAAGGAAGCACAATAGTCTGGCAGCCCTTTTGGTTCTGCTACTCGGCACCAGGTGCCGCTTTTTTAAGCGGTGTTTACACTGTCCATGATCTCATCTACAGGCATGGCTAGTTATATGATACCGAATCAATACAAAACAACAAACTATATTAATAGGGCCTCGTGCAACCCTACCAAATGAATAAAGTATTGGGTTTATTAATGTTGCAAAGTTATATTTGCCGCTGATTTTATTGCAGTCGGAATTGACGAAATAATAAGGGATTGTAGTTACATTTTCTAAGTACCTACAATCATATTTTCTAGTGGCTATTTATGCCATGGGATGCCAGCTTAGAATAGCATCACCCCATTTCTTTCTCGTGGGTGTCGTAAGAGGTGACTTAGGGACTCCGGGATGGATGTGTTTATTGCAATATTAGGCGATGTGCTGGCAATCTGTCATAATCGTGATTCACAATTTTTTGAATGACTCAAATGGTTGTCACATGTGGCGTAAATATCAGTTTTTTACGACCATTTCATCATCATCATAGTAAGAAAATACTACATAGATCCTAAATAGCTATAAACTGCAACGTCTTACAACTTTGCAACGATCATCTGTACAAACAATGATGCATTCAAATTATATAGAATGGGCATTGATTAAGTTAATTAGGATATCGTAACATCCTACAACTACGAGTATAGTCCTGACCTGACTGTACAATACAACCTGTATTAATATGTATGAACCTAAATTACCTGTATTTTTTCATCCTACAACTACGAGTATAGTCCTGACCTGACTGTACAATACAACCTGTATTAATATGTATGAACCTAAATTACCTGTATTTTTTCATCCTACAACTACGAGTATAGTCCTGACCTGACCTGACTGTACAATACAACCTGTATTAATATGTATGAACCTAAATTACCTGTATTTTTTCATCCTACAACTACGAGTATAGTCCTGACCTGACTGTACAATACAACCTGTATTAATATGTATGAACCTAAATTACCTGTATTTTTTCATCCTACAACTACGAGTATAGTCCTGACCTGACCTGACTGTACAATACAACCTGTATTAATATGTATGAACCTAAATTACCTGTATTTTTTATTGTGTACAAGCACCGATTATATGTATAATGCTACTGTGTTTGACCGATACATTATTTTAAGTCACCCAATTTGACCCATTACGTAAATAGGCCTTTTTTTTAAAGCTGAAAAGCCTTTAAAAAAGCCTTTGCCGTGTGACGCCAGCTTAGATTGCCGTGTGATGCCGGCTTAGAATAGCATCACCCCATGTCTTTCCCGTAAGAGGCGACTCAAGGACTCGAGGGTGTGTATTGCAGTTTTAGGCGACGGACTGACAACCTGTCCCTATAGCGATACACAATATTCCGAATAACCCTCAAACATTTGTCAGACGTGGTGTAAATGGCCGTTTTTTGCGGCTGTTTACGCTCTGCCTACCCCGCAAGGGATTATAGGCGTGATATGTGTATGTATGTATGTGAAAAGCCTAAATGTATTAAATGCGTAGAGTGGCGATATTCACTTTGGAGTCAACTAAGTTAAACGTGATTCAATTTTGTCAAAGTATTCGCATCGATTAATTAAACTTTGCATCTGGGTAAAAAAAAAACAGTTTAATAAACAAAGCTAATGTAAACGGATCTTTAGATACTTTGACTTCGGCCCTAGGCCCCTCGAGAAGTTTCTGGATCGGGGGTGATCGGGTTCAAGAAAAGAAACAGAAATATTTTTAGAAAGAGATAGGCGTATAGAAAATGTTGCCAGCACTATCTGTGTGTCTGTTTTAATCTAGGGTCCACAGCTTATTTCAAGATTCTGCCTTCTCAAACCTTTTGTACCGTTGATGAGATTGCTTATTTTGGTAGTGAGAACATTTGTACCGCAAAGATTTTAGAAATATCGCCATTTTACAGTGTCACAGGGTCCAAATGATTTTATAACCTCAAAATTGGAAAAGCTTCAATATCTCTGCAAAGGATTGATCTACAAACAAAATGATCGCATGGATGCCGTTACAAATCGCAAATCTTTATTTGTACCGCTTTTTTATACCTTGTAAATACCAGATAGAGGAATAAAAGGCGATTAACGCTCATATGGCATTTGGTTGTTGGGCTTTCGTATATCTCCGTAAATATAGCGGTACAAATGTACTGAAAGAAATCCCAGAAACAATACAAGCGGTACATTACATAGCTACAACCAAAAAAGCCGTATCTGCTCTAATTTACGAGAAAACAACACTGTAAAATTTGCAAGAAAATGATATGTACATGACCAAAGCTCGGCCACGGCACAGTATAATTAATAGTACTAGCATACAGTATGGTCACTCCCTGCCTCCCCCTAAAAGCGCCGCCCACCCGCGCTCGGACGACGCTCAGACACCAGCTAGCAAGGACGTGACTTCGACTTGGTGCAGCGAGCGAAGGCAGCGCAGCGTAAATTATACTAAACTAATTAATATTAGAAATAATTTTGTGATCGGTGTGTGTTGTGCTATGTACGGTTGTTTGAGCACTGCAAACGACAAAACTAAAAGAAAACTCTACCGATTCTACCTGTCTTTACAAATCTAAGTATTTTTAAAGAGTTTTATGTTTTAGTAGCAAAGAATAGGCGCTTATGTTTTATATTTCTTTGACATTATCCGTTTAAGACCTTATCCTATCAGTTCACACTGAAAACAAAACAAATTCTATAAGAACAAAAAATCATGTTTTCAACTTACGTAATATTTTGGTGACCGTCATTTATTTACAAAAAATTTGTTATTTCATTTATACTATTTGAAATAGGAAACTATTGTAAAAATTGAGCATAGACATCCACCTTACAGCATAAGTACATTATGATTCCTATTTATTCCTAATTCGCGCGCAATAAGTTTCGAGTAATTGGGGTCATCGAACTTGAACTGGCCGGGCAATGGCGGCGGCCGGCCAGCCATTTTTTTACAAGCCCGCAAATCAAATTCAAACCCACTATTACAAGGTCATTTCATATTGCCATTGTATTCCTGATTCGCGAACGCACCAAGAACAAATTAAGGTAAAATGGCGGCAACCCTGATATGTCTTATCTCATTCACACAAGCATTTTATCGTTAGCATTCATCTACGCGAGCTTAGACTGTGTGCGTAGCAACGCGTTTGTTTCATACATTTGAGCGCCAGTGTCCGAGGTGTGGCCACGGTGTTCACTTTTAGACTTTTAGCAGCGGTAATATGCGGATTTGGATTCTGATTCCGATTTGCACTTTATACCGACCGAAATATATTTCATTTTCTTCAAACAAGTAACTAATACATAGATGGACCGTCACAGAAATAAAGTGTGTGTGGTGAAGGCGAAAATAGAAATTCAGTCGCGTCCGTTACAAACCTTAAACGTTTTACACACAAATTGCCTTCGGTAATCGTTCCTGTAGTTTCGGAGGAATCTCCTAATGCCCGGTGAAACAGACAAACAGACACAAAAATATTGAAAAATATAAATTATGAAATTTGTTCTAATCATATTTCAACATCATCTACGATTAGTTTTTCGTAAATTTGTTCAATACACGGGTTTTATTGTTTTATTATATGTATAGATTGGTCCTCTTATTTTTTTAAATTATGGTCACCCTACGAATTGACCACAATGACAAGTTGCCGAAGGTAATATGAGTGTTAAACGCTTCTCGTTGGTAAACTGACGCAGAATTATGTAAATAGACGAATAATACTATATTTGGCCTGCGCCAAACAAACTTTATTCCTTTGACGGTCAACCAATTTATTAGGTACTTGCTTGAAGAAAATGAAATATATTTCGGTCAGTATGAAGTGCAAATCGAAGTCCAGAATCCGAAATCCGCATTAATCCGCTGCTAAAAGTCTAAAACTAGAACACCGTGGCCGAGCTTTGGTCATGTACATATCATTTTCTTGCAAATTTTACAGGGTTGTTTTCTCGTAAATTAGAGAAGATACGGCTTTTTTGGTTGTAGCTATGTAATGTACCGCTTGTATTGTTTCTGGGATTTCTTTCAGTACATTTGTACCGCTATATTTACGGAGATATACGAAAGCCCAACAACCAAATGCCATATGAGCGTTAATCGTCTTTTATTCCTCTATCTGGTATTTACAAGGTATAAAAAAGCGGTACAAATAAAGATTTGCGATTTGTAACGGCATCCATGCGATCATTTTGTTTGTAGATCAATCCTTTGCAGAGATATTGAAGCTTTTCCAATTTTGAGGTTATAAAATCATTTGGACCCTGTGACACTGTAAAATGGCGATATTTCTAAAATCCTTGCGGTACAAATCTTCTCATTACCAAAATAAGCAATCTCATCAGAGGTACAAAAGGTTTGTGAAGGCAGAATCTTGAAATAAGCTGTGGACCCTAGAAAAAAATAGACACCTATCTGTCTAATAATTATACGGCGCGATTCTGCCATATGTTACAGACAGTTTATTTAGTAATTTTTTAAATAATTCGTTTATTTATTTCTTTTCTTATAAAAACATTTGAAATTCCATTTCAATAATTAGATAATAAATAATAAACAAACATTAAATGAATTGAAATGTTTCGTAGACTAATTAAAACGCATGTCAAAACAACTGTTTTGTGTAGATACTACTGAACAGTACCAAAACAAGAATGAATAGTCCACAAAGTATTTTAAAACCATGAAAGTTGTTTTATTCGGGCTGGGCCCGGAATCTTTTTGTTTGCATTTGACCCGTCCGTAGTATGCCGTAGTGCATGACATACGACCAGTTATGTTACCACAAGGCCAATTTTACCTATCTAATTAGCCTATATTAGCCCACTGCTGGACATAGGCCTTTTCTTTAATGCACTAAATTAAAGTATAGCACGTCTATAATTAATAAAAATTATGAGAAACGTTAATGATCTGGCAACTCTTTTGGTTCCGCTACTCGGCACCAGGTGGCGCTGGCTAATTGAATGACGTCAGATGACGTCGAGAATATTCGCGAGATTTCTACTATTTTCCAGTAGGTGACGCTGGCTGGCGGACTCTGTATAAATACGGCGGGTAGCGCAGCTCCGGCATGGAATTTTGAACTGAGCAATCGAAGTGCGAAGTGTAAACTTCTGATCCAAGCGATCTCAACCGCGACTACAAGTGCGATTTCAAGTTACTCTAAGTGATATTTGTGTAAAAAGTGTATACAATGAGTCTGCTACCGTACGTTTTGGGCAACGACTTCCCTCGTTTCCCTGCCCGTCTGTTTGACCAGGACTTCGGGCTGGCCCTGACCCCGGACGACCTGCTGTGCGCCGTAAGCCCGGCTCCATCTCGCGACTACTTCCGTCCGTGGCGACAACTCGCTACTCGGGACATCGGCTCCAGCATCAAGTGCGACAAAGACAAGTTCCAAGTGAATCTCGACGTCCAACATTTCGCGCCTGAAGAGATCTCGGTGAAAACGGCTGATGGCTACGTCGTGATCGAGGGCAAACACGAGGAAAAGAAGGATGAACATGGCATGATTTCGCGGCATTTCGTCAGGAAGTACGCCCTGCCGGAAGGTTGTCAGGTGGAGAATGTGGAGTCTCGTTTGTCATCTGACGGCGTGTTGACCATCACGGCGCCAAGACAAGCCCCGGCTCTGAAAGGCGAGAAGACTGTCCCGATCCAGCAGACTGGCCCCGTTCGGAAGGAAATCAAGGATCACTCTGCAGAGGGCAAGAAGAAATAATCTAATTTCTGTGTTCCTAATCTGCCTTTAGTTATTTTTTTGCACTTATGTCACAAGACTGATTATGTGTTACTGATTTTGATTTAATAAATAAGTATGTAAATACGAATATTCTGGTGTTTTTCTCAGAATTTAGGCAATGCTAAAAATATCCGTGGCCACATTAATACCACAGGGTTGGGCAAAGGCCTCCCTCTTTTTTTGATCTGGAATAAGCGCCTGCGCTGCGTGGAGCGGGCTGCACGCGCGGGCGAAATACAAGAGCAGCGCTGGGTGACCCGCGTCACGTAGCCTGCAGCCAGCTAGACGCAGCGCTGGCGATTATGAATACATACATACATACATACATAAATCACGCCTCTTTCCCGGAGGGGTAGGCAGAGACTACTTCCTTCCACTTACTACGATCCTGGCATACTTCTTTCGCCTCCTCCACATTCATCAATCTCTTCATGCATGCTCGTCGGTTTAGGGTACTCTTGACCTGACCTTTCTTTAGCACGTCCCCGATTTGATCGAGGTACGTTCGTCGAGGTCTTCCCCTTCCGACGTTCCCATCCACACTTGCCATATACACCTGTTTCGTTAATCTTCTTTCATTCATCCTCTCTACATGACCAAACCATCTAAGCATACCCTTTTCTACACCAGTCACTATATCTTCTTTTATACCACAACGTTCCCTTATCACGCTATTCCTTATCCTGTCACTCAATTTTACGTCAATCATACTTCTTAACGCTCTCATTTGTACTGCATTTATTCTACTTTCATGTTTTTTCTGCCATACCCAACTTTCACTCCCATACATAAGTGTCGGAACTAACACCCCTCTATGCACAGCCAGACGAGCCTTATCAGAGACTTTCTGGCTGTTCATAAAAGCGTGCAACGCTCCATTCACCATGTTGCCGGCATTCACCCTTCTTTCGATGTCACTTTCACACTTTCCATCTGATGTGAACACGGAGCCCAAATACACAAACTCTTTCATTTGTTCCACCCTCTCTTCTTCTATCATAATTTTACACTCTGTCATATTTTCCTCTTTCTCAAAAACCATTGCTTTCGTCTTACTTACATTCACTTTCATTCCTTTCTTTTTCAAAGCCTCATTCATAATATTTACCATCTCCTGCAACCCTTCAGCCGACGACGCAAGGATAACTTGGTCGTCAGCATAGAGAAGACATTTGACGAGTAAACCATTCATTCTCAGACCACATTCACTCTCTTTCAAATCTTCCAAACAACTATCCATGAACAGATTGAACAGCCACGGTGACGCAACACATCCCTGTCTAACACCTTTCTCGATGTTAAAAAGTTCAGTGTACGCCCCGTTTATCCTGACACAAGCACTGGAATTCTTATATAAGGATTTCAGTGCTCGTATCAAGATACTGCTCACCCCATGCATGGATAGTGCCGACCACAATTCATTCCTCACCACTCTGTCATAGGCCTTTTCCAAATCTACGAACGCGCAATAGACTTTCTGGTTTTTGGCCAGGAATTTTTCAGCTATGCAGCGCAAGGAAAAGACCTGATCCGTACATCCCATCCCCTTACGAAATCCTGCCTGAGCATCCCATACTTTCTCATCCGTTTCTTTCATCACTCTTTCAATCAACACCTTTGCATACAGTTTGCCGACGACACTGAGGAGGCTTATACCGCGGTAATTTTTGCAGTCCAGCTGTGACCCTTTTCCTTTGTATAATGGCACTATTACAGCCTTGCACCAATCACTTGGCACTCGACCGCTTCTCCAACAAAGGTTAAAAAGGAGGTACAGCTGACTAGCCACAACGCCTTCGCCAGCCTTCAGCATTTCGACCGACACCCTATCATACCCTGCAGCTTTACCAGATTTCATACTTTTTAACGCTTTCACAATCTCATCCATTTCAATCTCACTTTCGTTCTCAATTTCATCCACTTCTGCAGTAGTTATTTCTTGCGCTAGATCTTCTTTCTCAAATAAGCTTTCAAAATATTCCTTCCATCTTTTCAACACACATTCCTCACCTTTTATTATACTACCATCCTGGCTTCGAATCCTACTCAACTCGGACGACGTGGTTTTATTTCGAGCTGTCCTTATGGATTTCCAGAAAACTTTCAAGTTGGAACGAAAGTTTTCCGATTATGAATTAATAAATAAAAATCCTGAATATAAAATTTGATCCGCATTTATTACAATACACATTAAAATAATTATGAGGATAATTAAATAGGTAAAACAAGTTAATCGATGTTTATTTATAATATTGTTTTATATACTTTCATCCTATTCTAGGCGTTTGCACGTAAAGGCGTGCGGACTAGAGGACACAGTTCCAGGGCTGGCAGCCATGGGGAAAAAACTATTGCTATGAAAACATCGCGGTCAAATGTCTTATATTGTGCGCGATCTATTCGTATATATATATATATATATATATATATATATATATATATATATATAAATTCTAAGTTGATCAATTCTCATATTTCGAACTAAGTATCGACGAAGCTATGCTTATAATAACCCAAAATATGTGATATATTTTAATCTGACTGCCGACCCTCAGCGCCCAGAGTGAAACACGCGATGCTTCCAACAAAAACTATTCATTTGTAGCTCCAAACGGTTAAATAATTACAGATTACATCAATGGATTACATACATAAAAGAAATACTTTAACCGATCTTTTTTTAAATATATAATATACAGATACATACAATTTGATTGATTAAATAATAAGCTTTCTTTTATATTGTTGTGACCAAAATTAGGTCCAATTACATTACGAGTATTTATTTATTGATTTAACTGTCTGTGAAACCGATGATAATTTATAATAATTTGGTTATTGGAGCTATCAAGTACAAGCGTTATTGCACTCTCGAAGCAAATTATCAACAAGTCCTTTGTCTATACATTTGGTCAAACTAATTAAAATTAAAAATTTACAAGTCGCTATATTACACTTATGAAAACAATATAAATAATCGAAAAATGAAAAATATGCAATGTTTTAGGTACAAAAGTGTTATTATTAACCTTAAGGTTTTGATTCTTTGTTACAAAGATTTGCGACACCTGTTAATGGACATTGCATACTATTTTTATTTATTTATTGATATTCTTTATAAATGGTTGTGAAAGGTGACAAATCACACCAAAACTCATTAGTGACAAAAAATATGTAGTTTAGCTATGAAACGGTATTTCATTAAGTATTGCATTATTGTATTTATAGCTTAAAATTAAAAATAATATACACGATATTTACATACGTTTGCACTACGAATTATTACTATAATTTATCAAACAGATATAGTATATTATATAGGTACCTAGCTAGGTACCTATAGAAGCCAATGCGTGTCATGATTTTGATTACATTTTTATCGACGTAAATATTTTACTAACAGAATGTTAAAAATATTATCTGCAAATATTTAAAGGAGAAAACCAATCCATGAAACAGGACAGCTTTCCCCAAAGAACATAGGTCACAATATGAAAAAAAAAATTACCTACCATATATATTTACCTGGTCAGCTGGAAAATTGCATGGTAGGTCCAAACTCTTTTTCATATTTCGAGCTATGACCCTTGGCAAAATTTGTTCAGTTTCCAGTTCCCGGGTCGATTCATCCCTTTCAATATTTGCTGCTAATACTTTTTCACCTGTATAAAAGTTGTTTTTTTAAAAGAACACCGAGACTCAATTTTGTCAACATCTTTACGGGCAAAAAACACAAGCATGACCCTTATAAATTTGTTAATGCGCATGTAAATGGCACCTTTAAGATAATGCTGACAAAATTAACTCGAAGGAAACTAGATTGTCTAATATCAAGAATGTAAACAAACTAGACAGCTATACAGGTGTAAGAATATTAGCTGCAAATATTTGAAGGGATTAACCAGTACATGAAACTAAACCACTTTCCCCAAGAAACATAGGTCGAAATCACAAAAAAAAAAATAGACCAGCCATACAAAATGTTCCAGTCGACAACCACATCAATGTGTAAACATACATATACCACGCCTATAATCCCTAACGGGGTAGGCAGAGCGTAAACGGCTGTAAAGAAACGGACATTTAATGTGTATAGGCGGTCCAGGTTTCTTTCGTATATATAGACCTATGTACCTGGGAGAAAGTTGTTCAGTTTCATGGACTGGACCCTTTAAATATTTGCAGGTAATATTTTTACATTCTGAACAACTTCCAAAAACAGGAGATGAAAATCCTTTCAAAACCTATAATGAAGAAAATTAAAAACTATATATGCATCAAGCATACGCAGTGGCATAGTTTTACAATATACCTACGACTTTCTCAATACATGCAGGCTCCATACTTCATTCGCAACCCATTCCCGCGATTTTCGCACAAATCCTTTACAAAAGCATTGTAAAATTGTTGCCATTCCATTTCTGTTTCATCAGTTTGTATACAAATCTACAGCAAGCAGTATAGAAACGTTCAATTATATAAATTAATTTATATTTTAATAATCTAGCTAGAAACATTATGGGCCTTAGGGGTCGTGCACAATTTACGTAACGCATTTTAAGAGGGGGGAGTCTGTCTGAGCATGTAACATGTTATTTTCCATTTCACAAAATTTTATCTTACTTATGACCGAGCAGTATGTGTGGTTCGGATCCTCGTCTTGGCGGAAGGTGAAGGAAAAAAAGAACTTGACAACTTAGAACGTTATTTTAGAGTTATATCCTAGGTAAATTGTCCTATTTGACCGGTTTCCCTGGGGTCGAACTTTAAATACCTTTTTTTTTTTTTGCAGATTTGCTTTCGACGCAGAAGGCGGTTGCATTTGGAAGCCCCCAGCTTTCCCATACGTATTAAGTTAGCGCTATATTTCTAAAAGGTCGTTACGTCTATACTACGAGGCGAAGGGGGTTTAAAATTTGAATTGCGTTACGTTATTTATGGGCGACCCCTTACTACAAAAAAGTTAAACGCGTGTTTTTTTTTGTATGAATGTAGGCTATATAAGTCATGCACGCACTTTATAGGTATTTATTGTCTAGCTATCAATATTAGATACAATTTCAATCAGTTTCTTTTTTTAATTTTATGCTCGATAAAATAAATTACTAAGAAATCGATTAATTGATATCGTGTGACACTGAGTCGACAAACGACCCGATAAACCCTTTTAGTGACAACAAATGGCAATATTGAAATTTTGTAATTTTATCGAGTATAATACTGCATGGCATATCTAACACTTATTTACATTAAGCAGTCATTGATTCATAAGTTTTGATTACTTTGCTAATTATTTTTCTACTAATAAAATATTTCAATTCCCGTGAAGGTGTTTCTTTTAGTACTTTCAACCATATTGTGGATAAAGAAAGGTGTTGATAGCTTATTACAACAAGACTACATGTATTTTTCTATAAAGATGTTGCGGAAACATAAAATTACACACTGGTGTCGATTCAGATTATCCTTCGCATGTGAAATTGGGATTTGCATTTTATATATATCTTTAAACAAAAAGATAAAAATAAATCGGTATTTGTTTGTCAGACAACTAAATATAATTTGCAAATGATTTAAAATCGTGACGTAAAACGGCAGAGTAACCGTTATACAGGTTGTAAGGAAAATAACTGCTTTCCTTTTGAACCAGCCCATGAAACTTAAAAACTTTCCTCAAGGAACATAGACCAATATAAAAAAAATTGACCTCACATACAACCAGACTTGTTCGGCTGCTAAATTTTGTATGGGAGGTCTAAATTCTTTTTCATATTTCAACCTGTTTCTTGGGAAAGGTTTTCAGTTTCATGGGCTAGTTCATTTCTTGAAAGGAACGCAGTACTTTTCCTTACAACCTGTATAAGGTGCTATTAAATTTAGTGCAAATATTTTAACGGTAAGTTCTACTGGTCAGACTGAACTTTTTATACTTTCATTCAATTCTAGGCGTTTGCACGCAAAGGCGTGTGGACTAGAGGGCACAGTTTCAAATCTGACAGCCATGTAAAAAAAAACAATGGAAACGACGCGGTTTCGCTTAGGAAAAGCCAACAAACATAGGTCAATAAATGCAAAAAAACTTTAGATTTCTCATACAAATTGTTCAAAAACTGTGTCACTGTGGTAGGTCAAATGGTTATTTTCATATTTTGACCTATGTTCCTTGAGCGAAGTTGTTCAGTTTCACGAGAAGAACTTACCCTAAAATATTTGTACTGAATTGGACCTTAGTTTGGAAAAAGATATTCTATTTTCTATAGTCAATAGTCAGTTTCACATATTCACTTTGGAACGACAGTAAATTCACGCGTATGGCCTCTATTTAACAACTCGCTGAACACAAACGTTTTGTTATAAGCTAAACCTGTATATATGTACGAATAGCGCAGTGCAATCAGCTTATTTATTCTAATTTATGAAATAACAAGTGTTGTATGGAAGGTTAGAAGACAAAATGGGGACTTTTCAATATATACTGCTAGATGGCGTTGTAAGCTACTATAAACTTAAGGTGGTTTGAGAGCCCAGTGGCGCCACTAAACAGAAAAGAAAATCCCTGGCTGGACACGCTAGTCTTCTAAACCAAAGTATCCATTAGCGGCAATTACATACTACAAAGATTATTTAGAATCTGTAAAAACTAAGCGCATTAGTTTTATATTGTATTTTGCTAAAAGTGGTCACTTTAGGCATTTTTGGAATACATAACTAAATCTCACAGTGTTTACAAGGTTTTATTGATTGTAAATAATCTTTGTAGTTAGTTATAGCCGTAAATTGATACTTTGGTTTCTGGATGACTAGCGTGTCCAGCCAGTGTGATAGCGATAGATTTTCTGGCAGGATCTTTGTCATGACGCAAAATATTTGCAGCACATTTTCGTTTGATCAATTTTTACCGCATATTTTGCGAACCCAACGAAGCGTCCACAGACGGAGTTTTTGATCTGTGGCGTCCACAGACGTTCTGAAATGTCCGACTGGCTAGAACGCTCTCGAACGTCCGAAGGTTCAGAGTCACATCCGAGACTTATGTATGACACAGCTTCATATACAATATACTGCCCAGATTCAAATAGTATGTATTTAATTTATTTTATTATTATTGAGAAACAAACAGCATTGTTATGTGACAATAAACAAACTTTAACACATTTGCCAGCAAAATTTCCACTACTTAAGTAAGTATATCCAATCTGATAGTATGTTTTCAGCTTAAATCGGATTTGTTGCGAAACTTCGATAGTTATTCCAAGTAAGTCAACAGTAGTGTATAACGCCATTTTGAAAATGCCCACTGGCAACTCTGACAACGTCAATCCTTCCATACAACACCTTGTCTTCCAACTACCGGTCGCTAGCTGACAATGAAGCGATACCACAATGCTATACTGGTAATAGCCGGTGGTCAAGCATGCACGGCGGCGCGCGCAGGGGCAAAGCGCTAGTCGGTGGGCCGCGGGGGCGGAGCCCGAGGCGGCAGGGGGGACGCGGGCACGCTCCAGCTCTCGCTTGTGTGCCACCTAGAAGGAAAACGTTTCTTTTTGTAATCACTTATGGTACACCGCGTCGACGAACGATCCGATGAATCCTGGTTAATCACTGAAAGGCAGAAAGTAACCTAGGGCGTTTTTTGTAGGTATTGAAAATTTGAAACTGCTTAAAATTGCTTAGTGTGTGGGAGTGCCATTGCCTTAACAGGCTACTTCTGGGTGAGCTCGCTCCATCTTAGACTCTGTCTCCGTCCTATGACCTAGACTATAGTCATGAGCAAACCCATCATAAATAATAAAATAAAAAACTCTGACTTAAGATAAAATAGACTGATATTTACATACATACATACTCGTACATACAAATATCACGCCGATAATCCCTTGCGGGTTAAGCAGAGCGCAAACAACCGCGAAAAACGAAATTACGACACGTCTGTCAAATATTTAAAGGTCATTCGGAAAATTGTGTATCGCCATAGTGACAGGTGGCAGCCCATCGCCTAAAATTGCAATACACACCCTCGAGTCCCTTAGTCGCCTCTTACGACTCCCAAGAGAAAGAAATGGGGTGATGCTATTCTAAGCCAACATCACTGCTGATATTTACAGTTATAGGTAAGTCCTTAAATTACGTGAAGAAATCCGTGACACATATTTATCCACTCGTTACCTCACCGTGCCTTGCGTCGTTTCCTTTTGCGACTATACAGGGTGTAAATGACAGCCCTCCAAATACTCATAGGTGCATTCAGTTAAACTGAACAACTTAAAAATATTTTAGGAAACGTCAAATAATGTTGACTTTGTATAGTGCTTTTCAGTCATCTGATCTTGATTTTGTATGGGAGGTCGATTAGTCTAGGGGAAACTTGTTCAGTTACATGGCCTGCATGCACCATATCTGTATACGTAGAGCTGTCCCTTACACGCAGTATAGATAGCTTGTCTTGATTTAAATCTACAGTGACCAAAACAGAGTCTAGCTCAAAAGCTACCAGGTGCGCTAGAGGTTTCAAAAGAACTGGCATTTTTACACACCAGTGGGAATCTACCACCGCTTCTTGTTTTCTCGTGGTAACGACCTACAGCCAAGATCAGGCTGGGTTAGACACTCAAAGTGCCAATGTAAAATACAAATACAAATATCTTTATTACTCTCATTCTTCACAATATACTTAACACAACATAGAAATACACAACAGCATTGAGCAGTAAATAAAATAAAAAAATGTTGCCTATAAAACAAAAAATATATAATTTCTGAGAGCAAATGGTGAGGAACTCAGGTTGCTTGCTACTATGTAAGTCTTATGCGCGCGGAATAAGAACGGTCCCAAGTTCAAACTGTCTAACCCAGCCTGATTTTGACTGTACAATGTAATGAACAATCATGAGAGGCGCTTACCTATGGCTGGGATGACGTGATAGCCTAGCCAAATGGCCTGTATAGGCAGAGGATGTGTCTTAGCCTCCTTAAGAGGCAGAGGTGTGTGCTTGGAGTATACATATAAGGGTTTGTGTCACTTAAAAAGGAGTAACGAAAAGGGTATATATATGTATATATATATATAACAAGCCGAAAGAAGATCTAGGTACTCATAAACTTAACAACTTTCCCCATGCAAGACAGGTCGAAATATGAATGAAAAATTAGATCTCCCATAGTAAATCGACCAGCTGAAGAGATTTTCTATATTTCGACTTATGTTCCATGGGGAAAGTTGTTCAGTTTCATGAGCACCTTGACCATTCCTGCTTGTTATACCCTTTTCGTTACTCCCTGTATAATTGTAAACATTCGGCTCACCTGTGGCTGGGGTGATGCTGCGCGGGATGCCGGGCGCGGTCTGCAACGTGATGCCACTTGACGTACCCGCTGAGCCGGCGCTTCACCAGCCCCGCGAGCGAATGCAGCCAGCCTGCCACACCCCCTGAGTCAACACTCAGTGTGCCGCTACCCCGCTACTAGCCACGCCTACCATACCCGCCCGCCCCGCCGTGGCCCCGCCCTAAATATCATTGCTTATTTTCCAATGCAAATGTGGCGATGTAAATTTAAATCTGTTATATTTTACAATCGAGAAGATTCAAATATTTAACTTTTCAAGTATTCGCGATTACTGTTATATTTTACAATCGAGAAGATACACATATTTAAATTTTCAAGCACTCGCGATTACTTGTATACATTGTGGTTATTTATGTTGCGATTATCGCTAAAAATATAACGATAAGACCCGTTTAAATAAGCATAATGTTCAAATATTTATTTCACCACATTTACAACTTTGAAAATAAGAAATGAATACTCGTTAGCTCTTTGGTTGAAACAAATATCAGCGGAACTAGCGCCTTAAATGAACA
This sequence comes from Tuta absoluta, assembly GCA_027580185.1. Classification (NCBI taxonomy): domain Eukaryota; kingdom Metazoa; phylum Arthropoda; class Insecta; order Lepidoptera; family Gelechiidae; genus Tuta; species Tuta absoluta. The sequence goes on from JAQAHW010000015.1 coordinate 11,758,450, forward strand.
CGCTGTTTCTTTTTATCTGAAAAGCTATTTCCATGTAAGCTACAAATATTATGAAAATATTGCAATATTTGTACAAAGACGTTGAGAAATTTTATGATTTTATGATAATTTTCGCAATTTTGCTTATTATAACTTGCAAGGATTATTTCTTAATTAAATTGATTCATTCAATAATACTTTGTGGCTAGTTATTGTAGCTAATTTATCCATGTGAATACCGTATTCAGTCACGGTTCTTTTTACTGTTTGATGGCACCACTATTCTGCCGTTTAACCGTATCGAATAAATATAGAAACCTATACCGTCAAAATAGGATTATTTATTTTTCAACCAAAGAGCTAAGTGATGCCTTTTTTGGTGTTAAGTGACAACAGCGGAAGTACAAAGCAATGTGGTATGAGAATGGACGTTGATGAGACAGATAGGGACCCAACACCTTGCAAAAGACCCAACAAAAGCGGTTATGCATAAATAAAATAAATATCAAGTCATTTTAGAAATGGTTCCGTGCTTCGGAGGGCACGTTAAGCCGTCGGTCCCGGTTGCTGTCTATGATTACTTAGACGGCGGTCGTTACATAACCATGTCAGAGGCCTACTAGTGGTAGTAGGCGGTTGAAAAACTCTGACACCAGGGTTCATCGGGTTGTTGGACGACTCGGTGTCCCACACGAAAAGAGAGAAGTAATAAGGTAATATTTTGCGTTCTAGTTTATTTCGAAACAATTTGTAGAATATATTTCATGAGAGGACCAGCCGATGAAACAGGCCATGGTACAGTACAGACTAAATTTTTTAAATCTAATTAGAACATTCTATACAAAATGTGTTATTTGATAGAGGTATTTGTATGGGAGGACCAGTATTTTTTTTATTTCGACTAATGTCTTTTGGGGCAATTTGGTAGAGTTTCTTTATTTTTTATTTTATAAATTAGGTATGAGATTACCTTACAGTTAAAATTGATTTAATTCAGTGCAAACATTTTCAGGGTGAGTTCTAAGAGTAAAAGTAAACAACTTTTCCTAAGTACCATAGGTCGAAATATTAAAAAATTGGTCCTCTACTCCTCCCAAACAAAGTGACTTCCCATACATTGTTTTTCATTTTTGTATAAGAGGTCCAATTTTAGATTTCATATTTCGACCTAAGTTCCTTAGAGAAAGTTGTTTAGTTTCATAAGTAGAACTCACCTTAAACATATTTGCACTGAAATGTAATAGCCTTATATAATTACTCATATAGGAGACTGTAACACTATAAATTTATGTTTTAAAATTTCAGGTTCAATCAAAAATTTTGTCTGTATAGAAAAAATAAAGGAATCCATTGTTTATTTGTACGACTATTAATGTATACCATATACCAAACCCAAGATAAATAGAAATAAATAAATACATTACGTATAGCCCTTACGAGCGAGGTGTTAGGGTCGTGTTTAGTGTGGCAAGGCATGTGACAGCGGGCAGGCGATGTGGGGCGTGGGGATAGCAAAGCACAACAAATGCACTGGTAGAAACAACATTCAACCATAAGGGCTACCGCAGACTATACGGAATTTTTTAGGAGCGACGACACCGCAAGCACTTTTTATAGAAATCCGAAAATGAACTGTACGTAATTGTAATAAAGCTCTATTACTGGGTGCCGCTGAACGACCGTGGGAGAGTTATTCTAGCCAATTTTACCTCTATTTCAATTGCAATAGAGTTTCTTTTCGGATTCCTAGTGAATAGTGTTCGCGACGGCGCTCGCAAAAACGACTCTTACTGTGCGGCGGCCCTAATACTATAGACTTATAGTTGAGTTTCGATTCGAAAACGCAAAACTCTCGTGTAGCCAAATCAAATATAAAAACGGAATTCAAACAGTTCTTAAGTCAGGCCACTTCAAAACCCCATTTTGACAGATGCCGAATCAACGATAGTACGGATTTGACATCTGCTAAAAGTGGCCAGGCTAGACTGTAGTAGATGGCGCTAACGTCACCCAATAATGCAAACATGTACGCAAATGGAATATCCGTTAATTTCAAAACCAATAATTTATTTAGGAAAAGTAGAATTTGTTTCTATCAGTGCAAACAAAATGTACATTTTGAAATGTTCACCGAACTCTGTAAGACAATAAACAATTTTGAAAATAGTTCAAGAAGCGTTGAACAATTGTTAGTGAGAGGCATTTATATTTACTGCTAAAATGAGCCTTAAGGTATTGAATTATAGAAGAATACTATAGAGTAATGAACTCGTAATAAACACCAAGAATACTGACTCTTTACAGTAAAGTAACAGAGTATAAAGTGTATGAGCTTTACTTTAGTCAGCGGTTCTGCTCATAAAACTGAACATTTCCTTAAAATGGGTTTAGAAAAAGAAATTAATCTCTAAAATGGTCGAAAATTTCAGTGCAATTTCACACATTTATTTCAATGTTTTGACGAGTCTTTTTAGTGGCTACTTATGTGTGAAGAATATCGCGTAAAAAGCGCAAAGTTATTGACAACATATCACACATACACACATCACGCCTATATCCCTTGCGGGGTAGGCAGAGCGTAAACGGTCATAAAAACGGACATTTACGTCGCGTCTGACAAATATTTGAGGGTCATTCGCAAAATTGCGTATCGCCATAGTGACAGGTTGTCAACCCATCGCCTGTAATTGCAATGCACACCCTCGAGTCCCTTAGTCGCGTCTTACGACACCCACGGGAAAGATATGGGGTGATGCTACTCTAAGCCGGCATCACACGGCTATAATAAGTTATAGACAATTTTAGTCACAATTCATGTCCTAAAGTCTTTATGTATTTTACTAAAAGTGACAGCGCTATTTTAATGATTTTAGATTCAGTTTTATGACTAAGACCGCCAACACACTGCTACAGTAGTTTACCCAGTACTCGAGTCTGAATTGGTACATTGAAGCACAGAATATGCTAAGCGACAACAGCGTCGAAGCTCACGTTCCCAACGGTCTGTGGTTGTGCTAATATTTACACATGGAAGGAACAGTACAATGATAATGGAGAATGAAATGTGAAATGATTGTAAGAGTTTTATATTTAGTTTAGAAATCGAGACGTAATTTTGAATTAGTAAAAAAATGCATTCGTATTTGCGCTAGACTGAGACAAGTAGACTTATCACTCGAATCCATTTCGTCACAAATATATTTGTGAATGGATTCGTGTGGTAGAATGTGTTATGCGAGTGATCAGACCACTCGTCGCAGCGTGGTGGATGCAGAATCGATTTTCTACTGAATCAAAAGTACACCTCCCGTTTTTTTTTTACTTAAAAGTTCATTGATAGATTATACCAATGAGAAAGTTTATCAAATAGAATGTTGGTAAGCTTACAATCATTTCACGATACAACAACTCATGAGAGGCAAAGAGTGGCAAGCGCAGCTTTATCAACAACTTTTGATGTTTTTGTCGTTATTGTGACAGGCTGGCTGCCCTCTGTCATTCATTATTTACAACAAAAAATTATAACAAGGATTTTATTTGGCAAAAGTTATTTGCTTAGTATTTCAAATTTAGTTTGTAATTTATATTGTCTTTTTCTCAAAGGGATGGATTATAGTTTGTTCGTCTTATTGACATCTACACAAAATAGATAGATGTACTACAATTTATTTAACATTACAAGTGTGGTTATAATAGTCACTTTCCAATAATCCACTTCAATAGTATTACTTAGGAGATATCGCCATGTCGCAAAATAGTTACGTCTTTTAGAAAATAACTATTGTACAAAACTTATTCGCTTTATACAATATACGGGGTGTAAGGGACAGCCTTCCAAATACTGATAAGGTGCATGTAGACCATGAAACTGAACAACTTTACACGAGGAACATATGTCAGGAAATGACAAAAAATATTCGACCTTCCATACCAAAATCACGATCAGCTAACTGCATTTACTATGGGAAGTACAAATTTTATTGACGTTTCCTGAAATATATTTCTAATCGAAAGTTGTTCAGTTACATCACGAACCCTATCAGTCTTCGGAGGGCTATCACTTACACCCTGTATATAGGATGAACTTTTACTGGTAACCGATAGTGAAAACTCAAGACGGGCTCGTGACAAGGAACAACTTTCCCAAGGAATATACATTGAAATAAGAAAAAATATTTTTTCTTTTCGCCAATTTTGTATGGGAGGTCCAAATGTTTTGTTCGTTTTTCGACCTATGTTCCTTGAAGAAAGTTGTTCGTTATCACCAGCCCGTCTCGAGTTTTCGCTATCGGTCACTAGTAAAATTTCACCTTACAGACAAATGCAACCGCGCTACCAAAAACCCCTATTATTATAGTTATGAAACTGCGTCCATATGGACAACTGGTTAACCTTAACCAGCGTAAAAACTGAACTAAACAACATAATTATAGTTATGTCATTATAATTACCACCCATTTCCGATACGTACCTTGGTCGTCGTGATGGTGCTTCCCGCTTGGCGCGGGTGGCGCGGGCGCGGGGTGCGCGGGGGGGTGCAGCAGCGGGTGCGCGGGCGCGGGGTGGAGGGGGGCGTGTAGCTCGCCTGTGTGTCGGTAGCCGTTCCGCAGCTCCGCGCGGGTGAGGCTCTGGCTGCGACCTTCTTGCAACCTGCCAGTATAATAAATAAATAATAATACATGGTGTAAAAAAATAGCTGAGAATATTTCAAGGGGTAAACCAGTACGTGAAACTGAACAACTTTCCCCAAGGAACATAGGTCGAAATATGAAAAAAAAATTGGCCCTCCCATACAAATTATCCCGGCCGGGTAACACACTAAGTATGAGAGGGTCAAATTATTTTTTCATATACCGTCCTATGTTCCTTGGGGAAAGTTGTTCAGTTTTACGAACTGGTTCACCCCTTAAAATATTCTTAGCAAATTTTTTTACACCCTGTATATCTTGGACAATTCACACAGCGCCATCGAGCCCTAAACCAAGTAAAGATTGTACTATACTATGACATATAACAAGATAGCTGATAATTTTTTATAAAAAAAAAGTTGGTAAGCTTTTGTCTGCCATCTCACCTGATGTTAAATGACGATGCAGACGATGTTGGACGTTTATTGTATGGGAGCCCCCTTAAATATTTACTTTATTCAAATTTTTATTGTTATAGCGGCAACAGAAATACATCATCTGTGAAAATTTCAACTGTCTAGCTATAACGGTTCAGGAGATACAGCCTCGTAACTGTAGGACGGACGGACGGACAGCCGAGACTCAGTAATAGGGTTTCCGTTATTACCCTTTGGGTAAGGAACCCTAAAAAACACCATTCATTGGGTGGGATCCAACATGAGTACCGATTACCTTAAAATATTGAACAAATGTAAACTTGCCTTTCATGTAGTAATAACGGTGAAGGTGGATGTTGAGGGTGTAACCTCTCATGTAGCGGCGGGGGTTCCAGCTCCATACTTCCATTTGCTAAAAAATAATAATTATAAATTACTAGATTTCCGCCCAGCGGTTTTACCCGTTTCCCCGAGGTAATAGTTGTTTTCCTGCGGTAAAAAGTAGCCTATGTATTATTCCAGGTTATACTCTACCTGTGTTCCAAATTTCACCCAAATCGGTCAAGCCGTTTGAGCGTGAAGAGGTAACAAACATACATACACACACAAATTCTCAGATGTATAATATTAGTACGGATTTTACTTTATGTAACAGTGCTATATTGGCCTCAATTCGGGATATAAATTATCATATCTTGGCTTAAATAAGTGCTGTCACTTTCCGTCAAATAGGTTTAGAAAAGGAACAACTTCCCCCAATTAACAAAGGTGTAAAGATGAAAAAGAAATTGGACCTCTCATACCAATTGACCCGGTCGGCTGGAATATTTTGCATGAGAAGACCAATGTTTTTATGTACTTATTTCGAACTAGGTTCCTCGGAAAAAGTTGTGCAGATTCATGGGCTGGTTCACCCCTTGGAATATTTGCAGTATTTTTTATTACACCTTATATTATAATAAAACTAGCTTTTCACAATAAACCAATTTATATAAATTTAAGTTGTGTTTATTTTGGATTTTACAATTCTTACGTTAAACAACTTAAATCGGTTTAAGATTGTTTTATTGTGATGAAGAAAGGTTGTGCAAACTCAAGAAAATATTAAAACTAGCTCTTGCTATTATACCTTCATGTCCTAACATATTTAAATGCTGTCTACTCGTTCTTGGCGGCGGTTCCGGTGATCTTCCCACACTATGTTCTTTACTTAAACTGAAAAAAAAAAGGAAAAAACTTTATAACACGTTCACACCATGCACCTGCTCCTGCTCCTGCCGCTGTCGCGAATATTGCTCGAAATACTTCCGCGAAAGTATCAACGCGAGTGAGTGTTCACACACTACCTTTAAACTCTTCTCGCACTAATATGAGTGAGCGAGATAGCAGTACATTCCACACGCGTTCGTGCTGCCGTTTCTTTCGCCGACATTCGAGGGAGCACGGGAAGTAAAAGCGGCATGACGAGTAACAGCGAAAGTAGCAGGTTCAAAACCTGTACTGAAAATTTTGCAAGTTTAATAAAGAAAAAGAAAATTGTGTACCTAACACGGGAAGTGTTTAAAAATTTGGTATACAACAGTAATGCATGTTACCTTCTATGCCTAGGAGTGGCGTGGAGATCAACCCTGGATCTCCGCTGGTTGCTTTGGTGCTGAAACCTCTGTAGGACTATCGGACTAGTGTTGCCAGAACTCTGTGGACAAATATTACATGGAATCAGTTTATTGCGGATGTGTAACATAAATATTGCACACTCAACAGACCTCGGCGAATTTAAATGTGGTAAAAATGACCTTCAAATTATAAAACAATTTCCTCGCTTCGTTCGCTCACGTTAAAAAAAATGCTTTTTGTACACACATACATACATACACATATCACGCCTTTAATCCCTTGCGGCGTAGGCAGAGCGTAAACGGCTGCAAAAAACGGACATTTACGCCACGTCCGACGAACATATGTGGGTCATTCGGAAAATTGTGTATCGCCATTGTGACAGGTTATCAGCCCGTCGCCTTAATTGCAATACACAACTTTTGACTTATGTTTAAACATGTACAGTGAAATGTTAATCTCATTTTACTTACGTTACCTTTTCAATATTGGTGCGAGAAGAGTATAACGGCAGTGTGTGAACACTCAATCGCGTTGATACTTCCGCGGAAGTATTTCGAACAATATTCGCGACAGCAAACTGATGAGGTGTATGAAAAACGTTTCATACACACCATAGCACGCCTTACGGGGCAGGCAAACATTAACGGTCGTAAAAATACGGTCGCAATCGCCACGTCTGACAAATACTTGAAGGCCCTATCAGAAAATTATTAAACCAAATTCTCAAAACCCTCGAGTCCTTAAGTCGCTTCTTACGACACTCACGGGAAAAAAAATGGGGTGATAGTGTGACTAGTACTGACATTGGGGTCGTGTCGCCACCGGTGCTCGACGGACACCCGCCTGGCGGGCGGCGGCGGCGGGGGCGAGGCGCACTCGTGCGTGCGGCGTCGCGGGTACGGTGATATCTGGGGTGATGCTAGGTGTGACTAGTACTGACATTGGGGTCGTGTCGCCACCGGTGCTCGACGGACACCCGCCTGGCGGGCGGCGGCGGCGGGGGCGAGGCGCACTCGTGCGTGCGGCGTCGCGGGTACGGTGATATCTGGGGTGATGCTAGGTGTGACTAGTACTGACATTGGGGTCGTGTCGCCACCGGTGCTCGACGGACACCCGCCTGGCGGGCGGCGGCGGCGGGGGCGAGGCGCACTCGTGCGTGCGGCGTCGCGGGTACGGTGATATCTGGGGTGATGCTATAAGGTGTGACTAGTACTGACATTGGGGTCGTGTCGCCACCGGTGCTCGACGGACACCCGCCTGGCGGGCGGCGGCGGCGGGGGCGAGGCGCACTCGTGCGTGCGGCGTCGCGGGTACGGTGATATCTGGGGTGATGCTATAAGGTGTGACCAGTACTGACATTGGGGTCGTGTCGCCACCGGTGCTCGACGGACACCCGCCTGGCGGGCGGCGGCGGCGGGGGCGAGGCGCACTCGTGCGTGCGGCGTCGCGGGTACGGTGATATCTGGGGTGATGCTATAAGGTGTGACTAGTACTGACATTGGGGTCGTGTCGCCACCGGTGCTCGACGGACACCCGCCTGGCGGGCGGCGGCGGCGGGGGCGAGGCGCACTCGTGCGTGCGGCGTCGCGGGTACGGTGATATCTGGGGTGATGCTATAAGGTGTGACCAGTACTGACATTGGGGTCGTGTCGCCACCGGTGCTCGACGGACACCCGCCTGGCGGGCGGCGGCGGCGGGGGCGAGGCGCACTCGTGCGTGCGGCGTCGCGGGTACGGTGATATCTGGGGTGATGCTATAAGGTGTGACTAGTACTGACATTGGGGTCGTGTCGCCACCGGTGCTCGACGGACACCCGCCTGGCGGGCGGCGGCGGCGGGGGCGAGGCGCACTCGTGCGTGCGGCGTCGCGGGTACGGTGATATCTGGGGTGATGCTATAAGGTGTGACTAGTACTGACATTGGGGTCGTGTCGCCACCGGTGCTCGACGGACACCCGCCTGGCGGGCGGCGGCGGCGGGGGCGAGGCGCACTCGTGCGTGCGGCGTCGCGGGTACGGTGATATCTGGGGTGATGCTATAAGGTGTGACTAGTACTGACATTGGGGTCGTGTCGCCACCGGTGCTCGACGGACACCCGCCTGGCGGGCGGCGGCGGCGGGGGCGAGGCGCACTCGTGCGTGCGGCGTCGCGGGTACGGTGATATGGACAACTCCGTCTCCAGGCTCGTCGGCTGCGAGCTGCTGCCGCCAGGGTTCGCTGAGGCGACGGCCCACCATGCTCTGTGGGAAATAAATGGAATAAATTTTACAGCGAATCAATACACGCAAGAGGTATGTCAAGCTCACTTCGTTCGCGGTTAGATGAGTTTATTTTGTGTTAAAAGGTTGAATTATTAGGATTATATGGTAATTTTTCAGTTTTAGTTCAAATGTTGTTTAGTCAAGTTATTTGTTAATCTGAACACAACTGTTAGTATTGAATTTTCGAAAATTCATATCAAGCCATATTACGTTCTCGTATTAAATTTAACCTTGTATCGGGCCTTGCAATCGCCGGTGCGGACGTTAAAAGTATATAACTGAATTTTATATACACTCATCTCATAATGTTCGAATTATGAATTCGAAAACAGATGCATAATGACCTACTTTATGCATTCTGCCTATAAAAACTAGGGTTTACTATAAATTACAGAAGCGTAATGACTTAATGACAAAACTCTTAATACGATAAAGTTGAGAAATGAAACGAAGTTTTTTTTTCCAATACTCAAATCGCTATCTTCCGCCGCACCTGACAGTTGTTGTTGTACGGTAATTTTTCGGATGTTGTTCAGTTGTTTTAATAGGTTTTTGTTCTGTTGTTGTTCAGATGTTGAATAGTTGTGGTTCAGATGTTATTCCGATGTTGTTCAGTTGTTGTTCAGTTATTGTACAGATGTTGTTCAGATGTTGTTCAGATGTTGTTCAGTTGTTGTTCAGTTGTTGTTCAGATGTTGTTCAGTTGTTGTTCAGATGTTGTTCAGTTGTTGTTCAGTTGTTGTTTCGATGTTGTTCAGATGTTGTTCAGTTGTTTAGTTAAGTTATTGTTAAGACTCCACATCTAAACAACTGCTAAAGTATAGATTTTGAAAAATTCATATCAAGCCATATTACGTTCTCGTATTGAATTTGTCCTTGTATCGGGCCTTGCAATGGCCGGTGCGTACGTTTAGAAATGTGTTTCTGAGTTTTTTTGGAGAGTGTAGATAAAATAGTATATGCAACTGCTATAATTAGGCATTAGAATGCTCGTGTCAAACTATTATCACACTCGGCTGCGCCTCGTGTGATAAACAGACACTCGCATTCTAATGACCCCCATTATACGACAGTTGCATAAACTACTATTTTTGGAGAGTGTAGATAAAATAGTGTATGCAACTGCAAAACATAAACAGACACTCGCATTCTAATGACCCCCATTATACGACAGTTGCATAAACTACTATTAAACTGCTGGCAATAAGGCTATACATACATACATACATACATATATCACGCCTTTATCCCTTGCGGGGTAGGCAGAGCGTAAACGACCGAAGAAACGGCCACTTACGCCACGTCTGACAAACGTTTGAGGGTCATTCGGAAAATTGTGTATCGCCATAGAGACAGGTTGTCAGCCCATCGCCTAAAATTGCTATACACACCCTCGAGTCCCTTCGTCGCCTCTTACGACTCCCACGGGTAAGAAATGGAGTGATGCTATTCTAAGCCGGCATCACACGGCAAATGGCTATAAAGCTACTATTACTCGTTGCATGTGATGTGGTGTGTGCTGTATAATGTGTGTTGTGTGACGTGTGACGTTATGTGTGAAGTGTGACGTATGATGAGTGATGCCTGGCGTGTGACGTGTTGTGTTACGTTATGTGTGAAGTGTGAGTGATATTTGATGCGTGGCGTGTAATGTGTAACGTGTGATGTGTTCCGTGTAATGTTATTGGTTCCGTGTGACGTTATGAGTTAGGTGTGACGTATTATGAGTGATGTTTGATGAATGGCGTGTGATGCGTAATATGTTACGTTATGTGTGACGTGTAACGTTGTGTGATGTGATGTGTTTGTACCTGCTAGGCGTAGGCGTGATCTGTTCCGGCGTCCAATGCGCAGAGCTCGTCACGAAGTTCCTAACAGGCTGCGGCGTCAACGGCGCGTCGTATCCATTGCTGGCCGAGCCCACGTTATACACAGCCGTCGTCGTCACACAGCCGGTCTTGGACGGCGTATTGTGTCCGGACAACGGTAGCGAGGCGTACCACGCGCCGACCGATACGGAATTCCTCGCTGATTTTACGACAAACGGATGTTCTAAGAGTTTCGCGTATTTCGGACGCTGTCTGTAGTTTTTTGTTAGGCTGAAAACAAAAACATTAATAATTTTCAAAGTTAAATATTTTTTGAAGTCGAGTATAAAAAATAATAATAAGTATGTTTTATGGAATTGTGTTTGTTTGCATATTGATCTGGTACTTACCACTGTGAAACGAATGACTTGAATTCAGGTGTAAAATTACTATTTTCGGGCAACTTTGGTGGGTCATCTGATATTACCTGAAAATAATAGTACATTGTTGTCGAGGTATGGAAAATAAGACTTTGCTGGACGAGTATAGTTTGAAGTCCGAGCCGCAGGCGAGGACTTCAATTATACAAGTCAAGCAAAGTAATTTTCCCCGAGGCTTACATAGTGCTTTTCTCAAAAAAAAGGCTAGGAAATGAAAGATTGTACTTCTTATAAAAGTTAGCTAGCGACCACAATACAACGAAACAAATAAAAATTTACAATTTTCCCACCAATTGTAATTTTTTAAAATAAATTCGCCTGTAAGGCACAGTATTACGTTATATTCAGCCATACTAAATGTTTAGTTCATTCTTTTCTTTTTTAATTCTGGACAGGCAAGGGTCTTCACATCATACAGCCTCGTCTTTAGTTACCTGTTTCATACAAAATCACGTTCCGTTTCTATGAGAGTCATCGAGATAATGTTGAAATCAAATTATGTGGGTTTAGCGTATAACGAATTTATCTTAATGGACACCAGCAAAGGATTTCCATACAACTTTGCTGGCGTGATCTGAGACGTGACGTGACAAACAATGTGAAACTTCGCGGTTTCTTTTTTTGAAAGAAATGAACACATTTCCTAGCATGTTTGAGAAAAATACTTAAATTAAAACCACCCGTTTCGCACTCCTTCTTACATAACAATGCATTAGTTAACAAGTGCAGCCCACAATTTATATTCCAATTACAATAAATCAAAAGGATTATAAATAAGTCCATCCTCCTAATCTGTGATGTATTTTGCACTTTTTTTTTATATCTGTGATGTATTTTTCATTTTCTATTCCACTTGTCTCTATGTACTACCACAGATTAGTACTATTACTATGTAGCGACCTCTGGATGCTACTACAAGAAGCTTACTCAAGTGGTTCACAAGCAAGCAAGACGCAACAGAAGTTCCAACATATCCGCAAGATGGCGCAACGTGACAGATAAGCAGAGAACAACGGGCCTGAAACGCGGTATCGAAGTGTTCACCGCGCTTCCCATATATACAACTTCCAATTCTATCCAGGCGGACCGGTCGGTCCCCTGGCCACAACACCCGGCCAGGCAGGGTAGCTACCCATTTCCCGACACCACCTGCCTTCTGCCTACTGGCATCACTCTTGGCATCCGCCATAACTATTAGCAGTAATTGCTGACATGGCTACTTACCCTAGTAAGCACTTCGAAGTCATTATTGCAGTCTCTATAGGGAAACACGCCAGTAGCAAGTTCAACTAAGGAAATGCCGAGCGACCAAACATCTGCGCGGATATCGTAGTCAGGTCTTGTTGGGTCCGGTGGGTCTATTCGTTCGGGCTGCAAATAATAAAAGTTTTCATTGTTTATATGGTGGAAAATAATAATAATTTTTTATTTTATTTTTATTTTATTATTATTGAGAAACAAACAGCATTGTTATTACATGACATAATAAAGGACTCAAGGTTTAATCTGAAACACTATACATTATTCACAAAGTTAACAAGTGACAAATAAATGTTGGACCTCACAGTAAATGACTGACACTTATGTAGGAGTGGTTTAATTTTCCTTTTATATTTCCTTGAGGAAAGTTGTTCGGTTTCATGGGTTGTCAGGAATTTGGTTATTATCCTGTTTTTCTGAGGTGAAATGTGACGTAGCTTCGTAAGTAAAAGGAATTGCAATCGCATCTAGGCCATCTATAGAACCATTTACTTTTTCAAATTCGTTTATAAAAATGGCACTTACAGCCATATACGCCGCGCATCCCGCACTCCTAGTTTTCGCCTTAGAATCGACCAGTCTGCCGCTGATGCCGAAATCACATAGCTTCACGTTCCCGCGTTCATCCAGAAGGATGTTGCTGGGTTTGACGTCTCGATGGATCACGCCGTGAGTGTCTTTCAGGTACGATAGCGCGTTCACCGTCTGCGGACAACGTAGAGGAGTTATGTATAGACAGAGTATGAATTCTGATACCATGTGGTGTAAATTACAATACCTATTATCACACTATTGCTTACATATATTACAATACCTATTATCACACTATTGTTTACATGCTTTTTCTACGATTGAGAGATCTTCTCCGTCGTGACACGGAGTCGACGAAGGACCCGATAAACCCTAGTGTGTGAATATAACTCCTTGTACTGTGTTTGTCCACCCGTTTTCCAAGCGTGGTGAGTATGTCCAGTAGTAGAGTATAGTGGCTGTTGATGACCGCATCCCAGCCGTAAAACAAGCATCCGTAAATACAGAGCGATTGATGTCTTACGAGGTAGCTAGGTAGGTCCGTTAAGAAACAACCCAAACATCACGCTATGAACCGAAATGAAATTCCTTTGTATGGGACCCAAAAGCCGCGCTTTAAATATCTACTTTTCCCCTCAGCCTGTTACGACTCCAGCGACATCAACCAGGACTGTCATGTGCTGATAATGTTATTTCAGAAGGAGTTATCAATATTAATATTTTGAAGTTACGTTTTTAGGTATTTACGTAATAATATTTTTTGAAATCTTTCAGAAATAATTTTAGATTTATTAAGCTGAAAAATATGTGTAATTTTTTTCCAGTTACTTTTACATACACAAACACTTAGGGTAATCGAAATGACTAAAGAAATCGGTTCATCATAAAAATGTGGCCCTTGCGACGAGCATTTACGCCGCCAGGCGCGCGCGCATCCTAGCTGAATTGCTCGCTAAGCGCCAACAAGACGGTAGGTAAATATAATGACCTTGAGCGCGTCTGGGGCGGGAGTGCCATTTCTAGGTGTGCGTGCTCTGTGCCCCAGTCAGAAAAGACGTATTTGCAAATATGGAGCGAATGATTCCTTACCGCCACAGTGACTTTCCCGAGGATTTCCTCAGGTATAGGCGCGCCCAATCGCTTCAGCAGCTTGTCAAAGCAGGACGCCATCAGCTCCATACAGATCCATACATCCGCATCCGTTACGAAGCAGCCCAAACAGCGGACTATGAACGGACAGTCGTGCGAGCGGACAACAACGTCCAAGTCCATTAGAATGCGTTTTGTTTCTTCCGAGTTGCCGGAGCGACGCATTTGCTGAAACGATGAAATCGTACATACAGTGCTAATTATAAAAAAACACACACACATATATATCACACTTTTATTCCTTGTGTAGGCAGAGTTAAAATACGGTCGCTATCACCACGTCTGACAAATATTTGAAGGTCGTTTCTAAAATCTTGTATCGTTGTAGTATATAACAAATACGTTAGTACAAACTAGATTGAGAAATAAGTTCTATGCTATCAGTCAGTACTAGTGATGCTCAATAAATTGGACTCGTTAAGCATATTTTCGCGACTATTCCGGGTGTGAGGGATGTTGCTTCAAGATCTTAGTAGGCATGATCAAATCATGAAAGTGAACAACTTATACTATGGAGCCTATGTTGGGAAACAAGTTTTCGAATTTCCATAGAAAGTCTGTCAGATGATCGGGGTGTGTATGGGGGCCAAAAATTTTTTCGTAGCCTCAGAAAAAGTTGTTCAGTTTCATGGTCAGATCATGCCTCAAAAATTTTCGGTACACCGTCCCTACACGCTATTTAATAGGTTCCCAAAATTACATATTAGAAGCAAATATTTGAATTGATCGGGAATCGAACCGCAAACTTTAGCGTGAAGTAAAAATACGAAATACAAATATGTGCGGGTCGATGACCGACGTGCGTCATTGAAATAATCGTGTGAGGTTGATAACTGATAGTATAGACGCCAGGCAAGATGCGGAATGCGATTATTTATCTTCAAGCGCAATCTACACAAAATATCCGCGAAAATATAACCTAAATATTAGCTCCTATTTCATGCTGATCTAGGATATCAAGTCCTGTCCAGACTAGAAACAAATTCACAAAGCGATAAATATCAACTTCGGGAGTGTCCCACCGGGAATCGAACCCGGAACCTTCGCACCAAAGGTAGTTGCACTACCACTGCACTGCTGTTCAATAGTAGACCTGAATATTTCACCGAGTTTGTGCTCAGTGAAATATTCGCGTTAATTTGAAATATACCAATTAGTACCAGGCCGTTTTTGGCATTTTCATCAATATCTTTATATTATTTATTACAGCAAATATTTTATATCATTTGCAGGTTTCAATTTTGATTTCAGATAACACCAAAATTGTAGCAAACTGAAGTGGCAATGGGCTGGGCACACTTGTCGTAGAACCGACGGACGGTGGAGTAAGCGGGTTCTCGAGTGGACGCCACGCCTCAGCAAGTGTAGCGTTGGACGACCTCCAGCCAAATGGTCAGATGATTTATAAAGGCGGCTGTTAACGACTGGATGGCGATAACGAGAAATCGTGCCTTATGGCGCACCCTGGGGGAGGTCTACATCCAGCAGTGGACTATACTAATAGGCTGACGTATGTAACACCAAAAACGCGCAAAGGAAATTCTGGTGTATTGTTTCCATTAAGAGATGTTTATATTTTTTATGTTTTAGATGCCGGCTTAGAATAGCATCACCCCATTTCTTTCTCTTGGGAGTCGTAAGAGGCGACTTAGGGACTCGAGGGTGTGTATTGCAATTTTAGGCGATGGGCTGACAACCTGTTACTATGGCGATACACAATTTTCCGAATGACCCTCAAATATTAGTCAGACTTGGCGTAAATGTCCGTTTTGCGCCCGCAAGGGATATAGGCGTGACATATGAATGTATGTGTGTATGTACACTTAGTCGCAATAAAGGATTTTTGACTTTGACTTTGACTTTGAACACCAAAAATGCGCAAAGGAAATTCTAGTGTATTGTTTGCATCTAGAGATGTTTATACTTTCAGCTATTTTCGCGGAAAAACTCGTTTAAGATTCTTGCCTGAAAACCTTTTTTTATTACCAACCTTGACAGCAATGATGGCTCCAGAGGGCCGATGCAGCATCTTGACAACCTGCCCGCAAGTGCCGCTGCCCAGCTCCCCCATGTGTTGCAGCTCATCTATGTGGGAGCGGTATTCCACACCGCCTACGTTCAGCTTTCCGCTCACCTGAGCAAAAAGTGTGGCATGCTTCAAAGTTTGTGCAGAATGTTGTGGTTTAATGGATTATTAAATATGGGGTGAAATTTTTCTAGTGAACGATAGCGAAAAGTCAAGACGGGCTGGTGGTATGAAACAACTTTCCTCAAGTAACATAGGTCGCAATATAAAAAAATATATGGAACTCACATACAAAATTGAGTATGTAACAATTTGTGTATGGGGGCACCCACTTTGACCCTTTCTGTTTATCTTTTGGTTGGCCGGTAGAGAATGCCGCGTGGCATTAGGCCCGCCCTTTGTACTTTCTGTGCAATAAAGTTTAATAAATAAATAAAATTGACGATCAGCTGATTTGAGTTACTATGCTTGAAATATTTTTATTTTATTTCAACCTATGTTTCTTGGGGAAAGTTTTTCCTTATCATCAGCCCGTACTCTGTTTGCAGTATCGGTCACTAGTTAAATTTCTGGTATATAAATTGTCTTTGCTACAAATATCTGTTTCACACGAATATCTATTAAATATGATTTTATCGTAATAAATAATAAAGTAAACTAAACATTTTATATTTAAAATATTTATGATATTTCAAAACCATTCAAACTAGTAGTATGCTATCTCATTACCATTATTAGATTTATACAAATAAATATTTCATTTAATTGAAAAAATTACTGAAGATGAAGCATTTTTTTTTATCCAATCATACTATTATCACAGAATATAAATATCCTCTATTATTACACGAATAAACAAGTTTTAATGAATAAATGAATATCTTGGTCATTTCACACAGCACCACCAAGCCCCAAACTAAGCAAAGCTTGTTATGGAAACTAGATAGCTTATATAATACCTAAACACCTTTGTTTTTTTTTATAAATTGGTACATACAATACATAGAAAATACCCTGCTTCAACACAAATATTTGAAAGATAACTTAGAAATACTTGTGCTGTATGGGGATCAGCCCACGGCCCTTGGAGTAGCAGGCAGGGGTACTATCCACTACACCATCTGGCTACAAAACC
The DNA here is from genome assembly GCA_027580185.1 of Tuta absoluta. Taxonomy (NCBI): domain Eukaryota; kingdom Metazoa; phylum Arthropoda; class Insecta; order Lepidoptera; family Gelechiidae; genus Tuta; species Tuta absoluta. The sequence continues at coordinate 11,775,722 of JAQAHW010000015.1, forward strand.
ATTCGCACAGCATTAAAAATTAAAGTAGTCACCAGTGGAGCATGTATTAGTGGACTGGCCCGATGGCGTAGCGGATAGTACCCCTGCCTGCTACGCCGAGGGTCGTGGGTTCAATCCCCACAAGACACAAAATTGTAAAGTCAATTTTCAATTATTTGTGTTAAGTCTGGGTGTTTTCTATGTATAATATGTATTTATTAACAAAAAAAATAATTATGTATTGATATCAGCTATCTAGTTCCCATAGTACAAGCTTTGCTTAGTTTGGGGCTAGATGGCGCTGTGTGAAATGTACAGGATATTTATTTTTTATTATTATTTATTTCATAAGTTTACCTTATACACTTCTCTCATCCGGGTTTCAGTCTCGGTGGCTTGCGGCGACCGCGGCGGATACGCCGGTATCTCTCTAGCCGAGAATAAGGCTGTGGACAAACAAACAACCTCACTCAACAATAGGGTACATTTGATGCTGTGACCACCATACAAGATAGTGGTCGAACTCTGTAAAGATAACCAAACATAGGAATTGTAAGATCCAAAAACACAATACAAACATATCACCCCATTTCAGTGCATGTGTCTGTGTCCACCGTGTGTATCGTAAAAGGCGACTAAGGGATGAATCCAGGGAAGCAGCATTCCCTGTGAATACAACATCATGCACTCTCCAATCCGCCTGCCAAGTTTGGTGAGTATGGCAAATAAATACAGTAGTGGAATGTTGAAGTTGAAGTTCATTATAAATTGTTTAATTGTGGTTAGTAATAGTTGTGCAAAATCTAGAAAATATTATAATTTTATGATATTTTTAACATGTGCAGAATAGCAGATGAGCCATAAGCAAAATTCAAGATGGCACAACAGCTGTGCTGTGCAATTAGTTGGTGCCAAAGAAGTTAGGATATTAGGAGAGTGTATTGAGAATCATACTATAGTTTGGTGTAGGTAGTTAATTAGCGAAAATTTATAAGGTTGAATTAAAACAATCCAACTGCACCGTTTCCAACTGCCTTCTTTTTAGCATATCCATTGCATGAATAAAATTTAAAAATTGGCCAAGTGCACGTCAGGCACAAAGGGTTTTATAAAACAAAAAAATGTTGTATGGGTCCCCTTAACGGGCCTACTTCCATGAAGTGAGGTGAAAACGAGCTACGAGAATGCATTTTATACATAATTTAAGGCGCATCACTGTCAACAAAATTTTGTTTTTTAATCTTCAAGATATGAGGAATAAGCCAGGGCAGCGCAAAATCTCATTTTATATTTAATTACGGAGAAATTAAAATTTGAAGTTACCTCTATTTTTCAGTGATGAAGCGTGGCGTAAGAGATTTCCTCCGCCAGTGCTAATCGAACTGTATTGATCTTAGTATGATTATTAATGGCAATTTCACGTTGAACCCGCCCGGGCGGCTATTTTTTGACAAAACAACTTAGTTATTAAGAAATTTAGCAAAACACTTACTGTTTCCGGCTGCTTTCCTTGGAAATAAAAGGTTTTTGTTTTGATGTGTTTCCTCTGCTGTCAAAACTGACGTGGAATTGATCATAGATAAACGGAATATGATGCAGACGCGACACACTGTACATTTGTTCGATATTTTGACAATGAAAAGTTATTGTAGCTAGAATTTTGCCGTAAAATATATCAACTATCTACAACAACGGCATTCTATCCGCTATGGATAATTTTGCCAATGTCAATACTACGTTGATTGATACATCGAACGAAACGCAAAATATGAACCGATTAGACGTAGGTATTAAAAATATTTTTACGATTAAATAATAGGATGACGTGGTTGTTAGTGCAGATTAGCATGAAGTAGTAAGGTTCGATTTATATGCAACACTAGACGGCGGCACGAAGGCACAAAAGCAGTTTTTTAACCGCGGCGGAAATTTTTAATTGTATATATGGAGCGCTGCGCATACGGTCACCACCAACCACAGTTTTAGGACAAATTATAAGAAAGAAAGTATAATAATTATGTATGTTTACTTACGTACATAATGATACATACACATATCACGCCCATATCTCTTGCAACTAGCGTACCTAGTATACAAAAGTCGTTAGATTTTTGTCAGATTTCAGTTTAAGAGTGGGATCAATTGAGTCGGAAGGTTTTTAGTGTTATGGGGTAGAAAGGTTCTAGAGTGGGTTAGCTCTGGGTTAAGATGTTCTGCCAGAGTAGCACTGGGTTGAAAGGTTCTAGACTTATACCTATTTGGAAAGTCCTAGAGTGTCACCGAACAAAATGCCAATACTAATGTTAAAAGTAATTTGCAGGTACTTATCATTTCGGGAAGGAAGAAATATCAAAAAAGTTTCTTATTCTCGAATTTCGCAAGAAAAATGTACAATACCAGGATGGACAAAAACAAAACAAAAATTATGTTCGCGCGAAGTGCGTAACATGATACTGGCCACTTGCATTTTAAAAACTGAACTAATCAGTTGGCTTTATGTAGTTTAAAGATTTTGCTTCTTCTGAAATAACGTAAAACTAAAAAGTTGCAAATATGATTTGAGATGTTATGAAGATAAGTGTTTTGTGAACTGATTATGTCCTTATTCTTAGATGAATTCTTTTCATTTACTGAAAGTGAAAAAATAACAAACAAACAGACAGTACAGTTACGTTCAGTTTATAGAGTTCATAATTATTAAGGATGGTTGAGCTTATTTCAAAATATGGTCCTCATAGTATAATGTAGGTTCATATTCCTTCCAAGTTATAATATCAACTTTGTGAGTAGTCCACCGAGAATCGAACCCGGAACCTTTGCGCCGCAGGCAGTCGCACTACCATTGGTCGTCAAGTATTGTATCAGTACCAGTTAGACTAACATTTTATGAAATGGTGACACCTCTATAATATACTCTTTGACATGACTTCCGAATTTCATTTGAATTTCGTTCCTTCCGCAGAAGTAGGACTCTTAAGGTGGTTCGAGAGCTGACATTTCCATACAAAACGTTTGACCAATATACACTGTGTGTGTTATAGTTTTATGCTATCAAAGTATGTCGAAAAAATCTTTACAAAATCTAGTTCTCGCGAAACAAATCTGATTTGCGATTCATCTATAGATAACAAAGTTATTATGATCTAAAAACTTGATGAAATTATGTCCCTGTTAAGTTTGTGTGCGTTAGTTTTACACAACATGCATACGTAAGTCCACGTAAAGCTATTCGTGAACAGCGTGTTCTGAAACGAAATACTCCTTTATTTGTGTTTTGTGAAAAATATTTTAAATTGTTTAAGTACAATATCTTATGTTTATTTTCATTTATTACGCCGCAATTATGGGTAAGAAACATTTTAAAAATTATACAGACATTTATTTACACAAAGCAAATACAAAGATACTTCATGGTTTTTTTAGTTTTGAAAAATGCGCTAATGATTTTTGAACACACATTTGTCAGTCATCTTGACATTTCAATTTTTGATGGAGGCGGGCCGATTCATTCAAAGAGTTTAGAATAGTTTTTCGTTTTTTCTGTGCTTTGATTTTATGAATATGCTTTAGTAAAATTAAATAAAATGAAGCGCGCCTATCTAAACACACTTACTCAGGAAAAAAAGTTAACCCGAAGAGATCAAAAGCAGGTTTGAAGCGATATCATGGGCCACAAGTGGCGTCGTACGTATGGTGTTTGATACTTTGTTGTTTTTACGTCTCAGGCAAATAATAGAGGTATTTTCTGCAGTAAATATAAGTGAGATGTTTTCTTTGTAGCCGCATAGAGGCATGGGGTGATAACGGTGCAGTTGCCCATGAACCTCAACCACAAACAGTAAAAACCTACAAATCTGTTCATGGTTGTAGCACGTAAGTAAGCTGTTTCCGTCTATATAAGATGTTACTAGTGGTTTTCATGTTTCTCTATTGTTTAATCTTAAATTATTGATCCTAAAATTGATTGTCCGAAACTTTATGATCCCAACTAGAAATTTTTACAGTCCTATCTATCGAATGTCCTAATTTTTAGAATCCCAACTATCGAAAGTCCTAAACTTTTAGATACAGTTCCAACTACCGACTGTCCTAATCTTTTAGAGTCCTTTTACATATTATCAGACAAATAATATTCTCTGCAGTAAATTGAGATATTTTCTTTGTAGCCAAAAAGATGCATGGCCTGATGATGGTGCAATTGCTCACGAACCTCAACCACAAACAGTACCAATCTACAAAGTTGTTAGGTATATATGTGTTGTGGATAGGCTAGCTAGAACCACACACTAAAACTGTACTACCACCTCAGGTACATAATGACCATTTCTTTGCAGATTCAAGGTCAACTGAGAGCTTCTTCAAAGGAACATTGCTACTTCATTGGCTTCATTGATTTAGCAACTGACATCCTGGTCTTAGAAATAAAAAGGGACGAGACTTTTATAAAACAAATGCTGGAAAAACTTGTGGATTTTTACAAAACATGTGTTTTGCCGGAAACAGTGTTACGACGTGTTCAAGAAAATTACATGTGCAGGGACCCTCCTACGTTTGCGCGTAATAAAAGGATAGAAAAGTAGAAGCCAGCGTAGGAGCAAAGACAAAAGCCTCATTGATATCATATCCATAATTTGTTTTCAACAAGAGCTGAAGACGGGTCTTGACGAGGCATGTACAAGTTCGGTCTGAAGATAGTGTCAGCAACACAGAAGTCATGACTACAGGCTTGCAAACACACAGCTCTACTGGACGTGAAGAATATTTTTCCAATCCATATTCTTGCTCTATTATACATGTGTAAATTTACAAACGTGCACCTGTGTAGGTACTATTGTATTAGGTACTATGTATTGTATATACCAAAATTAAAAGAAATAAAAACCTTTGTCTCTAAAAATAATTTTGATATGTATTTATTTATTTTTTCAATAAGTAGGTATCCCCTATAAATCCTACAAAGAGTGATACCTACCTAAATTTTATAAATCTAAATGTAAAGCGACTGAACCCTGGTTGTTCCGGCTCGGATATCGTAGTTTCAATTTCCCAGATCTATTGAAGTTTTAGGTAAGTATCACTAATTGTTTCAAGTAAGGACAAAATATAAAATGAAAAGAAATTAAAATTCTTTATTTTTCTCCCAGATCTTAAAATATTCATCATAAAAATCGTAATTCAGGCATTTCCTTATTTAGTTCTTCACAAATATTCCTATTTAGTTTTTCCGCCTATCGGCAAACTGACGGATGATACGCAAATTTTTGATGAATGAATTACGCACACACTCACATTTCGCGTGTATTTGTGTGCGAGAGAACAGTATTTTTCACATTTGACCAATACCCGGGCGAATAAAACAATATTTAACGGTATGATATAACTAAATCAGTAAAAGTTAAATGCAAGGGCTCGCGGACATATCAATTTTGTTTCAAACTTATCTAAATTACGAAATAATTGGTAAAAATCCAAATTTTGCTCACTAACGCCATCTAGTTTGAAAAATTCAGTTTTGTTTCTCCTCGAACCACCTTAAATATTAATATTATTTGCAGCAACATTAAAACATGTTCTGTGAAAATTTCAACTGTTTAACTATCATGTTTCATGAGAAACAGCCAGACAGACAGACAACTGAGTCTTAGTAATAGGGTCCCGTATTGACCCTTTGGTCCCTAAAAAAAACATAAAACGCTCGCTTATCAAGAACATCAAGTCAGCGAAAATTTAACTTCAACCTGAGCTGAATGTACCCTATAACATTAATCATAAACATGCACAAGAACCTAGCCAGTTGTACCAAATAATTAAGCCATTTCGTATTCCATAATTTATTTTGACTGTTAAGGTATTTTATTTGCCGCCTATTGCTGGCTTAGAATATGACATCCCAATAAAATGCTGAGGGATAAATCATCCAGTGAATGTGCAGCAGCGTTCCTTGTAAAAGCATATCTTGCATTGCATTCACCTGTGCTGTGCTATACATGTATGTGTATTACTGTGCAATAAATTTAGGCAACTTCTAGCTAGAAAAAATAATCAAGCGACACCATATAAAATAAGAATTGTTGTAGTTATAAAAATTATCAATCAAATAGTTTATTTGACAGATAGATAAATCGTTTATTGCCACAAACACATTACATCAAGGTTCTTATTACTTATTTACATGTATCATAACAACATGTGAATTGTGGCAAAAGGGACATTTTCAGCTTAACGCAGTTTCAGGATGTGATGCCCTGAAACAGTACATATTTGTAACTGTAGGTTAGACAAAGTATTCCTATACTACAACTTACAACAGTAAGATAAAACAAGGCAGTACAATACCATCAACATAGAGGTTTTTGCAGTTTCTATTTAGCTCTTGATATGATTTTATGTAGGTTTATTTTGAAAAGAGGTCCATCTCTGTGCTTGTTTATAGCTTTTCACGAAGACCACGACATAAACCAGAGCATAGTAGAACAATAACAAATTTGGTCCATGGAAATCGAGAACAACAGATGATACTGCAGTTAGATATTATGCTAAAGGGCACCTTCGATAGACAGCTAATCTACGTAGATAGTGTTACATAGGTCGCACTGGAGTGATGTAAGTGGTACTCACGCCTCGGTCTCCTGCCGCTGCCGGGCCTGGAAACTGGAAGACCACCTTGGTTGTGGAGGTTTCTATCCCTTTGACTTTGAATACGCATTTCATTTTCGAAACGCTCTTGCAACCCCTTTAACCGACCCTCTATAGAACTATTTGACATTGTAGCTATAAAATACACGCACGAAACACATTTAAGTACTAGTTATTTAACTGTAAGCAGCTAAATTATTTACACAAAAATAAATTCGAGGAGCAGTTAGTCCAAGGATTTTTTTGCTCGCCAACCATTTTCATTCGTTCATTTTAAATCTTCGCGACCTAAATTATTCATTCATTCATTGCAGTTGTTCGCCCAATTACGAATGCATGCTCTTTCTCTTTCTAACTTGTTTTTGTCCTATGTATCTTACTCAACTGATCATACCTTTATACTATAGTCGCTTGAGTAAAGTATTGCCATTTTTTAAAACGAAGATTATTAACATTTCTGAACGAAAGACATTTACAAACTCATTCACTCTTAATTCATTCACTTAATTTCATTTCATTCAAGTTGCGGAGTGGAGGTGAAAAGTAAAAAGATCGAAAATAATATTATTTTGATTTCTTCCTTTGCTAATGCCTTACTGCTTCTGTATAGTAAGAACATTTTGATGTGCAAACAAAGCAGGGCTGCAGAAAGCTACCAGAAGAACGACCACGAACCCAGTGTTTTTTATGTGTCAAAACTTATGTTCCCGTGTTGTAATGACGTGAAAACATAATTCTGTAAACATTTGTGGACAATAATGTGCAACTGAAGTTATAATCATGATGCAGTCCACATCGGAGGGCTGTATGAACATCGCGGAGCTCGCCAACCAGCTTCGGCGAGAGAAAATATTTATCAACTCTGAACGACAGCTGCTCCAGAACCTCAATGAGGAGGTGGATAAACGGGCTCTGGAGCTGCTCCAGGCGGCCTGGATCTGCTCTATGCAGCGCCAGAACCTCACCAACTTGATCACAACGCGTTGTGAGGCGGAATCCATAGCAGCCTGCCAGAGAGCTAGCTTGTTAGAGAACACGACCTTCATAGATGTCTACAAGGTTCTGAAGTACAAGGTATGCTCGTATTTGCATTATTTACCTAAAAGTAACAACAAATAGTTGTATAACTTCCTAAGTTTTTGATTAGAAACTGTATTGAATAACATAAACATTCAGTGAAAGTTGATATCCAATTAACCCCAGTTTTAATGACTTGTGAGTAGTAACATATTACATTGATCTACAACAACCCTAGATTACGCGCGTACGCTCAAAAGGTGGGCCGGTAAAGTAGTGCACAATTTGCAAGCGAGCACTTCTTTCCCACAGTGCGTGGCTGGCCGCTAAACTGTTAACATGACCAAGTACGGGCTAACAAATAAGGCTGAATTCAATAGATTATGGTGAGGTTCGTTGTGATATTTTGAATCAGGCGGACGCAATGAATCTATAAATCGCTATGTATGACTGTATAGTTCAGTAGGTGACAAAATTTTAGCGTAATTTTGTATGAGGCGCTAAATCTAGGGTTGTTGTAGATCAATGACATATTATTACAAGATACACCTACAAGTTCTGAATTTCAACTTTATAAAAAACAGTGTTGTAAATCAACAAACATGTTTCATGGTTGACATTATCCACCCACTTTAGATAATTTATTATTTCTGGGAATCTTTGTTCTCTAATGACGGGTTATTTGGTTAATTTCACTGGTGTTGCTTGCCAATATACTTGATTATCATGTGTTAGTCCTTGAAAATACAGAAATTTAATATAATCATTACCTGTTTTCATACATTATATATTACAAATATACATAGTATAAACACCCAAGTATAAACACACAAGCCTTTATTTTAGGCTGTAAAATATAGTGGCAATTGCCACATCTGTAATTGTTTTGTCTTGTGTTGCCAGCTTAGAATAGCATCACCCCATTTCTTTCACGCAGGTGTAGAAATATAGAGTTTCATAGCGACAGGCTGACTATCTGTCACTATAGTGATACACAATTTTTCTGAAACCGCCCCTAAAAAAATTCGCCCGAGTTCTAAGTAGTGATATATTATGATGATATGGTCATGTTATTATGTGTCTGAGTGTAGATAAGAGTTCAATTTTTTAGAAAATGGAGCATCTACTTTTGAATACACATTACACACCTAAAAAAACAAAATAACCACTATAAAAAAAGATAACAGAAAAGATGAGGAGTGTTTGTTTATAGTGGTATAGAAAAGATGAGGAGTGTTTGTTTATAGTGGTATGGGCATGTTATGAGGAGGGATGAAAATCATGTGACAAAAAAGTATTGAATATGAATGTGGATAGATGCAGAAGGAGAGGAAGGCTTAAAAGAGTTTGGATTGATTGTATAAAAGATGATATGAAACAAAAGGATGTAAATGAAGATTTGACAGCTGATAGAGATGAATGGAAGAAAAAAACATGTTGCACTGACCCCAAATAAATTGGGATAAGGGCAGGCAGATGACATTGAATTTTTTTTAAAAGATTGCATACAATGTCTGAAATTGTTCCAGTAGTTACAGAGAGTATTTATTACATACAAACAAAAAATCTTGCCCCGAATCAAACTACAGGCACCAATTTTACAGGTGAAATCTAATGTTCAATACATAGTCGGTTAGCTATTATGATACCAGGAATAAAAACCGGCTAAGCAGTGTACTAAGAATTTCACTTGTAGCCTGTAGTTTCATTAAAAATGCTATGGTTGTTTAAACAACCACACAAACACCAAATGAGGTGAGCCCTCACTCCCCACAGTCAGGTGTAGATTACAAAGCCCCGAGACTAAAATTGTAGAGTCCAGGGAAAATAACAAACAAATAAACAATTCTTTCTTAAGGTCCTAATAAATTCAATGCAAATATTTTTAGAGTTCTACTCATGACACTGAACAACTTTACTCAATAAACATAGTTCAAAATATGAAAAAAAAGTTGGCCTCCCAAACAAAAATGTTTAAGAAATGTGTCACTTTGTATGGGAGGCCTTTTATCTGCGTATTTCGACCTTTGTTTATTAGAAAAAGTTGTATGAGTAGAACTTACCCTAAAAAAAAAGTTGACTGACCCGATGGCGTAGCGGATAGTACCCTTGCCTGCTACGCCGAGGGTCGTGGGTTCGATCCCCACATGACACAAATATTTGTCAAGCTACTTTCAGATATTTGTGTTTAGTCTGGGTGTTTTCTATGTATAATATGTATTTATTTACAAAAAAAAGTACATAAGTATTAATATCAGCTATTTAGTTCCCATAGTACAAGTTTTGCTTAGTTTTGGGCTAGATGGCGCTGCGTTAATTGTCCAGAATATTTATTTATTTATTAAATATTTGCACTGAGTTCAATACGATCTTATATAATGTGTGATGTGATCTGATTCACAAATGTATGTAGATAATTTGAATGCATAATTTATATTATTTAATATTGTTTTCAATGCCCTCTTTGTATAATGATGAATGCTTTTTCAATTTGGCATTCTGTTTACATAACAACTCTCTTGTTTGACTAATGCTCCAAATTGGTTCCAAAAAACATTTAAAATTGTGGATGTTAATGTAATTTTTTTATTTGGAAACTCATCAGCATATATATTCAGTACTTAGAAAAAAATTACATAAGCAAAAACAGAGTTTAACTAATGAAATGAACATAATGTGGCTATAAAAACCCCAATGCCATGTGATGCCAGGTTAGATTGCAGCGTGATGTCAGCTTAAAATAGCATCACCCCATCTTCATCTTTTCGTTGATTTCTACACCACCCAAAGTTTGTCTGGTAGATATGACTTCCAGCGATAAGGCCGCCTTTGTCCATTTTTGGTTAGATTCTTTCCTGTTATGTGTTTGAGTTTTGAATGTGCAATAACGTTTTTTTACTTACTTACCCCATTTCTTACTCATGAGTGTGGTAAGAGGCGAATAAGGGACTCTAGGGTTACATGTGTATTGCAATTTTAGGCGATGAGCTGACAACCTGTCACTATGACGATACACAATTTTCTGAATGACCCTCAAATGTTTGTCAAACATGGCATAAATGTTAACACTCTGCTTTCCTAACAAAAGTTAAAATGTACACTTGTACATTTAATTTTTAAATTTTACATTACAAATAAGAGGTCGACATATTGTTTTATAATCTTTCTAAACTGGTAATGGCGAAAGCCGCAGGTTCATGTCCTGCCCGCGCTTGAAAATTTTGCAAGTTTATAAGAATCGTTTTAAACCTAAGCCTTTTATTACGAGAACACCTTTAGGCCAAAGGTGGATGAAACTTTCTACTATTAAGTAGGCACAAATATGCATTGAATAGAAGTACTCACATACAATCATAGGGCTACCTACACACTATAATAAATATAGTTTTCTACTTTTGATACCTACTACACAATATTATGTAACAAAATTAAACAACACTATTAAGATATAACATTACGCTCTCCATAACCAATTATAAATTTCTTTTACTATTAAATTTTACTATTTTGTCCCTATGTAACATAGGCTACTTTTTACTGAGAGAAAAGCCCCAATTTCCATAAGTACAATAGTTTAATTGTACATCAATAGCAGGGTCCAGACAAAGCAAGCAGCCTTGCCCGCGGCATGCCAGGGCTCTCTAGACGCGCCTAATTACTTGTATTCTTCACTGCAGCCCCATTTTTGTAGGTACAAAAAAAAACCATAGGTACCTATAAATAAATAAAGTCCATTGATAAAATCATTAAATCCGTACTAATATTATAAATCTGAGAGTTTGTGTGTGTATGTATTTTTATTACCTCTTCACGCTCAAACGGCTTGACCGATTAGGATGAAATTTGGAACACAGGTAGAGTATAATCTGGAATAACACATAGGCCACTTTTTACCGCAGTAAAAACGGGTGAAGAAACCGCTGGGCGGAAATCTAGTGTGAATATAAGATGACAGACAACCCTACTCTCCAACATGTAACTTGTAGTTGCACATCAACAATGGCATAGTGTCACCTTGGACATTATGAGGCTGTTAATGTGCTTCATACCTGTCTCTTATTGTTACCAAGCGGCAATAACCTACCAGATTACTCTTGGTAGATTGCTTAAATGCTTATAAGCTCATTTGACTCTGATATAACTATTGGTAAAAATACTAATTAAATTATATCATTCATCATCATCATCATTGGCCTCACACGTCTGTGACAGACGATTTAATCAGTGTCTGAGACACTGCGTTGCCTGGGACGCAATTATGGAAAACGCAGGGCTGCCCAGGACCTGCGCCACCCTCTCGGCCTTCCTGGCTGGATCCGCACTAACGACTAGTCGATACGTGCGGAGTCAGGTCGGCTGCAGGAGTCTGCCGCGCGGTAGATCTCTCTCACACGCGCCTGACGGAGACCCCGTTCCGGGTTTAATTGTGGAGTTGGCCTCTCCAGGACCGTTGTGTTGTGTCGGATTTATCCCTCGGTCGCTTATTACGACCCCCACGGGAAGAGATGGGGTGGTGCTATTCTACTCTGCCGGCACCACACGGCCAATATAAATTATATAGACAATTAAAAAATAACTTTTATATGTGAGCTACCTTGTTCATATTATTATTATCATATTTGAAAATTATTCATAATTGAATAGTAAATTGACGCAAGCGTAAAAGGTGGCGCAAAATGTAAAATGTGCTTTACAGACACACAACGCAATCGTAAAAAAACACTTTAGAATTTTTGGCAAGTTATTCCTTCCAATAATGCCAGCCGCCTTAGTAAAGAATGTCATTCTGTCAATTCCTTGGGTAGAAATATTTACCAAATTTTCTACAGCAGACATGAGTACTTTCTTGTTTGATCATCATTAAAATAATTATTTTATGTTTGATTTGATTTATGCCTTGCCATGTGATGCTAGCTAAGAATTTCATAACCCCATTTTTTTCCTGTGGGTGTCATAAGAGGCGACTAAGAGACTCGAGGGTGTGTATTGCAATTTAGGCGATGAGCTGACAACCTGTCACTAGGGCGATACACAATTTTCCGAATGACCCTCAAATGTTTGTCAGACGTGGCGTAAATGACCGTTATTTGCAGCCGTTTACGCTCTGCTTGCCCCGCTAGGGATTATGGGCGTGATATGTGTATGTGTGTATGTATGTTGATACTGTCCAGCGCTACTCTTTTTTTATTTCTTTTTTTTTATTAATGATGGGTTTGCTCTTGACTCTAGTCTAGGTCATAGGACAGAGACAGAGTCTAAGATGGAGCGAGCTCACCCAGGAGAAGCCTGTTCACTCTTACTTTGAAGAGATTAGGGTTGTATGCGTTTGGAAACACAGACGCAGGTAGTGAGTTCCACTCTTTAGCAGTGCGCATTATAAATGATGACTGGAAGCGCTTAGTCCGAATTGGTGGAATGGCAACCAGGTACGGATGGTATCCGGCGTTGCGTCTGGATGTCCGATGGTAGAAGGGAGCTGGTGGAACAAGGTCGTGAAGCTCTTGAGCACACTCTCCGAAGTACAATCTATAAAATACCGACAAGCAGGCAACCTTGCGGCGATGAGCCAGGCTATGAAGCTTGGTGTCCACCAGTTTTATGTCGCCTATGAGCCTCTTGGCCCTGCGTTCCACCGAGTCAAGAGCGGCAAGTTGGTATTTGGCTGAGCCATCCCAAAGGTGACTGCAATACTCCATGCAGGATCGGACTTGTGCTTTGTAAAGACTTAAAAGCTGTCCAGGCGTAAAGTATCGCTTCACTCTATTCAGGACGCCCAGCTTTTTAGCCGCCGACTGAGCCTTGTACTCGATGGTCGCGCCGAAGTTTAGATTTGATGTCAACTCCATGCCTAGAAGCTCAAGCCTGTCAGTGACTCTTACTACCAGATAGGGCAGCTGGAAGAGAATGCATGGCGAAAACGGATGATCGTGCCTTTTCGCGTACCTACTCTGAAGGACGCCTGCATCCATCAGTGGTCTGCCATAGGCTGATGTGATGACATGATGTGATGTTGTGCCGTCAAAAGCATGAAGCACGTGCTTATCGAAATCGATCTGCTAATCAGATAACTCTTCTTCTTCTTGTCGGGTCAATGGCAAAATATGGATACTTCAGTTCAGAGAATATCAGCCCAAAACGTGGCCACATCGATGGCTCGTTGGTTGGCGCTGAAAAGATCATCCTGGGTACAGATAACTCATATGTGTAACTATCTACGAGCTAGTTATGTCTTTTAAGTTAAATTGAAATCTCTTCTGCTATTATGCTCTTAGATTTTTTTATCAAGTGTCGGCTGATGAAGCGTAGTAGCAGTGCGTCTTCCTGTTGCCTGCTACGCTTGATTCCTGCCTTACTGAACAGATATTTGAATCATGATTATAAATATCTGTTCTTGGGTCTGGCTACAACCGACCATACCTAAGCCACACGTTCTATAGTATAGTTTTTTTCCCGCAGGAAGCAACAGCGCTTGGTGAACTACTAGGATGGCTGCGAGATTCGCCCCACCTGGTCTCCCTCTGTCTGCTCCTGGGGGAGGACCATATGCCCCCAACGCTGCCCTCAGCGCTGGTCGCCGGACTGTACGGTAGCTGTCGGTCCGCTGCCGACCGTACGAGATTGCTGGCTGTCATACGCTCGTTGATCAAGCACAGAGTGGCACCGTCGGGGGATCCTAGGAAGTAAGTGCCTTAATGTAGTATGTGCGACGCAAAGGTTCCGGGTTCGATTTTTGGTGGGGGTAACTAGCTACGAAACGACAGTTTTATCGCGTCCACACCCATCGGAAAGGAACCAAGGAACATATGTAAGGAAACGACAAAAAAAAATTACCTCCCATATAAAATTACGATCAGCTGACTGCATTTACAACGTAAAGTCCAATTTTTTTTGTCATTTACTGAAACATTCATCTTAGAAAATTGTTCAGTTTCATGAGCTGAATGCACCCTATCAGTATTCGGAGGGCTGTCCCTTACACCCCGTACATATGTAAATACGTGTGTGATGCCGGCTTAGAATAGCATCACTCCATTTCTTTCCCGTGGGAGTTGTAAGAGGCAACTAAGGGACTCGAGGGTGTGTATTGCAATTTTAGGCGATGGGAAGACAACTTGTCACTATAGCGATACACAATTTTCCGAATGACCCTCAAATATTTGTCAGCCGTGGCGTAAATTACCGTTTTGCGGCCGTTTACGCTCTGCCTACCCCGAAAGGGATTATAGGCGTGATATATGTATGTATGTATGTATGTACTCTCAATTCGACGTTACCAGCTAATATCTGTAACTAAATAGCACTGTCACTTTCTGCTAAATAGGCATACACAAGTATTAAGGCGAGTGTAGCCGTCAACGACCTCGACGGTGGCGCCACTTCACAAAAAAAAAATCTCTTTATACAAACAATCAATCAGAATGTCCGATGCCCAAGTTTTTAGTATAATATCCTAAAGTAAAGTTTGAAACTGCAAACTCAATGAAATATTCGCTGCAATTAAAGTTATGGAAAAAAGTGCCTAAAAACGGCAACTTTTGGTATTAATTGCCATAACTTTAATTACAGCGAATATTTTATTGAGTTTGCAGGTTCTAATTTTACATAAGGATAATACTAAAAACTTGGGCATCGGACATTCTGTTATATTGTTTGTATCAAGAGAAAACTTTTTTTGTGAAGTGGCGGCGTTGACGGCTACACTCGCCTTAAGATGATCGCCGCTTAAATTGTCTATGTTTTTACGGATTGTTATTTTTACTTCATGTTCATGAATGAATTGACATGTGCGTATTGTGCATTGTATGTAGAAGTGTAGCCGACACGTTGGCTCCGCCGGAAAGCTATTTCCTTATCAGTCAATAATAGTCGTACTTGGTCCATTGATGCCGATTCTGGCTCACACATTGGCCCTGTCACTTTGTTAAGGCATGTAGTGCCGTGAAAAAAGCGATACTTTACCTAAAAAAACTTGATATGTGCATACAAGAAGTAACAAATTTGTTGCCGTGTGATGCCGGCTTAGAATAGCATCACCCCATATCTTTCCCGTGGGAGTCGTAAGAGGCGACTTAGGGACTCGAGGGTGTGTGTTGCAATTTTAGGCGATGGGCTGACAACCTGTCACTATAGCGATACACAATATTCCGAATAACCCTCAAACATTTGTCAGACGTGGTGTAAATGGCCGTTTTTTGCGGCTGTTTACGCTCTGCCTACCCTGCAAGGGATAATAGGCGTGATATGTGTGTTTGTGTGTGTGTGTGTTGTTTGTAAAATTTAGGATTAGAAAGACAAAAATGATAATTGGCACTCCTAAAAGAATATAATGCTGTAGACACAGATATAGGGTTTCGCGTACATACGGGCTCCCACAATGAGGGTGGCGATATTCGGGGCACTTCTCACGGATGAGGGGCGTATAGGACTGCCGCGTCATCCTCATTTCATTACATTATTCGTATTAAGCGATGAATGATATCTATACATATTGATAACGCTGCTGTCGTGATTTGGTGTCCTACACGATATTTATTATTTACTAGCGACCTGCCCAGCGGTTTCACCCGCTGCCAACGGTTTTCCCGCGGGAATAAGACATTTAAATAAAGGGAAGGGAAATCAGGGATTCTAATGGTAAACGATTTTTTTAGTTCGGTCCAGTAGTTTCGGAGCCTATTCAATTCAAACAAATAATAAACCAAATCTATCTTCTTTATTTTATTAGTGTAGATTTATTTGTTTTTATACTTTATTGCACATCGTACAAAAGGCAGGCCTTATGCCACGCGGCATCACTACCGGCCAACCAGAGGGTAAACAGAGAGAAAAAGAAACGGGAACACTACGAAACGGGAAAGTGAAAATGAAAACAACATGGCGTACTAGTACTACTATTCGTATTCGTAGGTGATGTGAAGATAGGTATCTTTTTGTCTGTCTGTTTGTCCGAGCTAATGTCCGAAACTACTGGCCGGATTCAAATGAAGCAATACTGGTACTGGTGGTGGTATGCTAACCTTAACATTCAGTCAGCGAAACAAAGTTCGCGGGCACCAGCTAGTTATTTATAAAAATACATAACTTACTTTTACATAATTTTACTTGAAGTGGAAAACATCTCGATCCATCGATATCTATGTAGAAAACAATTTCTACATGATATAGTACGTGAGAAACCTGTGTACAATATCAACACATAACGTGATGTTAATGGAAAATCCGTTTACAATGTCAACACATACAAACTGCTTTCATTGCTTCCGTGCACCGGAAACAAGTTATCATTTAATTGCAAATGTCTGCCGCATATGAGCTGCATCAGATACATTGCAAGGTCGTATTGCCTTGATCACACGTAGCGAGTACAGTGGGTCAGTCAGTGCACTCGCCCTCTAAAGTAAGGCCATTCCAATAAGTCATATTTGACAGCTATCAGTTCCATACTAAAAGAGATTTCAACAAAGGTGAATTAACTCGGGAAGTGGGAGATAGTAGCAAAATCTATAATTTCTGCAGGGATTCGTCATACCAAAGTATTGCGATATCATAAAGTTACGGTACCTAAACTGCTAACAAAACGGTTTTATAAAGTATACTCGTCCGATTCCGCCATTTCGCTTGATAGAGCGCAATATATATTTTGATATCGAAATCATTTCGGTAGCGGTACCGCTAATTGTCTACCTTCTTTTCTATCGTTACCATAATCCATGAAATATATCTTTTCCGTGTCTACCTTTAAAACGTATACCGGTAGCGAGACCGGTAGCTTAGCCCTGTACCTCAACCTAAAACGATCCTTGTTTCTGCGCTCGCCACCTAATCGCCAGTACTAGGGAAACAACCCTACGTTGCAAGTTGCAAGGTCGGCTCTTAACCTTGCTATCAGGAGTTAAAGGTCCACGGACTATAAAAGGACAAATAAATTATGTTATCGTTATAATTGGCTGTTATGAGGGGGAACTGAATAAAGAATCGTAAACGAAAACTTATACATACATAAATCACGCCCATATCCCTTGCGAGGTAGGCAGAGCGTAAAAAGCCGTCAAAACGCTCACGCCACGTCTGACAAACATTTGAGGATCCCTCAGAAAATTGCGTATAGCCATACAGGTTGTCAGCCCATTGCCTTAAATTGCAATACCTAAACGTGCGAATAATTATGAAGGTATAATTTCTAACACATTGTAAAGAAGCCGAGCCATGAGCCGCGTGATGCCGGCTTAGAATAGCATCGCCTCATTTCTTTCCCGTAGGTGTCGTAAGAGGCGACGAAGAGACTCGAGGTTATGTAAACCTGTATTGTAATTTTAAGCTATGGAATGACTACATGTCGCTATGGTGATCCACAATCGTCTGAATGACCCTCAAATGTTTGTCAGACGTGGCGTAAATGTCCGTATTATTACAAGGGATATAGGCGTGATATATGTATGTAGTTATGCGTTGCAACGAAAACCAAAATAAATTGCGAAACATATTATTAGGATAATTTAATTTGCATCAGTAAAATTTAATCTACGCTGTCAATGTAATTTAAAACCAGACACGTGTTTTCGTCTGGCTATCGATTACAAATTGTTATTTTGTTTTAATAACACAAATATAATTCAGGACTAACCAGAAATAGGTAAACTTATACCTACTTTAAAAATATCACGAGACGTCTAACAAATACTTTAAAGGCGTTTCAGAAAAATCGTGTATCACTATGTGGCAAGTTGTCAGCCATGGTCTAAAATTGTAATACACATACACAACCATCGAGTCCCTTAGTGGTATGGTATGTTTGAAATATGGTAATGCTATTCTTAGCCGGAATTATTTGGCGAATATTAGCTGTTTAGCACCAGTAAATAACATTGTATTCATGAAAACTTGCAAAATTTTCAAGTGCGGGCAGGATTTGAACCTGTGACTTTCGCCATCACTAGTGGCGTAGTCACGGGAAGTGTTTTAAAATTTGGTATTCAATTTATCGCGGGTTTCATCGCTTAGAATACAAATATGTAAAGATAGAATTAGTCGCCGGGTATTCGTTGCAAAACTAACTCGGTAGATGGAGCCGTGCCACGCGTTACTGGCATTTAGATACACTTGCAAAATTAGCAGGCAAGGAACGAGCTGCGGTAGCTCAGATGGAAAAGGCGTCGCCACTAGTGTAGGCGAAAGGTTCAAATCCTGCAAATTTTGCAAGTTTTCAAAAATTGATTTTTTTTTTATTTGTTTTTCATGTTTTATTATTTGACATAGTAAATGAAGACGTTACGTAAGTTGTCCAGTATTTTGGAAAACTTTAATCCTTATTTTTACCAACAGATTGTTCCGTACGGGCAAATGCGCCGTGGCATCCCTCTACGCGGTGTTCCGAGACGGGCACACCCCAGCTAGACAGTTCCTGGTGGCCGCTCTGCAGGGGCCCGTGATGGCGGTGCTACATGAGGACGAGTTCTTTCTGGACATAGATCCAGATAAGGCTATGGAGAGGTAAACATCAGACTATCAGTTTACGCCACATTCGGCAGAGTAACTATCATATGGGCAACTGGGGCGCTGGGCTTCGAGAGGAGGCCGCAGCCGCAGTTCGTAGTTGGAGAGCAAATCCAGTGGGCTACATCGTGGTTAGATTAGTAGGTACTTACATTCTTTAATAACCAGTGTTTTATTTTATTTTATTTATTGGAGAATACACGGTACATTAGCGTATACAAAAAATAACACATAGGTAGGCTTATACACTACACTAAGACCATAAACGTTTCTCGCTGAGACATAAAGATGTGGATATAACACGTAATCCGTATACATTTATAAATACTGTACAATAGTATTTGTAAAGTTTAGTAATCAACTTAAATTTAAGTAACAGTTTGGTGTGCGCATAACATCAATAGAATTAAATCGTCTATCTTCAAAATATGGATGTGAGATTCAAAACTGCTGTGGAAGAAGAAGAACAATGTTTTATTTTTACATAGATTTACAGATTTACACATAGATACAGCTCAGACCTCAACATTAGACTCTAGTACTTTACGAACCTTACTAAATTAGCTGCAAATATTTTCAGTCCATGTCATGTCATGATACTGATCAACTTTCCGCAAGTAACGTCTGAGTCAGCCAAATCAATTTGTAAGGCTTTTTTATATGTTGACATGTATTGCTTGAGAAAGTTATTTAGTTTCATGATACATCTTAAATAATTGCATCTTTTTTTACCTCCGGTACATTTATTCACAGGTTCTCACCTCAAGACCGGCTCAAGAAGTTCGGCCAAGCGGGCACGCCGGAGTACAACGCGAAGGTGGCCCGATACCGCAAGTGGATCGTCCAGTCTCTGTACAACCTGACGACCAAGTTCATTGCGTCACTGCGAGAACACTGGCCCAACTTCCCAGCCACTATCGCCTGGATTGTCCAACAGACTTGTCATCTGCTCAAACAACACTCTAGGTAATGGTGGATTGATTCTATATTAGCCCGATTCCGCAAGTGGATCATCCAGTCGCTGTACAACCTGACGACCAAGTTCATTGCGTCACTGCGAGAACATTGGCCCAACTTCCCAGCCACCATCGCCTGGATTGTACAACAGACTTGTCATCTGCTCAAACAACACTCTAGGTAATGAAGAATTCATTCCATATTAGCCCGATACCGTAAGTGGGGCGTCTAGTCGCTGTACAACCTGACGACCAAGTTCATTGCGTCACTGCGAGAACACTGGCCCAACTTCCCAGCCACCATCGCCTGGATTGTACAACAGACTTGTCATCTGCTAAAACAACACTCTAGGTAGCGAAAAATTCTAAATTTATTTGGAAGAGTTTACTAGAAATATCAATTTAAATATTCGCATTTACAATGTTATTGAATTCCATGATTTCTAATAAATTACAATGTCATCTTATCTGTATCTTCGAAAGAAAGACCTTGAACTCACCTGTTTCTAAGGCAGGTATCAAACAGATCTGTATATTTTTAGTTTTCACAGTTAGTAACTACTAGATGTTAGGGTGGTGTAGGGCTCCAAGCAGCCCGGAGGTCGTGTGTATTTGGCCTATGTCCTTTTACTTTCTCATCTATATTTGTGCCATATTTCATTAAATAATTCAGTGGTTTAGGCGGTTTGTGCTGTGTGATGCCGGCTCAGAATAGCATCACCCCATTTCTTTCCTGTGGGTGTCGTAAGGCGCGACTGAAGGACTCGATTGTGTGTATTGCAATTTAGGCGATAGGCTGACAACCTGTCACTACGGCGATACACAATTTTCCAAATGACCCTCAAATGTTTGTCAGACGTGGCATAAATGTCCGTTTTTTGCAGCCGTTTACGCTCTGCCTACCCCGCAAGGGATTATATATGTGTGTAAAAGCGATCCATTCTTGTCTAACGTATTTCTCTGTTCACAGGATAACGGAACGAGAGCTCCACGCGATATGCACAGACTTGGTGCTGAACCACTTCATCTGTCCAGCAATCGTGAACCCTGAAGCCCACGGCGTGGTGGAAGTGCCAGTGTCGTATATAGCGAGGTTCAACCTCATCCAGATTGCGCAGATCGTTCAGATGCTATGCCTGGCCAGGTTTCAGGAGGTAAGGATATGGATCATAGTTTAGATGACAGGCTGACAACGATAGCGTTTAACGACCTTCAGACAGATGGACCGATGACTTGAAAAAGGCGGCTGGTAGCGACTGGATGGCGAAAACGAGAGTGCCCTACGGCGTACCCTGGGGGAGGCCTACGTCCAGCAGTGGACTGCAATAGGCTGATTGATGTATGTATGGACTGACAAATAGTCACAATTATCAGAGAAGGAGAAACCACTTAATATTTTTCTCCAATTTGCTCGGAAATGGCTTCATTACTTTAAAAAAAGAATACGTCAATGGGCTCATTTATGTAGTCAAGGCGCAGAGGACTGTAATAGAAATTTCCGGACTAGGCCGGAAAAAAAAGGTTCTTTAACTTCACACTTTCGTGTTTAGGTGTTTTATGGTACACAATACCATGTTCAGGAACATTTATACCGCGCGCGTTCCATTTTTTAACTAATTGTACAAACTGTAACATAACTTTCAACATGAATTAAGTGTCGCTCCATAATTCTTTCTTTCATAATAAATGTGCGGCGGGGCTATTCAGACGAAAAAAAAATAAAGTCTTCACTTTGAATCATAACAGCGTCGTTCTGGAAAACAATTCTAACTTTTTCATTAATACATATAAGAAAACGTTGGTTGTAGATTTGTATCAATATATTTCTGTTGTAAATAACTGACCAATAGAGTATTAAAACAGCGATTTTATTCAAAAATCTGGTAAACGGCGGTTTTACCCCGCCGCGGGGCAATTACGACGTTTACCAATATCTTCCTTAATAAAGAAGCTTTAAACATAAACAACGGTGCAATAAAAAGTTTGAAATAGTATGTATACTAATTTGAACTCTATGTGTGGCTGATACGATCCAATTTTGAGTAAAAACGTTTTTTCATCAAAGGCGGGGCAATTCCGACGTGCTCCCATACATGCTAGTGATGAGCCGCATTTTATCGATAGTTCATCATCATGGAACTCTTTGTCTTTTACATCTGATATTTTGATTAATTCGGCAATTGGCTGTTTCGTGTTTACCAGTCCGCGAAGTGGTTGTTGCAAAACGCTCAATGGCCGAAATGAAAGGACATTTCGGGGATTGCGCGTTTTGATTGATTCTATTAATATAATTAAGACTTTCAGTAAGAGTTTTTCGAACAAATCTCCAATGTACAGACATCGGCCTTCTACAGTCTTATTATATGTAAATGGTAAAATAAATATCGTAATTTTATCGACTTATGACAACACTAACTTTTTGCAAACTCCTACTAAAATCGTGGGGCTATTACGCCGCCTCATAATGGTCGTCTTTGCCCCTCTCTCAAAATATTGAGGGGCTATTATGTCGTACACAATAGCTCGGAAAAAACAAAACATACAGTAAAACTTAAACGATTAAATTAAAGCCCATTGTTCAAAATCATTACTCACCTTTGCAACAATCTGAAAAACTCACTAATTTTAATTTTACACAATTAAATTCTAAGCACGTGTTTTGTCACAACTCAATCAAAATGGCGACCTGTGAAAAAAACGGGTGTCGGTAAAACAGCTTAACAGCTAGCCGTGCCATCTATATTTGGACATTAGCATAAATAATTCCTTTATAAATTCATAGATGTCACTAGTTGTACAATTTTTAAATAATGGAGTTAAAGCGAAACGCCGTTTTTGCCCCTCCGGCGGAATAGCCCCGCCGCACCTTAATTATTTTCTAAAATTACTGTATTATTATTGTTATTTCCTTGCAAATGAGAGAAAAGTATTGTACATTCCACGGCCGAAATAACAATTTCTGGTCTCGTTTACTTTAGAAGTTCCAATTCCACTCCACCAGAAATTGCTTTATACTCGGCCTGTGACGTAATGTACTATATCAGGCGTTTATAACGATGTTTTTACGACCATTTATGCTCAGCCTTCCCAGAAAGGCATATAAGCGTAATTTATGATAGCGAGAGTCAACACAACTTGAAGTGTATCGCAGAATTCGGCGATTATAAAAAAGTGAAACATCATTAAAGACTTGTAGAAGTATTTTTAATAGCACGTTCAAACTATACACCTGCTCCTGCTCCTGCCGCTACCGCGAATATTGCTCGAAATACTTCCGCGGAAGTAGCTACGCGAGTGAGTGTGCACACACTGCCGTCATACTCTTCTCGCACTAATTGGGATGAGTGAGATAGTAATACATTCCATTCTCGTTCGTGCTGTCGTTCCTTTGACTCGCGCACCGAAAGCCGACAATAGCGGGAGCACGGGAAGTGACAGCGGCATGACGAGTAACCTGTTTACATGCTCGCGCTGCCCACTTACCTTATTATTACCCTGCCCATATTGGCATTGTGTGAACGTGCTACAAGAAATCAATCTAGTTGCAACTAAACTAATATTAGCGCTTACATACATTGCACGTTAAATAGTAATGGCGCAATCAAAATTCAGACTGCTCGTTTGTACATAGCATTGCTATATTTGTGATAATTGAAGTAGACAATGAAAATTATTCAAATGCTTCGAATATCGCTGTGTGAAATATCTGCCAACAGGCAGTTAGCCAACTTATTGCACGAGTGTGAAATGAAGAATTTCTCCTCATTATTTTTTTTTACTATCGTTCTACAAACATTGTTGTTTTCTATTAAACCCCAGTAAATTTGGAAGCGTTCATTCCCAATATTATTTAACACTAGCGGGCTGCCCGGCAGTGGCGAAATGTCCATCCAAATGTCACAATACGATTCCCATCGGCTTCCCTTGAAAATTGCATACCATCCTTACATCATACATACATCAGCCTATTTCAGTCCACTGCTGGACGTAAGCCTCCCCCAGGGTACGCCATAGGGCACGATCTCCCGTTTTCGCCATCCAGTCGCTATCAGCCGCCTTTTTTAAGTCAGAGGTCCATTTAGCCGGAGGTCGTCCAACACTACGCTTGCCGAGGCGTGGCCTTCACTCGAGAACCCGTTTACTCCACCGTCCGTCGGTTCTACGACAGATGTGCCCAGCCCACTGCCACTTCAGTTTGCTACACTTCCAGACTATGTCCGTTACTTTTGTCTTTGAGTACGCGGGCAAAGCCGCGGGTAACTGCTTGTATTTTATAAAGGGAAGTCCCAGAGCAAAATAATGTTACAGAGGAAATCCCATCTCAATCAGATCTTACTTTTTCTAGGTTGAAGCAAAAGTCCGCGACCTCTACAGCAAGTTCGAGCGTTCTTGCGTTTGGTCGCTCATAGAGAGCGTGACGTCAGAAATTGCCGCACCTATGACGCCGCCCGTGCCTTCCGAAGCACCGCTACGGACCGAAGCAGACCTGACTACCACCGTGGCGCTGTTCACTCAGCAGGATGCTCATTTATTGGTAGCAATCTTGTTAATCTGTCACTAGCGTGATACACAATTTTCTAACTGACCCTCAAATGTTGTCAGTTCGTTTTTTTACGGCCGTTTGCGCTCTGCCTACCCCACTAGGGATATAGGCGAGATATATGTATGTAATGTTAATAATAATTGAATTTTTTTTGCAATAATTTTCGAATGCAAGTTTTATAAAATTTATTATACAGGGTGTAAGGGACGGTGTAACGAAAACTGAAAGCATAAACCCATACATTTGGGCTTAATCTGGTGCGAGCATCATTGGTGATGGGAAACGTAAGGTTAACTTTTTATGACACATTTTATGAATTAGTTCGTTGCAACGTATTCATTTAATGCGATATTGTCGTAATTATATCGCTTGGATGGTGGTACAGAGGCAGTTAGTATCCCTGTCAAACTCCCCGCACACTTACGTAGGTAAAACGTGTAGCGCAACGTAGCGCTTACGCACACGACCGTTTTTCCTGTTGACCTCTCTTTCGCTCTCATACGAAAAAAAGAGACGTAAATGGAAAAGAAGTGGTGTGGGTAAGGGCGTCTGTAGATGATCGCTCCGACAGTCGGATCAAGTATTGGACGTTTTTTTTTTCATCGTGTGCACTCAACCAACTTTTTCGTTCGTCTTTTGTAGGAGAAACCATCAAACCTTTTTCACTCTAATAGTAAAAGAGATGTCATTGAAAAGTTTTTATGTTTTGTGGCTTAACTCTTTCATTTTTGTCGGGCCGTCCTTTTCGCGGCCGTCTGCGTTATTTCATAGGTACTTTTAATTGTTCCATCAACATGAAGCTACGCACACAGCCGCGAAATAGTCGCTCCGATAAAACTGAAGAGTGACGCCCAACGTTCCGTTATGCGGGCTCGCACCCGCGAGTCTTGACATTAAGTAGGTAGGTATTATCCGTCCGAATTTAAAAGACGCATCGGGCCTAAGTAGCTTAATACGGCGAGGTGTCCCCGTGTTCGGATGGGTTGCGCTCGCGCCGCGCGTAGGCGGCCTGCGACAGCGGTACGGCGCGGGCTGGGTACCCCGCGTCGCGCACGACGACCCCCGCCTGACTTTCTTATCAATTCTTACATACAAATGCAAAAAAGCACACACGATGCCGGACCGCCGAGCGGCAAATGGCAGCCGTGCGGCGGTGCAGCTTTGTACGTGCTTTCGCGGACCGACAAAATACCGCAACATCTTACGGCACGTGTGAAGACCACCTTAGGATTCTTTACTTTCACGTCCGTAAACCCGTGACCTCACCTATCCTAAACGATCATAAACATAAACTTGAAATGGAATAGGTTCCTACCTAGGTACCTACCTACTTTCAAGGAAGATTTACGAAAAAAACAATAATTCCTTAAGGTGTGATATCAATCCGTCCATAGATAGATAGATGCCTACTTTAGTTAGGTACCTAATTAACTACACTTTACTTCCTTCTTTACCTTCTTTGTAAATTAGACCCACTGTGATTAGACCCAGTAGGTCTAATTAGAGGCTTTGATTTTTACCTACACTGAAACTGTCACCAATTAGAGCCACAATAAAATCAGGTGAAATTTGGTACGAAGTACAGTCCGCATGTCAACGGGTTGAAACAAAACAAGTATTAAATACGCAAAAAAAAGAATAACCTAACTTTTTTACGGCTGATGTGGCGCAGTGGTAGTACGATTGCCTGCGGCGGCGTTAAGGTTCCGGGTCCAAATTGGGTCACTCTCAAGGTCTCGTAGGTGGTGTGCACAGCCCAAAATTTGATATCTTTACCTACTTTGTAAATTTGTTCCCAGTCTGGTAAGGACATTGCAGGATGAACCACCTGATTGTTCGTTAAAAAGATAGTACCGTGCTTCGGAGGGCACGTTAATCCGTCGGTCTCGGTTGCTGTATGATTACTTAGACGGCGGTCGTTGCACAGCCATGTCCGAGGCCTACTAGTGGTAAAAGGCGGTTAATAATCTCTGACACTAGCGTTCATCGGGTCGTTCGTCGACTGGGTGGCCCACACGAAAGAAGAAGAACGTAACTTTTCTTGCTAGCTGTACCAAACTTTACCTGATTCGTCAGTAGGTCCAAATGATGACAGGTTGAGTAGTACAAAATCAAAGTCACTAATTTAACCCACTGGGTCTTAATCGCAGTGGGTCCAATTGGTAAACAACTCGGATTACCAACACATTGCAGACAGTTTTTACTTGTAATACTTAAATTACGTTAGCACGTAGGTACCTACCTACTTTCAGCCATCACATCAACTTACCTACTCATTTAAGGGATTTTTACACAGATTTTTTATACATTCACTAAGCATAACTGGCATAAGTTGGTGCCT
The DNA here is from genome assembly GCA_027580185.1 of Tuta absoluta. Taxonomy (NCBI): domain Eukaryota; kingdom Metazoa; phylum Arthropoda; class Insecta; order Lepidoptera; family Gelechiidae; genus Tuta; species Tuta absoluta. The sequence goes on from JAQAHW010000015.1 coordinate 11,802,687, forward strand.
TAAATGGTGGTAGGTTGATGTTGCTGATAGTATACCTACTACCCTACCTATCTAAAATTTTAATGTAGGTAGCTAAGTAATAAACTTACCTTCTCTACGATCTTATAAGGATCAAACTGGGCATAAGACGTTCGCAGACGCGTGCGCAGCGAATTTTTTTCGGCGAATTTCTGCGTGCAACCTCGGAATCAAGGTTGGGTCCTCCTCGATGTCCCTTCGTTCGTAGTTAGTTGAATGCAGCTGTAATTCCCCAACGCAATTACGCTTGTCTTCTTCAGAATTATTCTGTTGCGTCCTACTCCTGGTGGGCCTTCCGACACCCTCTTGAATGGGTACCTGCTATGAGCTGGTGTTCCAAGTTCCTCTGAGCGGCCCGGGCCCGAATGATGACGCGACTCGGGTCGGATCCCTCGGGTGGTTCGCATCAGGATATCGCGCGATGTAGGTAAATCCTGAGCGCTCTCGAGGCATTTCCGTGGGCTTCACCATAGCACATGATCATCCGCCAATATTCAAGGGCTGAAAGCCTTTCAACAATCACAAAAACAACAATAAACACCACTGAAACACATGAACACTCGTACGACGAACACACTGTGATACTAATTAAGTAATTCTGCAATGTCACCACTCGCGCGCGACCTGGGTTCAACTGATTTGATTACTGCGCAGTTTCGAAAAATTGCGCCAATCGATTATTAGCTGCCTGCATCCCGAAACGATACGCCCCGCCCCCCGCTTTAAGCGCGTGCCGACAAAGACACCGCTAAAGCCGCCGCTAGCCGCGCCCGCGCCGCGCTGTCTTCCGCGCTCGTTCACACACACATACACACACACACCACAAATAAATGTATTTTCAAGAGCGACAAGACATGTCCCGGTTTAAAACTAAATGGGGCACAACCGCACAAATGAGACACGCGAGTAGGTACGAGTAGTCGAGTGTTGACAGCGATCGGAGCTTCCGTGATCTAGTGGTCTTAGCGTTTGCCTCAGGATCCGGAGGTCCCAAGTTCGATTCCCGCGAGGCATCCCTTTGTTGATTTGTTTCCAGTTTGGTTAGAACATTGCAGGCTGAACTAAACCACCTGACTGTCTGAAAGATTGGTTTTGTTTCGTGATTTGGAGAGCACGTTAACAAACAAACAAACAATGAAAAAGAATGTATCCCACTCTTATCAATAAATTGTGATGATAAAAAAATCGATGTAACTACTTATTGCGCTACCTACTTAGAATTGTAACTAAACCAAAGGTTGCACTGCATTCCAGTATCTGGTGTAGGTACCTACCTACCTACTAGTACCTACCTACATTAGCAGTTTAGGCACAAATTAGTAAAAGTTGAAGTAGGTTTAATTGAAATTGCATTGTGGTGCCCACCGGGGCTTAGAATGGCATCACCCCAATTCTACCCGTAGTAGTCGTAAAAGTAAAGGATAAATCATACAGGGAATGGGCAGAAGCGTTTCCTGTGAATACCTACACCACCGCTTGCACTGCGCTCGCCAATCCGTCTGCCAAGCGTGATGATGACTATGAAACTTTCGGAGCGGCCCGTTGTCGGCGCAGCGGCGGGGCGGGGCAATATTTTACACTGCGCTCGCCAATCCGACAGCCAAGCCCGGTGAGTATTGCGAGGGAAAGCTCATGTCTAGCAGAGGACTGTTCTGGCAGTTAATAATGTATGGTTGAAATGTTGTGTGTTAGTTTTTTGTATGGAACGTGTATGTAATGGACTGTACGGCGCCCCGCCCCGCCGCCGCTGCGCCGACAACGAGCCGCTCTGAAAGTTTCATTGTCATCATCACGCTTGGCGGTCGGATTGGCGAGCGCAGTGCAAGATATTGCCCCGCCCCGCCGCCGCTGCGCCGACAACGAGCCGCTCTGAAAGTTTCATTGTCATCATCACGCTTGGCGGTCGGATTGGCGAGCGCAGTGCAAGATATTGCCCCGCCCCGCCGCCGCTGCGCCGACAACGAGCCGCTCTGAAAGTTTCATTGTCATCATCACGCTTGGCGGTCGGATTGGCGAGCGCAGTGCAAGATATTGCCCCGCCCCGCCGCCGCTGCGCCGACAACGAGCCGCTCTGAAAGTTTCATTGTCATCATCACGCTTGGCGGTCGGATTGGCGAGCGCAGTGCAAGATATTGCCCCGCCCCGCCGCCGCTGCGCCGACAACGAGCCGCTCTGAAAGTTTCATTGTCATCATCACGCTTGGCGGTCGGATTGGCGAGCGCAGTGCAAGATATTGCCCCGCCCCGCCGCCGCTGCGCCGACAACGAGCCGCTCTGAAAGTTTCATTGTCATCATCACGCTTGGCGGTCGGATTGGCGAGCGCAGTGCAAGATATTGCCCCGCCCCGCCGCCGCTGCGCCGACAACGAGCCGCTCTGAAAGTTTCATTGTCATCATCACGCTTGGCGGTCGGATTGGCGAGCGCAGTGCAAGATATTGCCCCGCCCCGCCGCCGCTGCGCCGACAACGAGCCGCTCTGAAAGTTTCATTGTCATCATCACGCTTGGCGGTCGGATTGGCGAGCGCAGTGCAAGATATTGCCCCGCCCCGCCGCCGCTGCGCCGACAACGAGCCGCTCTGAAAGTTTCATTGTCATCATCACGCTTGGCGGTCGGATTGGCGAGCGCAGTGCAAGATATTGCCCCGCCCCGCCGCCGCTGCGCCGACAACGAGCCGCTCTGAAAGTTTCATTGTCATCATCACGCTTGGCGGTCGGATTGGCGAGCGCAGTGCAAGATATTGCCCCGCCCCGCCGCCGCTGCGCCGACAACGAGCCGCTCTGAAAGTTTCATTGTCATCATCACGCTTGGCGGTCGGATTGGCGAGCGCAGTGCAAGATATTGCCCCGCCCCGCCGCCGCTGCGCCGACAACGAGCCGCTCTGAAAGTTTCATTGTCATCATCACGCTTGGCGGTCGGATTGGCGAGCGCAGTGCAAGATATTGCCCCGCCCCGCCGCCGCTGCGCCGACAACGAGCCGCTCTGAAAGTTTCATTGTCATCATCACGCTTGGCGGTCGGATTGGCGAGCGCAGTGCAAGATATTGCCCCGCCCCGCCGCCGCTGCGCCGACAACGAGCCGCTCTGAAAGTTTCATTGTCATCATCACGCTTGGCGGTCGGATTGGCGAGCGCAGTGCAAGATATTGCCCCGCCCCGCCGCCGCTGCGCCGACAACGAGCCGCTCTGAAAGTTTCATTGTCATCATCACGCTTGGCGGTCGGATTGGCGAGCGCAGTGCAAGATATTGCCCCGCCCCGCCGCCGCTGCGCCGACAACGAGCCGCTCTGAAAGTTTCATTGTCATCATCACGCTTGGCGGTCGGATTGGAGAGCGCAGTGCAAGATATTGCCCCGACCCGCCGCCGCTGCGCCGACAACGAGCCGCTCTGAAAGTTTCATTGTCATCATCACGCTTGGCGGTCGGATTGGCGAGCGCAGTGCAAGATATTGCCCCGCCCCGCCGCCGCTGCGCCGACAACGAGCCGCTCTGAAAGTTTCATTGTCATCATCACGCTTGGCGGTCGGATTGGAGAGCGCAGTGCAAGATATTGCCCCGACCCGCCGCCGCTGCGCCGACAACGAGCCGCTCTGAAAGTTTCATAGTCATCATCACGCTTGGCGGTCGGATTGCGAGCGCAGTGCAAGATATTGCCCCGCCCCGCCGCCGCTGCCCCGTCATCATCACGCTTGGTAGTCGGATTGGCGAGCGCAGTACAAGCGGTGGTGTATTCACGGGGAATGATGCTGCCCATTTCCCGAATTCATCCTCCATCAGCTACAGGCAGAAATAGGGTAATGCAATTCTAAACCAGCACCACACGGCAAATACCCAGGGTCGTTACCTACGGTAGGTACCTAGGTACGACCCAAATCGGAATGCTTACTCTACACGAAAAGACACAAACTCACATAGGTACCTACCTACCTACAACATTTAATTTTTATCGTCAATAACTTAAGTAGGTAAAGTAGGTAGTTAGGCCAGTAAGGGTGATAGAGTGTATCCCATTGTATTGCATTGTAAACTTATCTAACATCGGCGGTAGATTAAGCACAAAATAAAAAAGTTTAGTAGTTGCGCTCCACCAAAAGGAGTCTGGCGAATAAAACAAATTTTGAAAGTAGACGTGTTTCAAGCGCCATTAAGTGTGAACTAGTGGAATGAACGCGTCTCGTACCTAGTCGTAGGTTTGGATGACAGCGTCGTCGCATCTGCGGAACTTCTTTCGTGGCGCGGTGTCTAGTTTCTCGCCAACAACGCCACCATTACGGTGATAACTAGGAAGAAAATAGGACGTAATTTGTGTAGGTAGGTCAGCGTCGTCGCGAACTCGCGAATGCGTATGAGAGGAGCATCGCTTTCTGACGTGTGTGATGAGTGATGCTGATGACTGATGAGTTGAAAACCGTGACGTGACTCATGAAATGAAGAAAAAGTTACCTACCTAGGTAAGTTGGTTGTCGGAGTGTACTGTGTGAAATCTTGTACTTACCTATTTCTTTCTGTGTTTGCGCATTAAATAATAATTTTAGGTTGTTTGTTATGTAGGTAATGTTTGTGCAATTGCGTAATCTTTATGTTCGTATAACGGAATGAAATACCTACGTAACTACCTTCTCCTAGGTAGGTAGATAGGGATTACATACCAACCTTATGAGATTTTGCAATGCAAGCTATGCCTACCTTTTTACATACCTACCTGCCAACTTGAACTTGTTGATATTTTTTTATAAGTTTTAAAGCGAATGGTAAGTACGTAAACTACGCTGTAAGTAGGTAGATAGGTAGGTATGTTTTGTATTTTAAGATAGGACACGAGGCAGATAGGTAGGTAAATACTTACATACCTACTGATACTGATAGGATACTAGGTAGGTAGGTATAAGGGACGGAGGTTGGCGAGATTTGCCCATCGAAAGCCATCCTTAACACAGTTGAGATTCAATTGCATCGTGTAGGTAGGTACCTCTTGAGTTGCTGTCAAGCACAACACTAGCACAGCTGTCAAATTCGGTTTATTAGTAGGATAGGCTTCACTTCAGGTAAAGAGCAAACAGCTGGTTAGTACAAATTAGACGTCATAAAATGCCTAAATGACGAAGTTGCGGACTGACCTGAAAATAAGGTCAGTAATCGTAACAAGCTCCATTTGGCAGAGCTGCCAGATCTGATCCATACTAAAACATTTGTCAGCAAGGGAAAATGAACATTGCGCCAGAGTGTTACAAAAGACCTGACAGCTGTCAAATCGGCTTTGATAGGGTGGCCCCACTGTTGGTACTAGTACTATCACTGTGTGTCGCCGCTGCGCCGCGCTTTTCGCACGCGCCGTACCGCTGTCGGTCGGCCGCTGTTGCACACACATTTATCTGGCAAGGTCGCGCTCGCGTCGCTGCACACATAGCAACGAACGTCGCGACATCAGCTGAGCGCGCTCGGGCGTTGAACTCGGCCGGCCCGGTTAGGTTGATTTACATTGCAGTTTTTTTTACTTTTCTCACTTCCCGTGTTGGAATTATTATTTTTTTGATTGGGGTTAGTAGAAAATAAGATTTTATACTAAATTCAATAAAAAAATCGACAATTTTTTCAAAAATTTTACCACGAAAAATTCCACTGGAATCCGACTAGGAATCATGGTCTGAAGCTGTGGTTTTCGTTTTCGGTACACCGTCCCTTACACCCTGTATATTGGTGCTAGTCTCCAACTTAACACAGACTGAATTCCAAATTTTAAAACACTTCCCGTGTTAGGTATGAAACTTTTGAAAACTTGCATAATTTTCAAACGCGATCATTATTTGAACCTGTACTGTCACTAGTAATGACGAAAGTCGCAAGTTCAAATCCTGCCCGAAAATATTGCAAGTTTTCAAAAATTTACACTGACCATAGTTACACTGAAACTTAACAGTGTTTTATATATATTTGTTTTTGTTAAGTGTTTTATTTTTATAACATTTGCATCCGCAGATAACATTCCTGAAGCGAATCTCATCGAAGCTGAACAACAATACTCCAAGTGTGACTGCGGAGGAACAGTCTAATTCCAACGCGGGTCCAGTCGAAGCGTCTGGCTTCAGGTCAGTAGCAGACAACCGAGCCGGTTTTCTATTAGGACATTCCAAAATTGTTATAAAAAAAAGTAAACTGTGTGATACAATTTTTTAATTTTTTATTTACAGTGACGGTTCATGACGTCAATAAGTGATATGATAATACTATTCTACATTGAATAAAGAATTTCAATAACTAGGTAGAAACGGTTTGGATAATTGATCGAAATCCTCAAAAATAAGATTTCCCTTTGATAGTCTCAATTGTTTTTCTGTTTGTGTTTTGTGATGCCGGCCTAGAATAGCATCACACCCTGTCACTGTTAAGTCAATACACATGTTTCTGAATGACCCTCCAATATTTGTCAGACGTGGCGTAAATGTCCGTTTATGCTCTGCCTACCCCGCAAGGGAATAGAGGCGTGATGTGTGTATTTATGTATGCATTTTTAGTTTAAGTTTTGCTGTTATTTATTTGTGTTTTGAATGTGCAATAAAGTGTTTTTTCTCAAACATGCTAGGAAATGTGTTCATTTCTTTCAAAAAAAGAAACCGCGAAGTTTCACATTGTTTGTCACGTCTCAGATCACGCCAGCAAAGTTGTATGGAAATCCTTTGCTGGTGTCCATTAAGATAAATTCGTTATACGCTAAACCCACATAATTTGATTTCAAAATTATCTCGATGACTCTCATAGAAACGGAACGTAATTTTGTATGAAACAGGTAACTAAAGACGAGGCTGTATGATGTGAAGACCCTTGCCTGTCCAGAATTAAAAAAGAAAATGAACTTAACATTTAGTATGGCTGAATATTACGTAATACTGTGCCTTACAGGCGAATTTATTTAAAAAAATTACAATTGGTGGGAAAATTGTAAATTTTTATTTGTTTCGTTGTGTTGTGGTCACTAGCTAACTTTTATAAGAAGTACCTACAATCTTTCATTTCCTAGCCTTTTTTTGAGAAAAGCACTATGTAGGCCTCGGGGAAAATTACTTTGCTTGACTTGTCTCGTCTTGACTCGTCCAGCAAAGTCTTATTTTCCATACCTCGACAACAATGTACTATTACACGACTGCCTAAACAAAAATGAGTGGAATGTTTTTAGAGTTCATGTATGCATGTGCGATTCTTTAAAGAACTCAAACTCGTTAATCACTCAACAGAATCGAATAGGAATTGTATCGGAAGAATCCTTACATTATCCCGAGTGTCATAGGCTAGGCTTTATCTCAGAGAGCAGTCGTGTTTTCAATTAATTATGCTTGTTGCAGTGAATGTAACGGCGAAGGTAACTCTGAAGCGATGGCGGCGCGGCTCGCGTCCCTGCTGCAGACGCTGGAGCCCAACTACCGCGCCCGTCTGCACGACCTGCTCAGGAAACTGCCTGACCTCAGCAAATACAGGTGGGTTCAATGTTGAAAATAGTTTACATACATACATAAATCACGCCTGTATCCCTTACGGGGTAGGCAGAGCGTTAACGGCCGAAAAACGGACATCTACGCCACGTTTGACAAACATTTGAGGGTCATTTGGAATATTGTGTATCACCATAGTGACAGGTTGTCAGCCCATCGCCTAAATTTGCAATACACACCCTCAAGTCCCTTATTCGCTTCTTACGACACCCACGGGAAAGAAATGGGGTGATGCTATTCTAAGCCGGCATCACACGGCATTCAGTGTAAAAAAAGTGCTGGAAATACTTTAAAAAGTGATTCTGCACAGGCCAGCCAGAAAAAATGGTCGAAGTCTCTTCCCTTTCCGTGTGGGACACCGAGTCGTCCAACGACCCGATGAACCCTCGTGTCAGAGTTTTTCAACCGCCTACTACCACTAGTAGGCCTCTGACATGGTTGTGTAACGACCGCCGTCTATGTGATCATAGACAGCTACCGGGACCGACGGCTTAGCGTTCCCTCTGAAGCACGGAACCATTTCTTTTCGGACAATCAGTTGGTTCACCCTGCAATGTTCTAACCAGACCGGGAACAAATTCACAAAGTGATAAATATCAACTTTGTTAGTGTCCCACCGAGAATCTAACCCGGAACCTTGCGGTCGCACTACCACTGCGCCAAAATATCAATGATTATTATCGCCCTCTTTTAAAAACATCAAAGTCGCAATATGGTCATGCGTTGACATGACAAAACAGCATTACATGTAGATATAATGCCAGATATATATGTATAGATATAATGCCGTGTGATGCCGGCTTAGCATAGCAACACTCCATTTCTTACCCATGGGTGTCGTAAGAGGCGACTAAGGGACTTGAGGGTTAGATGTGTATTGCAAGTTTAGGCGATGGGCTGACAACCTGTCACTATAGTGATACATTGTTATCTGATGGACACTCAAACTTTTGTCAGACGTGGTGTTAATATCCGTTTTACGGCCGTTAACACTCTGCCTACCCCGTGAGGGATATAGGCGTGATTTATGTATGTATGTAAGATACCCTTTAAACCATTCTGAAACCTAAAAAGATATCTGCACTCCAATACACCACTAATGAATAATTTTACTGAGAACTCCGCTTATTTTCCAGGCAATCACCATCATCGGAAACCAAAGAAAACCACCTCGAGAACGGGCACACCAACAAAAAGAGCATCCTCGCCAAGGTCCCTAAGCCGCGTCTACCCCGCAGCGGCAGCTCCAACTCTAACTCTTCGTTAGCGCTGAGTGATAGCGACAAACCGGTCAATGGCAGTACGGATAGCGAAACGTCGGAACAAAATGAGGTGTTGATTATAAAGCTGGCCAGTCTTGAGGAACAAGATTATGTCGGTAAGTGCCTGCCTACCCCGCAGCGGCAGTTCCAACTCTAACTCTTCGTTGGCGCTGAGTGATAGCGACAAACCGGTGAATGGCAGTACGGATAGCGAAACGTCTGAGCAAAATGAGGTGTTGATTATAAAGCTGGCCAGTCTTGAGGAACAAGATTATGTCGGTAAGTGCCTGCCTACCCCGCAGCGGCAGTTCCAACTCTAACTCTTCGTTAGCGCTGAGTGATAGCGACAAACCGGTCAATGGCAGTACGGATAGCGAAACGTCTGAGCAAAATGAGGTGTTGATTATAAAGCTGGCCAGTCTTGAGGAACAAGATTATGTCGGTAAGTGCCCCCCTGCCTACCCCGCAGCGGCAGCTCCAACTCTAACTCTTCGTTGGCGCTGAGTGATAGCGACAAACCGGTCAATGGCAGTACGGATAGCGAAACGTCGGAGCTGAATGAGGTGTTGGTTATAAAACTGGCCAGTCTTGAGGAACAAGATTATGTCGGTAAGTGACTGCCTACCCCGCAGCGGTAGCTCCAACTCTAACTCTTCGTTGGCGCTGAGCGATAGCGACAAACCGGTCAATGGCAGTACGGATAGCGAAACGTCGGAGCAAAATGAGGTTTTGGTCATAAATCTGGCCAGTCTTGAGGAACAAGATTATGTCGGTAAGTGCCTGTCTACCCCGCAGCGGCAGCTCCAACTCTAACTCTTCGTTAGCGCTGAGTGATAGCGACAAACCGGTCAATGGCAGTACGGATAGCGAAACGTCGGAGCTGAATGAGGTGTTGGTTATAAAACTGGCCAGTCTTGAGGAACAAGATTATGTCGGTAAGTGACTGCCTACCCCGCAGCGGTAGCTCCAACTCTAACTCTTCGTTGGCGCTGAGCGATAGCGACAAACCGGTCAATGGCAGTACGGATAGCGAAACGTCGGAGCAAAATGAGGTTTTGGTCATAAATCTGGCCAGTCTTGAGGAACAAGATTATGTCGGTAAGTGCCCCCCTGCCTACCCCGCAGCGGTAGCTCCCACTCTAACTCTTCGTTAGCGCTGAGTGATAGCGACAAACCGGTCAATGGCAGTACGGATAGCGAAACGTCGGAGCTGAATGAGGTGTTGGTCATAAAACTGGCCAGTCTTGAGGAACAAGATTATGTCGGTAAGTGCCCCCTGCCTACCCCGCAGCGGTAGCTCCAACTCTAACTCTTCGTTGGCGCTGAGCGATAGCGACAAACCGGTCAATGGCAGTACGGATAGCGAAACGTCGGAGCAAAATGAGGTTTTGGTCATAAATCTGGCCAGTCTTGAGGAACAAGATTATGTCGGTAAGTGCCTGTCTACCCCGCAGCGGCAGCTCCAACTCTAACTCTTCGTTAGCGCTGAGTGATAGCGACAAACCGGTCAATGGCAGTACGGATAGCGAAACGTCGGAGCTGAATGAGGTGTTGGTTATAAAACTGGCCAGTCTTGAGGAACAAGATTATGTCGGTAAGTGACTGCCTACCCCGCAGCGGTAGCTCCAACTCTAACTCTTCGTTGGCGCTGAGCGATAGCGACAAACCGGTCAATGGCAGTACGGATAGCGAAACGTCGGAGCAAAATGAGGTTTTGGTCATAAATCTGGCCAGTCTTGAGGAACAAGATTATGTCGGTAAGTGCCCCCCTGCCTACCCCGCAGCGGTAGCTCCCACTCTAACTCTTCGTTAGCGCTGAGTGATAGCGACAAACCGGTCAATGGCAGTACGGATAGCGAAACGTCTGAGCAAAATGAGGTGTTGGTCATAAAACTGGCCAGTCTTGAGGAACAAGATTATGTCGGTAAGTGCCTGCCTACCCCGCAGCGGTAGCTCCAACTCTAACTCTTCAATAGCGCTGAGTTTGACGGCCGATGTGGCGCAGTGGTAGTGTGACTGCCTGCGAGGCAAAGGTTCCGGGTTCGATTCTCGGTGGGACACTCACAAAATTGATCTCTTTGTGAATCTGTTCCCGGTCTGGTTAGGACATTGCAGAGTGAACCAACTGATTGTCAGAAAAGAGATGCTTCCGTGCGTCGGAGGGCACGTTAAGCCGTCCCGGTTGCTGTCTATGATTACTTAGACGGCGGTCGTTATACAACCATGTCAGAGGCCTACTAGTAGTAGGCGGTTGAAAAACTGTGACACCAGGGTTCATCGGGTCATTGGACGACTCGGTGTCCCACACGAAAAGAGAGAGAGCGCTAAGCGATAGCGACAAACCGGTCAATGGCAGTACGGATAGCGAAACGTCTGAGCAAAATGAGGTGCTGATTATAAAGCTGGCCAGTCTTGAGGAACAAGATTATGTCGGTAAGTGCCTGCCTACCCCGCAGCGGCAGCTCCAACTCTAACTCTTCGTTGGCGCTGAGTGATAGCGACAAACCGGTCAATGGCAGTACGGATAGCGAAACGTCGGAGCAAAATGAGGTGTTGATCATAAAGCTGGCCAGTCTTGAGGAACAAGATTATGTCGGTAAGTGACTGCCTACCCCGCAGCGGCAGCTCCAACTCTAACTCTTCGTTAGCGCTGAGTGATAGCGACAAACCGGTCAATGGCAGTACGGATAGCGAAACGTCGGAGCAAAATGAGGTGCTGATTATAAAGCTGAGTTCAAAGTCCTCAATCTCTAAGATTAGTAGTTCTTGCTGAAATAAATAAGTACAACTGGGTGAATCGGTATGGCCGGGTAAATAGGGACCAACCTACCAATTAATAGTTTATAAAGCTTATTCTCCCGATGTAAATTATTCTTCTTTATAACACAACATATTTTCGCATCGATAGAATAAGCTTTCTATACTGTTAAATGGTATTAAAATATGAAAACCAGTTTTGTCCCAATTCACCCGGCCATCCCGGTTCACGTCGTTTTACCGGTATTCGTTATTTGTGGTTAACTATGGCCGCGGGTTTCCCGGCAAGTACAAAGCGTTTAATTGTACACATATTTGTTTGTTATTTATTGCCTACTTACCCAATAAAATATGAATTTTCTGACAACAAATGGGTTGGCTGGAAGAGATCTCTTCTTAAGAGATAAGCTCGCCTTTGCTACTTATTTTATTGTAAAACTTTTATTTATTTTGTGCAATAAAGGATATAATATTTGCACGATTAAAACTTTGCCCTTTCACAGTTAATAGACAAATTATTCATCGGTTTATTATATCGTATTGACACATTTGTTCATGGTTTTCTCTTAGGTCTGGTGCCCGAGACGAAGGTTCTGGAATGCTACTACGGTGGTTCAGAAGCCGGTGATGCGGATGAAACCGGTTCTGCTCTAGCTGTGGCTGGGCCGGGAACTACGGTACAGAAACGAACGAGGTAGGATTGTCTAATGAATATGGACCTAAGATATTGTTAGTGATTGACATAAATGAAAATAAGACTGAGTACCAAATTTTAAAACACTTCCCGTGTTAGGTATACAATTTTTTGAAAACTTGCAAAATTTTCAAGCGCGGGCAGGATTTGAACCTGCGACTTTCGCATTACTAGTGGCGACGCCTCTTCCATTTCTGGGCTACCGCAGCTCATTTCTTGCCCGCCAATTTTGCAAGTGTATTTTAATGCCAGTAACGCTTGGCATGGCTCCATCTACCGGGTTAGTTTTGCAACTAATAATCGTTCAAATCCTGCCCGCGCTTGAAAATTTTGCAAGTTTTCAAAAAAAAAAAAAAAAAAAAAAAATTGAAAATAAGACATTAAAAAAATGACAGCGCCCGCCGGGACTTGAACCCGGGACCGTGGGGTACTATCCCACTGCTCTGCCAACTGAGCTCCCGGCGCCCCGACTGACCCTTGCCAAAATTTCTCTCTTGGTACTCGTCTCGAAGCGACGTACAAGCGACATCTAGTATAAGTTATTGTTAGTAATACTATGGTTAGTCCACAATTAGAGTAGGAACTCAAACCATACGATGAAGCTTTGCTTATTTAAATGTACTATGCACTGTGAGTGCGTAATAAAACCATAGTGATTGACATCTTTAGGTCTAAATTAGACCCGATTCCACGTTTTAATCATTTTAAGTTTCTAATGCTAAAATCACTAAAATAAAATGCCTAAACTTAGAGGTTTTAAGTGTGGCTATTCCACAAAAGCCATGTTTTGGGAAGTTTTTGACAGGAATATAATTTGATTTTGACAATGCTATTTTTACCAAAATTTAGTGTTGCAAATTTAAAAATATACAAAAGTGTTGCAAGAAAACAAATATTTTTTATACACCACGAAAATGCATTTTTCTATTATTTGGTAAAATAATTCTTTTAATTAACTATAGAAACCGGCCTGTCCCTGCTGAGGCTTTGGGGGAAAATGCTTAACACACCATGCTTGGTAGATGGATTGGCGAGCGCAGTACGCAATAATGCTTTAATGTTTATTTGGTGCATTTTTGTGTAAAATCGCCAAAAAGACATGAAATTGATAGATAAATATTCGTTCGGTACCACTCTAGAACTTTCCGACCCGGTGCCACTTTAAAACCTTTCAATCCGGTGCCAGCCTAAAATATCCTGATCCGGTGCCACTTAACAACCTTTCAACCCGGTGCCAGCCTAAAACATTCTGATCAGGTGCCACTTTAGATCTTTCCTACCCGGTAACACTCTAGGACCTCCCAACTCAATTGATCCCACTTAAGAACTCTCCTATCTGACCGAAAATCACACAGAAAACTCCAATATTGCAACCATTTCGATTTGTTTTGACAGTACTATTTTTAAGCGGGACCTTTTTAGTGGCCGCTAAGATTAGAAAATTTAATCTTTTTAAATATTTAAAATGCTTAATTTTGCACCTCCTAGAATTGCACTAATCGGCTAAAGCTAAGTTTAATCCTGTCAGTTATTTTTAGAGATTATAATCCTGTCATTTGAGTTTGACAGTTACATGCAGAATAGGAAACGGCTTTAGAAACGTCAAATTAGACTTAGTAATAATAGAAGTGCGTCTGGAATAAGGTCTATTGTCTATGTCTTAAAATTACCATGTGTTACAAAACGTTCAAGTCTCACATATGGCAAACCTTACACTGTCCATATGTCGAAAAGTATATGTATCAGAATGTCCATATTTTCACTAAACCAGAAATTACAACATTGTACAGTCTTAAAGTAAACATGTCGATTTTCTACCATAATATTTGCTCCTACGACGTTTTGATGAAATTTCTTTTATCTCAAGCTATTTTACTTATTCAAAATATGCTTTTTAGGTTTTCAGTGTCGCATGATGAGGTATCTTTGGGTAACACGTCGGATAACTTGGAAGCTGTTTCCGAAGCGGCGTCGAACCACAGTGTCACCTCGAGTTTGGAATTAGAGACTGAAGACCAGAATGACAACCTTTCTGATATGGTAAGGAATATTGCAGTATTTATTCAATAATTTCAGTTCTAATTTTAGTATAATTTTTATGAAATTTCGGTTAATTTTTATATCTCTGTGTTTACTATAGCTTTGCTCGCTGGACAGACTGAACCACCTTATTGTCCGAAAAGAAAGATTATTCCATGCTACGGAGGTCACCCGGTTGTCTATGAATACTTGGACGGCGGTCGTTAGACAACCATGTCAGAGGCCTGCCACTTGTGGTAGGCGGATGAAAGACTGATACCAGAGTTGAAAATAAAAACGAAAATGAAAATACTTTATTTAATGTAGGATAGTACTATCACTTATTGACATCATGATCGGGTAGTTGGACGACTCGGTGTCCCACACGAAAAGACTATTGATTTATCTAATGTTGTAGGTGTCAGCCAACGTAAGCGGTCGGGGCAGCCCGAACATATCCGGTCGAGAAACGCCCTCCTCACAAGTGACAGATGGAGACGCGGCCGGCGACGCTCCGCCACGACGGTAATTTGTTAGAACTGAAAGATATCGCTTTTAAACGTTCTATTCCGAACCGAGCGGCCGACAGCCGACAGCATATGTGGCCGCCAGCTATGTGGCCACCAGCATATGTGGCCGACAGCATATGTGGCCGACAGCATATGTGGCCGCCAGCAAATGTGGCCACCAGCTATGTGGCCGACATCATATGTGGCCGACAGCATATGTGGCCGACAGTATATGTGGCCGACAGCATATGTGGCCCACGGCACTACTAGTTTGTACTCGACCGCCGCAGCATGTGCAGTCGCCGCTCGGTTCGGATAGTATCCCATACAAATCCATACAAACCAGTATGCTGTCGGCCGCTCGGTTCAGAATAGAACCTTAAAACTTCATAATTCCAACATTATCTACCAGCTGCAGGACTCCTACAGCAATAAGGTGAAACCCTTCTCATTTTTGTGCCAAAGGTCTAATATTATAAAGAGGAAAGATTTGATTAATTTATTTATTTTAATACTTTATTGCACATCGTACAAAAGGCGGGCCTAATGCCACGCGGCATTCTCTACTGGCCAACCAGTGGGTAAACAGAGAGAAAAAGAAGCGGGTGAGAAAGTGAGAATGAAGAAAACACAAGAAAACAACATGTCGATTGAGTGTTTGTGTTTGAATAGGCTCCGTAACTACTGGACCGATTAAAAAAATATTTTAAATTTAAATCCTATATTATTCCTGATGAACATAAGCTATACAGAAATGTATTTTTCCCGCGGGCAAACGGTTCGCTGCGGGTAAAACCGCTGGGTAGGCCGTTAGTTAGTCTAAATACTTATACTATCCGTAGATGTAAAATCTGGTGGCCAAAACTAGATCGAAGTGTGCTTTGACTTGCCTTTGGTCAGTACTCTATTTCTTTTTTCAAGTTACAACGAAAGTTATAAGATTTTAGCCATCTTTTATTTACCTTGCAGCCTTCCCCAAAACGTGCCAGTAAGCCAAGCGGGCGCCGCGAACGCTGCCAAAGCGCTCAAACAAAGCAGGAACGAAATAGAAGACAAGTTCTGCAAGTTCGAGATCAAGAAGCTTCTGGAAGGAGACGAGACCATCAGTATAATGTCGGACACCTGGAGTACTGATGTGCTGGCTTCTGATTCCGAGACCATTGGGGATACCTGTGATCAGACGCAGATAGCTGCCAACCAAGGTATGATAAAAAACTGGTTGGCATTCCAAGGCTATAGAACCCTAAACAGTTAAATATTGTTTTGGCTTTTGGCAACATATTTGCAATGCAAAATTCTTAGCTGTTTCTGTCATTTTCTCAATTACAACCAAAACTGTAGACGAATGGCCAAAAAACAGCTACGGAAAATATTCTACCTGAATCGAGAGCAATCTGTGCTAAGTTGTAGAATAGCAGTAATAGAATTTTGTCACTAGAATATAATTTTGTCAACGATTTGCTTCGCTGTTTTTTAGTTCTATTTGAAACGTTTGAAAACTCCGATAGATATAAATTAGCCAATAAAAAGTCAAATCAGAATATACATCTACTCATCATCATTGGCCTCACACGTCTGTGACAGAGTCTTGAGGTAATCAGTGTCTGAGGCAAGACTTTTCATGGCTGTATAAGCCGATACGGGAGCGGCATAATTTTCCGCACGCTCTACAAGTGAAGGTGGAATTCGAGACTGGCACATGCATGTTAAGATGACGTTTTTGCCTTTTGTTAGCGAGACCAGAAACCCAGGCATTATCGTGTGTTTTACGCCCATCAAACACACGCTTACGCCATTCGTCCCTATCCTCAGCAAGCTTCTCCCAGCTTTGATGGTCAATGTTAAAAGCAGCCATCTCCCGCTTGGCGCAATCTTTGAAACGCAGCATAGGTCTTCCAACCCCTCATTTAGCGTGCGAGCGAGTTCTAGAAATTGCGCAGCTGCCTAGTTTTACCGCCCTGCTTAAGCAGAGACGACTGCGGTGGCTAGGGCATGTGCACCGGATGGAACCTTCTACTACGGCGTGTTCTGCTTGGCGCTGTAGCAAACGCTAAAAGACATCTACTACGACATCTAATATCGAGGTAAACCTTAATTTATTTGATTCTTTGTTCCAGCAAATGCCAACAACTCAAACGCACCAGACGTGTCTGAAACGGCGAGCGAGTCTGCCTGGAGCATGGACGTTCTAGCTTCTGACAGTGACAGGAACACAGAAGTGGACACGGATGATTGTGTGTCAGTGGCAGCCAGGTCTGACACCTCCTGGCCGAGGAGGCCCAGCCACCAGGAGGAGTCCACTCCTGTCAAGATGCCCACTATGCCCAGTCAGGTACAAGTCTGTTTCATTTTTATGTAATTACCTACCATGATGGTTTTTCTTGCGTTCCATGTCAACACTAGTATATAATGATGGACTGAGTTCGCTTCACTCGCAGTTATTTTTGCAGTTCAACCACAGCATAACGAATAGTACGTAGTATATATTATACATACAGAACGGTCACTCACCTCCCCGCACCCCAGCCCTCGACCCGCCCTCACCCGAGAAATGACAAAATACCAGTGGAGAATTAAGTAGGAACTAGCGCTAGGCTTGTTACATCCCCTTTGGTAGTTACTGTATGTATTCATCAGGTTAGGTATAAAAATCAACCTGCATGCCAACCCTGCACTCACACATCTGTAATCACCCACACATGCACATGTAGAAATTATAGTTGTATATAAAGAGTCCGCTGTATGGAGTGTCCGAGGTGTGGTACGAGTCTTGTGTTTACTTACTTACTTACTCCTGTGGGACAGGGACCCAAAGTGGGTCTTGGCCTCCGACACGAGTCGGAGTCTTGTGTTTAGTTTTATGAAATTACCTACCATGATTGTATTTCTTGCGTTCCATGTCAACACTAGTATATTATGAATATGATGGACTGAGTTCGCTTCACTCGCAGTTATTTTAGCAGTTGTAAGGCGAGTGTACCCGTGAACGACCTCGAAACTCAATTAAATATTTACTGTAATTAAAGTTATGGCAATGAATACCAAAAGTTGCCGTTTTTAGGCACTTTTTTCTAAAACTTTAATTGCAGCAAATATTTCATTCAGTTTGCAGGTTCTAATTTTACTTAAGGATAATACTGAAAACTTGGGCTACGGATATTCAGATAGATAGTTTGTATAAAGAGTAAACTTTTTTTGTGAAGTGGCGCCACTGTCGAGGGCGTTCTCGGGTACACTCGCCTTAACTAAAGTTTTTAACCAATTATGTACCACAAAGATTTTCAGCTTATTTTATTGTTATGTTATAACGCTGCGTTTGTTTGGCTTGTCAATGCGATAGTATATTTTGATTTGTCTTTTACATGTTTCTCTCCACAATTAACCAAAGTATTTTTTTTTAATGATCATTCAGAACGGCAATGCGAAGCGTCCTGATGTGAACAGCCCGCGTCACGTGGCGAGGCCGGCACTCACCAACCGATCCGGCGGAGGCTACCTCACCGCTACAGCTGCACTAAGCAGGGGCGGGGAATTAGATCTGTCACAGGTAGGTGCAGGGTTCAGCAGGTGCCTATGTTATGAAACAACAGGCTACAAGTTTACAGGTGAAATTCTTAGTACATTGCGTAGCCGGTTCATATTCCTAGTATCATAATGGCTAACCGACTACGCAATGAACATCAAATTTCACCTGTAAAATTGTAGCCTGTAGGTAGTTTGATAAAATCGGGTACTGGTCGGTCGTAGATTCGGTGCCTTACACGATGTATGTAAAGCCAGGAATGATTATACTTTTCTATTAACATATTTGTTTCTCGGTTTCTGTATATCCCTTGCGGGGTAGGCAGAGCTTAAACGGACATTTTCGCTACTTCTGGCAAATATTTGAGGGTCGTTCAGATAATTGTGTATCACCATAGGGACAGGTTGTCAGCCCATAGCCTAAATTGCAATACACATGTTACCCTCGAGTCCCTACGATACCCACGGGAAAGAAACGGGGTGATGCTATTCTAAGCCGGCATCACACGGCATTCACATCTCGCGAAGTCTTCCTTCATCAAGTATATAACGGTAACATCTACACTAATATTATAAAGAGGAAAGATTTGATTGTTTGTTTGTTTGTTTGCATCGAATAGGCTCCGAAACTACTGGCCCGATTTTAAAAATTCTTTTACCATTAGAATCCTACATTATTCCTGATGAACATAGGCTATGTTTTATACGAGAAAAAAATAGGGATCCGCGTGAAAATTTCGATAAAGTAACCCAACGTGTGAAAAATGTACCAAAAATATCTTATATCGCGTACGCTGTGGAAATTATTGACAATAGAGCAAAGTGATGTACTACAGTTTTATAGAGGACATCAATATCTATAATAATGTCCGCGATACCATATGTCTAACTATTACAGTTATGCCACAATAACTACTTTTACATTTAAAAATGTACAAACTACGCCACATTATTTGTATCAGTGTAATGATTACATTTGATCATTACTGTATTAAAGGGTGTAAGGGATAGCCATACGAATACTGATAGGGTACATGCAGACCATGAAACTGAACAACTTTCCCCTAGGAACATATTTCAGGAAACGTAAAAATACTGACTTCCCATAGTAAATGCAGTCAGCTGATTGTGATTTTGTAAGGAAAGTCATTTTTTTGGCGTTTCCTGACATATGTTTCTAGGGGAAAGTTGTCCAGTTTTATGTTTCATGCACCATATCAGTATTTGAAGGGCTGTCCCTTACTCGGTATAAAAAAGACGACAAAAAACATTAAAAAATGCATTTAAAAAATCTACACTAAAATAATACATACATACACATATCACGCCTATTATCCCTTGCGGGGTAGGCAGAGCGTAAACAACCGCAAAAACGCACATTTACGCCACGTCTGACATATGTTTGAGGCTCATTCAGAAAATTGTGTATCGCCATAGTGATAGGTTGTCAGCCCATCGCCTAAAATTGCAATACACACTCTCAAGTCCCTTAGTCGTCTCCTACGACTCCCACGGGAAAGAAATCGGGTGATGCTATTCTAAAACTACTGGACCGATTTTAAAAATTCTTTTACCGTTAATTGAAATTGAAATTCTTTATTCAATGTAGGATAGTAGGTATTATTACTTATTGACGTCATAAACCGTCATACTAAACAAAGAAATATGTATCACACAATTTCCTTTTTTTATTACAATTTTGTTATGACCTAATAGAAAACCGGCTCGGGCGAAATAAAAAAATAAAATAAAGGCACTGCCATGGGGCTGGCCAGGTTAATCACACGGCATGTAACTTTACGCCACCACCATCTGAAAACGATTTTTGTTTCAAAATGAAGTCAAGATTTTTAGAATCCTACATTATCCCTGATGAACATAGGCTTTATTAAACTGTCTTATTCCCGGGGGGAAATTGTTAGCAGCGGGTGAAACCGCTGGGCGGGCTGCTAGTGGTTTATAAGAAGGTACAGTGTGATGCCGGCTTAGAATAGCATCACCCCATTTCTTTCCCTTGGGAGTCGTAAGAGACTCAGGGACTCGAGGGAGTGTATTGCAATTTTAGGCGATGGGCTGACAACCTGTACTATGGCAATACAGAAATTTCCGATTGACCCTCAAATATTTGTCAGACGTGGCGTAAATGGCCATTTTTTGCAGCCGTTTGGGCTCTGCCTACCCCGCAAGGGATTATAGGCGTGATATGTGTGTGTGTGGTTTATAAGATCTTGGACCAATACTATGGGTTAAACTAGTATTTTATTGACATTATCTTCTATATTTTCCAGGGACAGTATCCAATGGCCATGGAGAATAGGAAAAGCATACTCGTCAATGGATACCCGGTGAGTGTGAAACTTGAAAACACATTTTTTTAACGTAACATTCTCTAGGGTCCAGAGAAAAGTATTTGTGTAAGTATATTTTTATGAATAAATATTATGTATTGGTAGGTAATTATTTTAATAGTACTTTCTTATTTAATAGGTATATTAAAGTTACAAAATTTATCAAAAAATCATTCACACCAAACTACTATAGTAGTTTGTCGGCTTTGCGCTCAACATTCACATCTTATAAGTAACTTATATTCTATCACAAAAGTTTTCGTTAGTACCAATTTATTTACTAAGTTAGTTTACTACTTCACTAGTTTTTTATCGCAGCTTTAAGAGCCGATATTGAATTTGTTTTCACTACCGAGTATAGGATTATTAATATATATTCCAGGGATTAAGTACTGCCTAGTTCGTTTTCCAAAATAGCTGTTTGCTCGCGTTTTTTTTTAATTGTTTTAGTTTTTACTTTCGAGTGCACCCGCTTCTTTTTCTCTACAGAGAAACAGTTACTCTCTGGTTGGCCGGTAGAGAATGCCGCGTGGCATTATGCCCGCCTTTTGTAAGATGTGCAATAAAGTATAGAATAAATAAGTAAAAGATAGAAAGATCAAAGATGCAATAAAGTATAAAATAAAAGAGACAAATAACAAAGAAATTGTGTTGTATGTACAATATAAATTAAATATTTGTTTTAGGTAATGACGTGCTACGCGCAGTCCGCGCCGGACAGTCCGAGCACGTCGGCTCCAGTTCCCTTACCTAATGATGTGTTCGATTTTGTGCCACAGAATGGGTAAGTGATCTAATATTGTATTTTTTTTACTGTTACAAGCAAGCAAACATTACAGCTTACGACTTATTTGTTTATTTATATTTTGTAAAGCCAGTTAAATTTTTTTACATTTTAAAATTTAAATTCGAGGGCACTTAAATTATATCCGAGCAAAACTAACAGTTTATCAATATCAGTTCAGTTTTCTATAACAAAAGTATTTCTTGGTTTTTTATGCAATATTACGGGGACTTTTCTACTGACATTTATTGACCTTTTTTTGTAATGTCATACCAGATGGCGTTGTGCCATTTGAGTTGAAATTTTGACATTTGAGTCATAAATAATGGCTATTTACATACGTTTCTATGGAAAGAAACTTTAGCTCAGCGCCATGTAAGTTTACTTAAAGATTGGCTAGAAAATTTCCCAATGTAACTGTTGTAAAAAAAAATATACATATAATTGACTTACCTATGTAAATACTGTATATTTGTGCGCTGAAAGGCTGACCATAGCGGACAATGTTTTATTTTACTAAGATCTTATGTAACCTATGTTTCACAAATAAATTATTTGAATTTGAATTTGTACACTAAACACAAATACTGACTTTCAAATCTTTGTCAGACGCAGTGAAAATTTCATTTTTTCACAGCCATTAACTCTGACCACCTGAAAGGATATTGGTGTGTTTTTATCTGTATCCATTTCTCCCCAACAGCAACAGCGTCGCCACAGAGTCGACGCTCGACGGCGGCGCCAACAGCCAATCAGACGCGACCAGCCAGTGGGTCGACGACAGCTTCCCGCAGAACCCGCACCACTCCCCCGACCGCCCCCCGCTCCCCTTCCCCTCCACCTCCAAGTACGACCTCCCCTCAACCTCCAAACCTTACGACGACAACGACCTGATGGACCGAAGTCTCAACTCTAGCGAGAGTTCGTTCAATGCGCTTTCCGTGTCGCAGTACGATCGCAGATTCGATTCCGGTATCGATACGGAACGGCAGGAAACCGATTCAAGGTGCGTTTAATAGATTTATTTATTTACTTAACTGTTACACAAGATAAAACACAGAACAATGATATTAAAGAAAAACAACAAACAAACAACTTATTTCTAAAAAGAATTATCTTCTAGTAGTCCTACGAATATCCGTACTAATATTATAATTTATAACACACGTAGAGTATAACACAAAGGCCACTTTTTACCGCAGGAAAACAACAATTACCACGTGAAAATGAGTGGCAGCGGGTGAAACCGCTGGTCGGAAATCTAGTATCTTAATAAATGAATCTTTATTCTTCTCTAAGGTCCACCATCACAGACCTCATGACCCGAATGAGTTCGGCCACGATTTCCACGTCGGCGAATTTGGTGAACAATCTGACGCAGCGGATTGTGAAGTCGGAGATCAGAACCAGCATCGTCAGCATCAGCTCGTCCAGGATCGAGAAGAAGGGGGACGGCACGAGCAACATGTCTCTCTCTACGCTTTCGGTTAACAGGTATGCACTGTGGTTTATTATGCATTCATAGTGCTGTATTATTTTCATAAATGAAAATAGGTAATTGAAAACATTTTAGCGTCCGCCGGGACTTTGAACCCGGGACCGTGGGGTACCGTCCCACTGCTCTGCCAACTGAGCTACCGGCGCATCGACTGACACTGAAAAATTTTCTATCTCATGGTACTCGATGGAATTGAAAACAAGTCAGCGTACGTATTTTAGTGTATGGCGCTTCAAGTCGAATACCAAGAAATTGAAAATTTGGAAGTGTCAGAGAAGTGTAAGAACCCTGGTGTTAGAGGTTTTCAACCGCCTATTACTAGTAGAATGCCTCTAACACGGTTGTGTCAAAACCACCGTCTAAGTAATCAAATCACAGACAGCAACCGGGACCGACGGCTTAACGTGTCCTCCGAAGCACGGAACCAGCTTTCTTTTTCGGACAATCAGGTGGTTCAATCACAGCAGAAAACACAAAAACACGATGTAGAAAATTGAACGATTTTATGCAGTTGTGTTTTACCGCGCCCCAAATCTGATTGTTAAGAGTTATCCATGTATCACTGAAAATGAAAAAAATGAAAATGAAATAACTTTATTCAATGTAGGATAGCATTATCACTTATTGACGTCATGATCGGTCATTGTAAAAAAAAGAAATTTGCATAACGCAATCTTCTTCTTTTTATAACAATTTTGTATTGTCCTACTGTTGGTGGGGTTCCCTCTGCTTGACATAATTCTCCCGCTCTAAGGTAGAATAATACTTATTGGATTATTACACGACTGACTATTGATGTGTGATGCCGGCTTAGAATAGCATCACCCCATTTCTTACTTGGGGTAGGTAGAGCGCAAACAGCCGCAAAAACGGTCATTTTGCGCCGGTTCTGACATATTTGAGGGTCATGCGGAAAATTGTGTATCGCCATACTGACAGGTTGTCAGCCCATCGCCTAAAATTGCAATACACACCCTCGAGTCACTTAGTCGCCTCTTACGACTCCCAAGGGAAAGAAATGGGGTGATGCTATTCTAAGCCGAAATCACACGGCATAGCCAGCAACACACGGCATAGCCGGCATCACACGGCATTTTTTTAATTATTATGCTTGTTTTGAACAGTGCGGAGACTTCCGTGTCAGACAAAAGTTCGAGTCAGGATGTCAACTCCGAAATAGTGACGGAGAGAAGGGTCAGTCCGCCGCCTGTCAAAACCGCTTCCACTGGAGCCATACCCAAAAGCATAAGCTTCGATGCTACAGCCGAGAAGTCGCAAAGGTAAATATTTCTTATATCCCTTTCACACCATGCACCTGCTCCTGCCGAAAACATTTCTCGATATACTTCCGCGGAAGTATCAATACGAGTGAGTGTTCAGACACTGCCGTCATACTCTTCTCACACCAATATGAGTGAGCGAGATAGCAATACATTCCATTCTCGTTCGTGCTGCCGTCCCTTGGACTCGCGCACGAGGCACCGACATTCGAGGGAGCACGGGAAGTGGCAGCGGCATGACGAGTAGCAGCGCGAGTAACCTGTTCACACACTCGCGCTGCCCACTTGCCTTACTATTTCCCTGTATATTGACATTGTGTGAACCTGCTATTAGACCCAGTTTACATAGGGGATGTTAACATGCTTTTCATTTCATTTCCGTCTCGTTTCGTATCGTCGCGTTTTGTTGTAAACGGACCCTTAAACACAAATCTAGTATAGTAATTTTGAAAATATCCACCATAAATAACTTTGAGCTAGCATCATAAGAGCTGTATGAAGTATATATGTTTAAGAAGTGTGTAGACAATGACAGAAGTTAGTTGTAGTTTTCCTGTTATTCATAACTATACGGCCCGATGGCGTAGTACCCTTGCCTGCTACGCCGAGGGTCGTAGGTTCGATATCCACACAGCAGAATTGTTTGTATATTATTTCGCAAATGTTTGTGTTAGTTTGGGGTTTTTCGTATGTATTTATTTACAAAAAC
The DNA here is from genome assembly GCA_027580185.1 of Tuta absoluta. Lineage (NCBI taxonomy): Eukaryota > Metazoa > Arthropoda > Insecta > Lepidoptera > Gelechiidae > Tuta > Tuta absoluta. Next base: position 11,827,567 of record JAQAHW010000015.1, read on the forward strand.
AAAGGGCTCCACCGCATATTATACCATTCTCAAAATGTACCCCGTGCGTATAACGCACCTTTCGCAAAATGTACCATGTATGGTATCAGCTATCTAGTTACCATAGTACAAGCTTTGCTTAGTTTGGGGCTACATAGCGCTGTATGAATTATCCAGAATATTTATTTATTATGTTTTCTAAAGGAGGAGAATGGCAGGCGAGGACGGTTTGGCTGGCAACCTGGATGAACTGAAGAACAACATGAAAAGATCCGGCGGCAACTTACTGCATAAGATCAAAATGTTCCGACAGAAGGGCCGGTCACATACACACAGTAGCGGTAAGCATGACAAAACCAGTACTACTACTAATCACGAGTATCTGAATAACCAATGCTCCTGCCTATTCACTAAGTCCTTTGTTCAGTTGATGTTCGGATGTTGTTCATTTGTTTAGTTAAGTTGTTGTTCAGTTGCTGACTCGACATCTGAACAAATTTTCTTAGACTCATATCAAGCCATATTACGTTCTCGTTTTTTTTTGAGAATGTAGATACAAGAGTGTATGCCTCTGCTTACAATTAAACATTAGAATGCTCGTGTCTAACTATTGTCACAGTCGGCTGTGCTACGTGTGATAAACAGACACTCGCATTCTAGTGACCCCCAATATTTGACAGTTGATTATACTACGATAATTGTGTATCATATCAATTATTTCCATAATTCAGATATCAAACTACCCGAAGAAGAAAACCGTAGCGACGATGGTATCCGAGCTGAAGCGAACGCGGAAAGTTCCGAAGACATCCTCGCTAAATACCGACGGAAGAGCTCCACCGACTCCACCAGCAAGCGCCGCACGCAGCGGAGAGTGTCTGACGTGCCTGACGCGGAGTTGGATAGGTGAGTCGACAAACGACCCGGTTTAGACCTCAGACGTTGTGTAGTGATGCCCACCTATCAGGACAGCTGTACGCGCCCGTTGGTCCGAAACATGGAATCGTTTTTCTACCAGACAATTAGGTAGTTTAGGCTCTTGCTTAGCCTGCAGTGTTCAAACCAAACTTCTCACAAAGTGATAAATTGGTAAATATCCACATAATCAAATCTTCTTCTTATCGTATCAATGGGATACGCCCAATGCAGATTGCACAAAATCTATAGCAGCGATTGCCAATGCATGGCAACAGCTATCGCTTTTGAGTTGGCCTCTTTAAGGTCCTCGTGTGTGCAGGTCTCAGAGAGACTCAGACGGACTCATCAAAATTTGCCATTGATCAAATTATGCCATTTGAATCCAAATAAATATAAGGTGTAAAAAAATTAACTAAGAATATTTTAAGGGGTAAACCAGTACGTGAAACTGAACAACTTTCCCCAAGGAACATAGGTCGAAATATGAAAAAATTATTTGACCCTCCCATACTTAGTGTGTTACCCGGCCGGAATAATTTGTATGGGAGGGCCAATTTTTTTTTCATATTTCGACCTATGTTTCTTGGGGAAAGTTGTTCAGTTTCACGTACTGGTTCACCCCTTAAAATATTCTTAGTTAATTTTTTTACACCATGTATATGAATGAGTATATTTTTTCTCAATCCGAAACAAAAAAAAACATAACAAATTCTTTATTGCACATTAAATAAATAGTACAACAATAGATAAATACCGATAAAAGCGACAGTATAAGGCGGCCTTAATGCTAGGTAGCATTTTCTGCCAAGCAACCTTGTGAAAGAGAGAGTGCGAAAAAGTTTGTTTTACATGTTGTATGTTGCACAAAAATCTGTTTCTATATAGCCGTGTTCCATTGTACAAAAGCATACTAAGTTATACATCATGTATACTGTTCGTTGTATGCGCGATACTACATGCGATTAGGCCCTAATAACCCTAACCCTAATCATTAGGGTATAAAGGAATGTGTGAATTTTAATTAGTTTCGTGCTTACGATCCAGGTGTGAAGGTGTGGTGGATCTCAACGACCCGGAAGTGTTCAGCAGCATGAAGCGGAAACTGCGCATGGTGCTCGCCAACTCAGACCTCCACTGCGTCGAATACGTTCCTAACGTGAGTATTCTCTTTTTAAGGCGAGTGTATCCGTGAACAACCTCGACAGTGGCGCCTCTTCACAAAAAAATGTTATCTTTTTATACACACAATCTATCAGAATATCCGTTGCCCAAGTTTTTAGTAATATCCTTAAGTATCCTTTTTTGGTGAAGTGGCGCCACTGTCGAGGTCGTTGACGACTACACTCGCCTTAAGGTATCTCAGAATAACGACAACCTTTTGTATTCTAGTTAAGGTACGCGAAAAAGGGAGACGTTTCTGTGTATTGAGGGAGTTAAAATAATAACTTAATGTTCAAGTAAATAATGCCCTCAGTTCGGGATATAAATTGTCTTAACTCACCTTAAATTAGTGTTGTCACTTTCCGTCACTTAAGTTTAGAAATGGATAGGAGATAATCTAAGTCCTGTCATATTTAAAAATGTCAATGGGTTCTTCGCAATTACCAGTCAATTTAGTCGCTTGATTTTGACAGATAACACGTATTTTGAGTCAAATTAAAATACATGACATGACTTAAATATCTTCTATCCTTTTCTAAACCTATTTGACGAAAAGTGACAGCACTAATTTGAAGTAAGAATTTATATCCCAAACTGAAGCCATTATACGAGTATAATCTGGGGTGATAGGATGTGACAGTAACGTTCAATAACTTCAGTTCTTTCCGTATGTCCACCATTGGCAAATCTCACCAATATTAGTTAGGTTATGTACTCTTTGGTAACACCTTAGCTCACACCGTCTTACACTCTGGTCAATTGATCTTATTACCATGAAACAGTCAGCAAAACCGCTAGGCGGCCGCTTGCGTAACATGATGGATCATTTAATCTTCCTCTTTCTAGCGCTGCACTAGCACATCCCTAGTGGAATGGGTCCGCGCTGCCGCCGCCTGCGCCAGCACGGAAGCCGGCGCCGCTCATGCCGGAGAGATAGCCCGTGCCCTGGCTGCCAGTGGCAACCGAAGCGGCCGATTAGCTGCAGCATTACGAGCTGATTTAGCTGCCAGGCGACCGTATGCAGCTTATTTAGCATCATGCCGAGCTGGATTGACTCATACGTTACACTCACTCAACACGTAAGTATAGGAATGACAAGTAGAATGACAGATAGCCCGATATTTAGCAGCTGGTGGCAACCGAAGCGGCCGATTAGCTGCGGCTTTAAGAGCTGATCTGGCTGCCAGGCGACCGTATGCAGCTTATTTAGCATCATGCCGAGCTGGGTTGACGCATACATTACACTCACTCAACACGTAAGTATAGGAATGACAAGTAGAATGACAGATATCCCGATATTTAGCAGCCAGTGGCAATCGAAGCGGTCGATTAGCTGCAGCTTTACGAGCTGATTTAGCTGCCAGGCGACCGTATGCAGCTTATTTAGCATCATGCCGAGCTGGATTGACGCATACCCTACACTCACTCAACACGTAAGTATAGGAGTGACAAGTAGAATGACAGATTGCAAGAGCTCTGGCTGCCAGTGGCAATCGAAGTGCGGTCACTACAAACGACAACGGTATCTATAACCCTTTTTCCTTGAGTATGCAAATTTTTCAAAATTTTGCTTTATTTGATTTAATATCGTGAAAAGGTACATTGATTCCTTATAATAACTGACGCAAATCATGACGTGACAGGTCAGTTTAGGTCAATTTGTATGAGGGGTCAATAATCTATTTCACGAGATGAAATCAAATCAGTGTAATTATCGGTACTTGATCTGAGCACGGGCAAGTGAAGTAGATTTACTTACCTTTTTGTATATCATATTGATACCATTTATTACATTTGCCGTGTGATGCCGGCCTAGAATAGCATCACCCCACTTCTTACCCATGGGTGTCGTAAGAGGCGACTACGGGACTCGAGGGTTGGGTGTGTATCGCAATTTTAGGCGATGGGCTGGCAACCAGTCACTATAGTACATACATACATATATCACGCCTTTATCCCTTGCGGGGTAGGCAGAGCGTAAACGGCCGCAAAAAAACGGACATTTACGCCACGTCTGACAAACATTCGAGGGTCATTCGGAAAACTGTGCATCGCAATAGTGACAGGTTGTCAGCCTCTCGCCTAAAATTGCAATACACGCCCTCGAGTCCCTTCGTCACTATAGTGATATACAGTTTTCTGATTGACTCTCAAACTTTTGTCAGACGTAGTGTTAATATCCGTTTTACCCCGTAAAGGATACAGGCGTGATTTATGTATGTATGTGTATTGATAGCTACTTTGTTCACCAGGCAAATCAACTTAGTTCGTGCGGAATGCGCCGCGTGCGCGCGCGCAGCAGCCGCCGCTAGGGTACTGCAGCAACTAGAGCGAGGCAACGCGCTGCGCCGGCTGGCGAGGCATCATCACGCACACAACAACCACGCCATCAACGGAGGTGAGAAAACTTGACTATTTTTAAGAGGGTGAACTTTTACTAGTGACCGATAGCGACAAATCAAGACTGGCTGGTGATAAGGTAAGCATTTTCCCAAGAAACATAGGTCGAGTTACTTTGCTGTATGACCGCCATGCTCCTGTCAAGAAATTTAAAGTAAAGCATGCCCCAGCGCCCTGGCTTACTGACATCAGGAATTTCATGGCCAAGCGCGATAAAGCCAAAATTAAATATAGAAAGTTCTCAACGGCTCAAAACGTCGCGCGATATAAGTGATTACGTAACTAGTTATACTGTAGTCGTTTCTGTAGAGATGCCAAAAGATTGTTAAGGACTGTAGCCCTGCAGAAGTCTGATGGTTTCTTAAAACTCTAGATATTGGTTTAAGTTTCACTTGCGTCTTCTAATGCTCCAGTTGATCTTAACTTAATCCTCACTTCTCTTCCCCATCTGTGACCTTGGATGATAGGGTTAAGTCTAATACCTTAGCTGCTCTTAGCAGCCAACTCCTACCTTTCTGCTCTTCTTTTAGTTTCACCACGGTCTCTAAAGGAGATGTTAAAAAACATATTCACTCCATCGCTTCAAAAGCTGTGGGCAATGACAACCTGTGTTCCAGAATGATCTCACTCATTCTTCCTAAGCTCTTACCAATACTTACTTACATCTTCAACCACTTCCTAGTAACGAGCACATTTCCAAACAAGCTGAAGTGATAACCCCGCCTCCTTCTCTGACTTCCGTCCCATCTCAATCTTACCATTCCTCGCCAAAGTCCTTACTTAACACATTGTCCACAGACAACTTGCTTACTTCATCACATCGAACAGTCTACTCTCTGAATTCCGATCCGGCTTTCGACCTGATCACAGCACTACTAAAAGTCACTGACGACATCAGTTTCGCAATGTAAAATAAATCTGTCACTGTCCTTGTATTGCTAGACTTTAGTAGTGCTTTCAATTTTGTAGACTTCAATGTACTTCTCGCCATTCTTCTCTCACTTAACATCTCTATGCTCCGTTTATTTAAGGATGGCCAATAATGTAAACAAACTTTGTATGAAACTGACAGTTGTGAGCTGTCATTTACATACAAAGTTTGTTTACATTAATGGTCATCCTTAAATAAACGGAGCTTAACTCGGTTATCTTGTGGTTCGATTCGTATCTTTGCGGTCGGTCACAGGGGATCTGCTCCGACGAATATCTTTCAGATTGGTGTGATCTTTCTGCTGGCGTACCACAAGGTGGCGTACTTTCTCATCTTCTTTTCTCTATATTCATTAATACTGTTAATTCTGTCATCTCTTCTAATTTCCATCTCTACGCAGACGACCTACAACTTTATCACCATCAAGCCATATGACGTGCTCGTATTGAATTGGGCCTGTTATTGGGCCTTGCAATCGCCAGTGCAGACGTTTGGAAAAGTGTTAAACTGAGTGTTTTTTTTGAAAGTGTAGATAAAATAGTGTATGCAGTGCTGCATATAATTAGGCATTAGAAGCGAGTGTGATAATAGTTTGACACGAGCATTCTAGTGACCCCCATTATATGACAGTTATTAGCATAGACTACTATTATTTCCCCTCATATTGTAAAACCGTGGTAAAACCATAGTTTTCACAGTAACTGCTGCATGACTGATAATATTAATGACTTCAAATGTATAGTTGAAATGTAACTTACCTTGTTAGTATATTGTTAACTTCATTCACAGCAGGTAGCGAACTGATGGACGAGAAGGCAACAAGACTGACGGCCAGCATAAAAGCCATTACCTCCGAAGTTAAAGCGGACCCTTCCTGGGAAGGTAAGCCATCTTTTGTTAAACATCCCTTCATTCACACAAAAAATACTTTCGTGCTCAATATTTTTACCTTAGGCAATAAAAATGCAATGGATGGAGATTGTAAAAAGGGTAGCATGGAAAAAATACAAATAATAAATGAACTATTGTCCAGCTTATTTTTGTTTAATTTGTAAATTTTAGGTTGCACAAATACAGTAGAAAACAATATTTCTTTCATAGGATAAAAGTGATGTGCACATCCTATCTTTCCTTTACAAAATTCTGAAAGTCCCATCCTCTCCCGAATATCTCCGTTCCCGTTTCCGCCTTTTATCCCCCGACTCCCGATCTAGGCGTGCTTGCATCACCAAGATGCTTGAATGTCCTAGATCAAATACTAAATTCTTTTTTAACTCTTTCTCTGTACGTGCCATACAGATGTGGAATAAGCTTCCCAGAGAAATTCAAGATAGTCCTTCTATTGATTCTTTCAAGAAAAAGTTAAAAGAGCACTTTTTATCACAATTATAATATATATAGGTACATAGGTTATAAGTATGTTATTAATTTATCACTCACTTAATTAAGTCGTCTTTGAATATATTATATATTACTTAAAATATATATTTTATATGTAGTAGTATATTGTCGTATTTTATTTGTGTATTTGTATACTTTTGTAGTTTAGATTGTTTTTAGTTAAGTTCAATAATCGTAAGTACATAATTTAATTTATTTTCAAGTTCCCGCTTTTTCTCCTCTTTCATCTCCATTGGGTTGGCTGGAAGAGATTTCTCATATAAATAAGCTCGCCCTTGTAACTAATTTTAAGTTTTTCACCTTTTGTATTAATGTGTACAATAAAGAATTCATATACAAGATATTGCTTATTGACGATTTATTACATTAAATGTTTTTTTTTATTATTAATGATGGGTTTTCTCTTGACTCTAGTCTAGGTCATAGGACAGGAGACAGAGTCTAAGATGGAGCGAGCTCACCCAGAAGAAGCCTGTTCACTCTTACTTTGAACTTTGCTTAACTTAATTATCTTGCTGATGTGACTTTTTCTATAAATGCGTGGAAAAAATAATTAGACCAAATGCGAAATTTAATTAACGTAAATTAAATTAAATTGCCCTGCAGAGGGACACAGATCAGGATAATAAAAAAAAAGTGTTTGGACCATTTGGGCCAACTCCAAATTGGGGTCCGAACATGGAACAACTCATAAAAAACTTCTATCAAAGACTTATGATTTTTTTAATTTATTTTTTATTAATAAATACATATTCTACATAGAAAACACACATATCACGCCTTTATCCCTTGCAGGGTAGGCAGAGCGTTAACGGCCACAAAAATAAGGTCTGACAAATATTTGAAGGCCGTTTCAGAAAAATTGTACTACACATGCAACCCTCGAGTCCCTTAGTCGCCTCTTACGACACCCGCGGGAAAGAAAAGGGGCACACGGCAGTGAGGGATCACACATAGAAAACACCCAGACTAAACACAAATGTCTAATTATTCCTTGTATTCCTCAGGCGCATCGTCGAATCTTCTGGAAATGGCCGAGATCACGGTAGAAAGAGCCGCCTTCGCTAGACTGTACCTGCACGTATTGTTCCCGAACGGCGACGGCGATATCGCGAGAGACCAGTGAGTTTCATATTGATTATATCGATGGTCTAGAAGACAAACATGCTAATAGCAGACTTACAAACTTTTCAGGAGGACTGAAGTTCTTTATACAATAACTTAAAATGGAACAAAGGAATCGTGTTTATACTGCCTATAGTCGGTTAGGTTATTTATCATTATAGTTATTTATTATTAATTTAAACCAGTATCCAATTTATTCTACAAATATATTAAAATAGCAAAAAATTGCATCGGATGTTGTACACAAATTTAAAATATGATGTTCACTTAACACTTTCGTGTATTGTATATTAAGTTAGTCTTTGTTGAAATTTACTGCCGATGTATTAAAAATCAATAATTAATATTATGTAATTTGTCTACCGGTACTTAAATTTTTTAGCATCTTTTATTATAATTAGGAATCAAAATTTATAAAATGTCAAAAATAATAAAACCATTAGTTTATTTGTCAATCGTCGTAAATGCAATTGAAATGTTATAAATCTATTAATAGCTTTTGTAGTTACAATTATTTTTATTGGTTTCATCACATTTCGATCGAGAAGGTGCGGGGTCGTTAGCGTCAAAAAAGAGCCTCTACTTTGGTCATCGAGCTAGAAAGCTAAAAATAGGGATGTAGGTATTTCTTGAGCTACTGTTAGAAACTGGGGCAGGTACCTAGTGAATCGTGGCGCTGTCCGCTAGCAATGTGGGAACTCACAGTTTAAGTCGAACTCCTCTTGAATATTGATCCAAATGATGTGTGTTTATCCAGGGTGCTAAGCGAGCACATACGTCGGCTGTCTGCTTGCACGTCTGCGCTCCGCGCGGGCGTCGCCCCCCGACACCTGTGGGCGGCGCCCTTCCCCAGGGCGCAGGCGCAGCTGAGGCACCTGCCCGTCTACAGAACACCTCGTGATAAGGTAAAGCTTCAAAAACACAAAAGCTATTTGATTTTCCATCTTCTCTTTTTTTCGTGTGGGACACCGAGTCGTCCAACGACACGGTGAACCCTGGTGTCAGAGTTCTTCAACCGCCTAATACTAGAAGTAGGCCTCTGACATGGTTGTGTAACGACCGACGTCTAAGTAATCATAGACAGCAACCGGGACCGACGGCTTAACGTGCCCTCCGTAGCACGGAACCATTTCTTTTCGGACAATCAGGTGGTTCACCCTGCAATGCCCTAACCAGACCAGGAACAAATTCACAAAGTAATAAATATCAACTTTGTGAGTGTCCCACCGAGAATCGAACCCGGAACCTTTGCGTCGCAGGCAGTCGCACTACCACTGCGCCACATCGGTCGTCAAATTTCCATGAAGCACCAAGAATACAGAACACCCACACACCTCCAATCACGGCCTTAATTTAACTCCTGCCTGCTTCAAACACGTAATGATTTAATAATATAATAAGTGGTGAATGTGGTAATGAGTAGTCTATATTCTACATACATATATCACGCCTATAATCCCCTACGGGGTTGGCAGAGCGTAAACGGCCGCAAAAACGGGCATTTACGCCACGTCTGACAAACATTTTAGGGTCATTTGGAATATTGTGTATCACCGTAGTGACAATGCCGTGTGATGCTGGCTTAGAATAGCACCACCCTATGTCTTTCCCGTGGGTCTCGTAAGAAGTGACTAAGGGGCTCGAGGGTGTGTATTGCAATTTTAGGCGATGGGCTGACAATCTGTCACTATGGCGATACACAATTATCCGAATGACCCTCAAATATATTTCAGACGTAGTGTAAATGTCCGTTTTTGAGGCCGTTTACGCTCTGCTTAGCCCGCAAGGGATAAAAGGCGTGTTATGTGTATGTATGTGTAAGTGGTGAATGTGGTAACGAGTAGTCTATATTCTCAGGGATAATGTAGCTCTCTAATGCCGAATCAATAAGAATAATTTATTTATATTTGCCAAATAATGTTTTATAAAGAACCAGTCCATGATACTAAATAACTTTCGTCAAGGTTGTTATTTCATATAACTTTCTTTTATACAGATCTTGTGCATAATGCGTTGCGTGAAGTCCATAATGGCGGTGTTGGGGCTGACGGAGGGATCCGCGCCGTCGGCTGACGACCTCACGCCGGTGCTCATCTACGTCATACTCAAGGTAGGTACATTAGAAAACTTTATGTACGACATGACCACTTGTCGCGCCGTCTCCATAATTTATACTTATCCTTATATTGACGAGACTATTGCCCTCTGTATTTTGAACAACCATGTTCTGCGTATAGTAAAATGAAAATTCGTATTATATATGACACAATTTTGTAAATCACATCGTGAAACAGAAATAATTTTATAAACCATGTACCTCTTTTATAAACATTGAGAATTTTGGAGAACACAGCTCAGGTGTAATAAAACTTTAAATGTAAAGCATTTCGGGCCCAGACCAGGTTGAACTCACGGCATGTAACATTGTTAACTAACAGGTGAACCCGCCATCCTTGCTGTCCACGATCGAGCTGGTGAACGCGCTGGGGGGCTCCGCGCTGCAGGGCGAAGCCCTATACTGGTGGACGCAGTTCTGCTCGTGCGTGGCGTACATCAAGACCATGGACTACCAGCAGCCCGCCTCCTAGCGACTATACACACGCCTGGTAAAAAAAAAACTTTATAAAAATTACAAAAAAATTGTGAATTAAAGAAATATACAAACGTAGCGACAAATATTTACAAAATTTTCAATATCCGCTTGTCGCCCTGTGCCATTTTTTTCCAGTAGGTCAGCTGTAAAATATTTCATTTGTAGATGTATTTATTACCAGTGATTATGTGTCGTCTAGAGTTTGTCCTGTATATAGAGTGAAATTTTACAAGTGAAACTCAAGACAGGCTGGTGATAAGGAACAACTTTTCCCAAGGAACATGGAACGTATGGCGGGTGACAGGAATTGATGCCAATAGGCAGAATGGAAAGTTCCAGGTGGTGTCTGGAAAAGGGTAGCTACCCTGCCTGGCCGGGTGCTGCGGCCAGGGAACCGACTGGTCCGATGGAAGTTGTACATATGCGTTGCGCGGTGAAACACTGACACCGCGTTTCAGGCCTTATATTCTCTGCCAATCTGTCACGCGGCGCCATCTTGTGGATATGTCGGAACTTCTGTTACGTTTTGCTTGCTTGTGAACCACTTGAGTGAGCTTTTTGTAGCAACACCCAGAGGTCGCTACAGACGAAATACGATAAAAAATTTAGACTTCCATACAAAATTGCCGATCAACCGATTTGAGTTACTATGGAAACTAAAATTATTTTTGACCTATGTTCCTTATCGCCAGCCTTGAGATTTCGCTATTGGTCACTACTAAAATTTCACCCTATATATACGGGGTGTAAGGGACGGTGTTCTGAAAACTTTGCAGGCATGATCAGCCCATGAAACTGACCAACTATAACGAGAAAAAAATTCGACCTCCCATACAAAATTCCCGATCAGCTGACTGACTTTCTATGGAAACTCGGAAAAAATATTTCGTTTCCCAACATAGGCTCCATAATGAAAGTTGTTCAGTTTCATGGTCTGTCACACCGTCCCTTACACCCTGTACAGTATGGTTTGAAATAAATTGTCAATCAAATTATTCGTTTCGTCCCGCAGGTGTCAGCGCGTGTCAACGAATCCAAAGTAGCCCCGCACCGCCCCCGCCCGCGCCCCCGCCCCCGCCCGCGGCGCCGGTACACGATATAAACTCAACTCAACCTCATTACCAAACACACACAAATAATGCCTAAATCACAATCACCTCAGTAGATCTGTTAGTTAGTATGTTCGACCGTCTCATTTAGTAACAGTTTATCGTGCAATACGTTTCGATTTGGAAAAGGTCTGTTTTTTTATTTTACTGTCATGTCTTACGAAACGAAAAATTTTTTAGTCCAGTCCGTTAAGAATTCATAGTTGCTGGCGTGACATTAATTGTGTGGAATAGTGGAACACTATTAATTTTCTAAAATATTGATCCAGAAATCTTACTTTTAGTTTATCCACACATTTCAGAATGTATGGCTGATATTAAGAATAAAATTTCCATTATTCTATTTGTCCGATAGTACTTTTCTTTTGATGAACGTGTTGTTTACAATCAATGTCATAAAACATCTATCATCGCGCTTGGATTCATTGCTACACTACCTCTAGCCATAAGAAATATACGTAAACTTGTAGGAAGAAGAAAAAGCATAGCAAGTAAACAAACCATTCATCTCTTATTAACTCGAGATAAATGTTGAAGAATAGAAAGAATTCGCATTAGTTTATCTTTCTATGCTTTATCTATTTGTAGATATTAGTAGTATGAAGATGTATTATTCTTTTAATGTATTATATTAATATGATAATAAGGTTTACAGTTCTCCAAAAAACACTATTCTTGTATCGAAATATCTAGCGGATTAAATACATAAGTTATTTGTAAACTTAAAATATTTATCGCATTTTCATTGCATATCAAATACTAGTTGCTTAACATATTACAAGTGAGGTAAAGTTTACCTACTGTTCATGTGAATTATTATTTTGTTCTTCAATCAAACGATTTGCATTTAAATATATGAAAAATTAATACCAAGGTTAGCAAGTTTATTATATTTTACTTGGAAAATGAGTAATTTGCCCTGGTGAAGGCACGAATCGACTAGTCCAGTATTTTGTTTAAATGGTTAACATTCTACTTGAAAGATAATAGAAGGGTCAAAATAAACTTAAAGTCTACAACTTTGATTTTATATTTGAGTCCTACGGTTCAGAATTTTTAACATAATAATAAAAGCATTACTAGGGCGATTCGAATGACTGTGATTTTAGAGTTGTTGGATGCTGAATAAAGCCAGAAATACTCGATTTGAGGCATATTTTAGAATACAAATGTGATATTGAAACGCAAATGATATTTTATCGCTGATCCAATTGTAATTTGATAATAATATAATATGCTATTTCAAACTACAAAAATTGTTTCGAATAATTTAAGTTCTGTTACTATCACGTAAGAAGTTCATAGGAAGATTATTTAGTCACAAAGCACTAGTTCATTTTTCACTTAAAAGACTTTATTCTTATTTAGACTGCTTTAGCAGAAAATATGTTCTAGCTAACTTTGTTAATTGTTTTGAGGCGGCCCAAGAAGACCGTCATAGGTACCGTACACTGCTTAATGTATGGAGTAAGTCTTAGTTGACCGGGCTATTCTCCAAAATTTTGTCAGCTCGAATTTCTATTAGATCTATCTAATTTAGAGAGATCTTACTTTACTACTATAAAATTTCAGTGGTTTTGTTCACACTTTTAGGAACATATTTTTTTCTCTTCTATGGCAACATGTAGCAAGCTTTCTTGCCTAGATAAGATTAACTAGACTGCGAATGTACCTACATTTAGGAATAGCTCTATTTTAACCACGGTAAAATAATTAAATGTAATCAGAGCAATGAATATATTTAGCAATAAAAATAAAATCATGTCTAAAACTGTATTTCATTTAATAAAGATATGTGTGTCCCTCAAGCTGTAATCCTCACCTATGAAAACTTAACGAAAAGCAATTTTGGTTTTGTCAAAAAATAGTACTGAAATAGTGACAAATAGTGACATATGCAAGAAAATTAGTGACTTCATATTTCCCAAGATATGGCTATCGTTTGGTGAGGATTACAGATCGAGGCTCACGCTGTAATCCCAACTCTCGTGTGAGCAAACGGTGGGGTATTTTCACTTGGTCTACATTCCAAAAAATAGTGCCTAATTAGTGACTAATAGTGACAAAAGATGAGAAATCGTCGCTTTATAATTCCGAAGTTATAAAGGCATCTTTGTGAGGATTATGCAATTTTTGCTGTAATCCTCACCTCATTTCTGCTAAACGCTTAGGTCTTTTGACTCAAATTTAGTATAAAAAAATAGTGCTTAAATAGTGTTCTTAAATTGCATTGATATTTATTTAGTTTATGTAGTAGAAGCAATTAAAAAAACCGTAAGAACTTCTTCATACAAAATGGTCAGGTACAGTCGCGAACAATACTTCGTATTGTGAAGCTCAATATAGAAGGTATGTAAACAAACAAATAGCTTTCTTTCAAGTTTTTCGTTTATACCTATCAGTTTAGTACAAAAATAAATAGATAAAAATGTATAGTTTGGTATTCAATAATAACAAGAAACATATTATGTGGTAAAATACATTAAAGCAAGACTAATGCACTAATATATAAATGTATGTACATAGTAACCGACGTACGAGTAGTAATATATTAATAAACATACGAACCTACCTACAGAAATAAATACTACCGACATAACAAACCAGTTTTGAGCTTCAAGTACGACAATACAAAGTATTGTTCGCGACTGTACCTGTACCATTTTGTATGGAGAAGTTCTTACGGTTTTTTTAATTGCTTCTACTACATAAACTAAATAAATATCAATGCAGTTTAAGAACACTATTTAAGCACTATTTTTTTATACTAAATTTGAGTCAAAAGACCTAAGCGTTTAGCAGAAATGAGGTGAGGATTACAGCAAAAATTGCTATAGGTATAATCCTCACAAAGATGCCTTTATAACTTCGGAATTATATAGCGACTATTTCTCATCTTTTGTCACTATTAGTCACTAATTAGGCACTATTTTTTGGAATGTAGACCAAGTGAAAATACCCCACCGTTTGCTCACACGAGAGTTGGGATTACAGCGTGAGCCTCGATCTGTAATCCTCACCAAACGTTAGCCATATCTTGGGAAATATGAAGTCACTAATTTTCTTGCATATGTCACTATTTGTCACTATTTCAGTACTATTTTTTGACAAAACCAAAATTGCTTTTCGGTAAGTTTTCATAGGTGAGGATTACAGCTTGAGGGACACAGATATGTTCTCAAGTCGTGCTTTGCTAACACGAAACTATCAATTAGTAACGAAAATATTTGATACATTCTGGGACATTCCACAGATGTTAGAAATGGTTGGGCATCTTTCGATTCTCGTAGCATTTTCTTAGGCGGCTATAGCATTTTTGCTATATCCGTATCTAATGACTGCAAATAAATACATTCTGTAAATATGCTTGCGTATCCGTACTTGAATCTGATTCAGCGGATTTTCGTGAGTACCACAACACAAATGCTCTGGAAGAGGCTCCGGCTCGGCTACTATTTGCCTTTATAATTTTATCAGGCACTTCTCCTTCTGATAATTAAATAATTGCTAAATCCTTTATTTAACATATGTTTGTAGTAATAACTAAATAACATAGATGAAGTTAAAAGTAGCAATTATTGACGCAATACATTTGGGAAACACCCCATGTTTAATGTTAAACTATGAGGTGACCAGCCAACCAAACGTACGATAACTCAACATTTCAACAACAACCTGCGTCACGCCCATGGCTAACGCCTTTTTTATTGTTGTTGAAAAGTAGAGTTGCAAAACGATATAAATACGAGTAGCACCAAAGTTTACACATACATTTTCAATAACAGACGTTATTTATAAAAAATATTAAAATAAAGTAGAATCAGTATATCCATGTTAAGTATGACGTCTCTACCCTTACCGTATTTGCCTTAAAATTCCAATCTTTAGTGATGAGTATGAAAATAGGTAGCCTAATCTAATCGGGAAGGCACATACCCAGCAGTGAGCTGTTGTGGGGGTGTTAAGGTATGAATGTACTCAGTTTATTGTACTCCAAGTCTCCAACACATCATCCGCCTGCCCTTATCCCAATGTATTTAGTATAGTTCTCTAACACATACAAAATATACCTACAAAATAGTAAAACATTCAGGCACAAAGTCGGACTTATCCATTTAAGGGATCTCTTACAGTCAACCTTTGAGAATCGCAGAGAATATTGCGTGCAGGTAACCACAGAAATGAAATAACGAGACGAGAGCAATTATGAACTGATTTCAACTTGTGGATATGTGCCTCCCCGATAAGGCGCTATTTCCATACTCATCAAGCTTGGGTGGCAGGCTGGCTTGATGATAGTTAGATGACCGAAATAAAAAACCTAATTTTTAAAAATACATTTTGCCTCAGGGGCGTTTTGCGATGAGTAGACATTTTGCATCTGAAGGATTTTAGCACGGCCATCTGTCACATGGAATATCTTTTAAAACGGCGGGGACACAAATTTTTTACTTGTGCGTCAATTAGATGATAATTACCTATTTCACACCATCAAACTTATGGTATTCCATGGTGGCCGTGTCAACATGACACACACGGTTTAGGGTACTCTTGACCTGACCTTTCTTTAGCACGTCCCCGATTTGATCGAGGTATTCTCTTCCGACGTTTCCATCCACACTTGCCATGTACACCTGTTTCGTTAATCTTCTTTCATTCATCGTCTCTACATAACCTAACCATCCAAGCATGTAAGCAAGGACAATGATGACTATTTTTAATGCTTTTATTATTTTAAGGTAGTTTTGTAAGAATAGTTGTTTTGTTTCATAAGTTGAAATGAATTTGCACTTAAAACATGATTGGACTATGTACCTAAACAATCTCAGTTACTAGTATGCATGTGAATAAAATAATACAAGAAAAATGGGCGTACACAAGTTTATTTATGTACTAGATTTTTCATTTTTAGTTGGTAGGTACACAGTACACTTATAAACAACACAACTTCCCAGCAGGTCACTGAAACAAAATAAAAACTATTAGTTTTTAATCTAAACATTAAATTTTCAGTCAGTTTCAATTACAAATCAGTAAAAGTTTTGACGTCACGGCATTCGGGAGTAGCAAATACATTCTATGTAGAGTCATCATTTTCAGTAATGCCTAGGTAAATAATTTCAGTAAATTCTAGGTTGGACTGATGCAAATGTACAATGAAAATGATGTGATATTTACCTTATCACAGTGTTGGCTTATGATCTTGGCCTCTCCTTCTTTTCTTTGTACAAGGCTAGGAGAGAAACGTTGGCAACCTTCACCACCTGCGGAACAAGGAAAAAAAGTAGTACATTTTGCTTTGAAATCCTATAAATAGTTGAGCTACTAAGTTCTTTTTATTACTTCCTGTAAATTTTTGAACAGTTTCCTCAACAAACATAGAAACTGAGGAAGTATTACTGTATGCTACTGAAGAGCCATATTAGGCTTTGAAAAAAATGTATGCTGTGAAATTAAGGTTATTTTGTACATGTGTATATACCTTGAATCTGACTCCGGGAATGTCACCAACGGCGTGACCTTTACGACCGAATCCCGCCACTAGCACTTCGTCATTCTCCTCGATGTGGTTGAGACAACCGTCCCGAGGCACGAACGCTGTGACTTTCTTGCCGTTCTTGATCAGCTGGACACGCACGCACTTGCGGATGGCAGAGTTAGGCTGCTTGGCTTCAACACCACTGTAGAAGAAATGATATTGAAAAAAGCTGTTCTTTTTCTGATTATGAAAAAAAAAAAAAAAACAGAATAGTAAATTATAGAAGAAAAGACTACAAAATATTAGTAACAGAAGGGTTGGGTGTATTTTTCGCGCCAAAACACATGTGGTCTATTCAAGGTGTGATGGAACACAAGATATTAGTGCAATTTGTAACATTTCTTTTCAGAATTAGACGCTAAACCACGCCTTATTTAACTGTTAGTAAAACGGATACTCTGACCAAAGCAACACATGACCAGAAATGGCACTAATCAAAACTTTCTTCTAAAGTGTAAAAACTTGGTACAAAATACAGCAAGCTTACTCAAGCAAACAACAAATTACCACTAGTTAGCAATGGAAATAGAAAATAACGGCTTTACTATGTAAACACCAGACAGCATAACCTCAATCTTGACAGTTCATTGACCCACGCGTACACGAGACTTCTTCGCATCTTCATAGGAGTGATGCGACGCCGTCACTCGCAGTATTATCCTGTGATGTGATAAATTAAAAACACAATTCACAGGCGTAATACCGCGAGTGGCAGTCATCGGTTCACGTCACGTAGACTTCTTGAAAACATTTCACTGGCGATTTTTTGATCTTGAGATTTGATGTTTGCCCAACACACTGGCACACTTAGTATCTAGAACATACAAGGAGTAAAATAAGGAACACACTTACACTTTCTCGAGGACGATGCCCTTGGCGTGAGATGCACCACCGAAGGGGTTAGCCTTCCACCTTGTGCCCATGTGGGCTTTTTTGTAATCCTTGTCAGCCCATCGCTGCTCACGGCGATGGTTCACGTGTTTCCGCGCCGTGCGGATACCACGGGGTTTACCTGAAACATTGACGCCGCCGGTTATCACCAATGTTTACACCAGACACAAAAATCGACACACTAAACTTGCAATGAGATATAATGAACAGGGAATCGTTTATCGCACCTCGTAATCATTGGAGCAACTACGAGATGGATGCAGATTTATTATACACCACGAGAAAAACATGTCTACGCTATGGCCGACACCTATGCGGCCAGACACAAATTAGGTTTTATGTGATTTGTTGTACGTATAACACCACTTCCATATTATTCTTGAGTTTATAGCACTTAACCACACTAATGAAAATGAAAAAAGCAACGAAATATAATTATTTTCAACACAAAATAATTTCTTACCCATTCTGATAGCACGACACGAATCGGCTACGGATGGGAAAAGAAATTGTCAGTGAACACGCCGGCCAATCAGCTTCAATTTGTCAATGCTACCAACACAAAAACGTTTGATTGGTGTTGCCATTTTAAATGATGAACAAATCGACTTGTCGAGTGCCATAGACAATCCATTCGTTCATTTCATGTCGCTGTCACTCTGACATTTGGTGGGGTAAATCGCGGTCATTGAAACGGTGTTTTATTCCAGATTTCACATTATTTCTTGGCAAATAAGCTAATTATTAC
Organism: Tuta absoluta; assembly: GCA_027580185.1. Lineage (NCBI taxonomy): Eukaryota > Metazoa > Arthropoda > Insecta > Lepidoptera > Gelechiidae > Tuta > Tuta absoluta. Next base: position 11,846,362 of record JAQAHW010000015.1, read on the forward strand.
ATCAAAATTCATTTCAAATCTACGGCCATACCATCATGAATATCAACAGAAAAGACGGAGGTCCCGGCTACGTCGGTATACAGTTCTGCACAGAATGTAACAACATGTTGTATCCCCGCGAAGACAAAAACAACAAAGTACTGCTGTACGCGTGCAGAAATTGCGACTACAAGCAACTGGCTGATTCCAACTGTGTGTACGTGAACAAAATTATGCACGAAGTCGACGAGCTGACGCATATAAACCCGGACGTGGTGAGTGACCCGACCCTGCCGCGGACGAAGGATCACATGTGTCCGAAATGCAACCACCGGGAGGCAGTGTTCTTCCAGGGGCAAACCAGACGCGCTGAAGAAGAGATGAGACTGTACTACGTGTGCACAAGTTGTAAACACAGATGGACTGAGTGAATTTACTGTAACTTTGCTATAAGAATAATTTTAAGAATAAATCAGGTAAAACCCTTATTTTGTCTTTATTTAAGATTTTGTATTTCTATCTTACCCTGAACTGCTTCACTGTTCTTTAATACTACTGCTCTTTCTGTTTGCTTTATTCTTTCAATATGAACTTGACTCTGCAAGTTGTTACTGCTTTTCTTTGCAAAGAAAGCAACAGAAACAAACATAATATAGCCTTCCAAGCTTTTACAGGTTAAAGACAAATATTCTGGAAATAAAACAATAATTTACTTTTTTGATTTTTATTAGTGAACTAAAAATATTGCCAAGCTATATCTGATCTAATTTATCAGTTAACAATTCACAGCCATTGATCAAAATGGTATTTTTCTGTTAACTACACAACCTAAAGTATTAACTTCTAACTAACTCTAAACACATTTAAAATTAAAATATAACAAAATTGCACTGTTAAATTGAAATATGTCAAATATTTATATAATTAATCTTAGAAATGCTAATAAAAAAATACTTTCCACCTATATAGGTATCTTGAACTTATAAGACACTAATAGGATTGCAAAAAAATACAGATTACTACCACTAGTACTAGTACCACAGTACTATTGCTTGTATCAAAAACCATTTTTAGAAACCAATAACTTGTAGTTTTTCTTATTTGTTACTCCATTTCAATTCCAATTAGTAAAAGGCATAAATCAGAGATGCTTAAAATTACAGTGGAAATCTGATCAAGGTTTGAAAAGTGGAAAGAAGGGAAGTAGAATATGAGAGTAAGAAATCTTATTTAGGCATAAATTCAGCAATATAAAATTAGGCTTTTCTAATTTGGCACCAGTCTAATGGCTACACTAATCACAACATCTAAGCTGTTACAAATAGTCAACAAACAAATACATAATTAGAAATCCCATTTACCTAATGTTTGTAACACATAAGAAGTAAGAACAAATTTTGCATAATATGTTGCTTAGGAAAAAAGTTGTAGTTTCATTCTGTGAAAAATATGTTTAACTTTCTGTATAACTTGGTATTAGCTGAAGCTTGGATAAAAAAAATGTGATTATGAAAATATTAGTTATCTACCCAAATTCCATTTGAAGCAATTATTTTAAAAATGCTTATTACATAACTGTATCATAATTTCTGTAAATGCTAAAAAACATAAGCCAGGAAGATCCTAGATAATAGAGAATATTTTAACACTAAGTAAACATCAGAGAAATGGAATATTTTCAATATTTTTCTAAAGACACATTCTAGTTGCAAAACTTTGCTCTTAAAAGCTTGTGCTTGAGTGGAAGATTCTAAAAAAGCTTTAGTAGATACACAGTAGATTCAGCTAGATTTATAGATTTCTTAAGTTTTAGTAATATCTGTAGCTCCTCTGAGTAAGGTATATTTATTTAATATTACCATTGAGTATATTTGTAATTAAGTATTGTACTTTTATTCATAATATAATTTCAAGGAAACAAAGTAGATTCCCCATCTGTTTTCTTTAAGTTATTTACGAAAATGTCAAAAGTTCTGTCAGAATTTAGTCTAAAGTGTTATCCAATAGTTTTGTGGGTAATATTTATTTAACACATACCCACCCAGACAGCTACAAAACTTTTTTCATAAATAAATAATAATCAGACATTTTACAAATCTCATAAAATCATAAGAACTTTTCACTTAAACCTCTGGCTAGCCATTTAATTTGACTATTTTACAACACCATTCAACAATTTTTCTTTAACAAGTGTACAATTTAGTAATAATTACTCAATTAGTTTTATAAAATTCATCAACCATTTGGGAAGACGGGGTTAGGTCGAACTCAAGAAATAACTTAGTTCTATTATCTTACACACTCAATCCTAATATACCTACTTACATTAGGTACTTAACTTGGACTTTAAGCTGCTGTGCTTATGTGGTGACTCTACAAGTTAACAAAGAATGTTCATATGTTCTTGTACCATTGGCATGGATTGATGCTTTTTAATTTAATAATAACCCATAACAAATGGTGTAAAAATATCTTTTTTTCGTGAATAATTATATTTGGAGATTGCATTTATTGTAAACTGGCGGATTCTCAAACATTCTACGTTAATTTGTCGAGTTATAATTATAATGGACAATGGACCTATATTACTAATCTCTCATTGGACTGTCTCTACAATAAACTATATATCTGTCATCTATTACAAATCCATGGATTAAGCACCATTGAAAGCTTACTTTGGCCCTGTGCTATGGCCTTAGACCTATGGAAGGTGTACATTGAGCTTATAGCTATCGTATCTGTGCATATGATTGTACTGCTTTCTCATATCATAAGCTACGAAATTGTGTTGATTTTGCTTTCAAAAGTAAAATTTCAGGCCATTTTCGTGACATTGATTTTGCTTACAAAAGTAAAAATTTCAGGTCATTTTCTTGATGTTGGTAACTATTTATCTTTCAATAAAAATTTTATGTTTCTTTATAGTCTATATTTTCTACTAATCTAGTTATAAGACCATTGTTACTAACCAAATATGGACCAAATATGTTGTCTGATCAATAAAATATAAAAATAATAATTTATTTTTGCTTTATGCAAAATTAGTTTTCATCATTAAAAAAAAGCAAAATCAATACGATTTCAGAGTAGGTAAGTATATCTTAAATACTAAAAATGCTATCAAAGTTAAGCTCAGGCAAAACAACCATTGAATAAGTTTATTGTAATTTTTTAAGCGCGACGTATTTAGGACAAATTAAGCTTCCTCAATTTTTTATACTATTGTCTAAAGGCCGATTTATTAATATAAAGCAAATCTGCAGTTATCAAATACATTTACATTACAAAAGGTTGAAAATAATACAAAAAATATATGTCATAAAAGTTTGTTTGTCCATTCGTGGCCCTTTTCTTCAAATAAATGAACTCAATTATCTTCTTTTACATGCATATTTTACGTATACTTTCTATGTTTTATCACCTGGTGTAATTAGTATTACCGCTACATTCCTTATCGATATACCGTCTTCTTCACAACAAGCTATATTTCACTCGAAATATTTATAGCAATATAACAAGTTATCCTCACACTACGTCAGTTTTTTTGGAGCTTTGGGATAGGAGTAGTTTTTTTGCCACTTAGAATTCAGTGCACGATAAACAGTGCAATAAATCCTTCATCGACTATGTGGACTGGAAGAGCTTCATATTTCTAGCGTACAGATAAAAGTTTATTTATCTAACAAAGTGCTGTTTAGGCGCCGACAGGCCAGTGGTGCCCTCGCCTGTTTCTTAAGAATTTCTATAAATTGTTATGCGTCTTTAAAATCATTAAAACTGAAAATGGTAGCCACCATAAACCGTTAAGTTGATTCAAAATTTAAAACACAAGAAATAAAGTTATCGTACTTATAGGACAACATTTTGCCCGTTTTAGATTTTTGATATCTATTTCTGATTTGAAGAAATTAATTAATAACATGTGAGGGCGCCACTAGACGGTTGGTTTTTTCCTGTTTTTTCTCGGCGCAGGCTTGGATTGTAGATTTTTTTCTGTAGGCCGGAGCTTCACGTGTCCATTGCCGGTTTGCAGATGCATCTGTATAAGCGGACGGTGCCGCCGCCGCGCCGTGGCGTACTTTAGAAAATTCACCCTTGGTTTCTACTCCCTCTCCTTTCCTTTCTCAAGATATCATTCATCCTCCTTCCTGTGATCGGCAACCATACATACAAATCCCTACTTGCTAGACAGCAACCATCTGAGTTCCTATTTAAATAGGGTGAAATTTTACAAGCTACCGATACCGAAAACTTAAGACTGCAAGTGATAAGGAACAACTTTGGAACTTCCCAAGGAACATTGATTGAGATACGAATAAAAAATATAGAGCTCCCATACAAAATTACCGATCTTTTCTTTTTTTAGGGCTGGACTTTGCAATTTTAGTCCCGGGGCTTTGAAATGTACACCATTTGGTGGGAAGCTAGGGCCCACCCGGAGAGGTTTGTGTTGTTATTCAAACGACTGAGCTTAGGAGTTGTTTTGGGAAGAACGGATTGGACTGAATCTACCCGGCACATGCCGGTAGATCCTAAAATAAGAAACAAATGACGGACCTCCGCACCCCGCCGGCGGGGGCTTCGGTTGCTTGAGGAGATTGTGGAGTGTGGTCTACTTGCAATGGCTGCAGCAGCTGCTAATGTGATGACGTCATCATCATCCGAAACGATAATTACCGACCAGCTGTTTTTTTTATTAATGATGGGTTTGCTCTTGACTCTAGTCTAGGTCATAGGACAGAGACAGAGTCTAAGATGGAGCGAGCTCACCCAGAAGAAGCCTGTTCACTCTTACTTTGAAGAGATTAGGGTTGTATGCGTTTGGAAACACAGACGCAGGTAGTGATTTGAGTTACTAAGGAAACTCAAAATATTTTCGTCATATTTCAACCTATGTATGTTCCTTGGAGAAAGTTGTTCCTTATCACCAGCCCGTTTTGAGATTTCGCTATCGGTCACTAGTAAAATTTCACGCTATATACACGGCAAACGGCAATCATCGAACCCCCTACTTCCTGTAGAAAGTGGCGTCGCAGTCGATCTGCAGGCGCCGGCCACGAATGGACACGCGGCGTCAGTGCTCGGGCGCCGGCGGCTCGGGGTTCGCCTCGGGCAGTGGCGGCAGCACGTTTATGTCGAAATGACCCGATATGTTACCTGTGGGAAACGAAATGGCCTGGTTAAAATTGCACCAAGGATGTACTGCTGATGTGGGCTTAGAATAGCATCACCCTATTTATTTCACGTGGGTGACCAAGGGAATCAAGGGTAACTATATTGCAATTTTAAGCAATGGGCTGACAACCTGTCACCATGGCAAGCTCTATTTTCTGAATGACCCTCAAAAGTTCTTCAGACGTTGCGTAAATGTTCGTTTTTACGGCCGTTGACGGTCTGCCCACCCCGCAAGGATATCGGCGTGATATATGTAGGTATTTAGTGAATGAATTGGCGGCAGTGCCGTGATAGGAATATAAGGGAACGGGCGTTTGTCAAAGTGTTATCTTGAGCAGTTGGGCGTGTTAGGCCGTACGCTCGCTTACGCGGTTTCACGCGCGGGCCAGCCCGCGCGTGAGGCCGCGCGCGGTCTCGCGGGATCCGCGCGGCGGTCTGACATGGCCGCCATTATTACCCGTCCAAATTTAGAAGGCGCATAGTGCCTAGGTAGTTGTAATATGGCAAGTGTCGTCGTGTTCGTACGGGTTATATTATGTCGCGGCTTGCTGAAGCCGCGGCGCGGGTGACCGCAGGCCGCGTCACGGGGCGCCAATCTTGTGTTTTGTCAAATCTGGCCCGCGATATACCGCGTGATACCGCGTGAGCGAGCGTACGGCCTTAGAGTCTATGCAGACAGAAAATGGGCGTGGGAAAAAAGTAAACTGACATTTTATCATAGGATTTCTATGACATTTCTCATACTAAGGCACGATGCGCCTTACTTGCTTGCTTCTTACTTACTTTTACCATCTTTTACTTATCGAGGCAAGCAGGTCCACTGCTGGGCATAAGCCCCATCCTGGCGATTCAATAAACCGTGATTTAGGGGCAACTGCATTCAACAGTCGCCCGTAACTTTTAGTCGTGAGTCTGCCTCGTAGCTTGCCATACCACGAAATGGAATAAACACAAAAAAAAAATGGCCTTTGATATTTATTTGTAGCTATTTGTGGCCTATTTGTGGTTAGGTACATCACGCTGCGCTTTACAAAACCGTTTGACTTCATGATTACCAATGTTAATATATAATACCTGGTGGAGAGTAGTTGGCTACGACAATCACTTTACCAGCGCGGGACCGAGCCTTGCCGACTCCGAAGAAACGTGTAGCGACCCAAACCATTTGAGTGAAGTGCCCTGAAGAAATAAAAACAGAATAGGTAGGTACGTAGCATTGAAAAATTGCCTTGACGGCTGTAGTGACGTATTTCCAAGCATACGAAATGAAACTGTACTCTCCAAGAGCATCAAATCGGTATCCACGTGTAACGGTTTGGGCAGCCGTTACACCCGCTGCTGTTTCATGAAGGAAATAGTCAATGTTACTCAGGTAGCAGAGAAAATCGGTTAAATGAATAAAATATCGAGGACAATTCATACAGCGCAATCTAGCCCCAAACTAAGCAAAGCTTGTACTATGGGAACTAGATAACTGATTATTACTTATAAACTTTTTACACACCAATATTAGTGTCTTGTGGGGATCGAACCCACGACTCTCGGCGTAGCAGGCAGGGGTTCTGTATTCAGGTAGGCATGGGAAGAGGACCAAATCGTAAGTGGTCCTTTTGAGCTTAAAGGGCAGTAAATACCTGCATTGACATTAGCGTGCAATACATCGGGCTCCCTGAAGAAACGGTACTGGCGCACGGCTCCGTACCAGTAGGAAGACACTTCTTGACCTGGATAAAAATACATTACCTGTTAGAAAAAAATATGTTTTGTCAAGCTCGTGCTTACCACACTTGTTGGTTGGGTTGGAATTCATACGTTAATGAAGATTCAAAGACATTTATTTGCATAAATCTTGACTAAAATTTGAAACAAATGTCGTTTACAAATGGTGGTGGCGTAAAGTTACGTGCTGTGTGATTAACCTGGCCAGCCCCGAGGCAGTGCCTTTATTTTTATTTTTATTTTTTTATCCCGCCCGAGCCGGTTTTCTATTAGGACAATACAAAATTGTTATAAAAAGAAGAAGATTGCGTTATGCAAATTCCTTTTTTTTACAATGACCGATCATGACGTCAATAAGTGATAATGCTATCCTACATTGAATAAAGTTATTTCATTTTCATTTTCATTTTTTCATTTTCATAAAACACGGTATAAAATTGGTAACATAATTATTAAAAAAGTACATTCGTGTTTTGCTAAACAAATATAGTATGCAAACAGAACGTTATGTCATTATAATTATTTAATGTCGTAAAAAGTATTAAAATTTTGCTAATTATACAACTTATTCCTAAACATTCGTAAATTTTAATAATGTTTTATAATGACACGTCGCGCTTACTTCTTGCCACACTCTACCCCCCAAGGGCGCGATTGAGCTGGTTGTTTGAACAACCACAAAACTTCTCCGGGTGAGCTCCTGCCCCCCACCATACAGTCAGGTGTAGATTTGAATAGCCCCGGGGCTAAAATCCAAATAAAGGGTCCAGAACTAAACAAAAAAAAAACCTCATGGCTTCGACGCCAATTATCTACCTACTTCGCTTCCGATAACGCCTGTATTTGGCAGGTTGCAGGTAGGCACGAGTTTTGCAATCTTTTAGTCAAGGATTTTAAAAGTATTCCTGCCGTAGGGTACATACTAGGTCCATGCCTTTAGCTCATCAATTTAAATCTTGGCACTTTATTTTGACATTTTGTGACCACTTGTGATACACCTTTTTCCAAAATTACCTTTAAGCATTTTGTCAAACGTGTTGTTAACGACCGTGTGTACCTAATCTGCAAGGGACATAGGCGTGATGTGTGTATGTGTTATATCAAGGTTATATCTACGTAGCTCTTGCCTGTGATATCTGTGTCCGTATTGGTGACAGGTTTCTGATAGAGGTTCTGCCCGACGTCTCTGTCGTTCCTGTAGTGGAACTTGTCGGTGTGAGCGAGATGGTTGGCCCAGGCCTGCGCGTAGTCGCATAGCTGTAAATAGAAGAACAAAATTTTAACTAAGTAAGAAGGTAGAGTCACTTAGTTAAAATTTCCAGGAGGTAGTAAGTTACAAACAATCAAAAGAATACAGTTAATAGAAATTGCATCAGTTAGGCATTCGGGGGCGCGAAGGTCCCTCATTTGTTCACCATTTTGGGAGCTACGGCCACGTGCTAGGTAGATTCAGTCCAATCCGTAATTCCCAGAACAAACTGGTTGTTTTAACAACCACACAAACTACTCCGAGTGAGCTAGCTCCCCACTCAGGTGTAGATTTCAAAGCCCCGGGGCTAAAATTGAAGAGTATAGCCCTAAAAAAACAGCCAGGCATTGGGCCGCCTGTAGTCACGCCTCCACAAAATGAATGACGTAGCACACTGCTACATGCCGTAGCTGCATGCTACGCTTCGATCGAGAAGGTTTTCAGAGTCCAAGCCACAGATTAAAGTAATAGTTGCTAGCGTAACAAACAGATAGATACTTCACTCTCGTAAAAATACAAAAATTTACATGCTCATTCCAAATTCAAAAACACGAATATACATAAACCTTTATCTTACAACATTACCCCTATGATTGCAACTTGCAATTTAAAGGGGTCAATCGCTTGGCCTTGATGGAGTGACTGCTTGAGTTATAATAATAAACTAATAGTTTCACTATGTATGATTCATTTTTCGTTTGATCAAGTTACAAATCGATATATCGGGTGAAATTTTCTTAGTGACCGATACTAGGACTGCCTGCGTCCTATGGTATGAAACTACAGGCTACAAGTCTACAGGTGAAAATCTAAATACATGGCGCAGCCAGTTTATATTCCTGGTATCATTATAGCTAACCGACTACACAATGAACATCGAGTTTCACCTGTCTAATAATATCGGGCACTGGTGATAAGGAAAAACTTTCCCCGAGGAACGAAGGTCAAAATATGACAAAACTATTTTAAGTATTTTGAGTAAATATGACAAAACCATTGTAACCCAACTCAGCTGTTTTTTCATATTTTGACCTAAAGTGAGCTTGGGAAAAGTTGTTCCTTATCACCGGCTGGTCTTGAGTTTTCGCTATCGGTCACTATTATAGTAAGATATCACCCTATACACAGATTACGAGATATTACATTTATAAGTTGTTTTAAGCTGTTTCCTTTGCCAATGGAGCGATGCCAGCAGAGTTGGAACCTCAATAGCTTATTCAAGGCCTCGCCTCGTGACTCTGCAGTTTACACGAGGTCGACAATATCTGCCGACCTTGGAGGTTATAGAACATTACGATAGTTTTCAGCATTAAGAACGCATTACGTCTATTAATACCAGACGAAAATACCTACAAATGTCATTTTAAGTCATACCTGGAAGATAAACACTAGTGCTATAAAGTCATGAGGTGTACTATGGTTTATTATGCACTCACAGTGCTATAATATTTACATAAATAAAAATAAGATATTGAAAAAATTTAAGCAACCGCCGGGGCTCGATTTCGGGACCATGTCGCTTCGAGACAAGTACCAAGAGATTGAAAATTTGGATTTGTCAGTCAAGGCGCCGGTAGCCTAGTTGGTAGAGCAGTGGGACGGTACCCCACGGTCACTTGCATATTTTCAATTTCTTATTTTCATTCATCGTGTAGTTAACGCGCTTTTAAATCTGAAAATCTTTTCTGAATTCGAATGAAAGTGGTTACTTATGCAGCGCATGCTACGAAATGGCGTAGCTCTTCGCTACGAGACGTGTTTTCACCAACACCTATCTACACCTTTACCTACAGGCACAGTCTTAAAGATGTGTCCCCGCGGGAGACCTTCAGGATCAATACTTGCCTCAGGAGCCATGTACAACTGCGGTGCCCCGTGCCTTTGTCTATAGACGTTGTGCCAGCAGAGACACTCGGTGATGAAGTCACTGTCCTGCCACGCTGTCCGCACCTCACTCCACTGGACTATCATGCTCACTGGCCTCGTTTGTAGCACCTGCGAACAATTTTCAATGACTTATTATCCATCAACTTCAAATGATTAATCCAAATTTAGTTCCCATAATACAAGCTATGCATAGTTTGCGGCTAGATGGCGCTGTGTGAATTGTCGAGGAAATGATTAGCGGATTTTTTCTTATCCGAGGGTGAAAATATTACAAACATGCGATTTGCACAACGGTTTCTCACGCTGCTACTCGTTTCCCATAGGAATGTGATATTTTCCCACAGCATAAAGTATAGCCGTATGATGCCGAATTAAAATAGCATCAACCCATTTCATTCCCATGGGAGTCGTAAGAGGCGACTAAGGGACTAGGAGGGTGTGTATTGCAATTTTCGGTGATGGACTGACAACCTGTCACTTTGGCGATACACAATTTTCCGAATGACCCTCAAATATATGTCAGACGTGGCGTATATGTCAGTTTTTGCGGCCGTTTACGCTCTGCCTACCACGCAAGGGAAAATAGGCGTGATATGTGTATGTATGTATAAAGTAGCTATGTTACTCAGGGAAAACGTCGCTCTCTAACGAATAAATTAATAATCGCGGTTCTGTAGTTTGAGCATGAGTTTATTCATCACATAACATAAAAAACACATATTTTCTCATTAATCAAAACTGTTAAAACATGGATAAAAATAACACGATAAGCGTCTTGTAACACAAAACGCCTACAAGTTACAATTATTAATTCGGCCATAGAGCTTCCGAATTCCGAACCTTTTAAACTGTTTACGACTCGATAACATTGCTACGCCATAAAGCACCCTAAAGGAAGTTGTTTACCATGCCAACAGCCTTAAGGCACTCGACAACCACACAACAAAACACGGGTATTATCAATCGGAATTAGGGCAAGGGCGGAGTCATTCCCCGAAACTTAATAAGGAGTGCAAAGAGTATTTTGTTTATTTGATCGTCGATCCACGCCGCATAAGTACCTAATTATTTACATATATAGCGCCCATATCCATGCTGGGTTGGCAGAGCGTAAACGGCCTTATAAACGAACATTTACACCATGTCTGACAAACATTTGAGAGTCTTTCAGAAAATTGGGTATCGCCATAAATTGCAATACTCATGGAGACCCTCGATGCCCTTAGTCGCCTCTTATGACACCCAAGTTAAAGAAATGGGGTGATGCTTTTCTATGCCGACAGCACCAAAACCTCCTATATATGTAGATTGTGATTTTAAACCTACGTATTCAGATTTTTCTAAAAGCCCAGTGACTGAGATAGGTCCCAAGGGAAAGCGGGTAGAAGCTTGTGAAAATAAATAGAACGGAGATCGACCCAAAAAATATATTGTGGTCATAATTTTGTTAATATTCCACGTGATTCTCATACCAATGACCCTATTTCCATTATATTTTATATTTTTTGCTTTTCATCGCTGGGGACGTATTCCGCTATTTGAAAAGCGTCTAAATTGTGTTTCAATAGGGTGTCAGTTGGGTAGTACTCCAGTCCTCTCGTATTCCGCTATCAGCTTGAAGTATAGAAAATTTCAATGGCAATAGTATCGATGACATTACAATGACTATGAATGAAGAAAAATGAAGACATAATGAAAATAAGAGGATCTCTTGAAAGAGTCTTTGAACACAGTGAAATGTACTAGTGATGGCGAAAGTCGCAGGTTCAAGTTTAAATCCAGCCAGCCCGGTGCCTTTATATTTTTTTCCCGCGCCCGAGCCTATTTCTTTTAAGACAATACCTAATTGTTATAAAAGGAAGAAATTTTTTACAATGACGCCTCATGAGGTCAATAAATTATAATACTATCCTACCTTTGAATAAAAGTTAATTTCATTTCAATCCTGCCCGCAGAAGAAAAATTTTGCAATTTTTGAAATACAAAGTATTTACAATTTAACATTATCGTTGGCAAGGTTACAAGGGAGGATTCAGCGAATGATCCTCTATGAAATAGGTAGCTGGATCTCGCCGAAGGGTAAATGGTAAAGCCCAGCTTGACTAATATGTATTGGAGGCTTCATAATAAATGGAAGTGAGATTGGGATGCGGTCATGCGGCGTTCACATAGTGGAGTTCACCTTATATTTTTCATAAAATGTCTCTCCAATTTGACTGGCCCGATGGCGTAGCGGGTAGTACCATTGCATGCTACGCCAAGGGTCGGTTCGATCCCCACAATCATTTCAGATATTTCTATTCAGTCTGGGTGTTTCTGTGTAAAATATGTTTTTAATTACAACAAATAGTATATCTAGTTCCCATAGTACAAGGTTTGCATAGTTTGGGGCTAAATGGCGCTGTGTGAATTGTCCAGGATATTTATTTTATGCCGCAAACACTATATATGAATACAAGCAGCTCGCCCAGCGGTTTCATTCGCAAACACTCCATCTATTAAAAAATCGCATTAGAATCCGTTGCGCAGTTTTAAAGATCTAAACAAAACTACATAGGGACAGACAGACATGGGGAGCGACATTATTTTATAACTACTATTTATGTAATGACTGGCGACCCGCCCAACTGTTTCACTCGCTGCTTCCCGTTTCCCCGTGGGAATGTACTTAATCTTTTGCCGGGCAAATATTTAAATAAATAATTATACTTGTGGCTGTTAATGGAAATAATAATACAAATGAAGCTTCCTCTTATATCACTCTATCGGTGTCCACACGAAAAGAGAGAGAGAAGAACTCTATTAATTTTATTTAAAAAATCGTAAGTTGCGTTCCTACTTTTAAACATGCATAGGGACATGGGGACAGACACGGGAAGCGACTTTATTTTATTTATACTATGTAGTGATGGTTTACATGTTAAAATCATTTAGCTTTATATATTCTTTGAAAACTTTAGCTTTTCTTATCAAAATGTTTTAATATTTTTACTTGGTTTAAGTACATGCAAATGCAATGAAAGTAAGTTGGCACTCGGCACAGTATTTCCAGCGTTTCCAGCTCTCAACACGTTCCAGGACTCCAGCGGTGTAGAGCGGAAATACATTTCCACTAATGAGACCCACTGCGGTCTGTGGTCTCGTTTGCATTTGCACTACGGTTACCTAATGTGTGTAATTTTAATACCAGATTTTATATCCGCTTTGGGTCTAATTTGGTTTATATTTAAAATAACGGAAATGTAGGTGTTGTCCTTTACTGATCTTGAACTTCGTTTTGTAGAGAACTTCCAAGCGCGTGAAGTGAACTGATTTAATGTGGAATTGTTAGAACACACACACACACACACACACATATCACGCCTTTAATCCCTTGCGGGGTAGGCAGAGCGTAAACGGCCACAAAAAACGGACATTTACGCCACGTCTGACAAATATTTTGAGGGTCATTTGTAAAATCGTGTATCGCCATAGTGACAGGTTGTCAGCCTATCGCCTAAAATAGCAATACACGCCCTCGAGTTCCTTAAATTGAATTCCCTGAAATTGTTAGAATCTTAAGAATTTTCGTTGTACCGGGTAAGGCGGTTCTCTAACTTGTCATCCGTCGCTGCATATTTTTGATCGCACCGTAACGTTTCTGTCAGACGAAAGGAAATTGCTAATTCTGATCTTATTCTCATAAAAATACGGCTATCGTGCGTTTACTACTGTCAAACGACTTGACAGACGCATGCGTTACGAACTTTAGCCCTATTTGTATGGAAAAATATGGGAATTCGCAATTTATTTTATGCGTTGCGATACGTTAAATTACGCAGCGACGGACGACAAGTAGCAGAACCGTCTAAAGCGTTCCTTTCCTTTTTCGTGTGGGACGTCGAGTCAGCCAACGACCCGATCAACCATGGTGTCAAGAGTTTTTCAACCACCCACTACTAATAGTAGGCCTCTGACATGGTTGTGTTACGACAGCCGTCTAAGTTGTCATAGATAACAACCGGAACCGACGGCTGGTTTAGCCCGCAATGTCCTAACCAGACTGGGAACGAATTCACAAAGAGATAAACATCAACTTTTGTGAGTGCCCCAACGAGAATCGAACCCGGAACCTTGGCGTCGCAGTCAATCGCACTACCACTGCGCCACATCTAAAGCGTTAAAAATATTTGTATTTTTGATGACTTATTTAGCCCTCTAAAGATGCTGAAGGTACTGCGATAAACATTTTACAAGTTGTTTTTTTTTATGTTTCGAAATGCTTATGGGTGTTGTCCTTGTACCATAATCCATGTTCGTTCAGCATAGTGCTCGCAAGCACTTAGCAAGCTGTTAGATTCAAGTTTGTGCTACTTTGAAACTCCAGACTCCACGGCGGCCAATGTGGCGCAGTGGTAGTGCGACTATTATATATTCTGTGGTGCGACTGCCTGCGACGCAAAGGTTCCGGGTTGGATTCTCGGTGGGACACTCACAAAGTTCATATTATCACTTTGTGAATTTGATCCCGGTCTGGTTAGGACATTGCAGGCTGAACCAACTGATTGTCTGAAAAGAAATGGTTCCGTGCTTCGGAGGGCACGTTAAGCCGTCGGTCCCGGTTGTAGGCCTCTGACAACCATGTCAGAGGCCTACTAGTTGTAGTAGGCGGTTGAAAAACTCTGACACCAGGGTTCATCGGGTCGTTGGACGACTCGGTGTCCCACAAGATATAGAGATAGACTCCAGACTCCAAATCGACAAATGTCTCTACAAGTCGCTCCGACAGTTCCCAATTAAGTTGGCAAATTGTTCGGGGACGGCACGGAAAACGCCTAATTTCTGACGAAGAAGTCCTTTGAATATGCAATAAGATGGAAGTAACTTTCGGAAGCGAAAACTCAAATTCAAAGTGGCAATGAAACTTTTGGGATCCGGTATGAAATCCTTTTTTTCATGACTCAAGGTTTTTGTCACTCGGTAGACGTTTTCGTGTAAAACTAACTTGAATGTTATAGTTCAGAAGCTTTTAGGTATACCATATTGACTATGTGTCTCTGCTTAATTTCTCCAGAATATCCTTATGGCGTACGAAGATAATTTGACAGCCGATAGAGATGAATGGAAGAAAAAAACATGTTGCGCCGACCCCAAATAAATTGGGATAAGGGCAGGCAGATGATGATGATCCTTATGGCGTACCTTAGGGTACGTTCAGCGGGTTTCGGATAATATAACCTTAGCTCAAAATTTAAGGTAAGCTACCTCTGAACGGCGGTTTTGTGAAGTGTATGAACGGATAACAGTTAAACGTCATCAGTGATGGATGACTCATCACATTAGCGATTTCTCAAGTCTTGCCACTATGTCTGTACTTACTTATGTTTGTTTAAAATATAAATTTAGTAAAGTATAATTTATAGATGTAAATATATCACCAAAACACTAAATAACACAATTCAACTGTCTAACTGACGTTAAGCGACATTTTCTCTCGGTCGAGGGGTCGAGAGAATTTATCTGACGTGTGGGCATGAACCGGGTAGGATAAGTTTGACAAGTCGCGACATACAGTTTTATGATCTGTCGTCACAGATAAATAGCGTGAACGGCACCCTGGGGGAGGCAGTGGACTAATTGTAGGCTGATTTGATGATGTGATGTCTTTCATAATAAAATAAATAATAAAAATAATAAAATATGTTTTTATTTTGTAAATCAGTACAATCTTTTTGTCGTGGCTTCCCAGAAAGTTGTCTAAAGACACTTGTGATGGGAGGCCTCGCTCTTAATCAGACTACGCAGGTACAGACAGGATTTACAATAGGTATTGCCTAGTTCTTATCTTAAACATTAAAACACGGTATAAAATAAGTAATTAGTGAGAATTACGGTGCATTTACAGATGCATGCAATATGTTACAGTACCATAGTAGGCTACATACGAATAGAGAATCTCATAAGATCATGACATGATTACTCATGAATGGACCATTACGAGTAAATACAAATGTTTTCTTTTGTTTGTTGTAATCGGTGTTGGATAAAAATAAAACGATACCGACGAAACAAGAACCTCTTTTTTTATTTTTTTAAATTTTTAAAACCCTAACTCTAACCGTAGGTGTCGTGAAAAGCGACTAAGGGATAAATTCACCTGGGGAACGGGCAGCAGCGTTCCCTGTGAATGCAACATCTTGCACTGCGCTCGCTAATCCATCTGCCAATCGTAGTGAGTATGGCATAGCCCTCAAGGGAAGGCCCATGACCAGTTTGGACTGTTGTGGTTTTTAATGTAAATGAATAACTAAACCAGCTGAGTCATTCAAGAAAATTACAAAGTGACGTGACGCTAAATATTGTTCCAACATGGTGGTTGTAAATACGGCCGTGGCCCCGTGGCGTGTGGAACCACAGACTGCCCTCTGGCAATAAATTATCATAATAGCGAAGGTAGAATTTGCATAAACGCAGCTTTACTGTATCAACCGTGCTGAAAAGGGTTCGGTAGAGCACTGGGGGCGCTACGTAAAAATAGTCACGCAACTTTACTATAATAAAAGCACATCCATCTACCTATACTTGTGTTTGTTTTGTAAAAATAACGAAAAATCAGTCTAAGCGAATTACTTATGGTGAGTCGTTTTTAAAACAAAATGTAAACGGACCTATGTCTATATCTTATCTTATCTAACCGTCAGGATTCCACTGCTGGGCAAATAATGTCTATAAAGCAGACAAAATTCTCATTAAAAAACTCGATGGGAATTCCTGTGTGCCTAGGTGTAAAATTTTCGCAAAATACTTATTAAAATAAACTGTAAGCCATAAGATTTCCTTGTTAAGGCGAGTGTAGCCGTCAACGATCACGACAGTGGCGCCACTTCACAAAAACAGTTTTCTTTTTATACAAACAATCAATTAGAATGTCCGATGCCCAAGTTTTTTGTATTATCTTAAAGTAAAATGCAACTCAATGAAATATTCGCTGCAATCAAAGTTATGGAAAAACGGCCACTTTTGGTATCTATTAATTGCCATAACTTTAATTGCTACGAATATTTTATTGAGTTTCTAGGGTTCTTATTTTACATAAGGATAATACTAAAAACTTGGGCATCGCACATACTGATAGATAGTTTGTATAAAGAGAAAACTTTCTTTTTGTGAAATGTCGCCATCGTCGAGGTCGTTGACGGCTACACTGAAATAGATGGAGGATACTGCTGCATAAAATGATTTTGATTTAATTGTGGACGAAATACTCTTTATCTTTTAACCAAAAGTAGTATTGCGCCAAATTTACATAAGCATCATTTTACATATTTGTTAAAAAATAGCTCTTTATCGCGTCAGTTTTTGTTTGTATACAAAAATACCCACTTTAAAGGTTGATGTGCTGTTGTTTGACTTACCTAGTAGAAGATTCATACTTCAATTTCTTATGATACCTATTCTAAATTAAATTCATCACTCTTTATCTCTCCATCATTGCCTTGTCTTCAATGATTTCAGCAGTGGAAATAAACATACAATCTGTGCGGAAAGATAATAGCCCCTGTGTGCTTCAGTGGGCTGTGTGATGTCGGCTCAGAAGGCTGTGTGATACCGGCTTAGAATAGCATCATCCCATTTACTTAACTTAAGGCGATGGGCTGACAACTTATGTTATGGCGATACACAATTTTCTGAATGACTCTCAAATGTTTGTCAGACGTCGCGTAAATGTCCGTTTTTTGCGGCCTTTTGCATCTCATCATCATATTTCTGCTTTAGTATGAGAAATATCATAGCAACAAATGAACCCTCAATAGCTGAGTGGTAATTTTATCATACTCGTACGAGTGAAACTACTTTTTAAGTTTGAGTTATAAAAGTCCTTAGAATAGCATCACCCCCTTTCTTACCCGTGGGAGTCGTAAGTGACCCTCAAATGTTTGTCAGACGTGGCGTAAATGTCCGTTTTATGCGGCTGTTTAGCTCTGCCTACCCCGCAAGGGATTATAGGCGTGATATGTTCATGTTTTTTTCTTTTATAAAAGTTTCGATCGAATGTTCTGGACGATATTGGTTCTAACCTCGTTTTCTAAAAGGTGCAAGCCAAAACGTGCTTCCAATAAAAACCAGCTGTAATTTTCACTGCACTGGTGCGCTTTAACATCTAATGCCGCTTTTGTTCGAAGTGATTTTCGAAGGTTTTCATTTTGAGCAGCAATGAACGATAAAGGAGATCGAGTGAACCAGTAAAATAAGGTCTCCTGCAACTCCCAATATCTGGACCGAAGCCAAATTGGATTTGCTCTTATACGTACCTACATATACTGTAGGGACAAAGTTATAAAGTAATGTGAGACATGAAATTTATGTGAACAAGTTAATCATCATCATCATCATCATAACATTGCCGTGTGATGCAGGCTTAGAATAGCATCACCCCATTTCTTTCCCGTGGGAGTCGTAAGAGGCGACTAAGGGACTCGAAGGTGTGTGTATTGCAATTTTAGGCGATAAGCTGACAACCTGTAACTATAGCGATTTACAATTTTCTGATTGACCCTCAAATATTTGTCAGACGTGGCGTAAATGTCCATTTTTTGCAGCCCTTTACGCTCTGCCTGCCTACCCCGCAAAGGATTATATGCGTGATATATGTATGTATGTAACATTACATCAGCCTATTGCAGTCCACTGCAAGACGGAGGCATAGTATAAAGAGGCTCTCCCTAGGAAACGCCATAGGGCACGATCTCTGGTTTTCGCCAAGTTAATGTAAGACATTAATTTTAAATTATTGTGGATAAATTAAGTAATGTAACTACTTAACATTAGCATTTTGAACTATTTATCTTGGAAGGCGCACTGGAGGACCTTTTCGTAATTTAGTTTTAGGTTAATTATTTCGGTAAATAATTAATTTGAGTTAGTTTTATGTTTTGTACGAAACAGATCTTATCTTACTTTATCCTACCTACTATTTTACTCCAATGGGCATTGATTTAATATTTTCGACGTAGGCTACAGACATTCATGCAAGTATTCATCTTGCCTACACTTTTGTTAACAAAACATCTATTCTTATGACAAAACTAAGTATATTGCAAACAGTACTGACAGTACGTGCCTCTGACCGTCAGAGGCACGAGTTTGACGCAAAGTTTGCCAGCAAGTACTTATCAGAGTTTGCCCACGCTAAGTCTTGTATGTACCTACTTATGCGGGGATCACACTTACCGTCTGTCGCTGTCGCTGCGTATTTTTAACGCACCGTAAAGCATGCGTCTGTCAGACGAACGGTAATTGCGAATTCCAGTCTTATTCCCATACTAATACGGCTACGGTGCGTTTACGGATGCGTCTGTAAAGACTTGACACACAATTTCCTTTCGTCTGACAGACGCATACGTTGTTACGGTGCGTTAAAAATACGCAGCGACGGACGTCTAGTGGGAGAACCGCCTTATTGGTTTACTGACTGTATGTGTACTTGTTTAAGTTGAGATTGCTTTTGTAAGGCAAACATACAGTAGGTAAATACATTAAGTAATAGCTGCAGCAACACGCTATAGGTTTTTTCTTTTCTTTGTTAGTAGGGAAAGTAGATTCATAATAGTATGAATGTATAGTTTTACTTGCACCATAGGGTGTGGTGGTAATTGAATTACTATGGTAATATTTATTTACCACACAGAAAATTATTAGTCTACATTTTTCGCAAAGGCGAGCTTATCTCTAGAGAAGAGATCTCTTCCAGCCAACCCATGTGTCATGAGGGAAATAATTATTTTTAGGGTAAATTGGCAATAAGGAATTAAATTACAAATTTAACTAAATACACAATAACTAACTTTCAGAAACAAATACAATAAAGTTATCCCATCACGTATACACAAAAAAAAATATTACACAAAATTATTCAAAATACTTACATACATACAGGTACTGGTAGAAACTTAGCTACATACCTACACTTTGTTTTGTTGGCTAAGTCTTATTTTCGTAGGATGCTCTACGAAAAATAAAAAGTGGGCAAATCTACGCCGCTGTCGCTACGCAAACTACGCTACGTGACGCTACGACAAAGATCGCTTGTAAATTATGATCTCTATTTCTTTAGTTTGACTATTGTACTTGTCGAAGTTTTATGAACATATTTTTTTTTTGTTTTATCACGCCTATATCCCTTACGGGGTAGGCAGGGCGTCAGCGGACGTAAAAAACGGAAATTTACGCCACGTATTAGAAACATTTGAGGGTCATTAAGAAAATTGTGTATCGCCATTGTGGCAAGTTGTCAGACCGGCGGCGTCGCCTAAAATTACGTCACCCACGGGAAAGAAATGGGTTGATGTTATTCTAAGCCGACATCATACGGCGAGTATAATGAAAACTGCTTCAAATTCCGAGATTACACTTCACTGCTCAATACGAAACCAATGCCAGCCAGATTGCCTTACAGCCTTATTTTGATCCTTTATTTAAAATAACAAAAGATTTTTGACATTTAAATTGCAGATTCACTGCAACACATGCATTTATAAAGGCAAAAACTAAACTCGTAGTAGTTATAAGATCCTAGTTGAGGTACAAGTGTTGTATGTAAGTAGGCAAAATCAGATAGGCAAATTAAAACTATACAAGATGTAATATATTGGAAATTTTACGGGCGAAATTAACCATGAAACTTAACAACTTTCCCCGAGGAACATTGGTCGAACCATAAAAAAAACTGGACCTCCCATACAACCTATGGCGGGTGACAGGAGTAATGCCAATAGGCAGAATGGTGGGTTCCAGGTGGTGTCGGGAAAAGGGTAGCTACCCGCCTGGCCGGGTGTTGTGGCCAGGGGACCGACTGGTCCACCTGGATAGAATTGGAAGTTGTATATATACGTTGCGCGGTGAAACACTTCGATACCGCGTTTCAGGCTCTTTGTTCTGTCACGTGGCGCCATCTTGCAGATATGTTGGAACTTATGTTGGAACTTCTGTTGCGACTTGCTTGCTCGTGAACCACTTGGAGTGAGCTTCTTGTCGTAGCTCCCAGAGGTCGCTACAACCGGATCAAGTTTTATGAGCCGTCCAATTTTTATTTTAATATTTCGACCTTGGGAAAGTTGTTCAGTTCCATAGACTGGTTCACCCTTTGAAATATTTGCAGCTAATATTTTTACAATTTGACTATAAAAAAGAAACAGTATAAGTTGATCTCTTAAATGCGTAACTCGAGGTGCTTTAGACCCAGCCTTCCCTTCATTCTATGCATGAAATGATCTGAGGAAAGAACGAAAGAATCTAAATGAGCCCTACGAAATGAGATTTAGTGGAACCGTGAAGCATGCAGTATTTCCAAGATGGCGTCTTGTGAATAAAATATGAGCTACAGCAGATGTTCCGACTTCCCGCCGAGTACGTGCAGACAAACTACAGTTGATACAGAAGTCTAGATATTTGCGCCTTGAAACAACAATTTTGGTATATTTTTACTTAGAATGTCCTTTAGTTTGAATTGTGCCTAGCAGGTTTTATTGCATGTTTAAAGTAATTAATCATTTAGTTGTCTTTTTACAGACACGGTGGTGATAACGACCGTTTTAGGGCTTTCTGTCTACCCCGCAAGGAAAAAAGGCGTTTTAACGTTGTACTACTTCTTAAATAAGCCCACTTTTAGGATATTTTTACGTTTTTTGGTAGCATCTACAATAGGGGCAAATATTTTACGTTGCGAAATTACCCATGGAACTGAACAACTTTCCCCAAAGAACATAAGAGGAAATATTAAAAAAATATTGCACCTCCCTACTGACTTGGTCGGCTGATACATTTTGTATGGGAGGTCCAATTTTGGTTTAAATATATCCATGGGGAAAGCTGTTTAGTTTTAAGCAAGGGTAATTTCACCCCATAAAATACCTGCCCCCGTCGTGGGCCCTACACCCCCCCGCCTCCTCTTTCCATTTCCGAAGTGGAACTAATCTAGAACTGGCCGTGCTTCAGACCGTGGTCAAAGTAATAGCGAGCTATTTTTACACCAGGGCTGAACACTACATAATAAAGGCAGTAATATTTCGTCTCGCTCAACAATATTTCAAAGTCGTAAAATAATTGCTTAGTTGCATAGGTAGAAGTAAACTAACGAGATCTTCTTCTTTTCGTATGGGACACCAAATCGTCCAACGACCCGATGAACCCTGGTGTCAGTTTTTCAACCGCCTACTACTAGTAGGTCTCTGGCATGGTTGTGTAACGACCGCCACCTAAATAATCATAAACATTAACCGGGACCAACGGCTTAACGTGCCCTCCGAAGCACGGAATCATCTCTTTTCGGACAATCAGGTGGTTCACCCTGCAAAGAGATGTTTTTACGCTAGGTATTTATTTCTATTATACCTTGTACATTTTGATATTAAGAGTTATGCTGGTTTAGTGGTTTAAAATGATTTTTTAAATTATTATTTTTGTCTACATTGCTTGTTTGTGATAGTAATTATTTTAAACAGTAACTCTGGCTGCTCTGGCTGGTGTTGATATCAAGTGGAAGGTAAACGATTTCAGTATATGACATTATCACACACCACTACTGGAAGATGCCTGAGTTTTGAGTATTGGCATACAAACATAAATCCTGGCGGGGTAAGCAGCGCGTAAACGGCCGTAAAAACAAACATACACGCCACGCCTGACATACATTTGAGGGACTTTCAGAAAATTGTGTATCGCTATAGTGACACGTCAGCTCATCTATTATTGCAATAAACATGTAACTCTCGTGTCCCTTAGGCATCTCTTACGCCACCCACGGCACAAAGTAAGCATTGGCGGCTGCGTGTGCCCACGGGAAGGAAATGGGGTGATACTATTCTAAGCCGACATCACACGGCACAGTATTGGCATCCCTAACACTAATAGTCTCCCTACCTTTGTCTTTGAGCTCACAGTCTGAGACTGAAAGAGCTCTACCTGCAACACTCGCTTTGTTACATTTTCTTTGCGCAATCTTTTCATAAGTGTTTCTCCGCCGGTGCTTTAGACAAGTCTTTTAAAAGCCGCTGCAGAGCAAGAGATTGGCGTGCGCCCATCAAGGTTTTAAAAATTTTACACACATATCACGCCTATAATCCCTTGCGGGGTAGGAAGAGCGTAAACGACCGCAAAACACGGACATTTACGCCACGTTCGACAAATATTTGAGGGTCATTCGGAAAATTATGTATCGCCATAGTAACAGTTTGTCAGCCTATCGCCTAAAATTGCAATATACACCCTCGAGTTCCTTAGTCACCTCTTACGACTCCCACGGGAAAGAAAAGGGGTGATGGTATTATGCCGGCATTAAACTGCGCATTTTTACAATCACAATTTACAAAGGCATTCTCATACTTTTCATTCGGTATCGTAGAACTTGGTCGTCGTAATCCTCCTTTTGAGGCAGTCAGATAGTAAAGAAGTAGTTTATTTCTTTCAAGATTAAACTTCTCTTCCTGACGGTACAAATGCTGTAAAACACAACTGACGATCCGGGGATTCGGCCCCTCACCCGTCGTCGCTTCGCTCGCATTACAACCCTGTCAATGTCAGCTAAAATCTTCCTCTTTCTATGATTTGTCCTGTCTTGTAGTAGCGACGAAAAAATCACACTCGCTTCGCTAGCATTATGTTTTGTTGCATCGCGTACGTAAAACAATATCAAACTTTTATTAAAAATCGCGCTCACTCCGCTTGCGATACCCCGCCTCTTGTCATGTTTCGTGACAGGTAAGGCATGGAGCTAAATTCAGCTCTAGTACCATCCCAGCGACCCCAAAAACTCTAGAGAGTATTAAAAAAACAGCATGTAGGACCCGGTTTGAAAAATCGGAGTTGCCCCCTTGGTCCAAAACCAGGGTACGCTTATATATAGGAATAATATCGGAATTTGCAATTGGATAATTTTAAATCTTCCATCAAAAATCTTATCGTACACATTATGTACTTCCCTCTAAAATATTATTCTAAAACCCTTGAAATTATTTTGCTACAAATAAACTACTCCGTTAGTAAAAATTGTTGCCCCAAACATATTTAAAATTTCCACTAATATGTAACACATTTTCATTCTCACGCGCAGCAAATATTCTATTATTAGAGTAACCATAATTATTCTTGCCCAAACTATACTAATGTTACACATTTTTTCCAAATTGATCAAAAAAGTATCTAATACGAATCTTAAAATCGTACCCATATTTTAAACAGTTTTGTACCACGTTTATGTTACTAAAATAATTCTTTTTGAAGAACTAATAATGTCTTCCGTACTACATTAATTTTGAAAAAATAATTATTGATGACTTCAAAAAATTGCCTTAACTCACTGGACTCTCTTGCCTACCAACAATTGTGACTGGAATCTGGATACATGGTGAGTGTAGATGCCCCCAGTTTTATAAACGTAACCGGACTTGCAATCAGGCTGAAATACGTAGCACCACCATTGATCTACAACATGTAGATTCTACATGTTGGAGATCACTGAGCACCACCAGTGGAAGCCAAAAACATAGCTATCGGTGAAAAACTAAAACGGGGGCGTCCTTCCAAGGCAAAACGCGCTTTATTAGTGCAATAATAATAATAAAAAACTGAATTGATTATGTGTAATGACAAATTAAACATGTTAATACCAAAGACTTTTGTTACCATTTTGATTTCTTTTTATATTTAAGACTGATAAGTACAAAATAGCTATTAAGATTAGCATTACAGTTTATTACACAATAATTTGTTATAAATAAAACTACATTGTGATTTAATTGGTGTTTGATTTAAATATACTTTGCGGTACATTTTTTTAAGATAAACTTTATTTAATAAAGTTCCTTCAATAAATTAGGTTCAATATTAGTTTTACATATTTGCAACAGTCATTAAATAGGAGCTCATTAAGAAATATTTATGTGAGCATATTTTTATGTACAATCAGTATTTTTGATTAAACAATGGGAAAAATTGTTGGAAAAAACGAGAATAAATTGAGGTACAGTTAAATACCATCCTTTGCAATTTCCTTTCGCCAGACAGACGCACGCGTTACGGTGCGTTAATAATACGCGGCAACGGACGACAAGTGCGAGAACTGACTAAATAGGATTTTTGTGGTATGATTTCAGCATAAAAAGAAGGAAGGCATTGTTAATGAGGAGTGTTTCACTAACAACAGTGGAGAATAAAACTAGGTACCGATAAGTGCTTCGCAATAACACGACCGAAGATTTTTACCACTCCAACTTAGTTCTTTTTAAAAGCTTTTATATTTTCATTTCTGTAAAGTCATAAATGAATGTGGTTAATGTCATTCAAAATTTTATTTTCATCTTTTCAGAGCACTTAAATAAAAGCTTATTTTAAAAGTTTTTTTTTACATAATTTTATTATGACTACCTACTCACTCACTCCTCAACAAAAACCATTATAAATTTTTGTTTTGCTTTGTTTCAAATTCGTAGCCTGGAGACGTATTTTTGATTCAATAGAGATCTGATTTCACATGCGCCAGACTAAGATATTACACGTTCTACTACTCGAATCCATTCATGTCTGGGTATTTAATTTTGAATGGATGGTGAGTAGAACGTATGATACGAGTGGTGAGACCACTCGTCGTAGACATCCCAACATTCTATTGGGAAACATTAAAACTATTTGGTAGGTATTGATATTGTTTTGTAAAATTTGTTAAAGTAATAATGAATTAATAATTATAATTAATAAAAAAAAAATTATGTGTTGCCGCTGCTATTTACAGTGTTTTTTTTAATGTTACTTCTTAGTGTGCATGGTTGCCTGGAATAGATCGCTTAAAACTATAAGGCCGCCTTTGCTTAAATAATAATATTTGTTTTCGTTCTTGTATAAGTTATAATTTTTAATGTAAAAAATAAAGTGTTTCAGTCTGTCTGAAATTTGTTCAGTTTCATGCCTGCAAGGTTTTAGGCACTCTCGCCATATATTGTCGACTTTATGTAATTTATAAGTCCACATGTTGTTTTAAGCTCAGCCCCGACAGGCTACAAGACGTTCATAATATATATTCTTTCATAACCCTCCACGGGGTAAATGAGGCTGTCAAATGAAGGTAGAGGAAGAGAGAATCGTGCATTGTTTGCGTCTTTCGCGAAACAAAAGCTAAGGCCCTTTTTTCTAGATAGAAATAATGAGCTGAGGAAAATTTAGCAATAGCATGGTTTTACGTACTTTTTCATTTTTACGTAGGATCGATAGTATTAGTAACTAAATGGTGTGTGTTTGTGTGTATTTATGCAGTAAGCTATTGATTAGAGTAATAACTAAAATAAAAAAAATTCGCCTGCAATCAGACAGGTCACTTTTTGGTCATAGTAAGCGCTACGGACTTCGTAGCCGTAAGCTACGCGCTACAGAAAAAGAGGTGCCTGATTTTAAATCGCTTACGAGACAACTCTATCTACACAAGCTGTTACAAAAGAACCCAAAAATAATAATATTCTTTATTATCATTATTCGATGAAATAATCACATCACTAGTATAAGTCAGTACTACACTTCCCTTCAAACGAATTTCAAGTTTCAAGTTTTTATTGCATAATCATATTTCGAGCATATATTGCTGGTTATCTTTAGTTTATTGAAATAATGACACCCATGAAATAAGCAATGCATGCCAAATCTCGCTGCGCCGCGTTGGCCACTTCAGTTGTACTTAAAATTGTCAAAATAGATGCAACGATAAACTTTTTGTGTAATTTGATTTAAAATATATTTTTTTCCGTAATTTCCAAATCGACACTACGGCTTTAATTTATGGTGAATAGACTTCAGCCCAATAATTACCAAGGAGGGAGAGAGAGAGGGAGAGAAAGAGAAAGAGAGTGAGAGAGAGACTCTTTACAAGGGACCCTTTCACACCCTTTCGGCTTTACTTGTTTTTCTGAAACACGCTGTATCGTAGGCCTCTGCCGTGGTTGTGTAACTAAGTAATCAATCACACATATACAAGGTGTTTACCTATCGTATCGTTTGATGAATGATTTGATCTAACTGAAGCAAGTATAACTGTAATGGATGATGCGACGTCAGAGATAACTCTTCATTATTCCGCTCCGACACGGGTCGGGCCGTGGGAAGAAGGCAGTTGTTTATGATAATTACTAGATCTGACAACCGTGTTATTAGAAAAAAGTTTGACGCGCTTTTAGGCAATGTTTAAATATTTTACAAGCTTTTATTTGACTTGCCGTGTTCGTTAGTTTGTACGAGTCAAATCTTGGAAGCAAAATTTGAGCTGCTTAACGACTTCCGATTGATCTAAAATTTTGCATAAACATGTACATTTCTTTGTAATGTCTCAATTCTGAGGGTCAGCTGGAAGAAATTTCTACTTGGAAATAAGCTGTACCTGTTGTGTCGTATTTCTTTATGTTTTGTGTCTTTTCTGTAATGTTTTTGTGTGCAATAAACTCTAAATAAAATAAAATAAATAAATATTTTCTTCGTATAAGTAAGTAAATACTTACCAACAAAATAGCTAGAACAGTAACGTTTATTTTATTTTTTCTCGCGGTTAATCTATTTACTCAAATTAATCATATTGCGGATAATGGATCGGTGAAGATTACGCTCTATAATGGAATACTCTTGCTAGTATGTAACAATAGAGTTGTTCAATAAAGTAGTTCAGCCAAAAAGAAGAAAATATTCAGAGAAAAAGAATATCCACAAATTAGGCCGTTGACATTTATAACCACTTCGCGGTTGATCTGTGGCACCAATCGTCAAATGGCAGAGGTTGACAAGGGGCGCAGTCAGGGGTGCGCAAGTGGGGCGCGGGACGCAGGTCAAGGCCGCATCCCGCCCTTGCAAGGGTTTCCGGTCGAGATCACACGGCTAATCGCGCCCTTCAGAGCACATCAGGTAAAGTGATAAGATTTCAAGGCTCTTGACTGGTTTTTTATTCTCGAGTGTCAAGCGTAAAGTGCAATCACGTGGTTCTATGAGCGTTTTTAGCGCAGCTAGGTATTCAAATCATATGCTACGGATAAAAAGCGTACAGTTAATAGCTCCAATTCCCTCAACACGAAATACCACATTCTTAAGCTCAATAGGAGCATTTTTTTGGTACATAAGATCCTATTAAATTCAGTGCAAATATCATTTGGGCGAGGTCCACACGTGGGTTTTGGTGGAATTTTAAATGTTGCATTGAATTTGAATATATGATGTGAATTTGTTAACGATTGTATATTTTTTGCGGCCATTAACGCTCTGCCGGCCTCTCAGGGGATGAGAGCGTGATGTTTATGTGTCTATGTGTGCGTGTTGTAGTTCCATACCTTCTGTAGTAGTTTTGGTCGGTTGTCGAGTTGTTCCGGTTCGTTGTTGTTCTTATTCGAATCGTCGTTGTTGTGATTCTTGTTTCTGAAACAAACAATTCTATCACTTAAACTTTTACTCCTGCTGTACTATTCACCTTACTTGTTACTTACATAGCTCATGGCAAATGAATTTATAGTTACTCAAATTTCTAAAACTGGGTTCTTACCGCGATATTTGTTACATTGTCCGATATATCGGCCCAATTGCATGAGCCATGATCACGGAACATAACTGTAATTTGTTTGACCACGAAAGTTGAAAACAGGCCTTTTCCTAACCCTTCACTCTCAATATCCCCTCTCCTTTCCCTCCCTAGCTCTAATTCACTAGACACACCAACATACTACATTTGAATTAAAATATAATTATTTGAAACCTTACATAATTTGTCCCCAATACAAATGCTTTGTAAGCATCCAACGATCATAACACAGGCTGCATTCGAATGCTTAGCGTGATCATTGGTTGTAAATTGTAAACCTTTTGTATACGGGTGCTTCTTCGGAGCGTAAATTTTCATTGTCCGGGGCCAAAACGCTATAGTTTTTTAAAAACAAAGACACGATATATTTTTTATTGGATAGTTCATACTTGATTCTAACTGGTACATTATAAAGTTTAAGTATAGGATCATGCCAAGATAGTTAAAAAAAAATTCAAACTGCCGAAATCTGATTCCCGTAACGTGTCCGCGCCCCAAAATTCGATACAATAATGCATATATCTTTTTTTCTGTAATACTTATCTATTCAAACTATTTCTACATGATAAAATAGATGTACAATAGTCAAGGAAAAAAATATTAATATTTCGTTTCCGGATGCCTATTGTGTTGGCGTGTTTTCCAAGATTTTATTTCCTATTTAGGGGCACCACTTTTTAAAAGCTTTTATTTGATGTTACCTTAATAGTTTTTTGGCACATTTTTTGGCATGTCGCCATCCATCCCGGCTATTTTAATATCGAAAAATTGTTTTAGAAAATTGTTCAGTTTCACATCCAGATCACTTCCCTGAAAGTTTGTACAGTTGTTAACCAAACACGCATATATTACTGACTAATCTCGCTAGATAGAGCCAAAATGCAAACTATCACCTAGATGGCCCGGAGGATAAGGCTGCCCACACAGAAATTATATCGATAGTTTTTATCGGCTCTATCTAGCGGAATTAGTTAGAAATATATGCGTGTTTAGTTTCGTGAAAATATTTGTATGCGATTCCTACATAAACGGGATGTAAAAACATTAGCTGCTTTAAGGGGTGGTACAATCCACGAAACTGAACAACTTTCCATCTACACTAATATTATAAAGAGGAAAGATTTGATTGTTTGTTTGTTTGTTTGCATCGAATAGGCTCCGAAACTACTGGCCCGATTTTAAAAATTCTTTCACCATTAGAATCCTACATTAATCCTGATGAACATAGGCTATATTTTATACGAGAAAAAAATAGGGAACCGCGTGAAAATTTCGATAATGTAACCCAACGTGTGAAAAATGTACCAAAAAAATATCTTATATCGCGTACGCTGTGGAAATTATTGACAATAGAGCAAAAAAATGTACTACAGTTTTATAGAGGACATCAATATCTACAATAATGTCCGCGATACCATATGTCTAACTATTACAGTTATGCCACAATAACTACTTTTTCATTTAATATTTCACAATCTACGCCACATTATTCGTACCAGTGTAATGATTTCATTTAATCATTACTGTATTAAAAGGTGTAAGGGATAGCCCTCCGAATACTGATAGGGTACATGCAGACCATGAAACTGAACAACTTTCCCCTAGGAACATATTTCAGGAAACGTAAAAAAACTGACTTCCTATAGTGAATGCAGTCAGCTGTTTGTGATTTTGTATGGAAGGTCATTATCTTGGCGTTTCCTGACATATGTTTCTAGGGGAAAGTTGTCGTGTGATGCCGGCTTAGAATAGCATCACCCCATATCTATGCCGTGTGATGCCGGCTTAGAATAGCATCACCCCATATCTTTCCCGTGGGAGTCGTAAGGGGCGACTAAGGGACTCGAGGGTTTGTATTGCAATTTTAGGCGATGGGCTGACAACCTGTCACTATGGCGATACACATTTTTCCGAATTACCCTCAAATGTTTGTCAGACGTGGCGTAAATGTCCGTTTTTGCGGCTGTTTACGCTCTGCCTACCCCGCAGGGGATTATAGGCGTGATATGTGTATGTATGTATGGAAAGTTGTCCAGTTTTATGTTTCATGCACCCTATCAGTATTCCAAGGGCTGTCCCTTACTCGGTATAAAAAAAGACGACAAAAAACATAAAATAATGCATTAAAAAAATCTACACTAAAATAATACATACATACACATATCACGCCTATTATCCCTTGCGGGGTAGGCAGAGCGTAAACGGCCGCAAAAACGGACATTTACGCCACGTCTGACATAATGTTTGAGGGTCATTCGGAAAATTGTGTATCGCCATAGTGACAGGTTGTCAGGCCATCGCCTAAAATTGCAATACACACCCTCAAGTCCCTTAGTCACCTCCTACGACTCCCACGGGAAAGAAATTAAAATAATCCACACTAATATTATAAATGCGAAAGTAACTCTGTCTGTCTGTCTGTCTGTCTGTCTGTCTGCTACGCTTTCACGGCCAAACCGCTGAACCGATCTTCATGAAACTTGGCACAGAGATTGCTAGCATACCGAGAACGGACATAGGCTACTTTTTATCACCATTCGAGGGTCTGGAGTACAGATGTAGACCACCAGGTGTACCATCAGGAGCCCAGCTAAACTATTAGAGATACAGGCATGGTTCCACAACAAAAGTTGTTCAGTATGATGGGCCGCTTCTTTTCACAAGGACATTGAGGATCTGGAGTACCTTATGTAGACCACCAGGTGTACCACCAGGAGCCCAGCTAAACTATTAGAGATACAGGCATGGTTCCAAAACAAAAGTTTTTCAGTATGATGGGCCGCTTCTTTTCACAAGGACATTGAGGATCTGGAGTACCTTATGTAGACCACCAGGTGTACCATCAGGAGCCCAGCTAAACTATTAGAGATACAGGCATGGTTCCAAAACAAAAGTTGTTCAGTATGATGGGCCGCTTCTTTTCACAAGGACATTGAGGATCTGGAGTACCTTATGTAGACCACCAGGTGTACCATCAGGAGCCCAGCTAAACTATAAGAGATACAGGCATGGTTCAAAACAAAAGTTGTTCAGTATGATGGGCCGCTTCTTTTCACAAGGACATTGAGGATCTGGAGTACCTTATGTAGACCACCAGGTGTACCACCAGGAGCCCAGCTAAACTATTAGAGATACAGGCATGGTTCCAAAACAAAAGTTGTTCAGTATGATGGGCCGCTTCTTTTCACAAGGACATTGAGGATCTGGAGTACCTTATGTAGACCACCAGGTGTACCACCAGGAGCCCAGCTAAACTATTAGAGATACAGGCATGGTTCCAAAACAAAAGTTTTTCAGTATGATGGGCCGCTTCTTTTCAGAATGACATTGAGGATCTGGAGTACCTTATGTAGACCACCAGGTGTACCATCAGGAGCCCAGCTAAACTATAAGAGATACAGGCATGGTTCAAAACAAAAGTTGTTCAGTATGATGGGCCGCTTCTTTTCACAAGGACATTGAGGATCTGGAGTACCTTATGTAGACCACCAGGTGTACCACCAGGAGCCCAGCTAAACTATTAGAGATACAGGCATGGTTCCAAAACAAAAGTTTTTCAGTATGATGGGCCGCTTCTTTTCAGAAGGACATTGAGGATCTGGAGTACCTTATGTAGACCACCAGGTGTACCATCAGGAGCCCACCTTAACTATTAGAGATACAGGCATGGTTCAAAACAAAAGTTGTTCAGTATGATGGGCCGCTTCTTTTCACAAGGACATTGAGGATCTGGAGTACCTTATGTAGACCACCAGGTGTACCATCAGGAGCCCACCTAAACTATTAGAGATACAGAAATGGTTACAAAACGAAAGTTGACCAGTATGATGGGCCGCTTCTTTTCACAGGGACATTGAGGATCTGGAGTACCTTATGTAGACCACCAGGAGTACCACCAGGAGCCCAGATAAACTATTAGAGATACAGGTTCGGTTCCAAAACAAAAGTTGTTCAGTATGATGGGCCGCTTCTTTTCACAAGGACATTGAGGATCTGGAGTACCTTATGTAGACCACCAGGTGTACCATCAGGAGCCCAGCTAAACTATTAGAGATACAGGCATGGTTCAAAACAAAAGTTGTTCAGTATGATGGGCCGCTTCTTTTCACAAGGACATTGAGGATCCGGAGTATTTTATGTAGACCACCAGGTGTACCATCAGGAGCCCACCTAAACCTGAACCTGTTTCTAAAAAAACTATCTAACGCGGACGAAGTCGCGGGTAAAAGCTAGTAATAATATAATCTACACTAATATTAGAAACAGGATTTTTTAAATTGTTTGTTTGAATTGGATAGGCTCCGAAACTATTGACGTCATGACCGTCATTCTAAAAAAAGAAATTTGTATCACACAATTTTCTTTTTTTATTACAATTTTGTTATGACCTAATAGAAAATAGGCTCGGGCGGGATAAAAAAAAAAATTTGGCACTGCCATGGGGCTGGCCAGGTTAATCACACGGCATGTAACTTTACGCTACCACCATCTGAACACGATATTTGTTTCAAATTGAAGTCAAGATTTTTAGAATCCTACATTATCCCTGATGAACATAGGCTATATGAAACTGTCTTATAACCGGGGGGAAATTGTTAGCAGCGGGTGAAACCGCTGGGCGGGCTGCTAGTAAGAAATAAAGATAGAAATTTTTAAAAAATGGATCCATAAAAATAAGTTTCATGAGCTGGTTTTCGCCTTGAAATAATTGCAGTAAATTTTTGACAACCTATTTATAATTATAAGTTATACACAGACATACACACATATCACGAATATAATCCTTTGCGTGTAGGCAGAGTGTAAATGGCCGCAAAAACGGACATTTATGCCACGTCTGACAATATTTGAGGTTCATTCGTAAAATTGTGTATTGCCATAGTGACAGATTGTCAACCCATCGCCTAAAATTGCAATAAACACTCGAGTTCTTAGTCGCCTCTTACGACTCCCACGGGAATGAAATGGGGTGATGCTATTCTAAGCCGGCTTCACACGGCATAAGTTATAAATTTACATTTTAATCGTGTGTAAATGGATGGATGGAGGAAATGGATCGACATCTGAATCATGTAAACAAAACACTTGTACAAAATAAATTGATAAAATCAGCAATTCCACAACCACAACGCACCCAGTCACGCGACGTGGAAATAATAGGATAATTTCGTTAAGGCGAGTGTAGCCGTGAACAAAAAAATCTTTATACAAGAATGTCCGTTTCCAAGTTTTAAGTAAAATTAGAACCTACAGACTCAATGAAATATTCGCTTTTTTAAAGTAATGGCACGTAGTGCCAACAACGGCCACTGATAGATTGTTTGTATAAAGTTTTTTTTCTTCTGAGAAGCGCCACTGGCAAGGCCATCCACGAGTACACTCGCCATAAGTTCAACGCGCCAAAACAGATGGCTCACTTAGAACTACACTGCACGACTAAAACGGTCTTCGGTAAGTCAGTCTTGAAGGATCTCAAGGGAAAACCTGTGTTTGTTTCACGCAGTGATAAATGAATTATCAATTTTTATTTTGTTGCAGTTAAGTGACTATAGTAGCAACTGTAAAGTTTGGATTGTGATTTACTAAAATAGCGAGAATGAGCCTTCTGTAAACCACTTTTTTTAATAGCTATGACCCTCATGGCGATCCACCTCGCCAAGCGACAATCAATCTTATTCATCTACTTTCATACGCCCCTTTATGTCCGTTTGGTCTGCATGCTACTCTGCCATTATACTACTTTATGGCTATGATATTAACTCAACTTATTAAAGCTCTAAAAATACATACAAAGGTGCACGGGGATATGGGAAGCGACTTTATTTTATACTTTTTACTGATAGATTATTTTATTAACATTTATTGTAATTTACTTTAATTTTGCTGCCGGCTTAGAAAAGCATCATTTCAATACAACCTGTCAGTGTCGTAGAAAGCGACTAAGACATAAATTCATCCAAGTAATGGGCAGAAGCGTTCCCTGTGAAAGCAATATCATGCACTGCGCTTGCCAATCCGCTTGCCAAGCGTGGTGAGTATGTAATATTCTTTATTGCACAAACAATACACAGAAAAAAAATGTACAATTTTTGTCGCAAAGGCGAGCTTATCTCTAAAGAAGAGATCTCTTCCAGCCAACCCATGTCTTGTGAGAGAATTTAATTTTTTGGGGCAAATAGGCAATACGAAATAAATTTAACAAAATAAATGAATATATAACTCTGTAAAATATTTTAACATGCATACAAATAATATATATAAACTTACATGAATAAATAAACAAATTTACATAAATACTATAAAAATACATAAACATACATAAATATTTCAAGGTTGTTGAGAAATGAAGTGCTCTTTTACTCGCTTTTTAAATACGGAAATAGATGGGCTTTCCTGTACAGTCTTAGGAAGATCATTCCAGAGCTGTGCAGCTTTAACGGAAAAAGAGTTAAAAAGAAATCTAGTATTCGCTCTTGGACACTCCAGCACCTTAGTGATGCAGTCGCGCCTAGGGCGGGGATCAGGGGGAAGGAAGTGGAAACGGGAGCGGAGATAGTCGGGAGTGGCAGGATTGTGAAGGATGTTATAGAGAGTGGATAGGATGTGCACATCGCGGCGAAGGCGAATTGGAAGCCACTTAAGCTGAGCACGAAATTCTGAGACATGATCGAACTTACGAAGACCGAAAATAAATCTAATAGCCAAGTTTTGTAGACGCTCAAGCTTATTGAGTAATTCTTCCGTCGCATCCAGATAACAGACATCAGCATAGTCAAGAATGGGAAGAAGAAGTGCTTGTGCAAGCATGATTTTAGTTTTTAGTGGAAGAAAGTTCTGGAGTCGCTTAAGAGAGTGAAAGGAATAGTGCATGCGCCTGCTGCTGTATGGCCACAGATAATATAATACTTCTGCGGTATG
Organism: Tuta absoluta; assembly: GCA_027580185.1. Taxonomy (NCBI): domain Eukaryota; kingdom Metazoa; phylum Arthropoda; class Insecta; order Lepidoptera; family Gelechiidae; genus Tuta; species Tuta absoluta. The sequence goes on from JAQAHW010000015.1 coordinate 11,881,860, forward strand.
GCAATACCCCCAACAGTGGGAGGCCTATGTTTAGCAGAAGACTGTTGTGGCTTTTATAGTTGAACTCATCGACACAAACATAAGCTTTTCCGGAAGTTTCAAAATCCCAGTTTGCTACGAAAGTGCTACGGTGCTACGAGCTACGAAAGATCGAGTATCGTAGTATTTTGATACGTTTAGTCGCAAAACATAAAACCTCTGACTGCAAATTAGAACGATTATTTATCTCAATTTTTCATTTATTTTAGAAACACATTTGGCAAATACATTTAATGTTATAAGGTATATGAACATAAAAATAACACAATTTTATTATTTGCAGAAAAAATTAACCTAAAACTAAACTATGAAAAGGTCCTCCAGTGCGCCCCCATCAGACATGGTCCCCAGTAAGCTGGCAACGTTTCCTCTTTGAATGGCCAAACTTAAACGCGGGCAAATACATAGTAAAGACATTTAAACTTCTCACCAAACTAAACACATTTGATGGCGAGTATCGCTCGGTTTCAAATTTTCAATTTATACATTGAATATTGATAGACTTCCAGTGGTTTCACTCGTTTATTTTATTAACACGTTCACTGTGTATGACCCATATGTGTGGCATTCTGAGATTTGAATGAGGCGTGAGTGCGACATATATGGGTCATGCTCCCTTGTGTGGTTATAGGCTTGTCAAAAACCGCACGTGTGACTTTAAGAATTATAACTGGCGTCTGGCATCGTTATCAAATTATGAAAAATAATTACAGGATTTTTTTTTGTGCCATAATAAATCCAAGTAGCAAAATCCCAATGCGCCTACGACATCAAATCTTTGCACGTGAGGGGTCAATCCGTAATTTGGAGCTACACAGTGACGTGCATTAAATGTACTTAGGAGCTATTAACGTTAGCGGTGACCGTACAGGCGTATTGTTTCTATAATACGAGTTTTGTGGCTATCCGCATCGCAATATTGCTTTTATTTTGCGTGATGAGTTCAAGGGTATCCCTATGCAGGGAGTAACGAAAATGGTATAACAAACCGAAAGGAGGTCAAGGTCAATGAATCTGAACAAATTTCCCTACATAGGTCTACTGATAAAAAAAATGGATAAATACAGAACTGCTGGCTTATTTACTATCGCAAGTCCAATTTTTTTTTATACTTACCCATATTACAAGGGGAAAGTTGTTTAGTATACCCTTTTTGTTACTCCCTATTTAATAATCAGCAATGTACGCCAAATCATGAGGCAGGATAAGGCAAGTGTTAAAGGAACTTAAAACCTTTATTGCGTGTTACGTAGCTAATTCGTGGTCATCTATTAAAGCCGGGCTTACACACTAATGCGAATATTTGCGGGGGATTGGCAACACAGTTCAAATGGTTCAAGGTCTAAACGTCACATGGAAACGTGCTGCCGGATTGTTCATTCTTTTAAGCAATTCATAAAAATAAAGATAAAGATACTTATTTGCTATAGACATGGTGAAAAAGTTCTTACAATAATATGTTAGTAGTAACACATATCTAGCCTATGTCAGTAATAAGCATGCAAATATTTAGGTAGGTAATTTAACAAATATTGCTAGGTACTTATGTCACGGCAAACTAGACAATTCTCTTTTTTTAATAGCATCACCCTATACCATAATACAGTGTAAGACGGTGTCACAAAAAGATGCTACAGCGTTCCCTGCAAGTGTAGCGTATACTATCTACATATAGCAATTATTTATGCCGTGTGATACCGGCTTAGAATAGCATCACCCCATTTTTTTTCCTGTGGGTGTCGTAAAAGGCGACGAAGGGACTTGAGGGTGTGTATTGCAATTTTAGGCGATGGGCTGACAATCTGTCACTATGGCGATACACAGATTTCCGAATGACCCTCAAACGTTTGTCAGACGTGGCGTAATTGTCCCTTTTCTGTGGCCGTTTACGCTCTGCCTACCCCGCAAGGCATAAAGGCGTGATATATGTATGTATGTATCAATTATTTAAAAATCTCTACATTCAAAAATTTTACCATGTCCGAGTAGGACTCGCGCACGACGGATTCCGTACATTTATGTTTAAAAAAAATCACGTATGTGGTTTAAGATACCCCCTTATACATAAGTTTTATTCAGATTTTTTGTATTTGTTCTTCTGTGAAATTTGAACTGTGTGATTGAACCCGGGACCTGTGTAGTAGAAGTAGGAGAAGTACGTCATTTGTGAAAACGTGCAATTACGCGATAGGTGAGTCAGTGTACTGCACTCTACTTGCCAAATTTTTCATACAAACAATCGTCCAAGTGCACTGTCTCGCCACTGACTGTCCACTGTACTCGCTACGTGTCGCGGTTGATGAGATACAGCCTGGTGACAGACAGACAGCTGAGTGTCAACTCTCAGTATATTAGAACCCTAAAAAAGACAGTACCTATCATGCAGCAGCATCGCCGGCGACACCTTCTTGCGCAGGTTGGCCATGGCGGTCTGCTCCTCGCGCCGCCGCGACGGCGCCGGCGCTCCGCATAGCGTCACCAGCGGGGGCTGCGCTGACGACGCCGGCTGGCTATTCGAGTGTTTCGATGTCAGCAATCTGTGGACACGGTTCGCTGTTTTACTACAGACTTGCCTTGGTCACACCTAGCGAGTGGAGTGGGCGGGCAACACTCTCCACAGTTTTCATACTAACTCACCCGCTGCCTACCCGGTTCTACTGGGTCGTGTGATCAAGGCATTATAATTTCAGTACACAGGATAAAAAAAATGCGGTGAACCAGAGAATGAAATTGAACGTGCCTCAAGAACATAGTTCGAAATATGAAAATAATTATTGGACCTCCCATACAAAATATTCCAACCGGGTCAATTTGTATATGTGAGGACATATCTTTTTTGTTTATTTCGATCTGTGTTCCTAGGGAAAAGTTGTTCAGTTTCATGGACTGGTACAACCCTTAAAATATTCGTGGCTTATATTTTCCTGTATCTTATCTCTCTGATTTCTATTCACGGTTCGTTGAAGTATAAGTACATTAGGTTCACCGTACCAGTGAGTTTAATCGGTAAATACTTGATTATTAATAAAAGTAAACAGACTACCTTTAGATTTGACGATTAATCACTCATCTGTCGCTTCATACTATAACAATTTCATTGGTTTTGAATTTTATTGTGGGTAGTTAAGGTTCAAAATTGTTGTCCGGCTCCCGGTACGTGACAGACAAGCGGGAAAGAATTCAATCAACCCCTATCAGTACAAAACAACAACTAAAATGTTCTTAAAGCTTACACACGAAATTCCGCATTATTGCTACATTTATATGGCATATCTAGAATTTATCTTATTTTCAAAATAATGCTTCCGTTACCTATTTTCGAAATGAAATGCTATTGTTATTGTTATGCTAGTGTTAAGTAATAAATACTTAATTCAGTTCTTGAGAATACCCCTGAATACTTACGTGCTAAAACCGACCCTATCCTATAGAAAACTGTCTCTACTTTAAAAAAATCTATACTTTGTCTAATTGACAAAGCCTTACCAGCTGAAATTCGCAAATGAGCAACAAAAACAGACAAAGACTCACCTTTTGGAGGCCGGCGTTCTCTTCGAGAGCAGCGTGTAATCCCCCAGGTTCGAGCTCGACGGGTTGTGTGGTATCGGAGGCGACGACGGATAATACGATTCATCTTCCCTATAATTATTGTTCACTAGCGCGGACTTTAGCGGCAAAAGCTCAACGGTATCGTCGTCGCGGCGCTCGCGTGGCGTCGTCATAGCGCGGACATCGTGCGCTCTCGCCGGCTGCCTGCAGCCCACTGAGATGTGACCCTGAAAACGCTGCAGCGTAGGCCTGCGCTAGGATGAGGGAGCTACCAAGTATGGATACGTGTTTGGACCAAAATATTTACTGTTATTTTTATCAAAGCGCCTGTTGTAATGCAAACAGCAATGCAAGTTATGTGTCTTTGCTTAATTATTCTCTGAGGAGTTTTGAAAATGTCCGCTTTTAATGCATGCAAACACCAATACGAAAAATATATAATTCATACATTAATATAGTTCGTAGTCTTTACCTACCTAAACCTGGATTATACCTGGTTTCATTCTTCACTTCTCTTATCTTATTTATACGGCGCTTGGTGGCATTACATCACTAGAGCGATTCTGTTCTGGCCCGGGGACACGCATGCGTGTCGATTCTCCACCTGCACAGGTATTCATAGAATGATAAGAGCTTGTACTATTATTTTATGCCATAATAAGGAAACCACAAAATTGAGAATTTACAGAAAGATGATTGATACTTACTCTGCTAGGGTTGCTACCTACTGCTTTATTACTGAATGTTTAGAATTGGTTACATTGGTTAACGGAGTAACACTTCTTACAATTACAATACACCACGTAATTATTGTATTGTAACGGAAATAGAAAAGATTTTTTGTATGTCGAGCTGAATCGCTACCGCATCCTATCAAATTTAACTTACTAAAACAGTAGGTAGTGTTTTATGTACTATCAAACCAAACGGTAGGAATGTTCTAAAATAAATCTTAGTATTTTGTACTAGGTATTTGGAGCTAGATTTACTTTTCAATACTATCCGGGATCTTCAAAAGTGTTAAAACAACATATTTATTGGTTGTATTTAGTCAACCAGAAACACCGCATCCCTTCGAGCAACGGGGTCATCCGTCTCGTTACGGAAAGTATCAATTATCGAAAAGGAGGTGAGCCGTCCTTTTGTTGATTTCTCTTTTTTATTTGTAGGTACTCGACTACTCGGGTATCCGATTTGGTTCCATTTCGCTCGTTGTAGATGCGTGCGTGAGATAGGTAAGTATTGGTGATTCCTTGTAGCCGTCCATCTGTCTTGGAGGGGTAGTTAGTAGTAAGGCATAGGTACTCGTATCTAGAATAGGTTCGATCAACGCGGCCTTCCGTACCCGTACCGGAACGAAACGGAATACCGAGTTCGGTGGTCGTTCTTGACTGTGAGTTGCTTAGGGTTTCCTGTGTCCGATATTATCAAACTACAGGCTACAATTTTACAGGTGAAGTTCTATGTTCATTGCGTACCTAGTCGGTTAGCAATTATGATACCAAGAGTATTAACCAGCTACGCAATATACTACGAATTTCACCTGTAGACTTGTAGCCTGTAGCATAAGAATAGATAATAATACTGCGTATAGAAACGAAACTCCTTTGTCTGGGCCCCAAAAGCCGCGCTTTAAATACCTACTTCCCCCCGCAGCCCGTAACGCCCCGCACTCTCCGGCGCTTTAAGTCGGGGCTGTCACGTGCCAATAATTTTATTCCAGACTAGCGGCCAGTCAAGCGGTTGCAACCGCTGCTAACAGTCTTCCTGTGGGAACAAAATATTTACCCGTTTTAAAGTCTTACCTTACCATTTTATTGTTAATAGGTAGGTACAGAATTTTAAAATAGGTGCAAAACATGCCTACGATACGAATGTGCTTATTTATCATTATCAGCTAACAATGACTTAGGCACCTAGGTAGTTTCAATTAGAAAATGGAAACTAGGTACCTACGTAAGTAAAAATAGGAGTACAGACAACAATTACGTATAATAACGAATGGTAGGTACCTAGGTATTTACTGTAAAATCATCACTTACCTTGGCTCATCTTTAGGCAAATTAAAAAAACTTAGATGCGGAGTCTTCCTCGCATCACTTTTGCAGCCATACACACCACAATAATTCGGCATAGCAAAATTTTTCACAAAAAATGAAAATTCGACCCGCACGACGAACGTTTCCGCGGCGAAGCGCACTCCCGACTGAATTGTTCTCTAAGAGACAGCCAGACGGATTGACCTTGAGCGCGTCTGGAGCAGGAGTGTCATCTCTATGTGATTTCTACTCTATGCCTGTAGTTTCATAACATAGGCCACTGATCGTGCGCCACAAAATGAATACTGAGCTTTGCGCCACCTTGGCACTTGTCTTCTTGCTCCTTACACCAGAATGTAGACAATATTACCGACCGATACCTACGCTCGGCTGGCCGGCGCAGGCGCGCGCTGCTCGCCGTTCCCGCCACACGCACACACTCCCGCGCTAACTCACCAATCTGTCGCATGCTCACTACACTGAACGCGTTCCTTGGGTTCCTTGACGCAAAACCGGATTGTGATCTGTTTGTGGATGGATGGTCGAGTATTTTGCATGATTGTTTACAGTTCTGTGAGATGACGTATGAATGTGAAACTTCTATATCTCTAATTTGATATGACACGACATTGTAAAATGAATTCTTATGATAATTTTTATTTTTGAGTATTTACTGATTGACAAATCTTATTTACTTTTGTAAATGATTTTATTTGTTAATTATTTATTATTTAAATTATTATTATATTGACATTTTCATTTTCTGTAATTGGTACGCCGTTGAAATTGAATTGAATAAATAAATATTAGGTACCATTAGAATTTAGGTAATATGAACCTTTTTTTTTCATAAGTAGGTAGAATCATAAGAATAGATAATAATACTGCGTATAGAAACGAAACTCCTTTGTCTGGGCCCCAAAAGCCGCGCTTTAAATACCTACTTCCCCCCGCAGCCCGTAACGCCCCGCACTCTCCCACGCTTTAAGTCGGGGCTGTCACGTGCCAATAATTTTATTCCAGACTAGCGGCCAGTCAAGCGGTTGCGACCGCTGCTAACAGTTTTCTCGTGGGAACAAAATATTTACCCGTTTTAAAGTCTTACCTTACCATTTTAATAGGTAGGTACAGAATTTTAAAATAGGTGCAAAACATACCTACGATACGAATGTGCTTATTTATCATTATCAGCTAACAATGACTTAGGCACCTAGGTAGTTTAAATTAGAAAATGGAAACTAGGTACCTACGTAGGTAAAAATAGGAGTACACACAACAATTACGTATAATAACGAATGGTAGGTACCTAGGTATTTCATCTCTCTTTAATCTCATCTTTAGGCAAATTAAAAAAACTTAGATGCGGAGTTTTCCTCGCATCACTTTTGCAGCCATACACACCACAATAATTCGGCATTGCTAAATTTTTCACAAAAAATGAAGATTCGACCTGCACGACGAACGTTTCCGCGGCGAAGCGCACTCCCGACTGAATTGTTCGCTAAGAGACAGCCAGACGGATTGACCTTGAGCGCGTCTGGAGCGGGAGTGTCATCTCTATGTGATTTCTACTCTATGGTAGAATTCTTACCTACCTGATGCTTCCGCGAGCGAGACGCTTCCAACTACACACCTCCACAGTCCTGGCGCAGTTGTCATTAGCCGGTGTATTTTTGAATTGTATTCCCATACGACACTCTGGAGATTCGAGTGCTCTAACGAATGCATTCGTTGCTGCACACGTTCCACTGAATTTCTAACCTACCACGGCACGGGTTGCTACGGTACGGGCACGGTAATATTATCTATACAGTATTCTAACTTCATACAAACGGACGGCGCGCGAGCTATACCTACGCGCTCGGATCTCGGCATGCGCTCGGCATGCTAGCAGTCGCGGGTGAGGCGGGTGTGCCGCAGTGATGAATGGACGGTGTGCAGGTTTTTCACGCACGAATTTTCACTCGAAATAAGTACAAATAGTATTTAAAATTACAAGTAGAATATATTGTGTGCTGTTTTTGGTTGCATGAATTCCTCAATAACGCACCCAGAGTAATATAACTATTTTTAGATTACCTGAAAACTCTGAAAGGTAAGCCTATAAATTAAATTTACGTACTATTAGGTAAGTAGGTACCTACTACGTAATTTGTGGCTTGTGTCTAAATAGATAGGTATTTCCCTGTATTTCCTTTTTATACAACCGTGTTATAGGTTTGACGCATCTGCAGGTCGGGGTATTTAATTATTTTTATTTATGTGGTTATTTCTTAATTAAGAACACTAAGAGACTAGAAAAATGTCAAACTCCAGAAAAACTACAATGTCCTGTTTAGAATGCAAAAATAAAATTTTCGGAAGACAATTTTTAAAATGCTACATGTGCAAAGGCACCTACTGTGCTAATTATAGTTGTTCGAGAATTCCTGATAAACTTTACTATCTGATGAAAATTGATTCAAAAAATTATTGGACATGTCATACATGCAAAACAGAGAAAAAAAGGACATCACTAAATAGACTTCATTCAAACCAGACAAGTCCAATCATCCCAAGCCCAGTGTTCAAGCCTATAGACAAAAAGAAAATAAACCAGACAAACACTAAAAATACTCACAAAATGAGCAGTTCAACTAATGAAGACCAAGATAGCCTGTCCGGTTTAGATGATACGATATTGCCACTAAACAGAACAAAAGATGATACTGATACTCACTTTCAGTATTATTCACCAAACTCAGAAACTATCCAGTTAAACCAATGGGAAACAATTATTAACACAAAACTGGAAAAAATTAAAAACAACCTTATGGACGAAATAAAATCAACAATAATTGAAGTAACTGCAAATGAGTTTTTGAAGCTAAGAACTGAAATCTTTCAGACTAATAATACTGGGTGTCTAAAAAATACTCCTTACCCGGCCCAGACCCAACTGCAAGAAAAAATAGGGAAAATGAATATAAAAATAAAAGAATTAGAAACTGAAAACACAAAATTGCTTAAAGATATAGAAGACATGCAAAAAGAATTTTCAAAAGACAAAACACCAATTGACCAACCGAACATACCTACAGAAAATGGGAAGAGAATAGTTTTATATGGTGTAGAGGAAAATAAATGGGAATCAGAACAAACCCTACAAGAACATGTGTCATGCATATTTCAAGATATAATAAATGTTAATACCATAAACTATATAGAAGAAGTAAAAAGAATGGGCAAGAATAAATACAGAAGACCGATCGTTATAGAACTATTAAGTAAAAATATTACAAGATACATATTGCAACATAGCCATCTTTTTAAAAACACAGGACTAGCAATATCGCCATTTTTAGATGAAACAGACATTAAAGAGAGAAGGAAAATTATCGAGATACTGAAAGAAGCCCGCAGGCAAGGAAAACGAGCCAACATAATAAACAATAAACTGATTATAAATGGGAGAGAATATATAGCAACACCACAAGAACCCCAAAACCCCAAAGCTGTGATAAATTACTCAAATAGCCAGTCCACATCATTTTAACCTACAGAAGCAGGAGAAAGAAGTACTAAAGTAGCCAGCACACAAAGAAATATTTTTTTTCGACAATAATTTTCACATAGTGTATCAAAACATCCAAAGTGTAAGAAATAAGCGACATCTATTGGAAGAATTAGCGGATGAATATAAAGACATTTGCGCCTTTTGCCTTACAGAAACTTGGATGTATAAATCCCAGACTGATGCAATGCAAGTAGAAGGGTATAAATTAGCATCATGGTTTTGCAGAACTAATTTTACAAGGGGAGGGTCATGCATTTATTTAAAAGAAGGAATTGAATATGTAGAGAAAAAAGAATTTGTAGAGCTTTCTGTTGAAAATATTATAGAAATAAGCGCCATTGAGATACCAAAAATTAATCTTGTACTTATATGTTTATATTGGCCAGATAGTAAAAGAGAGCCAGATACCTTCTTTGAAACATTGCAAAAACTCCTTAACATACTAAAGAAAAAATATACACAAAAAAGCATAATTTTAGGAGGGGACTTTAATGTTAATACTCTGTTAAACACATCTTTGTCTCGGAAATTAACAGAACTTACGAAAAGCTTTAACTTTCACCAAAACATAAAAGAACCTACACGAATAACGCCCACACTATCATCCTGCATAGACCATATATACACAAATTTTAAAAACAATAATATGAGTGCAGCAGTTATTGAATATGGATTCTCAGACCACAAAGGCCTATTATTAAAGATGCCCGCACAAAAATGTAAAACAAGAGAAGTTTGGTACATAAATAAAAGACAGTTTACCGATAAAAATATGAAACTCTTCAAAAAACACTTAAGTGGACTAAATTGGAGTAACATTATTGATGTAAATAAAAACGTTGAACTAAATTACAATTCATTTAGCTTTGCTATTAGTGAAATTTTAAATAAAACTATACCTAAAACCAAAATTAAATTAAAAAACAAACGTAGAAAATATTGGCTAACACCTGGAATTAAAAAATCTTGTAAACACAAACGCTTGTTGAAATCTTTTATTTCACACAACAATAATAGTATCCTAAAAGACCATTATAAGAAATATGAAAAGTTACTTAAACACACAGTGAAAATATCAAAAAAGAATCAAAATATTAAGAGAATGTTAAGTTCTAAAAACAGTATAATAACAATGTGGGAAATAGTAAAGGAAAAAACAAATAAAATTATGCAAAAAGAGAAAAAGAATATAAAATTAAGAATAGATAACAAGAACATAGATGACCCAATCTTAGTTGTAAACGAATTTAATAAGTTTTTCGTATCTGTTGGCGCTTCAAAGAATAGAGACTCTTGTACATCCCAGACAGCAAGTCAGTCTGTGGTACCAAATTTAGATACAAGCAGCGCGTTGAATTCAATGTACTTACGGTTGGTGGATGAAAATGAAGTTCTTAATATTATTAAAAAGCTAAAAAACAAAAAAAGCTTTGGACACGATGAAATTCCTCCTATTTTAGTTAAATTCTGTGCACAGGAATTTGCACCAGTCCTATCGTTTCTGGTCAATCAATCATTCTATGAAGGTATTGTCCCTAATTCTCTAAAAATTTCCATAATAAAACCGATTCATAAAAAAGGTGCACATACAGATTGCAATAACTATAGACCAATTTCGCTGTTACCCACATTTTCTAAAATCTTTGAGTCTGCAATGTCAAAACAGCTTTACTCTTATTGTGAAAAGTTCAACATATTTAGCAACCACCAACATGGATTTCGGAAAGATCATACAACTTCCCTGGCTGTATTTAATTATATACATAAAATATTAAATATTATAAATGAAAAAAACCATGCAATAGGGCTTTTAATAGACATGAAGAAAGCCTATGATAGAGTTCCTTATAAACAATTACTGCTCAAGTTAAAAAATGTAGGCGTAAGAGGTCCGGCTTATAAATGGTTTGTGTCCTACCTAAATAATAGAATACAACATGTTGAAATTGAAAATCATAATAGTGTCACTGGATATATTACGAATGTAAGGTCTGAAATGGCTACGACCACAAATTCTATCCCCCAAGGTAGCGTCCTCGGATGCATCCTTTTTCTGATTTTTATAAACAACCTTCCAAAAATAATAGAGAAAGACTGCATGTGTACGTTGTTTGCAGATGATATCTCAATAGTTGTCTCCTGCCAAAATAACTTCCAACTTACAAATAAATTAGACAAAATACTAAATACAATAACAATGTGGCTAGAAGAACACAATCTCTTAATAAATTTTGAAAAAACAAAAATCATGCAATATAGACCCTACCAAAGAACCCCGTTAGAAATATCTTATTCTTTTCACAATAAAAACCTAGAAATCGTCGATAATTACCCCCTACTCGGAATAAATATAGATAGTTACATTAACTGGAATAGCCACGTCCAAAAAATAGCTGCTAAACTTTCAAGTTTCACATACGGACTATATGAGCTTAAGACAACGACAGACAGACAGACAGCATTAACCGCATACTACGCTTATGCTCATTCTTGGTTACAATATGGTGTTGTATTATGGGGCAACAGCTCAGATTCTATCCAAGTATTCCGACTCCAAAAAAAGTGTATTAGAATAATCCAAAACTTGGACGCATTAGAAAGCTGTAGACAACATTTTATTAACTTAAAAATTCTACCCCTCCCATGTATATATATCCTGGAAATTAGTAATTTTGTGAAAAGAAATACTGCCTTATTCCCTCAATATTCTCGTCCACATAATCTGCGACCAGCGACCAAACTAACAGTTCCATTCTCAAAAATGAAAATGTTCCACACTGGACCTTTTGCAATGGCAGTTAAAATATTCAATAAAATTCCAGAGCCAATCAGACAAATTTCTGATCCCAATAAATTTAAAAATACATTTAAAAATATATTGATAAAAAAGTGCTTCTACACGGTGCAAGAGTTCCTAGATGAGTAGATAAATTAGTTATTTATAATAATAACAAATAAAATCATTTATTGCCCTTAACAATTTTGTGATGTGTGTTTACTGGGCTAGCTAAATAGGGCCATTACATTACAGACCAAAATATCTTTATTTAAATATAATTTAATTACAATAGGATTCGTGAATTATGTAAATATTGAAGAACTAGCTGGTGCCCGCGAGCTTCGTCTCGCCAAGGGATATTCTCGTATGCGCCAACAGAAGATGAAAAACTATACGAAGTGTCTGACCTTGCGACTTGATAATGGTCATCGCAAAACATGGAGTAACGGGAAGTTTCCACGCTGCACGCGCTTGAATTGAAATCGGATATTATTTAGGATTAGCGGTATGCATGGTATAAATACTACTTCACCAGATCCACAACCCGTAAGAATTTCCGCTTCTATGATAGGTATTACTTCGAAGTGCAATTACTTTTAGCCTAGTTTAGGGGTTTTAGCAGTTATGTACTTTTGCTGCAGGTTGTACCTTAGGTAGGAGGATACTGCTAATTATTCAAACAATGAATACTGAATGGTATAGTATAGAATAATTTATTGTAAAATAATGCCTAATTATATATACAAAAATAGGTTCTGAATTAGCTATTTACAAAACGAGTGGTTACTTAGCGAAATCTACACACACACATGAATAATAATGCGCGCACACATATGCAAATTCCGCGGCGCGCGGGAAGGAGTTTCGAGGTCGCGACACCGAGTGTATAAATATAGGCGGCGCCGTCCGCGCTTTCTTTTCGCTCGCCGGTCGCCGTGGAGGAAGGACGTCGGTGCAGCTCCGTCGGTCACGCCGCGCCATGACACGAAGTTGCTCGAAGATGAAGATGATGCTTGCAGATGATGATCTTCGAGTGGAGTGGAGTGCTGGCTGATTGTGGATCGCCGTGTTTTGTGATGGTGCTCGCATGCTGTGTGCTGGTGTTCCAAAACAGCTCTTCTCAGAGCTCCATCATAAGTTTCACGTGATACGTCTGTGTTCAGCTGCTCCCATAGTGGACAGCTACAAGTTTCATAATGTGCGTCTTATCTGCCGTTCCCTCATGGAGTGGCAACAAGTTTCAGTGAAACTATTACGTCTTGTAGTGAAGTGCTTGTGCTTGTATATAAGTAGCTGTAGATATGTAGTTGCAGATGCTTGTGCTTGATATGTAAGTAGCTGTAGATGTGAAGTAGTACATGCTTGATAGTGCGCAGTAGGTATGTGCGTAGGTAATCAATCGCCGCTTCGCCGCTTGCTTTTAAGCCTGTCTGTAGTTGCTTGATAGATGTGACGTCACACGCGTAGGTTCCCAATTTGCATGTAGAACGCACGACGATAAGCTTGTAGGTAACGTTTGATCGCCTTGCATTTGCGCTTGATTAGGGAGATACTCGCGTATGCAGTTGATGATTGTTGTAGGTGACGTAGGTAGCTACAGTGCACCCCCTCAAGCGAAGCGTACTGGCCGTGTGACGGTGCGGCCGGAACGAGTTTTCTTTTCGTCGTTCTGCGATACGGGCTTCGTGGTAGTAGCGTCGGGCGAACTTGTAGGTACATGTGACGTAGTAGGCGTTGTAGGTACTGCAGTCGGCGTAGGTACGGCGGTTGTCGTTGGTGTGTTTTGATCGTAATCTGCTAGTAGGTATGCAGGCTTCAGTCGGTCGATTGAGATAGTTGCTTGACGGTCTGGTAACTGTAGTGTGAAAAACTTGTCTGTTCGTTTCAGCACACGGTAGGGTCCGTCGTATGGCGGTGAGAGTGGTCTCTTCACGGCGTCGATTCTGACAAACACATTGTTGCAGTGTTGTAGATCTCGATGGACGAAAATCGGTCGGCTGTTGCTATGTGGTTCTGTAGGTACTGGCTTGATTTTCTCTATTGCTTCTCGTAGCTGGTCAACGTAGGTGTGGTCCATAGTGACATCATGTGGTGTTGGTATAAAAAAATCACCGGGTAATCGGATCGTACAGCCGTAGGTAAGTTCGGCTGCACTCACACCGGTATCGCTGCGTGATGCAGTGCGAAGACCCAACATGACGGTAGGTAGCTCGGTCACCCAGTTGGCGGTAGTGAGTCGAGCTTTGAGTGCTGTCTTCATGGATCGGTGCCAGCGTTCGATGATTCCGTTCGACTGCGGATGGTAGGCTGTAGTTTGAATTTTTTCGATACCCATCATGCGAGTGAGGCAGGTGAATAGGGCGCTCTGGAACTGTCTTCCTTGGTCGCTAGTTAGCCTGTGTGGGCATCCGAATCGAGTTATCCAGCCTTCATAGACGATTTTTGCGACTGTCTCAGCTGTGATGTCTTGCACTGGGTAAGCTTCGGGCCAACGTGTCGTTCGGTCGATCATTGTTACGACGTAGCGGTATCCGTCAGCAGTGGTAGGTAGAGGTCCAACGATATCGATGTGTAGGTGAGTGAACCTTGCGGATGCCGGGAACGTAGATACGGCGCTCTGTGTATGCCTGTTTATCTTCGCTCGTTGACATTGTAGGCATGTCTTGGTCCATTTGCTGACGTCGGCGTTCATCGATGGCCAAAAGTATCTAGTTTGAATTAGCTTGCGTGTTGTTCTAGTACCAGGATGACTGAGATTGTGAATTGCTTTGAATGCGATTTCACGATACTCAAGTGGTAGGTATGGACGAATGTTGCTCGTAGATACTTCGCAGTAGATCGGTTGGTTTGTAGTAGGAAGCATGACTTTCTTCAGTTTGATGTTATCTTGTTGTATTAAGGTAGGTATATCGCTGTCTCGCTCTTGGGCACTAGCTAGTTCGTCGTAGTTGATAGGTGACGGACAGGTTATTTCTTCTACTCGTGATAAGGCGTCCGCGACGACGTTTTCTTGTCCGCTGACGTGGCGAATGTCAGTTGTGAATTCGCTCACGAAAAGTAGCTGTCGTGTACGTCTCGGCGTCTCGCTGTCTGAACCAATCTTTTTGAATGCGTAGGTTAGAGGTTTGTGATCGGTGAACACGATGAGTTCTCTGCCTTCAAACATCTTTCTAAAGTGTTTTATCGCCATGAAGATTGCAAGTAGCTCTCTGTCGTAGGTAGAATATTTTTGTTGTGCTTCTGTGAATTTCTTCGAGAAATATCCAAGGGGTTGCCATCTGTTGTTCACGCGTTGTTGTAGAACGGCGCCAGCTGATGTGTTAGACGCGTCACACATGAGTGCGAGCGGGACAGAGTGATGCGGGTGAGAGAGTAGGGCAGCTTTTTCGATGCTTTGTTTGCAGTTCGTAAAAGCTTGCGTTGCTTCGTCGTTCCATTCGATCTCTGTTTTGTCGCGCTTCTTAGAGTTGTGTAGGTATTTACATAATGGCGCTTGTAGAGTGGCGGCGTTCGGAATATTTGCTCGGTAGAAGTTTAGCATGCCGAGAAATCTTCTTAGCTGTTCGACTGTCGTCGGCTTGGGATATTCTACTATGGCGTTGACTTTTTCTTGTGGTGGTTTGATGCCTTCAGTGTTCACGGTGAAACCGAGGAATGTGACTTCGCTCTTCCCTAGTACGCATTTCGACGGGTTGATAGTGATGCCATATTCATCGAGTCTTGATAGCACGGTGCGTAGGTGTTCTCGATGTTCGGTTTCGTTGTTCGACGCGATGAGTAGGTCGTCGATGAATGGGAATACGTAGTCTAGGCCTCGAAGTACTTCATGAATAAACCGTTGAAATGTTTGGCCTGCGTTCTTCAAACCGGGACACATTCGAGGAAATTCGAATAAGCCGAATGGTGTGATGATGGCTGTCTTCTCTATGTCTTGAGGTGCTACCGGTAACTGTTGGTAGGCTCTGTTGAGATCGAGTGTAGAGAAAATCTTCTTATCGGCGAGACGGTAGGTAAAATCTTTGATTCGTGGTATTGGGTAGCGATCGGCTTTAGTTATAGAATTGAGCCTTCTGTAGTCGCCACACACGCGTAGATCTCCATTTTTCTTTGGTACGACATGTAAAGGGTTGGCCCAAGGGCTTTTGCTTGGACGGCATAGGCCCTGGGACATCATATTTTCGAACTCCTTCTTGACTTGTTCGTAGCGGTGAGGTGGGAGGGGTCTCGCTCGACAGTGTAGTGGCTGGCCGGTTGTTTCGATCACGTGTTCAACGTTGTGCTTCGGGCTGAGTTTCATTGATGTTAGTCTAGTGATACCGGGGTAATCGGCGAGAATATCGTGGTAGCTCTGTTGTTCGTCGATGCTCATGATTCGTGGCTCGTTCGTTTTGCAGATAGGTAAGTTCACGGCAAGTAATGTTCGGCCGTCAACTAGTCGGCGGTTCTTGACATCGACGAGTAGGTTATGATGATGAAGGAAATCAGCGCCGATAATGGGTTTGTTGACTTTTGCTATGATGAACTTCCAGCGGTATGGTCTTCGTAAGTTCAAGTTGAGTTCCAACGATTTCTCTCCGTAGGTAGGTATTACCGTGTTGTTAGCAGCGTACAGGTTGAATGATAGCGGCGGTGCGGTACATCCTTTCCTTTTAGGTAGTACGGATATGTTTGCTCCGGAATCAACCAAAAAGGTAAGTTTTGAGTTCTTGTCCTGGATGAGTAGGCGGTATTCTTTATCTGGAACACTGGAGTCCGCCGCTGCCAGCGTTCGTTCTAGTTTTCCGGCTGCTGGTTTTCGTAGGTATTTTTCTTGTAGTTACACGGTGAGTTGCAACGGCGGGCGTATTGCTTGAATTTGGAGTGATAGTAACACATGCCATCGGTGTGTGGACGGTAGTAGGTATCTCTCGAGCGGGAGCGGTGCCGCGCGGGGTGCGGGGGCAGTGAGGGGTGCGGGGACTTTTCTCGGTAGCGGGGACGTGCGCGTGGACGATGTTGGCGTTTTAGTTCGGCGACTTCTAGTGATAATTTTCTTATTTCGTCGACTAATGTTTGTGTTTCAGACGGCATCGCTGGACTCGATTCTGACGGGCTCGAGATTGCAGAGACTTGCTGATAATGTTGCTCCATCATTTTGTCGGCGATTAGTGCGAGGTCGTCGAGTGCCGTTGATCTGCTGATGTTGTCGCTCACGGCGAGGACTGAGCGAACGTGGGCAGGTAGATGGTTCATCCACATCATTCGTAGCGTTTCGTCCGTTATTTTTCCCCTTGCTAGGCTTTTCATGCGGCGAAGTAGCTGTGTAGGCTTCTGGTCGCCGAGCTCCATTTCTGAGAGTAACTTTTGTAGTTGCCGTTCTTCTGACTCCTCGTAGACTGAAATGAGTCGGTCCTTCAACTCGCTGTACGGTCTTGTAGCGGATGGTGTATAGAGAAGGTCCGCGATCTGCTCGATATCCTGTTTCTCAAGTTGTGCGATGACCATTTGGGCTAGTTCTTTCTCCCCTCGCTTGGTGTCGGCAGTGACAGCTTCAAAGGTGATGAACCAGAGCCTGACGCGGTCACGCCAGAACTTTGGTATGCGCATGGAGAGGGCTATTCCGGCGAGCTCTGTGCGTGGCTGTGGCTTCGGAATTTCAGCTCCTGCGCCGCTGCCGGTTCCGTTGTCTTCGTTTGGGTTGATGGTAGGTTCTTTGTTTCCGCCGTTCTTCATCATGAGATTTCTGGTAACAGGATCTTGATTGGGCAGCAGAGTCGCAGAGTGTTCTGAAGGGTGTCACCACTTTAGCAGTTATGTACTTTTGCTGCAGGTTGTACCTTAGGTAGGAGGATACTGCTAATTATTCAAACAATGAATACTGAATGGTATAGTATAGAATAATTTATTGTAAAATAATGCCTAATTATATATACAAAAATAGGTTCTGAATTAGCTATTTACAAAACGAGTGGTTACTTAGCGAAATCTACTCACACACATGAATAATAATGCACGCACACATATGCAAATTCCGCGGCGCGCGGGAAGGAGTTTCGAGGTCGCGACACCGAATGTATAAATATAGGCGGCGCCGTCCGCGCTTTCTTTTCGCTCGCCGGTCGCCGTGGAGGAAGGACGTCGGTGCAGCTCCGTCGGTCACGCCGCGCCATGACACGAAGTTGCTCGAAGATGAAGATGATGCTTGCAGATGATGATCTTCGAGTGGAGTGGAGTGCTGGCTGATTGTGGATCGCCGTGTTTTGTGATGGTGCTCGCATGCTGTGTGCTGGTGTTCCAAAACAGCTCTTCTCAGAGCTCCATCATAAGTTTCACGTGATACGTCTGTGTTCAGCTGCTCCCATAGTGGACAGCTACAAGTTTCATAATGTGCGTCTTATCTGCCGTTCCCTCATGGAGTGGCAACAAGTTTCAGTGAAACTATTACGTCTTGTAGTGAAGTGCTTGTGCTTGTATATAAGTAGCTGTAGATATGTAGTTGCAGATGCTTGTGCTTGATATGTAAGTAGCTGTAGATGTGAAGTAGTACATGCTTGATAGTGCGCAGTAGGTATGTGCGTAGGTAATCAATCGCCGCTTCGCCGCTTGCTTTTAAGCCTGTCTGTAGTTGCTTGATAGATGTGACGTCACACGCGTAGGTTCCCAATTTGCATGTAGAACGCACGACGATAAGCTTGTAGGTAACGTTTGATCGCCTTGCATTTGCGCTTGATTAGGGAGATACTCGCGTATGCAGTTGATGATTGTTGTAGGTGACGTAGGTAGCTACAGGGTGTTAAATTTCGAAGCAACATTATGGGAATGCCTACTTTCAAAGTAATATTATGTGCGGGGAGTCAGGTGCAGCAAGAGACTTTAAAAATTCAACCGGGTAATTTATAACGTCACTTTGGTCTACCACTGTATATAGACTGGTATACCACTTGGTCTCCTTCAATGCTTTCGAGAATAGTTTGGTTGATGACAGCGGCTTGGTCGGTTTTGGGCGTAAGTATTGCTTTCCTACAAAGCCATGAATTGTCTTGATGTATTAATTGAGAACATACATACATACAAATAATCACGCCTCTTTCCCATAGGGTTAGGCAGAGACTACATCTTTCCACTTGCTACGATCCTGACATACCTCTTTCGCTTCTTCAACATGCATCAATATTTTCATACATGCTCGTCGGTTAAGGGTACTCTTGACCTGACCTTTCTTTAGAACGTCCGCGATCTGATCCAAGTACGTGCGTCTTGGTCTTCCCCTTCCAACGTTCCCATCCACACTCGCCATATACACTTGTTTCGTTAATCTTCTTTCATTCATTCTCTCAATGTGACCAAACCATCTCAGCATTCCTTTTTCTGTACCAGTCACTACGTTTTCTTTTATACCGCGACGTTCTCTTATCACGCTATTCCTTATACTGTCACTCAATTTCACACCAATCATACTTCTTAGTGCTCTCATTTCTACCGCATTTATTCTACTTTCATTAATTGAGAAACATCGCCGTAAACTAAATCAATGAAAATTCTTGCGCACGGGGGTTTCCACCTAAGTAAGCCCTCATGTTCTGCTTCAAAATCAATTTTTCTATCCGAAGCCAGAGCACGGAGCATTTTAGACATGCCCCAACCTCATCAGCTCTAGTTCTTCTGGTAATCACGCTTAGAGTCTTTTCACCGCAAAATAAAACTGTTACTCCTCCAATAACGTGATCATTTCACCGGATGTCTTGTAGAGTGCGATTGACGGCTTTCACGGCCTTCTTGTTTACCATCGTCCACTCGTCCCAAACGATTTGGCAGCACTCTGCAAGAATATTTGCCTTTTCGCTCTTTCGGGATACGGCACAAACTGGTGTTTCATTTATATCCAGGTCCAAAAGTATCTTGAACATGGAATGGGCGGTCTTACCTCCAGGAAGTAAAGTGGCCGCAATACCCGAAGAGGTGACTGCTAGTGCTATTTTTCTAGTCAAAAAAGTTTTGCCTGTAACACCAGGGGCATCGAGGAAAATAATCAACCATCCTGCTGACCGACGCTTCTCAAAATTCGGTCATATACAGACTTTTGTTCAGGTGTAAGGGTGACAATATTATTGTACACAATTTCGGCCATCGCGGCACGGTAATGATTTGTCTCCGCTGCATACTATCGACCAACACGCCGTACTTTAGTGGTTTCCTGCGGCTCTGGAAGACCACAATGACTCAAGGATTGCCACCTATTGAGAATCACAGAGCAAAGGCAACGATTAATAATACGCTTGTCAGACTCTGCTACACTATCTCCACCTGCGCGCCTAGCCGCTAAAAGAAAATCTTCTATAATAGATGCCGTTGGTATTTTTCTCATAGCTGCATTGGATGGGCAAGTCCGCAAAACATTATCATGATTGTAAACAAATGTCGCAATCGCCTGGGAGTGTCGCTGACTAAGACCGCTTCAAGAGTCGTCTTTGTCGTCGTCAATTTCGATCGTCATCTAGCGAGGTACCAGCTTATATTATTATGGTTCTTTGAACAGGTAACCGTCACAAAACGAAGGCCAGAAAAGCTTAGTATTCACGTAAACAGCTTTAATTTTCATCGATTTAGCTTCAAAACTGACGGAGTTTCATAGAAACTCACCCCCTCTTCTTCACCCCCGTTAAGGCAAAATTTCCAAAGATCCTTATTGCGTCATTCCTAATTTCTAACCAAATAGCCAAATATAATTTTTTATCGAATTAGCTTCAAAACTGACGAAGTTTCATACAAACTTACCCACCCCTTTTTACCCCCTTAAAGAGCGAAATTCCAGAAAAAATATAGCCTATATGTTAGCGAGGACTAATAGCTATATAACAAAAAAAGTTTCGTCAAAATCCGTCCAGTAGTTTTTGCGTGAAAAGCGGACAACAAACAGACAGACAGACAGACAGACAGACAGACAGACAGACAGAAAGACAAAAAATAAATAAATTATATTTTTGGCTTCTATTGGTTGTATGAAGATCCCCCATCTTAGTTTTTCTTTAATATCTTTAATGTACAGACATGAGGTTGTTATAATTTTATTATATGTATAGATATAGATATATGCAAAATGGTAATAATATGTAAAATATAAATGTTACTAAGATAGCTACTTTATTTAAGTTTATATCCAAATTGCGATACCCTAGCAGGGTGCTTGTTTGTGTCTAAATTACATTTTAAGATCTTTTTACAACATGTAAGCAGAAATAAAGAATTGAGAATTGAGAATAAATAGAATAGAGTGAAGGAAAGTGATTAACACGAGTGAAATGGGCGATAGTGACAGCCCCATCACATGTTTACGTACCGCGTGGCAGTAGGCACTTATTTCAAGGACACGGCCGAGTTACAACACTGTATAGATAGTATTACCGTGGTACGGGGGTGGGTCCATTAACCATTTGCACATACGTACTTGCGAAATTATTATATTCGTGTAGGTATTAGAACGTGTAGTATGAGCGGTTAGAGCACTCAAAACTCGGCTGTCGCATGCGAAATCAATTCAAAAATACGTCTTCTGTGCGTCGTTTCACGAAACTCTAATTTACAAATACAATGCGATGGCCATTACGTAGCCAGTATGATAATCGTAGTGGTAGATATTATAATATCTACGTAATACGCATCGAATCATACTTGTATATTAGTGCCGTGATAACGACAAGACACCAAATAAGTATCAAATCAACAGATACCTAATAGAAAAAGTTGCTCTTTTCAAACTCCCAAAACTGTCCCACACTAGTCTTCTATTTTACATATAAAGCTAAAGAAGGTAGCGTTGGACGACCTCCGGCCAGATGGACCGATGACCTCAAACAGGCGGCTGGTAGCGACTGGACGGCAAAAACGAGAGTTCGTGCCCTATGGCGTACAATAGGGGAGGCCTACGTCCAGCAGTGGACTGCAATAGGCTGATGTATGTTTGTATAAAATTGATTGCAGAACACGATTTAACAGTTTTTGAATTTTCGTCTGTGTCGGTGTTTATAAGTGAAAGCATAACGAGAAAACGACTGAACGGATTTTGATGCAAATTTCAAAATGCGCTTGTAGTTGTAAAAAAGCACGCTCCTAACTTAACGTTAAAAAAAAAGATACGGCATAGAAATCAAAATTCATATAGTACCTCCGGTGGACCTGGAACTATGAAATTTGCTAAGCAGCTTAGTTTCAAAATACAAGTTTAGGGATATTTTTTATATAACGCGTTTTAATAGGGATCCGAAAATGATTATTTTAAAATTGGTGCTTTACTATCATATGAAAGAGCCTGATGTGCTTGTAACGGTACCCTCGGTGGGCGAGTACGACTTGTTTTGTTTTTCTTCTCAATGGCTTGATAATACCTATAGTAATCTGCCAAACGCGGAGCTCTGTCGCCGGCATCCGGCATCGTGATGATACAGTTTTAGACAAAAACTTAAAAGAAAAACAAAATACAGAAAACGTAAAAATAAACTTTATTGTATTTAAAACATAACTGTATGTTAAATAAGGAATCATAAACTAATTGTTTAATAAATATTTTATCATTAAATTACAGCTGGTAGATACGTGGTCGCTATTGGTCGGCCGAACACTGGTCAAGTCGCGGTTTCGCGCGATCGGGTCGGCGAGTGCAGTGCACTGGACGCACGCGGTGGCTATTTAATCATTTTGGAATGTTACCGGTCGTCTTCGTCTCTGCGGCAAACAAACATTTTCCACTATTAACATGATAGTCTCGAATTGAAATAAACTACTGTATAATGGTCTATTCACACCGGGCGAGGGCATGGCGCGCGCCTCGCTGCAAGCTCTCGGGAGTCTAGACACAATTCGCACTAAGATAGCAGTGGCCCAAAGCGAGTTGGGTCGTCAGGCCATGCGGATTTTCTGGTAGTCGTTACACGAACCTCCAATATACAAGTAAGTACATACAGTTCATTGCGTAGAGTTCGCCATTCTGATACCAGTAGGTAGACGTAAAGTATAGGGTTAAATTTTACAAGTGACTGATACCGAACTCGGGACGGGCTGGTGATAAGGAACTGGTTTCCCCAAGGAACACAGGTCAAAAAATTAAAAAAAATATTAGACCCACAATACAAATTGACTTGGTCGGTTGATTCATTTTGTATGTTGTTGTCCAAATTTATTTTTCTTATGGAAAGTTTTTCCTTATCACCAGCCCGTTCTAAGTTTTCGGTATCAGTCAATGGTAAAATTTAGCCCCAGTAACAAAAAGGCCGATATATCAAGCCAAAAGGGGGTTAAGGTACGCATTAAACTGAACAACTTTCCTTATGAAACAGGGGTCGAAATATTAAAAAAGATTGCCTCCCATTCAAAATTGTGGAAATTTTATGAGTTCATTGACCTCTTTCTGCTTGTTATTACTGCTGGTTAAAATGAGGCTAACCGGCTACGCAACGTGTATAGAATTATACTTGTAAATTGTAGATTCGTGAAAGATAGTGGAGATAAATCTCAAAATGGATTGCAGAGCAGCATACCCTAGAGATTTTTTTTCGTTAATGCCGAAAGCTTCAAATAGTAAGCACGTAAATTACCGTCCGCTGCAATTTAGTGTGAATTGAGCCCAAGACAAAGCGAAGGCGAGTTGAAGCCAGCGTGAAAAGCCATACTCAAATAGTGCTATACAATTCTTAATCGCATTTTATTTCTCACCTGTTTTAGCTATTTTCGTGACAACTGTGTCGGTGTGCGGTGTGAATAGCCATTTCTATCTAACGATAGCGAACTCTCAACTAACTAGAAATCATCGATTCACACTACGAGTCAAAATCTCA
Source organism: Tuta absoluta (assembly GCA_027580185.1). Classification (NCBI taxonomy): domain Eukaryota; kingdom Metazoa; phylum Arthropoda; class Insecta; order Lepidoptera; family Gelechiidae; genus Tuta; species Tuta absoluta. The sequence goes on from JAQAHW010000015.1 coordinate 11,905,629, forward strand.
ACAGATCAAAAGCTATTTACGAGAATAAAAATGATGAGCGTAGGTATTTGGTGTTATTTTGCCACATGAGAATGCCGCTCGAAATCCATTTTAATTTCATTACTTTCAATAGAAGGAACGCATGCAGGAGATCCAAGAAAAAAGGCCAGTACTTGTCATATTATTATTTATTAATAATTACTGAAACCGATACAGAAACGAGTAAGTCCTCGGAAACAAACGCGCAAAATCGTGAAATTATCTTGGATAACGGATATAAAAATAAAAACTTACACGTCCCTACTTTAATTTAAAATATATTAATAAATGGGAACTACAATACATTGGCTATATCGAACCTTACCTTCATAGACTGATTGATAAATAACTACTATACTATTTCAACAGACACCAGGGCCTACGCCCTTTGAGGTACTGAATTTACTGTTCTACATGGTGTGTCAAATGATAGTGAACTTGTCATTTCTGGTGGTTTAAGGCTCCGAGCCGCCATAGCTACAGCTCTAGTATAGGTAGAGTTGAGTGCAATAGGTTTACAAAATGGCCCGTTTTTATTTCTTTTTTTATAATCAGTCAGCAATAAAGTAAATGCTTCGGTAGCGCGTCCCGGCTGCGAGTAGGTCGATTTACACAGCAATTTACGCTTCTCTTTTTGCGAATGAAAGAAAGAGAGACAAGATAACTATCCCTTTCTTTCGCACACGTCAGAAAGAGAAAGCAACTATCGTTGAAGCATAAATCGTTTCGTTTCTATTTTACCAATGCTCGATACAGACACTCATCGCGTCGGTTCAGTTACGAATCTAAGTAATTATTTAACACCATTTCGCAATATATCGGAAGGGAGAAACAACGACAGACAGAGAAAGACGTAGTTTTCCCTTTCTCTCCTGACGCTTCACCAGTCAACATATCGCCAAATGGTCTCGGTCAGTTTACAAAAGCATGAAAGTTAGATTTGAGAGAAAGAACACAACGGCACAAATCCACCGATTTTAACAACATGCCACAGACGGAATTAGTTCCAAACAACAACTGTAAGTTTATGAAACACGGCCCACGACCATGATCAGTCTTTATTGTATGAAACACCCACAGAGTTGAGATCCGAGGGCAGCGATTTTACTTTCACCGATTGATAAGATTCTAAACAGGTGACGACACGACATGACAAAAGTTTATTTTTATTATTTATCTTATTTATGTTAATCATCTATTTTTATCAAAAGAAAGCACCTGTAGGATATGAAAAAATGAAATGCCTCCGTTTTACCAGTATTTTTCTTATCTCATCTTGATTTCATAAGTCAAAAGATTATTTCTAGAGCCACCCCGCTTTAGGAACTTAATTTTTCTGGTATATCAAAGACCATAATTTGGTGTCCCAGTGAGGTAGTAGTAAGCTGGGGAACGTATGGCGCCATTTTTGACGGTATCTTTTTTCTGTGATTGGTCAAAAATGTCCAAGTTTTTATATTATTGGTGCGAAAGCTTCGAGTTTTCTTCCCCATTACGAGATATACCAAATTTGTCCTCTTACAAATTAATCTTTTTGGGCGCGTACACGACGCGTGAAACTGAACAACTTTTCTTAGTAAATTTTTAGAAAAACGAAAAAAATCTGACCCCTCACGCAAAATCACCCTGAAAGACCTAAAATTTATTATTCGTTTCTCGAAAAATCTTGCTCAGTTTTACATTTAACACACGTCTAAATATTTTGCAAGACATCTGTAGTGTCTGTGACCCATACTGCTGCAATCTAAACAATTATTCAATTGCGAAGTTACTTATCCAATTTTCGTAATGTATCGCAAATGTAACTATCACGCAATATTCGGCAATGTTTTGAAACTGTCTAACCCAGCCTGAGCTTGACTGTACTACGAACTACCCCGTCAGCTGCCCAACTGCCTACCATACCCGCCATGTGATGACGTCACCCGCTATAAGTCTAGTATGTCCTTCCAGAGCTGAGCGCAGACGTTGCGAGTGTCTGTACGAGCGGGACGGCGCGGGTCGCGGGGGTCGCGAGGGTCGCGGGTGTCGCGCGGGGCGCGGGGGGCGAGGCTCGGCCGGGCCTAGCGTTTACCGTTGTTGTACGAGAGGCTCCGCAGCGGCGCCTTGAAGTTGGCCGCCGCCTGCTGCTGGATCTGGTAAGCGAGCGGGTGGATCTTGAACCCGTACAACCTGCCGAAGTGAGAATAGTAGGTTTTATGACAATAACCTAGATGGCTTGCACCTAAAATGTATTTTCTTTACAGCGGGGGTTAAAAAATTTAGGTGGTTTATATTGCTGATACAAATAGCATTTTAACAACGCGAAAGTCTTTAACAAAAATTAGTTTAGAGATTTTGAAGGATTCATTAGGAATCAACTTTTACTATCTAATGGTACTATATTGTTGAACAAAAGTACTGAATTGCCGAACAAAAGTTTTGGATTGATAAAGTTTCTAAATTGTTGACATCAGGTATGTAATTGTAGACCACAAGCTTTGAATTGTTTTAAATTGTTAAAGAAAGGCATTAAATTGTTTTAAGTGTTTAATTAATAATTTGTGTATATTTTGGAAGTATTCTTTTATTTTTGGGAATCTTACAGCTATAAAAAAATTGCTGTAAGATTTGTACCCTAGTGTTAAATTATCTGAATAAATTACTGCTTTAAAAAAATGTTCTGAATGAATGACAACAGACATTGAATTGTTGAAGTGTCAATTGTTGTCTTCCTTGTTGTTGTTGGCTTATGGTATCCAATTGTTGACTAAAGATACTGAACGTTCGCAATGATAAAGCCAAAATGGCTGTAAGAAAAGGCCAATTTCAAGACCGACATAAGTCTGGCTGCTTTACCATGAGTAAAGGACGGCTATATACCAGTCAGCGGTTAATAAAAAGAGACATCAATGTTGAAATTAGCCTGAATGCTTTATTACAGTCAGCAGGGGATAAAAGACACCAAGCTACATAGCCTGGCACATCGCCGCAAGGTTGCCTGCTTGTCGGTTTTTTACAGATTGTACTTCAGAGAGTGTGCTCAAGAGCTTCACGACCTTGTTCCACCAGCTCCCTTCTACCATCAGACATCCAGACGCACCGCCGGATACCATCCATACCTGGTTGCCATTCCACCAATTCGGACTAAGCGCTTCCAGTCATCATTTATAATGCGCACTGCTAAAGAGTGGAACTCACTACCTGCGTCTGTGTTTCCAAACGCATACAACCATAATCTCTTCAAAGTAAGAGTGAACAGGCTTCTTCTGGGTGAGCTCGCCTAACCTAGACTAGAGTCAAGAGCAAACCCATCATTAATAAATAAATAAAAAAAAGATACAGCCATGTGTAGCCACTGACCTAGGCACGAACTGCGAGGCGGGCCGCTTGGGGCGGTACTCCGGGTGCACCATGAACACCATGTGCGGGAAGCCGGTGCCGAAGTACGCGCCGTCCGTGTGGTGGTGGCGCGACGACTTGGGAGTGTACACGTCCGTGCAGCGCGGGCAGTACAGCTTCACCATCGCCTCGCCGGGCACGTCTGACAGACCTACACCAAACAAACAACAGGCTAAATAAAAGCTTGTAATAAAAAAAAGTTTTTTAAAACAAGCAATGCCGTGTGATGACGGCTTAGAATAACATCACCCCATTTCCTTCCCGTAGGAGTCTTAAGAGGCGACGAAGGGACTCGAGGGTGTGTCAAGTGTGTATTGCAATGTTAGGCGATAGGCTGACAACCTGTCACTATGGCGATACACAATTTTCCGCATAACCCTCAAATATTTGTCAGACGTGGCTTAAATGTCCGTTCCTTGCGGCCGTTTATTCTCTGCCTACCCCGCAAGGGATTATAGGCGTGATATGTGTATGTATGTTTATTTATTTGAGTGCACTATTTGAAGAGTGGTTGGCAAGACGATGCCAACGAGCCCAAACTCGATAGGGGTACGTAGTTTCATCTCTGAGATGCTATGACTACCTTTCGGCTCCATCATCAGACTTTGGCTACCATGTATTTGAAGAGTGGTTAGCAAGACGATTCTAACGAGCCCAAACTCGATAGGGGTACATAGTTTCATCTTTGAGATGCTATGACCACCTTCCGGCTCCATCATCATATCAGCTTCATCATCATAATATTTTGTCACCCAATTTACATGTCTATGCAAAGTTTTAGATCAATCGGAAGTCGTTAAGTGGCTCAAATTTTGCTTCCAAGATTAACTATTAATTTTTGATAAACAATAAGTTTAAAATGTGTTCGAGCGTGATCGCGGCGGTGATTTTCTACAGACTGACTATAGGTGGCGCTTGCGCGCGTCAAAGATTAAAAGTATCAAAGAGTAATTAGAAATGGAAGGATCTAATCGATGCTCTATTTATTTAACGTAATAAATGCAATTAATAGGTAAAGTACATAGTACATAATGACCACATGTAGACAAAGGGTAGGAAAGTGCAGTGCATCGCCTACAAAATGCTTTCTTATTACACATATATATCACGCCTCTATTGCGGGGTAGGCAAAACGTAAAAATACGGTCGCTATCGATACGTCTGACAATTATTTGAGGGCCGTCTCAGAAAAATCGTGTATCACTACAGTGACAGGTTGTTACTGATATTGTTATAAGTAAATTTAGTCGCCTCTAACGACACCCGCGGGAAAGAAATGGGGCGATGCTATTCTAACCCGGCATCACACGGCACTATTCTAAGCCGGCATCACACAGCACTTTCATAGTTAAGTTGTAAAAATTATTAATTTTTCTCTTTTTTCTCATTTTTTTAACCTCTTGATACTCCTCTTTAACCGATGTACAAGCAACATCTAGTGCAAGTTATTTAAACTAACACTATGGTTAGACCTTATTACAGAAAGAATTTGGACCATACAATGATGTTTTGCTTATTTTTAATGTACTATGGTTTATTTTGCATTCACAGTGCTTTATTACAACAACTCCAGTTTAGTTTATGTAACAATGTTGCCAATACAAAACCCTTCACAATTTTGACGCACTACACTCGTAAACTTGTTGTAATGTTACTCAAAATGTTGCAAAACTAATGTGAATACCTTTACTTCAATTATACAGTTAAATATCCCTTTGCTACTAAAAACGGGTCGCGTCAATTAGCAGCCAATGATACAGATTATATTTGTTTTATCACAAACTTACCAAGAGGAAGCATGGGTTGACATTCACAGTATACTCGAGGACAGTGACCAAAATCACCAGCTTGGAATTTTTCTAGCATTTGCCCGATACCTCTGAAAATTTGATGGATACTGTGTCAATAAATACTTACATTGAGTTTTTTTATACTACTCATATACACCAACTCTAACTGATCAGGAGTCTAATAGGGACCTATCTAGAAAACTAAATTTTAATACCTTTTCATTTCACAATAATATTTTAAAGGTTGATATTTTAAGTTCTGAATATATAAATGAAATTGTTTAGAGACTGGTGGCTTCTACCATTGATAATGAAAGAAATAAAAAAGCAAACAAACATATGCTTCAAACAGTGGACAAAGGCCACTCATTATAAGAGGCTAGATCATTTGCAAAAATATAATTTTGAGAGAAAGTAGATTTTGAAATATGCATCAATATAATTAAGAGAATAAGTAGATATAACATGCATCAATATAATAAATTCATCAGTTTCATCATAAATCTACATTATCTAGGTAATATTGTGACCTAGTTTACACTACTTACCGATTAGTAAGTATATAACGGGCATGAATCAGTCCATATAGTATCTCGGAGGCCTGCTCAACCAGATCTGATTGGTTTGGGTTATCATCCAGGTCATCATCTACAAACAAACAATTGTATTTATTAGTTAAATTAATCTGTTATATGTATCCTACTAATATTATAAATGCAACAGTTTGTATGTTTTTTTCTTTGTTACTTCTTCTTCTTTGTGCCGTGTGATGCCGGCTTAGAATAGCATTACCCCATTTCTTACCCATGGGTGTCGTAAGAGTCGACTAAGGGACTCGAGGGATGTGTATTGCAATTTTAGGCGATGGGCTGACAACCTGTCACTATAGTCATACACAGTTATCTGATTGACCCTCAAGCTTTTGTCAGACGTGGTGTTAATATCCATTTTACGGCCGTTAACGCTCTGCCTACCCCGTAAGGGATATAGGCGTGATTTATGTATGTATGTACTTCTTCAGCCAAAAACTACTGAACCGATTTTGTGATTAAATTTGGCACACATATGGAAGGTGACATGGATTAGCAGATAGGATAGTTTTTATCACCACTTATGAGGGCAATGCCGCAGGTAACAGCTAGTGTAGAATAAAATGTGAGGGAAAGCAATGATTTCAATCATCAGTTGTTATCTTAGCAAACATTACATTTTGTATGTTTATAGTCAGTAAAAACAGAATTTGTGACTACAAAAACAGTGAATAAAGCAATGTTTTTTTAATTAAATCTCATTTCAATTCACTAGTCAGCTTAATTTGGTCAGGTTATGCATTCCATTCCTATTTCAAACATGGCTATAAATAGTTCCTACAATAACTTTCTCCATTTGGTTATTTATAAAAAGTTGTAATGGTTAGGAATTGAACATACCCATAGCAATACAAAACTTGTATAAGAGCGACAATATGTTCTATACATGCAACACTATTCTACATCATTTGTTTGAAAGGTAATTACTGATCGACTGAATCACAACTTCCGCCGCCATAATGGCAGAATGGTAGCATTAATACCAGGTATTACTCACCTGGTTCCAAATCAAGGATCATGTCCAGGGCTTGTCTGTAGTGCGGCACCTGCTCATTCAGCCCGGTCAGGTTGAATTTGTCATTTATATAATCTTCGTCAACCTGAAACCAAATAAGTTGGATCAATAGCAACCTTCAATAAGTACGGTATCGCAAACAATATGTTATACTTACCTCGCAGAAGAATTCGTTCCCACGAAGCCCACAAAACCATGAAATCCATGATACCTCCTCCGAGCTACTCATTTTTCTGAAACAAAAGACTTTCGCAAGAACAATTTGTTCAAAGAAAAATGCAACGCCTTCATGACCGCACTGCCCGAGAAATTACAGTGCCATCTTATATTTTCACCTGTTATCGGTATTTCCACGTTACACTGTTGAATGGCGACTATTTCTAAACACAAAACTGACGAAAATTTTATGAACATAAACGAATAAAGCCGTAAAAAATGCGAAAAAGCTTACCTTTTGGTGCCTTGATTAGCCACGCTTGACGGGAAGAATTATGTTGCCAGATCTGGGGAAAACGAAATTATCGGTACGTTGATATGTACTTCATAATTTGTTTCCTGACTTTCCCAGTCGCAAACGCATAGAAAAATGACTAACTTCTTCATCTCATCATATCTTAAGATGTATTATTCTATTTAAAACCCACTGATAAAACGGTCATTATCGCAAAACACAACTAAATTCATGTTATAAAAAATAACATAAAATTGGAGAGTACAAGAAAAATCTGCTCAATATGTGCAAATTTACAACATCTGGCCACCATTCTAGAATAATATATTTGCTTATCTGTGGCAGTTGGGTGTGTCTATTTTGTCTATAGATTTTGGTATTCCCAACGTTAAAAATAATACAGAAATCATTCACTCTTTTAAAGCTAGAGCACATCCATGGAACTGTAGAACCAAGATTTTCATGTCCATGTCGCTGGCTCCCCAAAGTATATATTTTTCAAAGCTGAGAGGCTCAAACGTTTGTGACGAATGGATGGACTCTTATTTTAAGACTGGTTTTCAATGTGACGCTACCTAGACTGAGATCTCAGGTCAAAAAAATTGGGGAGCCAGCGACATGCTTTTAGGTTAGAATTTCAGAGAAATCATCAGATTACTTGTTAACGGCGCAATGTGCCAAAATGATGGCTATGCCAAAGAAATGTGACGGAATATGTGACAGCTACAAGCACATTCAATAGCTATGTGACTCAACTGGAGCTGAGAAATAAGCCATGGAATGTTTCCAACCCATGTCGCTGGCTCCCCAAAAAACCGGCATCCGAAATCTTTGCAAATACCACCTAAAACTACTAACCAAAGGAATTCTCGATCGTAATGTAGTCAATACCTTCAAACAATCTCCTCTAGAATCAGCTTCGTTTTTGAGAAAACACAACATTTGTTTTTGTATGAATATAAGGGTGACTACATCGTTCAACCCTTTTTGGGACAGTTTCAGAAACTCATGGTTTCATGATTTCCGTACAGATTATACTAAATATTACCTTAAATAATGTTAAGAAAAGGCCTCGCTTGAACTGATTCCTATAATTAATAAATAAATATCGTTAAATCTCATGAAACTGTACCGTTGTTACATTTTTACAGTCGGTACAACATGTATGTTGGTCTAGGTACAGTCGGTTGCAGCACATAAGGTAACAGGGATACTCCAAAAAAACTGAATTATTTTTATCTCCAGTTATTAAATAATCAAAATTTTAACTTATTCTCATAAAAGAAGTAATTTTCTACTAAAACATATTCATGTCAAGAAAAAATATTGCTAAGTACAAAAATGATTCAGCCCTTTTGGAGTACCCCTGGTACCTTATGTGCTATAACCGACTGTACATTCACTCTCAACAAATGCCTAGTTGATTGAGATGATCATATGATAGGTAAAACTTTCTTTCTTTTTCGTGTGGGACACCGAGTCGTCCAACGACCCGATGAACCCTGGTGTCAGAGTTTTTTAACCGCCTAAAATTAAAACTGATTACAGTAGTTCCACTAAAATATTAATAAAATCAAATTATAATACGACTGGTTGTGTTACCTGATGGGCTTCAGGTAGTAACCAGTTTTTTTTAAGTAGTTACTTCCTGACGATGGTGCAATGAAACCGGTCGCATCATAATGTAAATTCATAAATTTAAATTAAATTTAATTAAAATTAAAATACGTTTATTTCAGGCACAAGTCCAATATAAATAGTCACAATGCAACTTGTCAAATATAATACATCAATTATGGTCATAAATAAATAAATTAAGCAACAATGTACAATGTACCTACAGTATGAGAAGTATACAAGCATTATTACATTACATACATACGATTCATAGTATGATCATTTAAATAACATGTTTTATACAACGATTGAACAATACAATTTTTTGAAGCAGAGAGCCTTTTATGAAAAGATAGTTTCAGTCTATTCAGTAGAACAAATACATCAATCACGTTGTTCTCAGCAAACATGCCAGTCGCACTACACCGCCACGGTAGTCCCAGTATTGCCCTTAGGGCGTTATTGTACTGAACACGTAGAGTGTTAAAAACACCCTTCGTGTAGTTGTACCATAGTTGGCTGGTATAGAACGACTGACAGTAGGCCGTGAACAAGGTGATCTTCGCCTGTTTGGAGCAGTGTGCAAACCACCTAGCTAGCATGTTAGCGCGCATCGCAAGTGCACGTCTTTGTCTTTCTAGGTCTTCGTCATCCTTTAATGAGTCAGTAATAATATGTCCTAAATATTTAAATTTATTTACTACAGCCAAAGGACTACCGCACAATGATATCATGGAAACAGAACTTGGACCACGCCCCGCCTTAAATATCATTACTTCCGTTTTTGTTACATTGTATTTAAGGCCGTGTGCACACGCATACCTTTCACAAATATTTAACAGTTGCCGGAGGCCGTCTGCTGAAGGAGCCAGCAGCACCATGTCGTCCGCATAACTCAGGTTGTTGGCACAGATGCCTCCAACATGGCAGCCGACCCTGGTGTTGCTGAGCTCCTCCAGAAGACCATTTACGTATAAGTCAAACAGGACAGGCGAGCTTATATAGGTACATTCGGACCTATCCATAAAGATCTCTTTTCGACGCAAATGAAAGCGACTTCCGATGTGCTCCCGATAAGTCGCCGGCCGTGCCGGTGACGATTTCTCCCGAACGACAATAATGAGATCGTGTATACAAGCATATTGGCACACTACAATGATTTTGTACTATAAATGTTATGAATAAACCGTGGTAAATATTGTTTTTTTTTTTCATATGTTGTATTTTAATTGCTGATTATACTTAGTAGTTTTATTAAATACCGTCAAATTCTAAGTACCTTAAATAGGTAAGTTGATGTGCTGCTAATAGTACCAGCACAATATAAATACTAAGAGGCCTTCGCGGACATTGTTCAAGGTAATATTTAGTATAATCTGTACGGAAATCATGAAACCATGAGTTTCTGAAACTGTCCCAAAAAGGGTTGAACGATGTAGTCACCCTTATATTCATACAAAAACAAATGTTGTGTTTTCTCAAAAACGAAGCTGATTCTAGAGGAGATTGTTTGAAGAACGAGTATTGACTACATTACGATCGAGAATTCCTCTTTGGTTAGTAGTTTTAGGTGGTATTTGCAAAGATTTCGGATGCCGGTTTTTTGGGGAGCCAGCGACATGGGTTGGAAACATTCCATGGCTTATTTCTCAGCTCCAGTTGAGTCACATACCTATTGAATGTGCTTGTAGCTGTCACATATTCCGTCACATTTCTTTGGCATAGCCATCATTTTGGCACATTGCGCCGTTAACAAGTAATCTGATGATTTCTCTGAAATTCTAACCTAAAAGCATGTCGCTGGCTCCCCAATTTTTTTGACCTGAGATCTCAGTCTAGGTAGCGTCACATTGAAAACCAGTCTTAAAATAAGAGTCCATCCATTCGTCACAAACGTTTGAGCGTCTCAACTTTGAAAAATATATACTTTGGGGAGCCAGCGACATGGACATAGATTTTCTGCCTCCTCCGTGGTGTAGTGACACTGATCTCTATTATACTAAGTACGCGTAACGTGGGTCTGAGCCATAGTCTGAGCGTTCTCCTCAGGGTCCGTAGGTCACCAGTTTGATTAACATTGACTCCCAGTCTGGTTAGGATAATGAATGCTGAATCACCTGATTTCCTTAAGAAAGATGGTTCTGTGCTTCGGGGGGCACGTTTAGTTTTGATTGCTGTCTAAGTTTGACTGCGGCGGTAGTCCAACTTATGACGAAAACCTTTGCGGTGAGACGGCTTACAAATCCAGAGATCACTTATTCGATAATGTCAGAGAGGCATTAGACACCAGTGGCCTGTGCTATCATTGAACAACTACAATTCTACAGGCGAAAAAGTGGCAACATCGCGCCAAAATTAATATTTACATAGCAACACTGATGAAAATTACAACTACAGGCGTTTTTTGAAGCTACAGGTCTACAATTTTACAAGTCACAGCTACAGGCACCTGTAGATGCAAGGATTCCCTTATTTTTTACCCTTGCAATGCCAACGACACTCCACTGTCATTATAATGCCACTGTGATTTTCTATACTTAAAACTGTTAGCAGAATACGAAATGACCAAACCTATCACACTGACAGGCCGTTAACACTCAACTGGAACGATTTTTGTTTAGCAGACTTTGGGCCCAGGGTTCATCAGTTCGTTTGTCGAGTCTGTTTCCCACACGACACGGTAGAAGAAGAATCGGGTCGTTCGTCAACTCGGTGTTCCATGCGACAACAGCTAGTTTTAAATCGATTCGATAAATAATAAACAAGATTTGAACTACATAATAATTTTAATATACACAATAAACAATTACCTTTAAGCGTATTTCATAAATGTTTAGATACAAATTATAACTGTGAAATACTACACTTATTAACATTTAATTTACAAGAATTAACTTATTAACATTTTGACAACCACAACACCACAAGTAGGTAAGTATTGGCGGCGGCGGCGCGGCGGCGGCGGCGCGGCGGCGGCGGCGCGTCTCTAGTGTCTCTACTGACACTGGCGCACTCGCCAATTTATATATTTTGTAATCGTCGTTTTGTAAATAAACTAATTAACCTTTTCACCGCCACAGACGGGTATAGCCGACAACCCGCGACTTGCCGTCAGCGCCACGGTCGGGTACAGCCGACAAAACGTCGTTAAAGTTTATGTTCATAAACTAGCATTTTAAAACCGTATCTATCTTTTATTTTTTCGCATATTGCATTTATTGTACCCTCTACTTTGATTTATGAACTTTTGCGCTTAGATATTTATTAGATTTGTAGTATAAATAAGAAAAATACTGATTACGTTTTGAAGCTGTCAGAAGTACCATTCGCACACGCCATAGTCGGCCCCACACGACTGGAAGTGTTGTTCCTTACTAGTACAAATGTGAAATATCGATACATCTATAATATATTTACGGAATATACTATGCCTAGATATTTGTCAAGTTTGTCATAACGATAACATTTTCTTATTATTTTAATGTATATTGAAAATATTCCCGACATCGATTTGTAGAAATACGCCAAGTATTAGACATTATTTTCTTTGTTTGATTGAGTATCGACAAACCGGTTTCGGCGACTCGTGCACAGCGATAATTGCTTGACCATTGTGAGTGCACTGTACGCCGTAGTCGGGTAAAGACGACACGCTCTGACGTCATTGCAGTAGTGACATAAAAATAGTGATGGGAAAATGAGTGCCGACGAGCTTAGTTCAGCAGAACTTCTACAGATTTTAGAAGGCGTAGAGGATGACGTTGATCTGTCGTTTGAACCTGGATTACTCGAAGAAGATTTATAGGTAAGTAAATACCTAATAATCATAAATAATAAATAAATTAGGAGCGTTTGGGAGGGTTTCATGTGAACTTAATTTAACGGGTCAAATTGTGATTCAAGATTATTATTAGATAATAAGAGATAAGATTATTATTTATTTAATAAACGTATACGTAACTATCCATCTATCTATCTAATTAGCCTATATTAGCCCACTGTTGGACATAGGTCTCTTAAGTAACTATGAAATGCTAATAAATAACCGCTAATATAAGTACAATACATTACGGAGGGCGTTATAAAAAGTAAATAGTAACAAACCGAAGAAATAATCAAATAAACCGGGTAGGAATAGAAAAAAATGTTCAAGTATTTAATAATATATCATAAATCTTAAAATAATACATACATACATATATCACGCCTTTATCCCTTGCGGGGTAGGCAGAGCGTAAACGGCCGCAAAAAACGGGCATTTACGCCACGTTTGACAAACATTTGAGGGTCTTTCGGAAAACTGTGTATCGCCATAGTGACAGGTTGTCAGCCCATCGCCTAAAAATGCAGTACACACCCTCGAGTCCCATCGTCGCCTCTTACGACTCCCACGGGAAAGAAATGGGGTGATGCTATTCTTAGCCGGCATCACACGGCTATGTCGGTTTCCCATTTGCCTGAGATACAGGAATTCATATTCTTAGTTTAGGAAATGGTTAAGCCACAGAATTATTTCATATAAGTGTACCTATTTGTAATTAAGTTTACTAAATAAATAATTATCTTATCTCTTATTATCTAATACCTAATAATCTTGTATCACAATACGACCCGTTAAATTAAGTTCACATGAAATTTGTGCCATTTAAAATCGTTTTTAATTAATATTTAACGTAAGTAAAATAAGAAAAAGAAATGAAAGAAAACAAGTCTCAATAAAATATTAAAATAAATACGAGCATAAATCCTATGATGTTCTATTTTTTTTTATCGATATTCTATATTACATCCTTATTTGTCCTAAGGGTTTGAGAATATAGAAATGCCACCGACGCCGCAGTCGTCTATAACCGACAACGCAATATAGAGAGACGCGTAATAGAGATGCGCCAGTGCTGATCGAAAACTGAACTAAAAATAAACTTGTTGAATATGCCGAGTGTTGTTTACGAGGCCCCCACTACTACCACTATCCTATATTATTATTTTGACCTATATGAAATCAGAACTGAAAAGTAGGGGGCAAAATAATGGTTTTAGGTTAATTAAAACTCAATTTAAAAAGTGAAGATTTATTATCGATATGAACTGTTGGACATCTCTATTTTATTGAGTATTTCTTTACCAAGAAATTGGTGTGGCGCTGGTTGCAATTTTTTACTCGAATGGCTTGGCGGTGAAAAGGTTAAAGAATAATAAAAATATTTTGTGTCAGCACAGTCATCCAGTTGTGAGTTGTGACATTTGTGATTATGACACAGCTAATCAAGTAAAAGCACGCCGCCAATGTGGCCAATACTTACTATACATGCACGTCATGAACATGACTGAATGGCAGCAGTGGTAAAAATTTAGTTAAAAAGTATGTTTTTACAGAATTTAACTATAAAAAAATATAACATGTATAAAATTTTTTAACATTATTAGGGATCCCACAGAAACATAATCAAGTTCTTAGCATTACTTACTTATTGGATGTGTTGAAGTTCATGACACTGAAAAACATCCTTATTCGTTCTAGTCAATCTTTCTTTATATGGATGAATTGAAATAATTTCTTTGCTAACTTTACATCATCTAAATTCTTCCAGCCCTCAGTTTCAAGTACCTTTGGGTTGTTTTTGATGAAATTGAATACTACAGTTTGCAGTTTCTCTAATCCAAAATTATCTGCTATGCAAGCAATTTTAACAGCATTTTCGATATTTATCTGATCTGCTAATGCAAACTGTGTTAGAGAAAATAAATTTTCTAATTTAAATCTATCTGCAATGTGAAGTAGTTTTACACAGTCTTTGTTCAGTATTTCTTTGATGGTTCCTGTATATATGAACTCTAATAGCAACTCCATGTCATCATCATTGATGTCTATAAATGCATAAGCATCATTTGAGGATTTCTTCTTTATGAGTTCTCTGAACACTGCACTATGGGCAGCTAGGAAAATTTTATGTACCGGGTATTTCTTTTGTGTTGCAGATGTTAGAGCAAAGTCAGCTTTGTCTTGTTGAGACAGCACACTGGCAAAATCATGATTCAGTTTGATCCTTTTTATAATCTCATGATCAAACACCATTTCACCATTTGTTAGAATATGTATAGGAATAACAAGAGTGTAAAAGTTGTCTGGGTGTGAAAATTCATCTACATCTTTCTTTGAGAAACAGTAGGTTTTTATATAGTGGTTTTCATCAGGTTTAGAAGTCTTAAACACATGCCATTCTAAGGTTTCAGGAAGACAGGACTTTCCTAGTTTTCCATTTTTCTTGATATTACATCTATTATCATTTGCATTGCTAACTGCAATGCTGATGCTACCAGTTCTTCTGTGGCAAAAAAATAAGTCTAACATGTAGTTGTTACCGGAACACACCGATGTTGAGAAGAAGAACCATGCCTCTGGAGTAATTTCATTGCCACCATTTTCTGAATATGTGCCTCCTATATCATAAATATCAGGATTTTGAAGTTTTATTCCTATGTCATGAATGTACATGCTTCTGACACAATTTGATAAGCATTTATTTATAGCCGAGATAGTCGTAGTACCACCATAGTCCTAAAATAAATGATAAGAGATTATTGGAGCATCTTCAATTAATAAAAGTAAGTGACCTTGGCATTAAACATGATTTCTAGATTTACCTCGGAATGCCATTGGTGGCCAGTTGATCTTCTGTCCATTTCTTGAGAAGGACCTGCAGCTGACGGTGGTTGACGAGGTCCTCGCATGGGGTTTCCATAGACATCCTCAAAATTGTTTCTTATATGCAGATCAATTGCATCTATATAATGTTCATCTTCTGGCACCTGCATTGTCTAAACCCAATGTAATGGACTGCTTGGAAATACGAAGAGACTTGATAAATTACTTTCCTGTTTAAAAGAGTGGTGATTCATTTATTGCACCATAATTTTTTGATAAGGTAGGCACTAGGCCCTTACACTTGTAAAATAATATTAAGATAGTTATTATCAAGGTGATTTACATGTTATGGAAAAACAACATTTTTACAGCTAAGTTTGCAACAAAATATTTTTAAAGAAAAACAGAAATTATTCATCCTCAATAAATTCATTTTCTTTTTCATATCTTACCAAGTGATTTATTGAGGTATGAGATATCTATTACGAGCCTTCAATATTAGTTAATAATCATTACAATGTAAACTCCTAATTGTCACGTTATTTCACCAAAATAGCGATAGTAAATAATAAATTGCACAGTATTTTTTGTTGACTTGACAATAAAAAGAACGAATGAAATGAATGAATTAAATGCGTGAGTATTTGTCCCGACATTGTAATGGGCAAAATTATAATAGACGACATAGTAATCACTAATCAGAATTTCGTAAAAATATAACAAAACAAGTAATACGTTAGTATCTCTATATAGTTTGTGCAAGTATACATCCATACACCTCTATATACATTCGTACAAGTCGATTTTTTATCACATCAGTACCTACTAAACTAATACTATGGGCAAAAATTTTACAGGTGAAATTCTATATTCATTGCGTAGTTATTTAACCATTATGACAAGGAATATTGACCAGATACGCAAAGTACAAAGAATTTCACCTGTAGACTTCTAGCCTGTAGTTTCATATTTGTGGAGAATAGTTTGGAGGCGTAGCGGATGCAGCAGGCAAGAAAGGTTTATATATAAGAATAAGTCATTCATAATTTATTGTAATTAATAATTATAATCTGAGATATCATCTTGGCTCGTGTAAAGTATGCACTAACAGTAGCACCAACACTTGAGGCAAGGTGCTGCTCATCAGCAGAGTACAAAAAAATACCAATGGTGTAACCATAGAATATAATATTTTATTACACTTAAAGTTATAAATTATTTTGATGACACATAAAAATTAATTAAATCAAAATTACATCACAGCTATAAAAGAATTTATTTTAGTTTTTTATTGCACCATATATTCACAAAGCTCTCGAACCAAGTCAACATTTTTCATTTCTTTAAAGGTACTAGACCTCAGGGAGGCTACATTCTTCTTTATGAAGTTCAGGCTTGCTTGCTTCAGCCGGTCAGAGTTATACATATCAGCTAAAATTAAAACTTCCAGAGCATTGTTTACAGTCATCTGTTGGATGATAGTATACTGAGCTAATTCTCGTAATCCATCAAGATTGTACTGGTCAGCCAACATAAGGAGGTTGAAGACATTGGCATTCTCTAGATCCTTTATTGATCCAGTGTAGATAAACTCCAGTACACCTTTCAAATCTTCAGTAGCTGCATCAGGGAGTTTGACATAGTTATTCAAACTCTCAGCAGTATCTTCTTTGAGCATTGCTTTAAATACTTCACTGTGTGCAGTCAGTAACACCTTATGAACATTGAACTTTTCTCCATCTGCTGATTCTATGACAAAGTCTGAGCAGATTGGGTCTTCCAATAAAGCACTAAAATCATGCTCCAGTTTAACTTTTTCAATAATTTCCTTTTTCAGTCCTTTTTCTTGTGTGCGACTTAATGATACTGCAATGTACAGTTTCATGTCTTTCAGGCATTCCAAATCAATCTCAGTAAAAGAATAAGTAGTAAGATAGTTCTGAGACATCTCTCCACATGTGTTTACATGAATGTCTTTGAGGTGAGTTGGAAGATAAGCAATGCGATTCTTCTTATCCAATTTAACATCATTATTGTAGCTAAGTGAGACAATGAAATCGCCTTCTTGTCGGTTGTTCACAAAGACATGCATGAGAAAGATGTTACCAACATTTTGTATTTTGCACAGAAACCATAAGTCTGCGATGTCCTGGATGTACGTACCACCAATATCATAAAAATTACTTCTATAAAACTTTTCGTAAACATTTTCTATGCAAAGCCACTTCGCATCATTAGTTAGACATACTTTATGTCCCAATACGACTCCATCCTGAAAAGAGAACATAAAAGGCATGTAAATATTGCAAAATAAGTAAAAATTTAATATGATTCAAATAAGTCATCTCCTGTGGTCAATCTCAACATCACATAAACGTATTTGCAACTCTAGGTTTTTTACCGAAATTAATTCCTTTTCTCTTTGATCTTCCATTCCAATTGTACAAACACTAATTTCGAAATAAATCTGAACTTCTGAAATATCAATATATTTACAACGAAAGAAAAGAACTTTGGTTGTAAATGTAAGGGAAATTCAAGTTGTTTTTGACAAGATAATCACGAGCAGCACGAGCAGAACCAAGCACGATTCATGGAAAAAACACAATCATAGAAAAAAAACCAATAGAGCAATGTCACCCCAGGAACCAGGAACGAATGGAATGTACTTTGTAATTATTTTAAAATGGCAATTTTTTTAAATGTCATTGCAGTTTTTTGACAGCAGTGCATGGATCTCGATTGTTTTTAGAATTTTTTCTCTTTCCATTATTCCGTAAATATTATTTTGATTTATTCCCTAATGCTATGACAAATATTGAGGCTCTAAGCCTCTATCAAAATGGTTTTAAACGCCGCTGTACAAATGTTAAGGTGAGTAAGCGCAGAAATATATTTACTTTCTATAACCTATTTCTTTTATGAATTTCCAACATGAAAATCGCGACGGAATTTATTCTAGCAACGTCTGCAGGGTTTTATAGTTTCTTTTTATTTAGTGGTGTTACGATGTCTCCCGTTCAGTTCATGATAGAACATAAATAGCGGACGCAACTTGGTCGATTCATAATGACGTATACTTTTATTGATTCATACGAGTTGACTTGTATGGTATTTTATATTTCAATATCCTTCCTGGCTCACTTCCTTTCAGACTCGTCCAAAAGTCATAATAAAAAAAACCAAGTTATATTAAAACTTCCCTTATGAATATGTTGAACACCTGAACTTACCTGACCTAAAAATGCATATGTTTGGAGTAATAATAAATATTTGTATTGAATATCGTAGGGAGGCAGATGAGCTGAAACAGAAGATTTTGAAATTCAAGAGTGGGACGTCTATGTTACAAGAGCGCAGTCTCTGGGCCACACAACAACAGTTGCAAAAGGTATATAAATATTTGACAACTAATAACTACTCATACATATATTGAAATTCCAATACTTTATTTTACATTCATCTAAATAGGGTCAGATTACTAACAAAATTTTTGACAAAATAAATGAAAATATTAAGAAAGATCTATTAAATGAAACTGTGTTGCAATGTGGGGGCAGGCAAATAACTAATATTTACCTAAATATTAATATAGAAAATTGGTGAAATACATAAAATAAAATAATAAAATAAATAAAATAAAAAAAATAAAATAATATATTATGATATTTCTGAATGCACAGACAAAAAATAAATTACCATTTCAACCACCCGGATAGTTTTTTAGTTGTGCAAATTTTGGTTTTTGTCGGTCCTTGTTATATGCAACTTTGTTTGCTTGCAGGTGTATCAAAAGGTGCTCATATTAGACCTTGACTATGCCCTGGACAAGAAAGTGGAGCAGGACTTGTGGAACATTGGCTTCAAGCAGCAGATTGAGGCTCTGCAGGCCATCTCCAAGGATAGGAAGGTATAAAAAAAATATTTAGTCTGCAAGAAATGAATTGTTTTGAAATATTCTAATGTTATTATTTATAGCCACCCAAAATAAAAAGTATGCAGAAAAAGGAAGCATTTTTGCAGTGCAGTGCTTCGAAGAGCATTTAGACCCATAACTGTTGTAAAAAGTGACTATGGAACAAACCACAGAGTGGGTATCAGTATTACTTGTAATAACAATACTTTGCATTGGCGCTATAAAAAAGGCACATGTATAGCTGCAGGCTGTCATGGATAATATCATGATGATTAGTTGACGTAAGTTATGGTGTTTGAAACTATAGGGTAGATCTCTGTGGCACTCAGTGTCCTAATAGAGTCGCTGAGATTCCTTGGTGAACTGAGACGGCATGACTAGTAAAAACAGCCTGCTTATAGCTCATTTGCTTAAATAGAGTCTCGATCTGCGTAAGTTGAACTTCATGCTCGCGCGTATGAGGGTGTTCTAACAGTTACGCTGGGCTGGTTGTGACACTATTGGGGCTCAAGCAGCCATCTTTCCTAGCTCTTTCCACTCTCTTTTATACTTAGACATTCGAGTAAATCCGCGTTTTGGAGCGCATGGTAGAAAATTTCTCCTGACTGGCGTGCTAAAACGCGGTTTTATGACCTGTCATCGGAGAAATTACTGACTAGGAGAAACAGCATGAACGCGCCCCTGAAGCGATTGAAGCTTACCATTAACCATGGCGTTTCCCAGAACCCCCTCCGCAGCGAGGGGCAGGCGATGCTGTCGTGGGTGCTGCAGGCGGCGGCCGGCTTCTACCTCTGTCTGCTGCATCAGATATGCACCACCTTCA
Organism: Tuta absoluta; assembly: GCA_027580185.1. NCBI lineage: Eukaryota > Metazoa > Arthropoda > Insecta > Lepidoptera > Gelechiidae > Tuta > Tuta absoluta. The sequence goes on from JAQAHW010000015.1 coordinate 11,925,876, forward strand.
AATTGGACTTGCCATTCAGGTATGTAAACTGATGCAACAATCACATGGGAACCACGGAAGACCAGCGCTGAAGTGCTTTAAATAAGTGCTTAAGCATTATGCTGAGTGGTTACCCTTTTCAGTGTACCTAACCTAGTATGTAAGTCCTTAATTGTATTAACTATCATTGTAGCACTGAAATAAACAGTTTCTATTCTATTCTATTCTATTCTAAAAGTTTGCTTATTAAAAAGAAATAGTATACCAAGTTAACCCAACAAAGTCATGTGATTTAATGTGGTTAATCATGTTTTTCCGCCGTGTGATGCCGGCTTAGAATAGCATCACCCCAGTTCTTACCCATGGGTGTCGTAAGACCCGACTAAGGGACTCGAGGGATGTGTATTGCAAATTTAGGCGATGGGCTGACAACCTGTCACTATAGTGATACACAGTTATCTGATTGACCCTCAAGCTTTTGTCAGACGTGGTGTTAATATCCGTTTTACGGCCGTTAACGCTCTGCCTACCCCGTAAGGGAAATAGGCGTGATTTATGTATGTATGTAATTATGTTTTTTCTATATTTTATAATTAAGTTTCTTTAGTTTTTATCTGGGGCAATCTATAGTTGCCATTTTGTTTTAGTATTTTATTTATTTACAAGTTATCCCCTGTAAGTTATTAGCTTCACTCTACGCTGGAGAGTGACTTGGCCGCCAACTATAAGTCGTTGTTACTAAACAGGCTCGTTGTTACTAAGCGGACTACTATAAACGTTTAGTTAGCCGCGCAGTATATGTATATCAAATTGACAATGTGATATCATTCTTGCAGACGCCGCGCCTCTCTCCTCGGTTGGGTGGAGGGCTGGGGCGCGAGCGGGGGCGCCGGCACGGGCCGGGCGCCGGGGAGCGCCACCACCGCCCCCGCAGCCGCCCGGTACATCTGCCAGCACTGCCTCGTGCACCTCGGCGACCTGGCGCGCTACCGCCACCAGCCCAGCCAGGCGCACACCTTCTACAGGTAGCTAAAATAATTCACTATTCACTTCAGTGCTTGGGTACGGCGTTGTTGTATGGGGCAATGACACTGATATTCAAAAGGTCTTATAGCAGAAAATCATAAGAGTCTCATGTTAAGATATAGTGAATAGACCACCATAATTATAATATTTTGTTATTGTTTATGTTTCTCTTGTTAATATGAGAAAAAAAGTTATTTTGTATTATCTCTTATGCATTTTTTCTTTTCCAATGTCTAATCGATAAATGTTTGTCCCCAGGCACGCCTTAGTAGTGTCGGCGCACTCCGGCCAGCCGTACAACCAACTGGCGCTAGTGGCGTGGCGTCGGGGGCGGAGGCTCGGCGCCATATACTGGCACGTGCGGTCCCTGATGGTCCGCGCGCCATTCCCGCCCGCGCCCGCCAACCTCGCTAGAACACTGCAAGCCGCCGCTAGCGCTGGGTGAGTCATTAGTTCCGGGGGCTGCACACAGATGGCGCTCTCACACATATACTGGCACGTGCGCTCCCTGATGGTCCGCGCGCCATTCCCGCCCGCGCCCGCCAACCTCGCTAGAACACTGCAAGCCGCCGCTAGCGCTGGGTGAGTCATTAGTTCCGGGGGCTGCACACAGATGGCGCTGTCACACATATACTGGCACGTGCGCTCCCTGATGGTCCGCGCGCCATTCCCGCCCGCGCCCGCCAACCTCGCTAGAACACTGCAAGCCGCCGCTAGCGCTGGGTGAGTCATTAGTTCCGGGTTCTGCACATAGATGGCGCTGTCACACATATACTGGCACGTGCGCTCCCTGATGGTCCGCGCGCCATTCCCGCCCGCGCCCGCCAACCTCGCTAGAACACTGCAAGCCGCCGCTAGCGCTGGGTGAGTCATTAGTTCCGGGGGCTGCACACAGATGGCGCTCTCACACATATACTGGCACGTGCGCTCCCTGATGGTCCGCGCGCCATTCCCGCCCGCGCCCGCCAACCTCGCTAGAACACTGCAAGCCGCCGCTAGCGCTGGGTGAGTCATTAGTTCAGGGGGCTGCACACAGATGGCGCTCTTACACACATACTGGCACGTGCGGTCCCTGATGGTCCGCGCGCCATTCCCGCCCGCGCCCGCCAACCTCGCTAGAACACTGCAAGCCGCCGCTAGCGCTGGGTGAGTCATTAGTTCAGGGGGCTGCACACAGATGGCGCTGTCACAAATATACTGGCACGTGCGCTCCCTGATGGTCCGCGCGCCATTCCCGCCCGCGCCCGCCAACCTCGCTAGAACACTGCAAGCCGCCGCTAGCGCTGGGTGAGTCATTAGTTCAGGGGGCTGCACACAGATGGCGCTCTTACACACATACTGGCACGTGCGGTCCCTGATGGTCCGCGCGCCATTCCCGCCCGCGCCCGCCAACCTCGCTAGAACACTGCAAGCCGCCGCTAGCGCTGGGTGAGTCATTAGTTCAGGGGGCTGCACACAGATGGCGCTCTTACACACATATACTGGCACGTGCGGTCCCTGATGGTCCGCGCGCCATTCCCGCCCGCGCCCGCCAACCTCGCTAGAACCCTGCAAGCCGCCGCTAGCGCTGGGTGAGTCATTAGTTCCGGCGGCTGCACACAGATGGCGCTCTCACACACATACTGGCACGTGCGCTCCCTGTGCCATGTATTATCATTGTACAGGTACAGGTCCACATTTACAGGCGAAAATCTGCCTGTAGCGCACTTGTAGTTACAATTTACAGGTTACAGGTGTTTTATGAAGACACTTGTAAAGCTACTATTGTCAGTACCGCTCCAAAATCTCGACTACAGGTGAATTTTACAAGTCGATGTACAACACTATCGATTCATTCATTTCATTCACTCAAATTCGACGTCAATGTTATAGCACAGATTAAATAATGTGAAAGTATGTAAACACTTTGCTAAATATATAAGACATTACACTGAAAATTATTATAACAATAAAAAGGAAATTACAAAAATGAAATTAAACAATATTTCTAATTAAAATCATATTATTGATAGAGTACGTTAAAATAGTACTGTTGTGAATTAATAATAATAATCCACAATTGACGATAAAGTTTTGCTTTATTTAACGCCTCGAGCAAAATAATTTGGCAAGGAACGCGTTTTGAGTACTTTTGAACATTTTGAATAGATTTTTAGGCAGAAATCTTGCACTTGTAAAATAATTACCTAGGTCAGACGACCTGTAAAATTATTCACAAGTTGTAAGTTTTTACAGTTGTAGTTTACAAGTCTTTTGATGAACACCTGTAAAAACTTGCTCGATTGTGTTTTTAAAAGCAAAATCTACCCTATGGTTTGTCGATGGAAATCTACAGGTGCCTGTAGCTGTGACTTGTAAAATTGTAGACCTGTAGCTTCAAAAAACGCCTGTAGTTGTAATTTGTCATCAGTGTTGCTATTTAAATATTAATTTTGGCGCGATGTTGCCACTTTTTTGCCTGTAGAATTGACAAGCGCTCAAATTTCATAATATCCACTTTTTCTATGACCATTTCGGAGATTTCTGATTGCAGATTCATAGTGAAAAAGTTTCAAATTTTTCTGTTGAAAATCTAGGAAAAAATAATCAATTTTCTGAAATCGTGCTTGTGACGTCACAATACGATGATTATCCTGCAAAAAAAACACATCCGTTTGGAGACGTAAATTTACAAAAGAAAAGCGCATCATGAGCGCCAAAACTGTCAATAACGTCAAAGTACATAGTTGGCTGGGTTGCCAACTGGGTTTTTTTTTTCGTACTGAAGCACTTAAGGCTAGCGCAGACTGTGGCTTGTACGTCTACGCAAATGAAGCACGCGCGTCGACGCACCGGTTGTAATCTATGGAACCAATATGGAACTGGAAGCTTAAGGGTCTATACAGGTGAAGCGGCCGCGCAGCAGCGACCCGGCAGCAAATTTTGGCGGCCGCGACCGGGCCGCAGAACGATTTATGTGGAGCGCCCGCGCCGCCGTCCGCCGCACGCGCGTTCTCCACAGTTACGGGACAAATGTGGGACTACATATGAGATGTTAGATAAATAAAATACATGTATTTTGCTATTGATAATTTGTTTGTTTTTATTGTTTATACAAATTACGACCGATTTTGATACCATTTTAAACATTTTGTTGTAATTTTCTAAGTTAATTAGGTAGGTATATTATAAATATTATAATAAAAGGATTTCGTTAATCTAAAATAAAATTCCACTTCAAACAAATAAATTACAAGTAAATTAATACTTATGTAGGTATGTATGTACAGATGTAGGTACTATACTTTTATTCATTCTCTCTTCGATTAAACTAATGAAGAGTTCGGTATCGAACATATTGTCACACTATTCCGCGCAGCGACGCGTCCGCTCCACATGAACCGTTGCTACTGAGTGCATAGAAACTTGCAATGGCGGCGAGGCGCGGCGACCGAGTCGACAGTCGGCAGCGCGCGCGCGTCGCCGCACATGAATCGTTGCATACAGTTTCATAGAAACTGGCGAAAAGCGGCTGAGTCGAGGTTGCGCGGTCGCTCTACCTGTATCGAGCCTTAGAAACATGCCATGAACATGCCACACCAGATGCGGGCCGTGTTGACATGTCACACGCCAACAAGTAGGTAACTACCGAAGAGTACCAACTGACTAAGTTACTAGATTAGATGCCAAAGGTAAAACAAAATGCTTATCAATATCAATATCTACCCGGGTGTCGTAAAAGCCGACTAAGGGATGACTCCAGGAAATGGGCAGCAGCGTTGTCAGTGAATACAATACCTTACACTGCGCTCGCCATTCCACCTGCTAAGCGTGGTGAGTATGGCAAATAACCCCTTATAGGGGGAGGCCCATGTCCAGCAGTGTGGTATTCCCACACTTGTGTCTTTCCTGCTGGGGTTTTGACCTCTTAGTACTACACGACTCTACTAAAGTTACGTTAGTCACGACTCGTAGACTCTCCGTTTCTTAATTTGAGTAAAGTTTGTGCGTCTTCGTCTTTCTCTTTTCCCTTCCACCCTCCCATTTTGCAACGTTTTTTACTTCCTAATTAAGGCGGAACTATACTATCTGACGCGTCCATCAGCCGCGTCCGTCAGCCACGACTTATTTGAATCTGTGTAGTAATTTATGAGAAACTGCAAACTATCTAAGTCGCGCACAGTCTGAGAGAGATATCTAGCCGGTCGGATGCCATAGACAATGTGCACTGGCCTTTAGACTCTGGAGTCGCTATTAATTTATTTCGTGGACGTAAACACGTAAACGCTTCTTTTTATCTAATTTCTTGATAGACAACACAATGTGGCCACAGTTAAATATAAAATTTCGTCCTACTCGTTGCTCGACGTCATCATCGCGACCGCGACCATAGACGAATTTCGTCCGCGGACACTCCGTGTCTCGTGTCCGTCTTAAGCCGCGGCTGATGGATGCGTCAGATAGTATGTTTCCGCCTTTAGACTTCTTTAACATCCAATTTAATCAAAACATTTCAATACGTAAAATCGTTTGCAATCAGCATTTGCAAGCAAAATTATGAAAAATTCCAAAACCTCGTACAGAAGTGAATACTTGTCCTCGCGTGTCGTACGGGAGACCATAGTTTCGTATTCGTACGAGGAACCTTATAATGTACGGTTGGCAACCCTGGAAATGTATGGTAATGTCGCCGTCAATCATCTTTCAATCATCAGTATTGCCATTATATTTTATTATTTTCAAGAATTGTAGTGATACCATTTTAATAATCGTATTCTGACGTCATTATGCACTTACGACCTTTTAGAATGAGCAGTTTTAAATTATTTAAATAAATAGGGATAAAAGTGTTGTTTTTTCTAAAATGTTACTCGGGGGCTCCACTTGTTCACTAAAGTTTAATTTAAGCTATTAATATCGGTAGGTTTACTAAATGAGCGGTCATCAATTGTAGTTGTTCAATGATAGCACAGGCCACTGATGGTCCGCGCGCCATTCCCGCCCGCGCCCGCCAACCTCGCTAGAACACTGCAAGCCGCCGCTAGCGCTGGGTGAGTCATTAGTTCCGGGGGCTGCACACAGATGGCGCTCTCACACACATACTGGCACGTGCGCTCCCTGATGGTCCGCGCGCCATTCCCTGAAATCTGTTCTTGAAAACCTTCTACGAATTCTTTTAGTGACTAATAGCTGGCTCACTTATTTCTTGCAGACGTGACGCGAAAGACCTGCCCGTGCTCCCAGGGGTGACGTCACAGGTCTCTACTGCCCCTTCAACACCCGCCACCCCCGCTACGCGTCTTGACGCACACAACTACGTCACCGAGTTGATACGGGCTTTGCATTTATTGCACACTGTAGAACAGTAAGTATTCGGGTGATATACAAAAAATATACTGTACTTAAACAACAAATGAGGGTTCGTTGCTTTTCCGTAATGGCGGATGTGATTTGGTTATAATTTAGTTTTTCTTGTTTATTTGAGTGTTTGGTGAATAAATCTGATGATAGTAATCAACAAACTATTCTTAAACTGAACATTAAATAGGAAATTGTAACTAAGGCATATATCTGACATTGTGTAAAAGTGACGAGCGGATCACCACATGGTGCAGAAAATTTTCTAAAACTATCACTTTTCTGTTGTCTTAAGACTAGGTTCTCTGTATATTACTGACTTACGACTTTTAACCTACTGAACTAACCTTACTTAGATGGCAAAATACGACTCTACAAAAGAGTTGTGGCGCCAGTGGCTCTGCCACCATTAAATAATAATAACAACGAATGAAAATACATAACGCATATTCAAATTATTATTTATTTTATACAATTTGCCATTATATTTTTCATAATCATGAGTTTAGTTGCGATTTCGATATAACCTTAGACATAGATCTAAAGATGTGTTATGAATTCCAGACTAGATACAGCCGCAACGTTAGTGAATTCTCTCAACTCATCGCTCACAGCGCTCATAGCGACAGAGAGCTTTGAATCCATGACTCTTATCAAGGTAATGCCCTCTTTTTTTCACCATTCTTCATTTCATTCATTCATCTATTCAATTTTAATCTTTCGCTATTAATTTAAACGGGTTCTTACCTATTCTTGACACTTTCTTAAATAAATAAAGGAGAATATACGGAGTGTAATCGACAGCGTTCCGAATACTGATAGGGTGCATGCAGACCATGAAAGTGAACAACTTTCCCCTAGGAACATATGTCAGGAAACTATAAAATATATTTGACCTCCCATACAAAATCGCAATCAGCTGACTGCAATTACTATGAGAAGTAATTTTTTTAACGTTTCCTGAAGTATTTTCTCATGTTGTTCAGTTCCATAGCCGTGTGATGCCGGCTTTGAATAGCATCACCCCATTTCTTTTCCGTGGGAGTCGTAAGAGGCGACGATGGGACTCGAGGGTGTGTATTGCATTTTTAGGCGATGGGCTGACAACCTGTCACTATGGCGATACACAATTTTCCGAATAACCCTCAAATGTTTGTAAGACGTGGCATAAATATCCGTTTTTTGCGGCCGTTTGCGCTCTGTCTACCCCGCAAGGGATGAAGGCGTGATATATGTATGTATGTTCAGTTCCATGATCTGAATGCACCCTATAAGTATTCGGAGGGCTGTCCCTTACATCCTGTATAGTGAAAGAATTAAATAAAAAATACCCGCTCCAAAAATGTACTCATAATCGACGCCAAAATGTTACAGCGTTGAAAATGTAAACAAACTTGTACATTGTTTGTCTGCAGATGACGGTAGTAATAATCTGGCTGGTGCACTCTCTGACGGAGGGTCTGACGGTGTCCCACGCTGCGCTCTCCGAGTCGGAGGCTCGGGCCGCAGCCCTGGCGGAGTCCCTCGCCGCGCACGCAGTTCTGTCTATATGTTTGTCTGTGTACACGCTGCCTAGCCCACCGCTTACTGCTCTGCCTGCGTGTGAGTATTTGATTTTCCTTTTCTTACCTGTCACGGTAGAAACGGAGAGACCGTTTCTACTCTATACTTTAATTTTTTTACCGTTTCGTTCCTATATATTCATTTTCTTTCGATTCCAGTTCTTTCTATCCTTTCCATTTCTTTATTTCTTTTCCTTTTTTATCATATCCTATCCATTCCATATCTTTTAGTGTCCTTTCCTTTACATCCCTTGACTATCCTATCCTTTCCATTACATCCCTTGACTATTTTATCCTTTCTATTTAATCCCTTTATTGTTCTATCCTTTCCATTCAACATCTCTTCTATCTATCATATCCTTTCCATTCAACATCTGTTCTGTCATATCCTTTCCATTCAATATATCTTCTTTCATATCCTTTCCAAATAATTCCTTTACTATATTATCCTTTCCATTTCATCCCTTTACTGTTCTATCATTTATATTTCTTTCTATCTTTACTTGTCTTTCTTTTCCTTACCTTTCCTTCCCTCTTATTTTATACAAATTTATTGAAGTAATTATATTACTACATTTCATAAATATTTGTGATTTATCCTCAGTGAAAGTATGGCTGCAGTGGATAGTGTCGAACCCGCGGCTGGCGGGCGGGGCGGCGTGGCTCGCGCGCCCGCAGCTGTGGCCCGCGCTCGCGCACACGCTCAACAAGCTAGCCAGCACCAGCACCGGCATCGGCACCAGCACCGACGACCACACACCACAGTGTAAGATATACAAGCTGTTACAAAATAACGCAAAAATAATAATATTCTTTATTTTCATCAGTCGATGATATTAACAGCACTAGTCTAGGTCAGTACTACATTTCAATTCCAACGAATTTCGATTTGGCATACGTTTCTGGTTATCTTCAGTTCATTAAAATGATTATACCCATGAAGTAACAAGCAATGTATATCGAATTTTGCTGCGCCACGTTGGCAACTTCAGTTGACTTTAAACTGTCAAAGTAGTGCTGCGATGCAACGATAATTTTTTCGAGTAATTTGATAAAGAAATATAATTTCCGTAATTTTCTAAATCGTCACTACGGCTTAATTTTTTTGTCAACAGACTCTTTACAAGGGTCCCTTTTACACCCTCTCGGCTTTACTCGTTATTCTGTAACACGCGGTATATGTGTACGCAAACACGCACACACTCCTGACACCTTATGTCA